>CM068838.1:42828360-44028360 GCA_028554795.2 Sinohyriopsis cumingii
TGACATTCTTGATTTTGGGGTGATGACACGGATGAAGTGATGGGGTTTAGAAGGATAAGTAGTTAGGTATTTTTGTCTGTCTATATGGCAGCATGTAACAGATCCTCTTGACAGAAATGTGTCCCATGAAGTATCCTATTCCTAGCAATAGCTATACATCAATTACTTTAATTAAGTTAACTCAGAGATCTACTATTCAGATATTTAGTGCGCTGCAGACATTTCATCTGTATAGTCCAATAATCATTGATTAAATATGATACCTCTGTCTATGACATTATGTTTGATCATATCTTTGTACGGGTGGTATCGAAAACAATGGTCTGCATGTATGCATCTATAGGCAAATGTAAAATATAAGGACAGACATTTACTGCAATCAACAATGTTCTGTTCTGACAATCCCAGAGATGTATTAATGTTTCAGTACTTCAAACGAATTTGTTAATATGTATGAGCTGGTTTTGTGAGAAGTCTCGTCTTTCCGGCAAGCGTATTAGATTTATTCGGTTTCAATATTTCGGAGCTTTTTTTTAAACGTTTCTGATAATAATGCACTTTGTGGTAAGATAAAAATCTACTATACAAATGTTTCAAAAGGTTAAGAATTATAAATTTAAAAAAACAAAAATAAATTGTTAGTGTATGACAATAACATGTAACCTTTATTCACTTAACTGAAATCACTACGTACAAATATGATATACAACTATCAAAATATATTTTCATTGTTTTGTGTTATAGTTTATGTAATTAATTATTTTGAAAGTTTATCAGCTAACCATGAGTCATTATCGGCGATGTTTTAATTGATCATACACTTACTTATAAATCAATTAACCACCATATCGCACAACACCCATAGACACACAGAGCATATCAAAATGAAATAATACAATCGCTGGCTTTCTTCATTGGAGTAATTCATCAACACAGATTCCACCACCGGATCACTTCTAATTTTAATGAACAAAATAATTTACAAAAGTGTCAAGTTCTATTTAATGAAAATAGAAAACCTTTTAAAACAAAGAAAAAGACTAAGTGAATCATATTAATTACAAACGAGTAAATAATTGTCTTCTGATTTAGAATCAAATTACAGCTCCATGGTCTTTACAAAGTAATAGAAAAGAGTGACAACCAACAGGTTTTGTATAATTTAGCAAGTCATTTATTTCCCTATAACACGAAGTGAAAAATGTAATTAAAAAACTTACGGTATTGCGAAATAAATCCCAAATAATCGTGGAATTTCGATTACATGTCTTAATCATTACATAACAAAATTTAGTGGTATTCTACAATAAACCCAACGCTGGAAGTGTCGTAGTGATGTGTCAGTATTCTTTTGTTGAATTACAATAAAACAATCCATCAATATATCCTTATTTGAAAATTTACTATAAATCCACATCTTTATTTCAAATAATGTTATTTTTCAAGAACCCTGTTTTTCCAGAGAAGAATGGCTTGAATTAAATAATTTGAATAAATAAATTCCAGCCCAATGAAACGCTGTACACAAGAAAAATACAACTGATCCTGCTCAGATTTTAAAGCACCTATCGATAATTCTTTCCAGCGATAAGTCCTCTACCTGACCTCAGGTCACAATTAGCATTTTCTAAACGAAGACATTACCTAATGGAAAATTTCCTTCTTGAAGGTTCAAAATGTGTACAAGATCATATCTTAGTTATAATTAAAAGGTCTGTTACTAAAAGTATAACAAAGAACTTGGATGATACAATGTCCTTGACTCATAGCAAGATAAATATGTTTACTTCTGTTAATAATCATAATAATAATAACATACTCAAATAGGAAATCTTGTATCAGTTCTTTACTGAAATGTTAAAAAAGATCAATATTCAGGTCAGGTATAAAATTAACTTGATTTTGGAAAAGATCAAGTCGAAAACACAATTATCCTTAGCTTATAATGAAATTTAAAAAATAAAAATAAAAATAACTAAAAAAACAGTGTAAATTAAATATACATGATAAATATTTGTTCGAAATGGTAAAAGCATACAAACCGGGTGGAATTAATTGTATCTTCTAACATCAACATGTAGCCAACGGGCTCAAAACAAAAAGGCAATATGTCTACTTTGAAACTTTTATTGTTTATTTTCGCAAGATTATCACAATAAAATTTGATCTGCAACTATAAAGACCTTAGGCCATTCCGACAATTAATAGTACATGCGACTACTTTCTTTAAGAGAATATACGCAGCCTGTATTGATTTAGAAGTACAGGAAATCAATTTCTAGACTACTCGCCATGGAAGTTGGGTAGAAATTTTATATGTACAGGACAGATATTTATGTAGAAAATTCTGGCGCGAGATCTTACGCTATTCGTGTAATACGAACTCTATATTTATCGTTGCATGGGATGGTGATGGTCACAACATGTATTTGGTGAAGCTACGGTTTGATGGTGTCGAAGTTAGAATGAGAAAGAAACAATCTCCAATATATGGCCAAAGATGCATCGTAACACACATCAGGCAAACAGTAATGCATATAATATATATGTTTACTTGTCCACACGCTAAAAGAAAGTCTATCGACGATGCATGTATCAATCATCCACAACAAACCTGCTAATAAATATATCTTACCGTTTCCAACTTACCTTAAGAAGATCTAGTACTAAATGGCGGTTTGTTTGTGACCATCAGACAGTATCTTAACGACATGAGCAAATTAAAAGACAGTCAGTGGCGCATGCGCATTTTATGTTTTGTATGGTACATACACTGAAAACAGGTCGTGCTACATTTATATCCAGACTTTTACATAAAGGTCAGGCTTAGCTTAAAGGACCCCGATATCTAAACTTTACGTCAAGTGTATTCCCTACAACCATTTACATGAATAGGACTACATTAGTAATTTTCCATTTACGAGTTCCATAACATTGTACCACTGCTCCGCTAGTGCAGAATATTCTACTTTCTATATGAGTTCCATTAACATTGGACCACTACTCGGCTAGTGCAGAATATTCTACTTTCTATATGAGTTCCATTAACATTGGACCACTACTCATCTAGTGCATAATATTCTACTTTCTATATCTTTTTCTTCAAACAAAACTATAATTCTCATATAACTGCTATGCAATCTTGCAGTGGTCCTGCGTAACTGCTCTAATGCAATGCATTTACACGGAAAGGTTACCGTCGATATTACATATACCATGACTACTATCTTAATTGTCTGTGACACTGTTTTGTTTCCTTTAAACTTTAATATAATGGAATGAAAACTGGTTTAGCACCCTTAGCATAAAGATTTGAGCCTTTGTTTTTGTTTTATTTTTTTTGTTTTTTTTTTAATTTTAATTTAATTTTTATCTATCATTTTTTTTTTTGCTGTTTTGTTTTTTTTTGTGTGGAGGTTGGTTTTGATTTATTTTCTTTCTAGCAAATATTTTATCCCAGATTTATTTTCATGTGCCTCTTTCTATTAATAAAAAACTCTCAGGTATATCGTACAAGTTAGAAAATTTTATAGCCGGTACGGCGGTACAGAAAAGACGGTGTTCGGGGCCGGTACCGTAACGGTACAATTTAAAATCTACTTACACCAGTGCTTCCAACAATCACAAGTAGAGCATGCTAATTAATCCGGAGAGATGACATAGTCCTTTTATGACTTGGATTATTTCCCTCGCAATATTCAACACATAATTGGAAGTAATAATTATAGGTTACTGCATTTTTATGGGAAAATATGAACAACGTTTTCAGATGGAAATACTGTACGACCTTGGGAATGAAGTATATCCATCCCAAAAAACGAGTTCACATTTCCCCATACAAATGCAGTAACTCTTTCATTATATCTTGATTTTCTTATTCTACCTGAGGCTTAATTGTGTAAACAAAAATACAATACAAGAAACAAAGTAACTAAATGTATGACTTTTCCAAACTCAATACACAACCGCAGATTCCAGATTCATCATTACACAACAACAACAACATTGTTAATGCGCACATAATTCCGCTCAGATAAATTTGAACTTAGTCGCGCGCTAGACATATCTTTTAGAGGAAAAATGGCGGGTCTACTTACAATTGAAATTTGGAGTCATATTGTGAATGAATGCGCATTGCAGCAACTTTTCCATTTGATCTGGAATGAATAGATTTTGGTATTTTTGTCGATTCTAGGAAATTGCGTGCTTTTGGATTGGGTTCATCTATGACAATTCTGCGTGAAATAAACTGGATTCAAGTGTGTTGACATCTGCAACTGTGTTTTTGTTCTGTCATTGAATTTTGAAATCATAATGTGGGGAAAATATGAAATATTTCAATGCAATTGTCAAAAAGACGCTATGTAATTTAATATTTATTTCACGTTGAGTGCAGTAAGATGGATGTAATTGCACTTGGAATATATTCGAAATTACAGTACAATTTCGAAATGTGTATTCAAGCTTCAGAACCTATGACTTGACTCATATAATATAGATTTGCAGAACTAATAAAGCACATTTTGAGGAAATTCAGAATATAAAACTGTAAGTCTATTTTTCGCCATTCTTATTACCAGCTAAAGAAGGCAGTTTATGCCTTGTCAATTGCATGTTATTTGTAGGTAGCCAGCAATTTTATTAAATCTAGCGTCTATCGCCTGAATAAATCCGAAGCATTTTATCAAAAAGTTAACGCGGAATGTAGCAGAGCAGCTGGTTTGTAGCAGTCCACGAAACACCAGCTTTAGCTCATTCAGAAACAAATTTAATCAACCAAAGCGTAATGCGCCTACTACGCGAGTGTAAATGATTTGTTTACAATTCAAAAGTTCTGGCATCGGCGTCCATTGTTTGTTTACAAAAGAAAGTAGTTCCTTTATGAGTGCAGTATGAAGCGAGCGCGACTTCAACATCGTAAAATTCTGAACGATTCAGACAATGTAAAGTTAACGGAGAAAAATATGAGCATATAATAATGCCCCTTCTCATAATAAATATTACATGCAACTGCTCGACTAGAGAGAATTGTCATAATCTGTAATCCTGGAAACTAAATTTTGTAGGTTGATGAAATGCCACAGTCAGTATCTAAGTTTTTCTCAAACAATACAAAGACAACAATCAAATGTGCAGTGAAGAGATAAATTTATGATTTAGAAGTATGTCTATTGCCATCTATGACCAAACTTAGAATACAAAATATTGATGAAACGCTCAGTATCCTTTTTTGCAAGATAGTCATAATATTTATTTGGTATAATACCACGTTTGATTGCAGTTGGAGAAATAATAAGTAACCAACTTGATTTCACTGACTGCAGTAACATTCAAAACACGCAAAAACTTGACTTCAGATTATTTAGAACCATCATTTACACGTACACCTACAAGTTTTTAAAGTCTTACGTCCCACCAGAGAAAGCAGCAGGGTTCATTGCAGACTTGAGTGATGCCTGCTAGATAAATTGAAAAGCTCAACCCATCATCACAGTTTGAAGTGTCTTGTCTGGCTAAAATTTAGTACACGGGAAGAATTAATACCTGGTAAAAGAACGCAGAACAGTGTTATTGCTGGACGAAGTTCGTACGAGCAACGCAGTTTTGCCGTAACAAAAACTAACAAGATTAAACAGAGTTAAAGAAAGATATTACAGAACATCGTTGACTACGAAAGTGTTCCAAATAAATTATAATGTGTAGATGTGCCAATAGTCTTGAGTGTGTCAATGTGCCAATGACCTTGAATGTGGCAATATACTAACACTCTGTTGATGTACTATAATAATATAATCCAAAAGTCCTTGTGTGAATTCACTATAATTGATAATTAATGTTTTATTCCTCTAATATTATTGAGTACTTTTTAATTCCAGTGACTAATAATTTGAATAAATTATTCCACCCAAATTAAAAACCTGAGCACAACAGTAAGACTGATTCCGCTTCTGATTTCAAGACAAGAATGAATAATCCTTAAGCTAACGTGTATTTACTACTCCATTTGGTCGCAGTTACTATGTTCTGGACAAATTGTGTCAACTTAATGGAGAATTTCTTTTCTGGAACTTTCTAAGATCAGAATAAGAAAGGTATCTTCCACTCAGACTTAAGTAGGCATGTTTATAATTATAACGATCAAAATATTTAATGTATAATCATAGACAAATATTAGCTTTGAATTACGTTGTTTACTTCATAAATGTCGCTTGTCCTATAGACCATTCGCATCTCTAGGGACTAAGGTTAAAGACTAAATACCGATGTACATAACGTATGATCATTAATAAAAACAAACCATACACTTAAATATGCAAAACACAGCGCAAATAATGAAATTTTTGCTCACACCTTATAAGTACTGGTCCAAATTCCTGATCTACTAAAACATATTGCATGCAAATTATTTTGTTATTCTTATCGTTCTAGTTATATCGTATGGTGCAGTAATATGAGGATTTTGGCAAGTAATTTTGTTAAAAGATTTGATTTGTATTTGTGCAAATATCAAAAAGGACTTAAACAATGAACACTAAAATGACATCACATATCGTAAATTGGAAAAGTTCCTCCTTGTAATCCTACACTATACAAGATATTACTACGGGCAAGACGGCATACGGGACGATGAATTCGCACAAGATTTCTACCGTAGTTAATTATTACTGCGGGCAAGACGGCATACGGGACGATGAATTCGCAGAAGACTTCTATCGTAGCTGATTATTACTACGGGGCAGACGGCATACGGGACGATGAATTTGCACAAGCTTTTCACCGTAGTTAATTATTACTACGGTCCAGACGGCATACGGGACGATGAATTCGCACCAGCTTCCTCCGTAGCTAATTATTACTACGGGCCAGACGGCATACGGGACGATGAATTCGCACAAGCTTTCTACCGTAGCTAATTATTACTAACGGCCAGACGGCATAAGGGACGATGAATTCGCACCAGCTTCCTACCGTAGTTAATTATTACTACGGGCCAGACGGAATAAGGGACGATGAATTCGCACAAGACTTCTACCATAGCTAATTATTACTACGGGCCAGACGGCATACGGGACGATGAATTCGCACCAGCTTTCTACCGTAGCGAATTATTACTACGGGCCAGACGGCATACGGGACAATAACTTCGCACAAGATTTCTACCGTAGCTAATATGGTCAGTCCCGATAATAAATGATGGCATCGATTCACTGGCTGACAGCCGACCTATCACTGACAGACGTCGATCAAAACATTGATTGAACGTAACTCAAATTATTGTGATCCATTTCGTAAAACAAATAGATCTAATCTTTAAATATCAAAAGCGACATTTAGATAGTTAAATGGGGTACAGTCAAATGATTGTGTTTAAATTACACCGAGGACCATTTAGAAGTGGTCTTATAACCGGGTCGTATTTCTATATACGTTTTGGTTCATGGATACACGGTATATGTGGATCTCTGCTTTCATTACAGGAGATTAATATGAACACTTTCTGTTTTACTTATTGTATGCTTGTTACTACTTACTAAATTTCGATTTTCATGAAACTTTTTATAGCTTCGCATTCCTTTTCGAGTACCAACATGCTAGACTATGTTCAGATTTAGTTTCATAATATGACCTTCGTTTCAGTGCTGTTGATAAGTGCATGTTTTGATTAAAACTTTGTAATGCAACGAAGAACGCATTTTGAATGAAAGCATTGTAGTGAATGCTAATTAACCATAGCTTTTTTATGTTCATATTAAAGGCAAATATTACCTAACTTGTCCACAAAGATTTAGCTTAGTATGATGACTTGTCTTCTTAAGTTACACCACGCCCTGATTTATATTCAATTATTTTAGCCGACATTGAATAGGTCAGTCAGAGTTCTGTGACATTTATTTTCTTACCAGTGATGATATCATATTCATCCAAGCTTTCTGACTTACCTAGGTCACCAAATTTATTAGGATATAGCCTTAATAATCACATAAATTCCAATATATAAATATTTTCGCAGTATGCTCAACATGCAATTTGGAGAAACTTTACGATGATCTTCATACCATTTCAATACCCGATATCCTCTTCTTTTTTTTTTTTGGTATATAAATAATAGGTTTTCCTTCTGATGTTGATAATGTGGAATACACACATGCATCCACGCAGATTTACACGAAGTGAACAAACAAAACCTTACCTAAAGTACATATATGTGAAAGCAATTTAATAAAGGACTGGTTCAATATGCCCTCAAAACGGTCCTAAATTATGGTTTAAAAAAGTACTTTTTCACGCATAGACATATCTATATTCACAAAGGTATTCAGCCTGAATAAGGAGAAACGTTAGGATGACCTGTGTACATTTCGAAGACCTAATGTCTTCCAGTTTGGCTGGTATGTAAATAATGTTTTCTTTATAATGTAGATGATATGTAGACAAACACTTACACATACACATACACACACACGCTCGCACATTGATATTAGATGATGGAAACAATACAAACCATCCATGAAGTACATGCATACGAAGGAAGCTGAGAAAAGATTACGCTCGCCTTGTTCTCTAAACGTTCCTAAAATCTGGTTTGTAAATACATTTTAAAAAACTTCAGTGCCAATAACAGTTTAACTTGGAACTGCTATGAAGTAAATGGCATATTTTGACGTTGTGACGTTACATGACGCAATGGTAGTTTAACTTGAAAACGAAACTCGGACCAGAAATATATACCTATCTGGACAATATTTAACACAGAGCACATCCATTGCCTACTGCTATGTTTTGCCAAGTAGTAGTAAAAACTAATGTTGGCATCATGGGAACTAAGCTGGGCAGTAATAAGAAAAGATATTTGTTTTGTATTGCTCTTCAGAAGATCATTCTAGGATCACAAAACAACATAAATTTATCAATTTCTTAAACACAATGGGGAAGATATATGAAAATATAATGAAAATAGGTTAAGAAATATTCATAAATCATGTGTTGTATACTACTTTATCTACAAGCGAAGCGGGCTAATATTTGTGGTGTTACACCAAACAAAAGGAGAGCAATTTCAATCAATTTATACGAAATGTGCATTCGGTTAAATTGATAAATAGAATTTTGAAATCAAAATTTGAGGGAAACTGTATGATATATATATATATATATATATATATATATATATATATATATATATATATATATATATATATATATATATATATATATATATATATATATATATACTTCTCTATCCAAACACTTTATTGTATCTATCTGTACGTGCTTCTGTAGTCAAATTATTAATGATATCGGTCTGCACGTGCTTATATATTAAAGGTATCAGTGTTCACATACTTCTTTAATCAAAGTATTAATATTATTTTTCTGCACCTGCTTATATATTAACGGCACGAACTTCTTTGATCAAAGTTGTAATGGAATTGTATGAATGAGCTTACATATTAAACGTATCTGTCTGCACGTACTTCTTTAATCAAAGTATTCATGGCATTTATATGCACGTACAAAGGGGTGAGTTCTACATATTTTCTTGGGATATCGGGAAACAAATGTGATTATTGTCTTACTTAACAAAGTGTTATGTATATTTAATGTGCTTTGTTTGTTTCACCTTTTTTTACTTCATTACATGCTATTGTAACGTATCATTGTATATCGGACGTGATGTTGTCCAGATCTGAATTCATTTCTGCTTGACCCAAATTGACGTTTATATTTGATTCACTGTAAACAACTAATACGAAGCTAAATTAGTCACCTTGTATATGGGTTTCAAATCAGTATTAGTTATTGATAGAAGAAGTAAATATGTTTATCTGGGTCAGGGTTTTTAACATGTCCTAGGTGAATTTTAAATAATCTAGGCTATTCTTTTGCAAACAGCAGGATCATTCTAGAAGATTATTTGTATTATTATTATTATTATTATATACATATTTATTATTATTATTATTATTTACATATATATATATATATATATATATATATATATATATATATATATATATAGAGAGAGAGAGAGAGAGAGAGAGAGAGAGAGAGAGAGAGAGGATTTTATCATCCGTGCTGTAACATCTAGCACTTTCAAGTTGTATGTCGCGACCATTAGTTTTAGGCTGGAATCTTAATCATTTTAGCTCAATTTATTGAATTCAAGTGATTATATTCTACAGAAATCCAATAGTGCTCTGATAACATCCATGGATAGAGACTGAAATGTATAGTTTATTCAGACCTGGAATTACATTTCTGTGACTCAACAAAAGACTTCTGGCATATCACTAGGAACTATAACAGACACATCAGCGCCGTCAGTTTTGGGATTTATTCTGTAATTTGACTGAGTTTCATTCAGGACTTTAAATTATAAGGACTTGGGTCTGTAATTCTTTGATTATTTTGAGATTTAATTTGCAGTACCGTAAACTCATTTTTCTCATTTTCACTTTGTATTGTAGGGAAAAAACTATTTGTTAAACTTCACAAAGCTTATTGTCTTTCACTCTTTTCTGTTACTTATTTTAAGAGCATAGACTCCTGACAAAGTCATTCATGGGGCGTGGGTATACAAATATCAGTATTGTCTTAATTAGTAAGGCAATCATGGGATGTGGCGACACAAATATCATGTATAATTTAACAAGGCATCAAAGGAGTGTCGTTATACAAATTTAATTATTGTATTACTTAACAAGGCATTCGTGAGGTGTCGCGATACAAAAATCATTATGTATAATTTAATAAGGCATTCATGGGGTGTCGGCATACAAATATTATTATATTATATTACTTAACAAGGTATTCGTGGGGTGTCTGGATACAAATATCATAATGTATTACTTAACAAGGCATTCGTGGGGTGCCGGCATACAAGTATTATTATATTATATTACTTAACAAAGCATTCGTGGGGTGTCTGGATACAAATATAATAATGTATTACTTAACAAGGCATTCGTGGGGTGTCGGCATACAAGTATTTCTATATTATATTACTTAACAAGGCATTCGTGGGGTGTCGGGATACAAATATCATTATGTATAACTTAACCAGGTATTCTTGGGGTGTCGGGATACAAATAGTATTATATTACTTAACAAGGCATTCTTGTGGTGTCGGGATAAAATAGTATTAAATTACTTAGCAAGGCATTCATGGAGTGTCGGGATACAAATATTAACAAGGCATTCATGGGTTGTCGAGATAAAAATGTCATTATTTTATTACAGTAGTATAGAGGGGTTGTATAAGGATATAATGGAAAACCCAGTCAAAAAAAGTCGTGGGGCTGAATAGGGACAATGATAATTTAAGATGGACAAAACCTGTGACTGTATAGATACAATAGGATTTGAACATGGATATATTGGAGTTGTATAGGGAGAAGCAAAGGTTGAGTTTATATAGGGACAATAGGAATGACGACCTCAGGGTACTGGATATTGGCAACAATGTTGCAAGTGGCTGACCTCAATTGGGGGAACAGCGGGGACAAAAAAGCTAGAATGCTTGGCGGGACGGGGCATAGAACTTGAGAGAACGCTTGGCGGGGCGGGACATATAAAACACAGTTAAACTTATACAAACAAACAAAACAAAAGCACAGACATTTACACATATACATGCACAAAATGGCACAGAGAATGACTATCTTTTCGAGGCAATATAATGGCCATCAAAGGGCCCTTGGGTTTTTATTTTAACACCATTCCGTTAGCATAGAGGGCATCTCACGGATTTTTTTCTCTTCCTCAAACTTCATCTGACCTCTAGATTGTATATTAAATAGAATCTCTTCAGACAGCCTTGCCTCTACAAACACATCCTTCTTTTCTAACGGGATGTATAAGTCTTTCTGGTGATTATTCATGATGATCAGACATGTATGCGATAGACCAGGTTGAACGCCATCGACGATACGAGGGTAACGATTCTACGTTTGTCTACATCTTGTGACAAGAACGGGTGAAGGGTATGATGTGAACCGAGGTTATTTATAGCGAAAGAGCGGATAGAAACGAATTGCGTTTTTTCACCAATCCAAACACGCGTAACAAAATTTAGACACACGTGGAGTCTGTCTTCCAAACCGAAGAGAGCTGCCAGTGATGTCACATTCCCTATGTAGATACACTAGCGTCTGTGTGCAGTGAATGCATGCAACAAAGTTTTCAAACATGACAGAAACTAAAATGACCATTAATTGGGGTTCACCAGCCATGGAGACGAGAAGTGATGGAATATCAGCGGTAACCAACGCCAACACAGTTCTTCCTTCAGAAGGAACAGTAAGAAGAAGTAGAGGAGAAGGAACAAAGTCTACGAGAGGAGGAGGATTGTGAAAATCAAGCGGTGACGGTACTCTTAAACATTTTGGCAGAGTTAAGTAGTCTGAAACAAATGTAACAGACTTCTTTAATACAACACAAGAGAAAAAGACCTATCCGTGCCAAACAGCCCAACCCCATTCACACACCTAATAAGCATTAATTACCCACCATAGTGATTTATACCGAATCATCGGCAGGAGCTGTTCCAGAAGTAGACCTTGGCCGTGGCAAAGATATAAGGCAGTTAAAGCTGATTGTTTCTCTTTACTGAGTCTATTTATTAAAAATAGATTTTAGAAAACACCCAACGGTTCATTTCACAGCCGCCAACTTCTCTTGAAAATTGACAGAATTAATTTTGTCAAAATCAATTAAAACTCAAAATCCCTTTTTTTACCATGATGTACGTGTGTGAGTGCGTAAGTGTAGATCCTTGTCATTATAAAAATCAAAACTAAGAGATGCATATGTTTTTCTTTCTGGTTTATTCTGGTACAAATGTACAATCCAATGTCACAGCACAACACTTTAAAAATTTCATTAGTTTCTTCTGTGTCTTTTCACTCTCTCCTTTTTTGGAATTTCTTCACTGTCTCGGGTGTTTCCTTTTCCTCTTCTTCCTCACTTTCTTCTCGTTTTATTTTCTTCTCTTTCTTAATGTGTTTGGGTTCTTCCTTGTTGGAGGTACCTTTTCTTTTTCTTGTTCGGGACCCCTCTCTGACACCTGATCCTGTTGTTTCTTAAGACAATCTGGAGACCAATATCATTTCTCTTGACAATGATAACAGGTATCTTTACTTTTGTCTCTTTTTTCGCTTATCTTGCTTTGACGTTGTGGACATTCAGAAGACCGATGCCTTTTCTTCTTACAGATATAGAAAGTATCTTGAATTTTATCTCGAAAGGAGAGGGATTAGTCCATCGGGTGCCCTGAATTAAACCTTCGCATGACACCTCGCAAAGCTCCGATCAGAAGTTAGATCTGTGATGGCTCTTCCATTTTTTCTATCATAGCTCGGTAGTAATGCACAGTGATGAGTGGTACATTCAACATTCTACGAATGGACCCAAAACTGAAAAGGCCGTAAAAATTTACACAATTCTCACTTGTATAGTGTTTATTAAAGTTATTTTTACCATCATAGAAAATCTGATTGCTGATTGGCAGGTTTGTCAGCAAAAACATTATTATTTTAATTAAATATTTTGTCGTTGCTTTTTTATTATTATCTTTTTATTGTATTGTTTCGTTTTTCTTTCTTCTTGTTTCTCTTCAAACATAAATTCAATTATTACAACAAAACATGGGTAGAAACATAAAAGAGCGATCGAGAATCGCAAATGCTTTTCTTCAAAGGAATAGAATTAATTTTTCGACCTAAGTCATTAATGTTTAAAACTCACTCAGATGTGGCCAGCTGAGTATTGCACATTTAAATCTCAGAAGTGTCAATATTATTTCACGACCACATAAATTCACAATTTTGCAAAAGTCTTACAAATCCATCTCAGGAAACAGCCAAATAGTTCTAAAGTTCTTATAAATAACCTAACAATAAACTAAACTACAAATATGAATGTTCTATAGTTAGGAGCGAAAAACTATATACCCCATATACGTTGTAAGATCGAAAGTTGTAAATTGTTGCACCACAATAATAATTAGCTTTGCAGCATAAATGGTACGCGTCCATAGTTTCGGGTGTCTACCTTTTTCTGTTCAGTAACACTTGTGATTATCGTTAGGATTTTAATAAAGCTGCTGTTTTCAGACATATCAGGTGAAAGATAAGAGATGGCGGAACTTAGTGCTGGTTACCTCTTTTATAACAAATATCAAATACGATATTGTCAAAATATTTATTGTAAAAGCATAGCAAAGCAGCTAATTCTGTTTTTAGTCTGTTACAAGTCTAGAAAACCAACCAAACGATGAGAAACGTTTGGACAGATATCTTCATCGACTAAACTATCAAACAAGAGTCATTTATAAAATGCAAAGCCAAAGAGACAGACACAAGGAAATGGTTAGCTTATCTAAAGGCATCAGAAAAATGTAATAATGATTGCATGAATTGTTCCACGAGACAATGAGATTATCAAAATGAAAGAGTGTGTAAGAAGGTGCAGAGGAACCTGCTTTTATAATCACTGCCGTTAAACATCTCTTGATGAAACAAAGTGCCGTCGTCAATCTCTATCTGCGTATAATGCATGCATTTATTCTGATACTTTGTAAAATGATTTTATTAACTAAGTTATGGTCAACACTAGTAGGTCATGGATTGGATCCACTGTTACTCCCTACACAAACTATTCAAACGAAATAAACAAATCACTAGTTTATCTCCGAAACCAACTTCCAATGGCTCCAATGGCAGTTCCAATACGGCCCGTTACAACATCAAAGGCGAATCCAGCTCCTTCCTTTACTACATTCTTCGCCACTTCACTGAAATCTTTACTTTCCGGAACCGCTTCTCTTGCTTTGCTTCTATCCTCGATGATTGTGGTGCGAAGATCGTGTACTACTTTCTTATTAATCTCTTCCATTTTTCGTTCATGTTCCTCTTTAGCTTTCTCTTTTTCCTTGCGTTCTTTCTCCAGTTTTTCTTTCAAAGACGTCATTTCTTCGTGATGCTTTGCCTCCAACTTTTTCATCTGTGCTGCACGAGCATCATTCTCAAGTTTTTCTTTTTCTTTTAATTGTTTCTCCTGCTCAAATTTCTCCATTTCTTCTTGAAGTTTCTTTTCCAATACATTTTCTCATTCTTCGAATCGTTTTGCTTTCTCTTGATACTCATCCTCGAGCGACTTTTTCTTTCCTTCGAACAGTTTTTCTACTTCTTGTTGAATTTTGGGGATGCGCTTTCTAAAGGCTTCCTCTGCCGCCTTGAACTTCTCTTCCGAATAGTAGCCACCATCATTTGTTTTGATAATTTCTTCTATCAGTTTGAACAATTCATTGATCTGCTTTTTAAGTTGTTTCTTTTCAGCTCTACTCTCTACAGCAATTTTCTTTCCTCCAAATTTCAAGAACTTGGTTACGAATTCACTGGGCAGGGCAGAAAGGCAATCGTCAGTCGTTGTTCCTTTCCCCATGCTTGCTTTATGCGTGAAGACAACGATCACATATTTGTAGATTTCTTCACCGAAGAAAGCGCAAAACTCGTCCAAAGTGTCAATGTTTTCTTGAGTAAATCGGTCATCGCCACGGATAACTAAACAAAATGCATGTGGACCAGGCGCCGTCATGGCAGTGCATTTACAAAGCTCTTCAATTATTTTATGCGGCTCTCTTTTCGTGTCCATTAGTCCTGGTGTATCAAGTACGACGATGTCCTTCCCGTCCTTTCTCTTCCTTTGTCCAACCTGACAGTGTGTGGTTTTGGACTGCATCTGGACACCCTCATTTTTAAAAAATTGGTCACCTAAGATTGCATTTCCAAGAGTGCTTTTTCCTGTGCCAGTTTTACCAATCAGAATGATTCTTCTTTCTTCGTTTCTTTGGTAGTTATCAACTTCCTTGTAAATGTTGGCAGATTCTCCTGCAAAATACATAACCTGTAGTTAACTAACACTGTTACTTGTTCCGACGCCGTGTATTTGCCTCGCATGGAATATACAGACTAGTTCTTTTCCAGAAGGCTCAGGTCAAGAGTATAACTTTTGATTCAAGGAGATATCTATATAGGGGTGTACCCTTCGGAACGAAATCTACATTGTTAGCTAGTTATATTGCATCAAGCGTTGCACATATGATGCATATATTGTGAAATTTTGAACCTTGAGATCAAATGTGTAAATTGCCTCTTCATATATCTTTATCATCATTAACTTGTATGGTTTTCTTTGTGGTGATGTTTGTACGTAACATTATTGAAAATATGGTCGATTTTTGCCTTGTTTTAAGAAAGTCACTTGCTTTTGTGTTATTTAAGATCAAGCACCTCTGTATTGTATGACAAACTGAAGTACTTGTTTTTCCTGTGTTGATACAGTTTGTGTACACTTTGCTATCATCACTGGAACAAGAGGCAACGCAACCTTAAAGTAAGACAATCAAAGTAAGACAATCATGATGTCATCCGCCAACCATAATGTCGCCATATATGCTATTCTATTAACATCCCAGATGACAATACACGTATAACGTCAATGTGTACGTTAGTGTTCCAGATTCTCGTCGTTACCTAAGCGCATATATTAATAATTGTGTTTGAAATGAAATACGCCTATGCTTTCTTAAATGTTTACATATTAATTATGTAATATAAATATAGTATATACAGCAGAACAATCCACTCTAAAACTGGCTTGTTCTTTGACAAGTAATTAGTTTTCATCCACCCATTCGTTTATCCTATTATTCAATACCGATGCAAATTAAAGCCTCTGTAGATGGAGAGTTCATTTATATTACATTTCATCATAATTGGTAGAATGATAGCCATGCCGTTGACCAATATTCAAGACAATATCAAACATCGAATAGTTTAAATAATATTCATAATATTTGGTGCAATTATGCCAATGAGTAAATTAAATTAGGACTTTCATTACAACAGTAACATATTATTATTATCATTATTATTATTATTATTATTAACCGCTCCGGTTTCCTTATGGTTAGAGCGTCCGTCTCGGATGCGGGAGGTCGTGCGTTCGATCCCCGGCCTAGTCATACCAAAGACTTACAAAAATGGTACTAACAGCTGCCTAGCTTGGCGCTCAGCATTAAGAGGTTAGTGTTAGGAATGATCACACTGCAGACATCGTAGCGATATGACTGAAAAATTGTTAAAGCTACGTTAAAATGTCAAATCACACACACACACAGTATGATTATTATTATTGCAATTACTTTCAAAAGTCGCAGAAATACCACCAGTGAGTGCTTAATATTGATATTAAGGCCCTAATTTAAGAACTAAAGAAAGTTAGTTTGACGAGATAATTTGATCATCCATTGTTAAATTCAACATGGGAAACATATCGTCTTACTCACCAGATGATTTCGATACGCTTTGCCCCATGTTCCAAAGGAAATTGTAGATTTTATCACCTGGAAAATAAGTAAAAATATATCAGTTATATAAGAAATCTTTAGCATGTATCATATTATTAAGAACTTTGTTTCGATAAATATATTAATAGTCGCAATACCTATGTTCAGGGATGCATAATAAATATGAAGGATATGTTTTGCATATTTAATTTCGTATTTTGCACTTCACCTCTGTCCGAGATTGAGGGCAGAGTTGTAGATTTTCCTCGTAACAATTTAGTTCAAGGTCTAACCTTGTTTACGAGTTTCGTTTATTAACAAAGCGAACATACTGACAATATTAAAGGAAATTTCCATTGGAAATAATCAACATCCAGGGCACTTGATTGTATCAGGTGGCAGTCTGTATATAAAGAACGAACTGAAACCTGTAATCGCTCCTGTTTTAAGCTCCGTCTGTGGAATCATTTACTATTGTGTTCAGGTACAATTTGAGAGGAATTGCTTACTTAAATAATATATTTGAAATACTAAGTGCTCATTTATATTATGAACTAAAAACTAATTTGGGAGTAGTGTTCCTCCATTCAAAGATATTTTAGCCAATATAATTGAGATACATCAACACTACTGGTACAACAGCGCATTCAAGACTCTTGGTACATCAACACATTCAAGACTATTGGTGCGCTTGCATGTTCAAGACTAATGGAATTCATTCGGAACACTCTATAGTTTTGGAATTTTAATAGAACATTTAGTATTATTTGGGAAAATAATTGCTTGTTGAATTTTACTCGACATGTTGGTTTCCATTCTTTCTGTTACTTAGTTTAAGACCTTAGAATCGACACTAAAAATAAATTGATTTCCGTTCCGGGATATGAATTTGTTTGAAACATTTCAGAGATATTACAAATTGTCTATAAAATTTTAGTTGACTTTGTTTAGGAATTTTTATTATTCTTGGTATCGATTTTAATTTCACTATTTAAGAAATCTGTAATGAAACTAGCAAGCACCCACAATGTTCAATTTTATGTATGTGTTGCTTGAGCTTCCCAGACATTATAAAACATAGGAAGTTAAAAAATCTTAAACATGAACGAAATAAAGAATATTTTGCTTAGGCTTTTTATTGAAAAGGAAATTCTGGATGATAGAGTTTTGTGCAACATTCGTAAGTTCAAAACCACCAGATGGAATTAGAACTTTAGCTTCAGTAAGAAATGATGGAAATGCAGAGAGAATATTTTGAGAAAGACGAAAACTAATGCAGATGAACAAAGACAAAGAGGAAAACCAAATGCGAATGCACAGAGAGAGAGATAAAAAAAATAAGAAAGGCAATTACAAATCGGGAGAGACGAAAAGGAGAGAGAGAGAGAGCAAACAAAGAAAGGGAAATGCTATATGGAGTAATAGTATTAGAACTGGCCGACAGAACACTCCCCCCTTACATAGAAGTTTAGGTTTTGATGTTACGATAAATATTAGGTTAGTACCCATAAAGAGAAGTAAATAAATACTTTCCTAGCTTTGAGCAAATTGCTGACAATTTGAAATGGCCAAGAGAGCACTGTAATTTGTTATTGGCTAAGCTCGTGAAGTCCTAGTTTCGGTACTACAAAGTGTTGATTATGATGTTGTTAAGGAATATATCTTGAAGGGTTATAATTGGTACCTCGAGCATTTCGACAAAGGTTTAGGAATTGGACAAAAACAACGGACAAACCCTTTTAGAATTTGCAAAGGAAAAAGAGCAACTATTGAATAGGTGGTGCTCAGTCAAGAAGGTGGATCAAAATTACAATAATTTCAGGCGGCTCGTATTAGTTGAAGATGTCAATAACACCTATAGTAATGTCAAGACCTATGTTAGTGAGCAATATTGGAACACTCTGGAAAATGCCTCATCGAACATCTGATGACTATTCCTTAATAAACACGGTTTGATTTTTCAATACGTCTTCCTCTCAGCAGTTTTTGGTATAAACAAAATCATCTAGTCTCATAAGTAGTTCTAATTCTAAATCTGAGACATGATTTACAAACGAAACGTCCGATAAGAAGGATAAGAAATCCTTATTTCTTCCTAAGTGTACTTATTGTAAAAAGAAAGGACGCGTCATTTATGATTGCCACAGGTTGAAAAATAAGCAATAGAATAAAAAAACATGTCTTTCAAATGTTCTTATTTCAAAAGGTCAGAGTCATTGATATCAATACATTGATTGGGTAAAACAAACCCTGGTCTAATACTATTATGGAGAATTATGAATCATTAAAGTAGAAGAGTTCTATATCACGTATTGCTGATTCTGCCAAGCCTGTCCCTATTAAAACGTTAAGGAACACTGTAACATAAACCAGTCTTTTGTTGTCAGGCACTTTGCTTTTGTCTGCGAAGTCTTATTCTAATGAAAGTTCTTATTCAAAGAGTAGCATGCTGAGTTGTTAAAGTTCCTCTCAAATGTGTCAATTTCAAATCAGACTGTCTCTGGCCTGTCGGAACAGTGAGTTCTTTCCCTACTGAAGATATTATTACAGACAATGACCTGCCTCGAGATAATGTATTTATCGCAGTGATTCTCTTTTCACTATCCGTTCTTTTTATTCTAATCAGGGTGAAAAACGACAATCATTCGCTGTCTAACAAGAACGCGATCCTGAAATCACATAGTTCTTTCAGAAGGGTATTAGCGAAGTTAAAGTCACTGTTGACGTCAGTGAGCCCGTGTGTGAAAAATAGGATCCTTAGGATCAAATGAAGACCACCTTAGATACCCGCTGGTGACGATTTTGGCCAATGAATTATCAAATTGTTGTTCCCAGGTCATATCTATAGGAAATTCTTATTATAACCCATGAAAGTCCCTTGGCTTGCCTTTTTTAGGACTAAAAAGACTGGCTGTTTATACAGTAGATTGTCCATCTAGAAACTGTTAACGCATCAATATGTATATGATTTTTAATTGAGGGAACTGATGGAAGATATGATGTTCGTCTTCCAGAAAGTTCACGTTGACACCTCAGATAAAACTTTGGGCATGCACATTAAAAGGCAATGAGAAAATGAGCCTTTTATTTTGACATGATAACTGTCATTGTTCACAGGTCCCAGAAGGGGCCCAAGGTTACTGCGTGTTCTGAATCACTTGCCTTTACAGATCATTACCATTTCATCTGTCCGCGTGGGTTTGATTCTTGGGCTTGGCCAATATGGATATGTGAGAAAGCTTGTCATTATCTTCCAGTGGGTCAGTGGTTCTTAGTAGGGATTTTCCGTGTTATTCCTCCATCAGTTATCCTGGCCGCCACGTATAGCTAGCTTATCGTGCAATGAAACATGGCGTTGAACCCAACCAACAATTACCCACTAGAAATAAAGGATCCCTCTATTATTTTGAAGAAAAAAAAGTGTCTTTCAGTTATTCAACTTTCTGTATGATTTCCAGGAAATATATTAGAAACTCGCTTTTTTTACTGGATCTTTGCAATGATTATTAATTTCTCATTAGATTTGTATCGGGTGTGAAAAGGAAAGTGGAAATGATATGTGTATTGCATTTAACGATGATTCATGAAATCTTTCACATTCATATGGGAAGGATGTGAAAATCTAAGCCAGAATATATAATTTCTGTTTAATGCTATACTAGTTCAAATTTTTCCCTGGGGTTACATTTTCCCTAACTGCGCCATCCCTTCTCTGCATCGACGGAAGAACGTCACGTACGAAGAGTCAAACATGTCAACCCTTATCATAGGATAGATTTATCAGCTCGAGTAATTTCGCAATAACTTTGCCGGTTGGGTGCGAATAGTAAAAACCAACTAGTCAAGTAATCATCAAGGGCATTAATTAATGTTAAGCATTAATAACATTTATTAATGAGTTCAAAACTGTAAAAAAATTGAACCAAAAATTGTTATAGATAAATTAAATTGAAATGTATAGTCAAGAAAGTTGCACCCAAAATATATTTGTATGAAAGTCGAAAAATCATTCTACTTTCTGTACGCTTTCTTTGAACAAAATAAACAGGTCCCAACTACTCAGTCACTACAATGACTCACTATGTGTTACGTCAATGCATGCACAACAAGTGTTCGCTTCTGTAAAATATGGCAGCGAACATACCAAAATGGCCAATATACTTATAGCAATGTTTACTTTTGTTTGGTTCACTACGGGCTTATTGCTTAAGTTCTTTAAGTACTCTCAAAACTTGTGCAACACCTCCACAACATCTTACTCCCTAATACATGTCGTAGAGCCGCATAAAAACTTGTTTCAATATATACTTTGCAGGTAAGTATGTGCATTGCAAAAGTAACTGAAAGCCAAGTCGACGTTCAACTTCTTTTAGTTATACGAAATGAAACGGGAGCCAATTCTTTAACTATGTAATTGTTGTACGAACATAAATACTCTGGCATTATCAGGGCCGGCGCCAGACCCGTCCAGACTACCGGGCGCCCTAGGCAAGGTTAGATTCTGGCGCACCTCCCCCACCCCCACCCCGGAAAATATCAATTTCAAAATTTACAAACAATATTTTTTTTTTTAATGCGCCCTCTGAAATCAGCGCCCTAGGCGGCTGCCTAGTTTGCCTATATGGTAGCGCCGGCCCTGGGCATTATAGGTATACCAATAACACTATCGATTTTGGTTGCTGCTTTGCTTTCGTTTTATTAGCTTTTGTAATCATTAGGTAATAATAGCTTTAGCGATTGTAGGTCTTAAGGACGATTAGTGTATTCGCTTAATGAGTAACTTTCCAGTAGAATGTTATTATTATTATTATTATTATTTGTGCCAACAGGACAAGAAACATCAACATGTTCGAATCACGCTTGGAAGATTATGGACTGTTATATAACATATAAAAACCAAGCGATGCAATGCTCTCTTATCAAGTTTGTATTAACGCGTTTTTGTCAATTTTACTTTTCCTAATTTAAATTTTCTATGAACATAAGTCCACAAAAATACACAGACACAAATAAAAATACTCATATTTTATGTTATTAGCGAGAGACCGTACGTATGTAAATAGTGAAAGTTTCATAGATTGGAGAGAGAAATGAGAGTCAGAGAAAGAGTTGGTGTTCATTCAATAAATTTCAACTAATTTTTACAAAAGACGAATTAGTGGGTAATTATAGAGCTGTAGCAGACAAATATGCATAGGCCTGCTTCTTGACAAACACATATTATAATGTCACTCACACTACATATACCCGGCGAGGTTCGTGTGTGTGTGTGTGTGATTAGGGTTTTTAACGTAACTCTAATAATTGCCCAGTCGTGTCGCTACGATGTCTGCAGTGTGGCAGTTCATAATGATATTTAGCACTGAAGTATCACGCCGCATACATATAGCATCATGTCCCACCCGCTCACATTATCCTGACACCATGCCGACCAGTCCTAGCACTAACCTCATACTGCTGAGCGCCATGCGAGGCAACTGCTAGTACGATTTTTGTACGTCTTTGATATGACTCGCCGCGGTTAGAACCCGCATCCGAGGCGGACGATAGTTCTTTTTGAACTGCGTTACATTGTAAGCTGTGCACTTATTTATCCGGTAACTCCCTTTACATGGCATACGCCTTGTACTTGGCAGACCGGATCATATCATATACCTGGAAAAGAAGCCTGATTACACAAACTATCGTATACAGTGTAAATTAGCCTAGGCAGCCCAATTATACAAAAATGGTGTTGTTGTTGTAGGGTTTAACGCCATTTTCAGGACATGATAGACTATACATGGCGGCCAGTATTAATGGTGGAGGAAGAACCCGGGTAAACCCTGGAAAGAACCAGCGACCCACGAGAAGCTACTGACAAGCTTTCTCTCATACCCACATTGGCTGAATCCGACATTCGAACCCACGCAGACAGAGGTGAGATGGCAATGATCCGTAACGGAGAGCGCTTTAGACCACTCGGCCACTCAGATGAATTAAAATGTAAAACTTGCATTTGCATGCATGAATATTTTTTTTTTTGTAGAGACGACTCATGTGCCCTTGGTGATCTGCCATTTCAGTATTGTGGACCGAACGCATGTGTGTATGAGTCGGCGATGAGACTTTCAACAAACTTGTGTGTATGTGTACAATTTTGACAGGTGTGTTTGGAATATAAAACACCCGTCTCCAACGATTAACCACCAGGGTGGGTTCTTTTAAGGCGTGATATATGTATAAAACGTATCACCCACTATATATATATA
The DNA here is from genome assembly GCA_028554795.2 of Sinohyriopsis cumingii. Classification (NCBI taxonomy): domain Eukaryota; kingdom Metazoa; phylum Mollusca; class Bivalvia; order Unionida; family Unionidae; genus Sinohyriopsis; species Sinohyriopsis cumingii. The sequence goes on from CM068838.1 coordinate 42,851,962, forward strand.
TATATATATATATATATATATATATATATATATATATATATATATATATATATATATATAAATTTTAAATTTTATTTGTGCTTGATACGCCGACTTAGAACATTGAAACCAAGCGGTTTAAACCAAGAAGACTTGAAAAGATAGCCATGCACAAATAAAATTATCTTTTGCAGCGGACACATTTTCTTTTAAATAATTATCTAAATTTACTGTACAGCCTATAATTACTACTATAACAATGCAGTATCCGGGATATAATTTGCGCTTATATAAATTAACATAAAATAGCATGTCGTTCTTTCTAATCGTCTTCTAGGTCAATACAAATATGTTTCAGCATCCACAACAAGTTGAAATAAACTAGTTGAAAAATAATAAATTTAAAGGTTTAATTCCTGTAGGAACAGCCATGTAAAGTTTTGCAAACACAACGGTGTTTCTGTTTTCGGTCTACGTTTTGTATTTGCCTTTGAAACAGACTCATTAAAACTTGAAAACCCTCAGACTCATTAAAAGTTGAAAACCCTCAGGCTAGGTAGATGCTAATATTGCACTGTTCATTGTCAGTTTATATATATATATATATATATATATATATATATATGGAGTGAGAGAATTTAAATTGGAAATGTGTGCGTGTGTGTGTGTGTATTTTCTTGAGAATACCGAAACTGAACCTCAAGATGAATTACAACTCTTCACATCTTTCTCAGCAGTAATCACTTTGCTCAGATAATCATAGGACAAAACATTTTTTTCAATACTGACCTCGTAATAGGGCCATAATGCCTCCCCTGTGGCCTTGTATAACAAACACTTCACTCAGTCAGAAAATATATTGAAAAAAGTGTATTGTAGAGAAAGGTAATCCCAAGATGCAAGTCATTGTTAATTGGAAAATTCTGTCATACTTTTGTTCTAGAATATTCCGAACTTAAAAGCTATATCAACATCTTGTTTACAAATTACAAACATGCACATAAGTTAGCTATGTAAACATGTTATCCACCAATGAATGTACAATCCACAAATAAGGACAGAAATTAAGCACACAACATAGATATACATTTCAACATTCGTCGAGTCTCATTTAATAATGGTACGTCTATTATTTACAGCAAACTGTTGAAGGCATTCCAGAAGAAAAAAAAAGGATTTAAATTTCAAAATAAAAAAATGCAATTAGTTTCGTTTCGCAATTAATACATGCTTTAGTTAGGGAAAGCTTGAATGTTTTGTTGATAATAAACTAAATTGGAGATTTTGAGAATCCTGATATAGCAATCAATCGATAAGGACAACCCATATATTTCTCACACAGCATCATCGTCTATTAGAACTAAGACCCAAAACAACATCAAAGTGTTTTCCCCCGACTTTGACAGGCGCGAAAGCAAAGTCGTCGCCCATCCAATGTCAATAGTTTCTTCCACATTTACATGTTTCTTCCACCACAAAAGACTGCATTATCCTGTATTATAATCCATCGAAATTACTTAGTACATGTCAAGAGTGCAAACCGACGTCAATATAAATAAAATATAAAGCACTTAGTTTAAATAGGACCTTGACATTCTTGATTTTGTTTTCGATGACACTGATTAAGTGATGGGGTTTCGAAGGATAAGTAGTTAGGCATTTCTTTCTGTCTATATGGCAGCATGTACACAGATCCTCTTGACAGAAATGTGTCCCTTGAATTATCCTATTCTTAGCATTATCTACATATCAATTACTTTAATTCAATTTACTCAGAGATCTACTATTCATATATTTAGTGCACTGCAGATATTTCAACTCTATCGTTCCATAGTCATTGATTAAATGTGGTACCTCTGTCTGTAACATTCTGTTTGATCATATCGTTGTACGGTTCGTATCGAAAACAATGGTCTGCTTGTATGATCTTTATGCAAAGGTAAAATATAAGGACAGGCCTTTACAGTAATCAGCAATGTTCTGTTCTGACAATCCCAGAGAAGTATTAATGCCTTAGTACTTCAGATGAGTTTCTTCCTTTTTGATTTTTCTTTTTCAATAGGTATGAGCTGGTTCTGTGAGAAACGTCGTCTTTCCGGCAAGCGTATTAGATTTATTCGATTTCAATATTTCGGAGTTTTATCTGAAACGTTTCTGATAATAATGCACTTTGTGGCAAAATAAAAAATCTACTATACAAATGTTTCAAAAGGTTAAGAATTATAAATAAAAATAACAAAAATATCGTGTTAGTGTATGATAATAGCATGTAACCTTTATTCAGTTAACTGAAATCATTACGTACAAATCTGATATACAACTATCGAAATATAGTTCCATTGTTTTGTGTTATAGCTTGTGTAATTAAATCTTAAAAGTTCATTAGCTAACCATGAGTCATTATCGGCGATGTTTTAATTGAGCATACACTTATAAATCATTTAATCACCATATTCACACCCTTCGACGCATAGAGCATATCAAAATGAAATAATACAATCGCTGGCTTTCTTCATTGGAGCAATTCATCAACACACATTCCACCACCGAATCACTTCAAATTTTAATGAACAAAAAGATTTACAAAAGTGTCAAGTTCTATTTAATGAATGGAAAACCTTTTAAAACAAAGAAAAAGACTAAGTCAATCGTATTAATTACAAACGAGTAAATAATTGTCTTTAGACTTAGAATCAAATTACAGCTCCATGGTCTTTAAAAAGTAATAGGAAAGAGTGACAACCAACAGGTTTTGCATAATTTAGCAAATCATTTATTTCCCTATAACACGAAGTGAAAAATTTAATTAAAAAAACATACGGTATTGCGAAATAAATCCCAAATAATCCTAGAATTTCAAATACATATCTTACTCATTGCAGTTTTGAAACAAAATTTAGTGGTATTCTACAATAAATCTAACGCTGGAAGTGTCGTAGTGAAGTGTCCGTATTCTTTTGTTGAATTACAATAAAACAATCCAACAATATATCCTTATTTGAAAATTTACTATAATTCCACATTTTTATTTCGAATAATGTTATTTTGCAAGCACCTTGTATTTCCAGAGAAGAATCGCTTGAATTAAATAATTTGAATAAATAAATTCCAGCCCAATGAAACGCTGTATACAAGAAAAATACAACTGATCCTGCTCAGATTTTAAAGCACCAATCGATAATTATTTACAGCGATAAGTCCTCTACCTGATCTCAGGTCACAATTAGCATTTTCTAAACGAAGACATTACCTATGGAAAATTTCCTTCTTGAAGGTTCCATATGTGTACAAGATCATATCTTAGTTATAATGAAAAGGTCTGTTACTAAAAGTATAACAAAGAACTTGGATAATACAATGTCATTGACTCATAGAAAGATAAATATGTTTACTTCTATTAAAAATCATAATAATAATCCCATACTCAAATAGGAAATATTATCTTGTATCAGTTCTTTACTGAAATGTTAAAAAGATCAATGATTCAGGTCAGGTATAAAATGAACTTGATTTTGGAAAAGGTCAAGTCGAAAACATAATTATCCTTAGCTTATAATGAAATTTAAAAAATAAAAAATACAAATAAAAAACAGTGCAAATTATATATACATAATAAATATTTGTTCGAAATGGTAAAAGCATACAAACCGGGTGGAATTAATTGTATCTCCTAACATGAACATGTAGCCAACGGGCTCAGAACAAAGAGGCAAGATGTCTACTTTGAAACTTTTATTGTTTATCTTCGCAAGATTATCACAATAAAATTTGATCTGCAACTATAAAGCCATTAGGCCATTCCGACAATTAATAGTACATGCGACTACTTTCTTTAAGAGAATATACGCAACCTGTATTCATTTCGAAGTACAGGAAATCAATTTCTAGACTACTCGCTATGGAAGTTGGGTAGAAATTTTATATGTACAGGACAGATATTTATGTAGAAAATTCTGGCGCAAGATCTTACGCTATTCGTGTAATACGAACTCTATATTTATGGTTGCATGGGATGGTTATGGAACGCCAGAGCTGTCGTAAGATGAGAATATTTAGTATATGCTGTGCTTTTGTACTTATATGATGTGCAAAGGTATTTATATGCTGTCCTTTTGTACTTAAATGCTATGCAAACTTCATTATATGCTGTGCTTTTGTACTTATATGATGTGCAAACTTCATTATATGCTGTGTTTTTGTACTTATATGATGTGCAAACTTCATTATATGCTGTGCATTTGTACTTATATGCTATGCAAACTTCATTATATGCTGTGCTTTTGTACTTACATGATGTGCAAACTTCATTATATGATGTGCATTTGTACTTACATGATGTGCAAACTTCATTATATGATGTGCATTTGTACTTATATGATGTGCAAACTTCTTTATATGAAACTTCATTATAATGAGATGGCCGATAGCTGCCGCCAGAATACAACATCAAAGTAACATGAATCTGTCATCATCTTGTTATTAGCAAGTGTGAATTTTATTCATGTCAAAATTAATTGCTTTTAGACTCCCTGTATCTGTCCAGCTAGAATGCCCCTATTTCAGATCCTTGTGTTTGAAAGCTAGCTTTAAATATTCAGTGTATCACATACCTACACATACTAATGTGAGCCTCAGTTTTATATATATATATATATATATATATATATATATATATATATATATATATATATAAAATTGTAGAAATTACACAGCTTTATACCACAGTAAAAAAAATCTGTTTATAGTATCAGTTAAGTTTAATATCAATAACAGTTCAATAGCAGTAAGTTCAATAACAATGCTCTCTTCAAAATCAATTTTGACAATTTGTTTTGTTTACATATCTTCAATAGGAAAATAAATATCAAGTTCGTTAATTGGATGGGGAGGTAACATAAATACGTAAGCCAAGTCGGCAGCTCATTTGCAGCCCAAGTTACGCATTTGATCTCCAATGCTCATCTAACTGTGACAGGCAGTGACCAACATGCCAACCTGTTTTCAAGTCTAACTCGAAGTAAATCTAAACCACATTATAAATTTAGCTTATGTATGAATTTATAAATGATATGCTTGTGATAATTAGATTCATGCTTTCTACCTTGAAAATTAGGGGGATGTCAAAATACGAAACTATCCAGTGAGACCTTGAGCTAACTCAATATACTAACTATGTAAGGCTGCCTCTGATTGGAGGTTGAATTCTTTGGCTGGATTTGCAACTTGCAAGGTTCGATATATCAACTCAAATTTGATTGGTAGTTTAATACTCTTGTAGAAATTTAACTTGTAATATGTAACCAAGATTGAATAAATGTAATTGAGGGCTGAATTCACAATAACTTAATTCTTTTAGCTGGGAATATTTGGTGTTAACTATTATTGGAAATGCTAATTGAATTTGATAAAACGCTCTTATTCGTTGGCAGATTGGAGATTGTTTGTTTGGTGTTGAGAGTCTATCCTAAATTTCTTTCCACTTTTGCCTTGTCCAGACAGACCAATTAAGAAGAGTGACACTCAAACATAAACACGGAACCGTAGTGGTACCATTCATACAGTTCAGAATCTCGACATCCCAGACTTAACCAGTCGCAAAAGCACCAGATGCATAGGCGACTTTAATTTTTTTTATCATTCATTCAATTCCATTAACTAGTAGTAATAACAAGATTTCAAGATGCCTGCTGTGGTAGCCATATTAAATATCGGAGTAACACCATTTTCGTTTACAACCGAGTAGACCATAGAATGAACATGTGTGCATAAAGTGTCATGATAATTCTCCAAATTAGATTACGATAAGTGGTGATAAGAAATATACTAATGGACAGACAACATGCCATCCCAAAAGCTCATCTTTTCTTTAATAACTTGAAGATAAGAAAGGAAATTATGCACATATAATAAACCTTTTGAAGACAAAAAAATCATTGCTCTCAATTAAAGGTTTTGAAAATATGCATAAGTAGTATTCATTTACTAGTTTGATTGCAGTTCAGCAACAAGATGACATTACACATGATTTATATATATATATATATATATATATATATATATATATATATATATATATATATATATATATATATATATATATATATATATATTCACAGGCGTCGAAATTACTGGTAGTCGTCTAGTCTAAGACTAGTACATTTTCTGTCCGACTAGTTTTTTACATAATTTCAATAGTTCAATGGCTAGTTCTCTTGATACCTGTCTGACAGTATGTTGTGTGAAGGACTAGTTAAATATTGAAAGATCAGCAGGACAAGTAAATTTCTCACTCTACTAGTCCTTATGGCTACAAAGAAGTTTGTTTCCAATTCTAAGCATGTATGTTGCTCATTTCAAATGAACGTCATGAATCAAATAATTTGAAATGATGAGACTTTTTAAAATGTATTTTCTGATTTTTATTTCCAAGTGAGCAGAAGTAACATTCTGTTTCAGATGTGTAAACAATCATTGCTTTATTTAAAATACAAGCTAAAATAATGATGGCCAGTAGGCAAATAGAAGAGAAAGGAGACCCCTGTCAGTGTTCTCAGCCGAGTTCTCATAAATGCCTAAGAAATGAGAACAGGTTGAAATGTAAACTATAGCACTCTACCAACCATGTAATAACTATTTTATGCTACTGCAATATACATGGGTGCATAATCAGTATCTGTTATTTTGTATTGTAATTTATATATACCGGCCCGGATTAAGGCCTTTGGGGGCCCTGTGCACAGCCAACATGGGGGCCCATAGCTATCCTGCCCTGTCCATATATATGGTTACAGTACTATTAACTATACTGCATGTGAAATCAGACGATACTATACAGTGTCCCTTGAGCCACGGGGGCCCTGCCTGTGAAATCAGATAATATACGGGCCCCTTGAGCCTCGGGGGCCCTGGCCATGTTGCCCATTTTGCAATATGGATAATCGGTCCTGTGTGTGTGTGTGTGTGTGAGAGAGAGAGATATATAATGATTTGTGTGTACGCATGACAAGTAAAAAAAAAGTATGCTGTTGAAATAAATTTTGTTTGAAACATTATTTCCTTCTGTAATGCAAATAAAAATAAATATGCTGTACATTAGTAGTATTTCTGGTTTGATAGAATTCCCTCTCGCTCTTGCCCCGTTTATGATTATACAAATATTACATTTGTGGACTTGCCTACATCTTAACACATCTCTCTTCACTCAATAAGGCAAAACAATTATATTCTAAACTCTAAAATTCTTACCTATTCATATCACTCCATGTATATCACAAATACCAAGAAACATTGTACTTATATGTTGACAATAAAGAAACTTTAAATGATTATACCACTAAAAATTTACAAACATCCAGTACTTAAGGCTGGGACATCGAACACGAGGGAACACGAGAGACCTAGTGGTCTAAAACGATTGCCATACTAGCCGCCATGTATAGCCTATGGTGTACTGACAACTTGTGATAAATCCACAAAAAACGTCCAAACAAATAACCATGATGTGATTGGCTGCCTGATTCATGAACTATAGTCCCTAATACAGATGTGTAACATAATATACCACGGTGATATTAAATATTACCTCCCCATTCAATTAACGAACTTGATATTTATTTTCCTATTGATGATATGTAAATAAAACAAATTGTCAAAATTGATTTTGAAGAGAGCATTGTTATTGAACTTAATGCTATTGAACTGTTATTGAACTTAAACTTAACTGATACTATAAACAGAAAAAATTATATATATATATATATATATATATATATATATATATATATATATATATATATATATATATATATATATATATATATATATATCAAACTGAGGCTAGTAGTGAAGTGGGGCACCCTAGCCTCAATGGAAATTAGCATTACAGGACCCCTTGAACATGGGAAAAAATCATGGGCAACTCTAGCCTTAAGGGGAATTGAATATGGGAAAAAGTCTTGGGTCACTCTAGCCTCAAGGGAATTGAACATGGGAAAAAGTCTTGGGTCACTCTAGCCTCAAGGGGAATTGAACATGGAAAAAAAAAATCTTGGGTCTGTTGAGCGACAAGGGAAAATGGAACAGGGTCGGGACCCTATTTTAATAGGGTCCCGACCTGATGGGTCTATGGAAATGGAACATAAGTAGTGAAGTGGGCCACCCTAGCCTCAGTGGGAATTAGCATTAAAAACACCCCTGGGCCACTCTAGCCTCAATGGGAAATTTAACATTACGGAAACCCCTGGGCCACTCTAGCCTCAAGGGGAATTTAACATGGGAAAAAGTCTTGGGCCACTCTAGCCTCAAGGGAAATTTAACATGGAAAAAAATATCTTGGGACTGTTGAGCGACAAGGGAAAATGGAACAGGGTCGGGACCCTATTTTAATACGGTCCCGACCTGATGGGTCTATGGAAATGGAACAGGGGAGAGGGATAGAACACACACACACACACACACACAGACACACACGCACACACACACACACACACACACACACATATATATATATATATATATATATATATATATATATATATATATATATATATATATATATATATATATATATATATATATATATAAAATAAAAAAATTGGGCTAGGCAATTGAAAGTCTATCTCTTTTCGAGAGATGTGGGTGGCCCTGAAAAGGGCCTTTGGTTTTCTTCTTCTTCTAATTTCTTCTATTTCTCCACCAGCTTCTTACTTTCTGTCCTACACTTTTCCTCTTCTTTTCTTTCTTTTCTTCCTCCTTTTTCTTCTTTTTCTCTTCTTTCTGTTTCTCCTCTTCTTCTTTCTTCCTCTTCTCATTTTCTTCTTCTTTTTCAATTTTTTCATTCCATTCTCTCATCCTTATCCTTTCCTCTTCATCCTCCTTCTCCTCCTTTATTTCTTTCATCAAAGCACTGATCATGTCCTTTAATTTTCTTAAATTGTTGATCTCCATCTTCACTCGATGGGGACTATAAGAATAGTGATCCTCGTTTAACCTCACTAACATTTGCTCCATCATACCCAAATTGTCCAGGACGTCTTGCAGTGTTTTCATTTTATCAAGTTGGTTTGAAGCCATCTTCTTTTTTATTCTCTGTAGAATGGTTTGAACGACGAATACTGTGGGTTCTTATACGAATAGCGCGGACGTGATGGAAAACATCCCCCTAAAGCCCAAAAGTTATATTACCTAGACCATCACTTAAAACGTGCGGACGTGAAGGAAAACATCCCCTACTTTTCTCATTTCATATTATCTATTATCCACATAAGTGAAGCAGCAATTAACAAACCCCAAATCTACTATCCACACACGCAAAGCATTATAATGAAACCCAATAATCTACTATCCACACAAACGTACGTGAGCGCTTACAAACACACACACACACACACACACATACACACACACACACACACACACACAAGGAAAAAAGAGTCAGTGTTCATATTCACACTACTCTACACACACATTGGCAAATGGATTACTATTTCGTTTCTAAAGGTTTGGGTAGCCCTGAAAAGGGCTGTTTGTTTTTAACTCCAGATGCACCTATCTAATGCTGGCACCTTCCTGGTCTGGCACCGCACACGCATCTTCGACTCCAGTCTCCTTGCCAATTCACCCTTGTTGCTGTAAGCGCAGAGGCGGGTTGAGTGGCTTTACTATTCCAATCTTCTGTCTCTGGAATAGTGAAGACTTCCCTTTCTCTTCTTCTATTTCTAATTCTAGGATGAATCGGCATCCTTACCTCCTGTTGTAACTGTGGTGCAGCTACAGGTTAGGGAGATGTCCTTGCCTCAGGTGTCACCTTGCACACAGGGTTCATCATAGGATGACACCTGATCTCTCTCTTTCTTTCCTCCTCTTCTTTCATTTTTCTCTCTTCCTCCTCCTGTTCTATCGTGGCTTCTTCCACAAGGGCCTCCGCAGCCAGCTCGTTCAGGAGGCATCTGGAATATTCCAGGTGCATCTGGAGTTCAAAAAGTTTTTCAAGTCTGCTACTCATTTTTATTGTTGATCAATCAACAAGGGTAGCTAGACTGCCTAGCGATTTTCAATTTAGAGTGAATGCGCGGACGTGAAGGAAAACATCCCCTAAAACAAAAGTTATATTACCTAGAACATGACCAAACAACGCGCGGACCTAAAAGAAACACTCACTCACTTTTTTACTATCCATTACTAATTTAAAAATTTTCATTAATCACTTCAATATACTATCCACATACGCAAAGCAATCCAATCAAACCCCAAATCTACTCTTCACGCACCTCAAACAGCAAAAAAAACCCACGATCATTATCTACTATCCACACCAACACATACACTCACACCACAAAAGAGTCAGTGTTTATATTCACACTACTCTACATACATACATTGGCAAATGGATTGTTATTTCTTTTCTAGAGATTCGGGTAGCCCTGAAAAGGGCTGTTTTTTGTGTGCGAAGTTGAAGCTAGGGCGATCTTTTAGTTTCTAAGAATGCGATGTCCTCTGACGATAGACTTTTTGACGATAGGTCTGCTTCTTCGGAAAGAGAAGAAGAACTCTTTGGTGTCGATACGACAATCGACAAAGCCTCTGTCAGGTTCAGGTTCCTGCTGCTGCTGTTGTTGCTGTTGCTGCTCTCTCTGCTGTTTCTGAAGTCTGCACTTCTCTGTCCATTCTTCTTTCTCCCTGTTCACTTCTTCTCTGAAGAGCTCTTCTATCAGGTCTTCAGTGACTTTTAACATTCTCACATTCTCTATCTCTTCTGGCTTCGGTATCAGACTGTGTCTGATCCTATGCAAATTCACGTAGGCTTCGTTTAGCTTAGCTAGTTTGGAGCACATCTTCGTAGGAGGATGAGTCGACAATGGATGGTTAGACTGAAGGCTACCCCCGGCTTTAAAGTCAAAGGGCGGACGTGAAGGAAAACATCCCCAAACAGTTTTCGAGCCGCAACGTTCAATGAGTGTCATGAGAGGGATATTAAGAAGTCAAAGAGCATGAATCAAAATTCTTATAGAAAAACAAACGACAGAGGCATTTTTTTTTCAACACACAACATTTTTTTAATTCAAAATCACTTAACACTAACAAACAACTCTAACATTTTTTTAACAATAACCCAACAATATAACATCAAACATTTTTTTCAAATGACAAATATTTTTTTTTTGCAACTCATACATTATTTTGGACAAGTCTGACAACGTTGTGAATGAAATTGTGATTTCCACTGTTGGAAGTCATTAGGCCATTGATGGACACTACGTTTCCTAGCTTGAGACAAAAGATAAGCATAATGGTCACAAAACCATCGATCTACTTTCACATCGTTTCTAGAAGAAGAACGAGGATCAAAATGAGTCACTAAATGTTCTAAGGAATAACCCAGGCTGCGATGATGCAGAAAATACACACAATATTGTCCACACACCAAGGAATCTGTGCCTTGTAATTTCACATTATTGAATCGGGTGGTCTGAGCATTTCTTGTCATAAAGTCAATGATATCGTCTTCCAAAGGAGGCAATCCATACGAATCGAAATATTCCACACATCCTTCTTGAGGAAAGTAGACGGCTACCCAGTGGGTTCCTGGGAGATGACTGTCGTCCGTGTTGATCACATAAGCTAGATGGTCTTGAGGTTTACGATGAGGGAGTTCATCTTTAGCACAGAAGACAGGATTCCAAGAAGCCGTGCACGAGCTGTGGTTCAAAAGGTAATAAAGTTCCCAGGTATCCATGTTTTGTGTGGTTTTTTTTTCTTCTTCTTCACAGGTAATGATAAGTGATCAATTCGATCCTGACGTTTTGCTTGAAAATGTCTGACAAGTAAAAGGCGTTTAGATCCGACTTCTTACTCTGGTCCAAGAGAGATTCTATGCGACGGCACTCCAGAGACGTTAATGGAGGAGAAGAATGTTTATCCAAGACTTTATACCACTCGTTCAACACGAATTCTATTTCGATGTGATCCCAAGCTTTGTCCAGATATTCGTCCAATTTTTCTTCTTGACTTAACATCAGACATTTGTCGTGTTGAATTTGACTGGGATGATCGTTGTGACATCCATAGCACTCTTCCTTGATCAATTCTTTCATTATATCTGCCAGGACTGTAGCAAAACAGGAGACTAAATGGGCTTCTTGTTCTGGCCATCTTGACTTCATCATGATAACTTCTTCGTCTTGGGATTCTTCTTCTCCTTCCACGGTCTCCTCACATTCCATCTTCAAAGTTTCTCCACTAGGTAAAGAGGGATAACAGTCTTCCATAGCGTCTAATAATCTAGAATGACTTCTCTCAAACTGTTGATTTCTATGGTATTGTCAAATTCTGCATACAGGAGGACGTTCACTGTGTGATCTGGAGGTGGATTTGCAAACTGAAGTTCCACACGAATCTGACCCGATTTTATAGGGTGGAAATGTCCCTCGTCGCTGCCTTGGTCTGGAGTGAAATCAAAACCCCACAAAGCATAGCCTCCTGCATAATCGTCGTACGAAATACCGTGACTGGTGTTGGTTCCTAACTGTCCCGTGGCTTCGTACAGGGTCAAGTACGATCTCAAATAATTCTTCGCGACACCAAAGTTGGGCTCAAAGGGTCGGGTACACAAGGTCTTGCCGTCGCGACTGACTTCGATCTTGGACACATTGTAATGTTGAAACTCAAAAGGATTTTGATCGTGGGTTCCGTTGAAGGCTGAATTCCTGACGATACCAACAATCAAACGCTTGGGTAACTGTCCTTGGAACAGATGATCTTCGATCATAGATCGCTGTCCAGCGGGAATGGTGAACGTTTTCACTTCTACGCGTCCTATCGGATACTTGACGGTCGTTCTGCTCAACGTCTGACTGACGTCGTTTCCCACTTTAGGTAACACTTCCACACGACGCACGTAAAGTCGGGCTTCTTGAATGATAGTTTTGTATTCATTGGCATGGGCCATCAAATGGAAAGCGGCACTGCTACGATTCTGTCTCAGACGGATATCCACCCCATTCAGCAAATGCTTTTCTTGTAACCACATGTCCAAATGCAAACGAGCCATCAGTTCTAAACTTCGCCCTTGCAGAATTTTCTTACGACGGTCGTTAAATCCCACATTGTGAGGATTGTCATCTTCTGTCAGGACTGTGTCGCTAAACGTGGCTACACCTGCCGTGTCAGGTTTCCATACCACGCAAGCATCCAGATGAGTATTCTTGGCTTCTTTTCCGTACGTCAAGAGATTTTCCAGGTAGACACGATATGGGTAAGTATCCATGCTGCTGCTGACCAGTTTGTTATTCAAGTACAAGTCCACTTCGCTGAACAAGGAATGCATGAAATTGTTGACAGGAGCTACTCTAGCATCGCCTCCTGGATTGGTGTTGTCCGTTTTGATCACTTTCACTTTCAAGTACAGGTAACTGCTATTCAGATCGATGTAATCTTCGGGCTGTCCTTTGATTTCAAACTCGATGGGAGCGGAATCCGTCAAAGAGGAGACGTGGTGAAATTCCACCCATTGGGATTCTTCCATCGTCATCATGGTGGGGGGCATTGCAAACAGATCCAGTTCCGACTTGGAACAAGCGCAAGACTCTCGGTGATTCATTTTTCTCTGTGTCTCAATAATCGAAAACGTCTAAGTCTCGGACGGTTCTTCTTTTCTTTGCCTTTCTAGCTTTAGAAGTGTGAAGTCTGGTGAAAGGGTGTTTTCTTCGTCGTCTCTTTTTGCCTTGTCCTTGCTGAATGCCTTACTCGGTAGCGTGCAGGGCATTTATAGATGTTTCTCGTCGGCCCAAAAGGTCTTTGCCCGTTTGCAGCAAGACATTTTTGCCTGCCCTCATGAAGGCTTCTTTAGGGTTTTGTTTGTCGATGATGACATTTTGGAGAAATTCTTTGCCTTGCGTCAGTGCTGCATCTTTCAAGGCGTGCAATCCGCGTGTCACCATCGGTTTCAAGACTGGGGCCACCGAACGAAAGCCTGATTTCAGCATATCTCCTAAACCGTGTCCTCGCTGTCGAGCAACCCCTCGGTACACTGGATACATGACTTACGAGTCGTGAGAGAACCGTTTTCGAAAATGGAGTTTCACCGTGACTTTTCCTTTGGTGAATAGAATATTTTGTCACAGATCTCCTTTTAAAGCAATGTTGACCGTGTCCAAATAAGACTTGCTGACAGGAAAATAGTGAGGATGTACAAATTCGCGGTGAACGTGATAGGTGTTTCCACCTTCCTCGTCAGCGTTCGTGGCAGAATCCACTTTGAAAGGAATGACACGCAGGAACGGTACGGAGGTGTGTCCCACCACGTTGTACTCTACCACATCAGAGTACACAAACATCAAATTTAGTCCTTGGTTCAGTTCTACCGGGGCACGAAATAACTTGCTTAAAGACTCGTTGTCGTAAATGATTGGTAATTCGTTTTTCTTAAGTATGGCCATTCTTATGTCCATGTCTCCGCCCAACATGTCAAACAATTCAGGACAAATTAAAATGGACACGATTTTACTCCCGTCAAATTTCATCAAGAAGCCACGAGCTGCTTTGTGGTATTCCATGGTGACACCTTTTTTGGCACTTTCCAATGCTTTCAGAAACACGACATTAAACCTGGAGGCTATGGTGCTCACCAAATGTTGACCACTAAAATAATAGCCTGGGGGAACGAACAAGTGATAGGTGGTGTACTTTTGATTTTGTGTGCCAGGGCTTTTGATGTTATATTTGCCATGGGTATCCAAGTACAGTTGCATTTGCTCGTCATGAACTTCCACATCAAAAAAGTTTTGATTGGGAAGGACATTGAGGACTTGAGTCGGGTGAATGATTTCTACTAAAGCCACTTCCCAATGGGCTTCGTGATCTAATGGGATGGTCTGAGGTAATTTGGCCGTGTAACAGCACAACGTGTTCTTGGGAAACACCTCCATGGAACTGTCACTGGGTAAGGTTAAGTAAAATTGGTTTTGGTGACTCATAATTCCAGAGTTCTGTGGCTGTCCGAGGGCTTACTGGACGTCAGAGGCGTGTCTCCGCCCAAAATAGGGTTGTTGTTGTTATTGGAGTGGTGACTGACACTGGCACTGGACACAAGGTTCCCGTTGTTCCCGTTCGAGGAGAATTTCAGGGAGGGATTGGAAGCAGGTAACCGATGCAGCTGCTCAATAAAATGGTCCACAATTGTTTGTCTCCTTGTTGCAAACTTAAATTGGCGATGGCTGCCCCGATGATACAATACACAACGAAGATTTGGCAGAAAAAGACAATTTGCGTTTTAGGCACACGTTCTCCACACCACACCCACAAAGGTTGTTTTTGTAAATCTTGCAGAGAAGAACTGGGTGAAGGAGTGGTCGACGTAGCTGCGTCTCTGTGAAAGGGCATGATGGTCACTTCTTTTTATAGTCGATGACTTGCGAAGCGTCGATCCAAGAATCAAAACTGGGTGGATATCCTTTCCAACGTACTTTGACTTCTTTGACACGTCGTTTGCGCACTTTACGGGTTCTGCGTTCGAGAATGCTTTCGATGTCGTACACGTCGTCCTCATTTTTGGTGACACGTTGTAACTCGGGTAAGTAAAACGTTCCTTTGAGCACTTCTCCGTTCATGTCTTCCAATTTATAGACGGCAGGATCACGGCCATGCACTCGTCCAGTGACACGAAACAATTCGGTGGTCCAGTTAGGTAAGTAACCTTTGTCGAAAGTGCGTTTGGTTTTGCCAATGCGCACCCAATCTCCTACGGTCAACACTCCACTTTTCTTGGGGGCAGCCCTCGTCGGGCACGTACCAAACAGGCGCTCAAACATCAACACTTCGTTCTCGGGAGTCACTTCTTGCGGGGCACGTCCGATGCTTCGATGGTAAGATAGGTTGTACGCTTGCACCAGGTGCGGTAAGATGTCGATGTACTTCAGAGTGTGGTGATGGGTAAAATATTTCCACATACGTTCTTTCAAAGTGCGTTGAAAACGTTCCACGATGCTGGCTTTGGTTTCAGGATTCTCGGTGGTAAAAAAATGAATGTCACGTTTCTTTAATTCTTTTTGGAAAGCTTGGTTCAGAAATTCGGTGCCTTTGTCCGTTTGCCATCGAAGAGGGTGACGACCGCTTTGTTTCAACACTCGTTGCAGGGCTCGCACTAACTCGCTGCTCGATTTGGAAGTCAAGGGTACGACTCAGGCAAATTTGGAAAAGACGTCGATGACACAAAACAAATATTTGTAGCCGCGATTGTAGCTGGCCAAATGAGAGACATCGGCTAAATCGGCTTGCCATTGATGATCGATGCCTTCCACTTGGGTGCGACTTCTGGAAAACTTGCGTCGAATGGGTTTGTGTAAAGTATAAGTAGCTTGTTCTTGTAACCATCGTTGCACTTGAGGTAAACGGAGACTTTTCAGTCGAGTTTTGGCAGCACGATACAATTTTTGAACACCTGCGTAACCTGCAGGATGGGAGGGATCGTAGTAAATGCTGGCTAACACCTTCTCCATTTTTTTGGGTTTCTTAATAAGGCACCCACTATTGGAAGATGCTACTCTTTTTCTCTTGGGGTATTTTCTTGGATTGGAATGCTTTGATTGTGCGACTGGCAGTAGGTGTGGAGGAGGAGGTGGAGGATGCCTGAACAGGGGATATTTTTTCTTCTTTCACTTCTGTATTCACCTTCTTTTTCTCTTCTGATGAAGAAGGGGTGGTCATCATCTTTTTAATCCATCCAATTCTGGAGGTAGGTTGTGTTGCTAACTTGCGTACTTTTTCTGGTGGAGTTTGAAACCCTTCTTCTTCTTCTCCTTTTCTGTCTTGGTCACTGGTAGTGATGGTCGTGGTATTGGTGATGGAGCTGGACTTTTCATCAAGGTCTTAAAATCTTTCAGAGTGGGAAGAGCTGTTTCGTCTAAAGCTTTCTGGTGAAAGAGTTGCAGTCGTTGTAAGAGTTGACCGTACTTTTGCGATTTTTCTGTTTCGGACAAATCTTGGCGATCCATCAAGGACTGCAATTCGTGTTGTAACTGGGACATCTCGCTCAAATATGGATTGGGAGGTAAATGCGGGGTGCGTTGTTCTTGCGAACGATGGTATTCCATCCATCGTTTGTAAGGCACTAAAACTAGTTTTCGTCCTTCCATGGGGTTGTCAGGGGTCGATTCTGAGATCTTGGGACTTCAGAGGGCCTTTTTATCTTGCTCCCACCAGTCCTCCCAACATGGTTCCCAAGACACGTTTCAGTAAGGGGCCTAACAAGAGGGGCAAAATGCCTCCACGTTGGACCAACATCTTCTTCTTTTGACGAAGGGGGGGGTTTCTTTTGAACCATTTGGCGAAGAACGTGACGATGTTTGCCTTAGAATTGTTTCTGGTGTTTGGACAAAGGGATCGTACCTTTCAAGACGTTCAAACAACATTCACACACGGTATCGATGACCTCCTTGCAGGCCGTTTGAATGAGTTTTTTTTTTCGTAGAGGTGGAGAAGCTTTGGACAGGACAGATAACATGTCCCCATGTTTGACTAAACGTGGTGGCATTCCTTTCCTTTTCTTTGCTTGGGGTTGTTTAGAAGAGGGATGTTTTCTGGAGGGTGACATCTTCAGGAGCACCAAAACACTGATACCCTACTTGGTCACACACCTTTTTTATACTGGAACGCGTCGCCACTGATTGTCTTTACGTCGAATCAACTTCAGGACAGGCATGACACGTCGTGCAGGTGTACGCAACGGACTGAATTGACTCAGTTCTTGCTTGGACAAATCCAGTAAACTTTGTAACATGCCCGATCTTTCTTGAACTTTGATTTTGGGAGAAGGTACTTTGTGAGCAGCAGCCACTGCCACTAAGTTGGAGGATCCTGCCACTGGGGAAGTTCTTGGGGTCATCAATGGAGAAGTTCTTGGTGTGATCAACGTCTCCAAGTACTCTTCAGTTCTTGGTGTCATCAACGGGGAAGTGGATGAACTTGAGGCTGCCGCAGGTACGGTCACCGCTGTGGCAGGTCGTGGTTTGCGAGTGTAAGGTTGCATCCTGACTGAAGTGCCTCTCTTGCGACTAGTTTTCTTCTGTGGACTTTTCTTTTTCTGGGGACTTTTTCTCTGTTTCCTTTACTGGGGGCTTCTTGTTTTTTCCGGGGTGGTGACTGGTAAGAGGAGGGACCCGCCACTGCATAAGTTCTTTCAGACACGGGTCTCCTTGGGAACCTGGTCTTTTTCTTCTTCTTTTTGGAGCTTCGTTTGACTTTTTTCTTGGGGAGAATTTTGGGGGCATTAGGATCCCATCTTAAGAGAGAGCGAATGATGACCCCTCCTAGAGTACCGCTCCATCCAGGTTTCAAAATGATTTGTCTTTTGGTTTGAGTGTCGATGCGAGGATCGGCCAGTTGGGTCAAAGCGACTTTGTTTCGATCAAAAAAGCGTTTGGTTGGATGAGGAATCTGAATGATCCCTTGTAGTAATTGACGTGCTGTCACCGTGAACCATCGTAAGACTTCTTTGAGACTAGCTTCTAAGACACCAGCCCGTATTTGTGGATTCTTTTCTCGACTGATGCCATACAAGGCACGAATCAATTTGATGGGAAGATGCGACTGAAGGGACGTCATGTTCAAACTGTGTGTGAGACAGACGAAAAGTGTCTGAGGTTTTTATAGATTTTGTTTGTGGAGTGAAGTTAAGTCGAGGACGGAGACGTGTACAGGCAATGCCCTCCGTCTTGGCCCCAGTGGTGAAACAAGTGGGTACGAAATCGCAAATCATCGGGGGTCGTAGGTTTCAAATCGACGAGTAAATAGGCGTGTGGAGTTTGAGTGGCATCGTCGTACGCCTGAGTCAGCCAAGGCATTCCTAACTGTTTGGCTAAGACTTGCACTTGCGATTTATCTCGAGGGCTTTTAAACAAGACCACGTAATGTGCATTGAGACTGATGGTGCGATGGGCTTTACTTTGTTGAAACAAATTTTGAGTGATGTAAACGACACTGGCATTACGATGATGCCCTTTCCGCGTGAACCACAGTTTAATTTCTTCTTCGTCTTCTCCTAACATGTCGTCGAAAATGACCAAATGGGTTTGACGGGAGTCAGAGACGATGCCGTCGCCTTCCTTAGGAATGCCTTCCACAAACACGATGCAATCGCCTTGACTTTCTCGCAAGAGGATGTACGCCGATTGCCACTCTTTGTAACACCACACGATGCGTTGAGGTGGACGATGGATCAAATGATGTTTATGTTCGATCAAACGTTTGACGAATTCGGTTTTGCCTGAACCGCTAGGTCCAGCAATGAGCATGTTAAAGGGATGGCGAAGATACAAAGCCTGCCAACTGGCACGATCTAAGGAAGAGGGAGCAGAGACAGCAGAGGTAGCCATAGTGTTAGGAATGTCACTTGTGACACGAAAACAAACAAGACAAGAGTTTATATACTTTTTTCAGAACACGTTTATTGAATGTTTTAAACATGAATACGAAAGACAAAAATACATAAAAGCCAAAGGCGTAAGTACAACGATAAAAGGCACATGATAACCATTAACGTGGAATAAAAACAAGTGTCTGTACATGTTTTGGGTAATGTTCTGACCAGTTCTATATTGGGTAAGGTCACACAAGTGTCCTCCCGAAAGGGTCTTTCAGGCATGTCCACGACAGTCCTGTCCTGGGTGACGGCTTCTTCTGGTACTGTCATTAACCCAGGTTGAAAAGTGACTTTTTTCCTTGAACAACTCTCGTGCATACTGGGCCACTTCTTGGGTCCAAGCCTCAAAACCCCCTTTTTCCAGGCACGGACATCTGTCCAATGGGGGTGTAAGTCACAAGCTACACACACATCGTCATACACGTCTTCGGTAGCTAAAAGTTGACGAATCTTTTTTTCCTGTTGAGGTCGAGAAGTATCCAGATGAAAACGCAAGGCTTTGAGCAAAAGGAGTCTCTCGTGACCATTTAAGGCCATTGGGGTGGTAAGTACTGATCGTAAAGAGCCCACAAAGAATCGGCTGGTAAACGAAATCCCAGAAAACAAGTCACTAAGACACACACTATGCGTCGTCCCAAATTGAATGAATACAGTTCTTGTAATAATTGATGGTAATGATCCACGGTTTGAATATGGTCATTGAGTTCCTTCCACGGAATCTGTTCAAACACTTGTGACATAAGCCGTGGCATGGATTCCTGATTTTATAGTCTCTTTGTTTTGGAAGGAATAAAGGTACTTTCTAACTAGACATATTCGTTCTCCAGTAAGGGATCTAAATGCTCCAAACTGTAACCTACAGTTCAGAGTTTGTCTAGATGTTTCGTCTTCCGCTAAGCAGATTCCACGTAAAATATGTTGGTAATCCTTTAACTCGTCTTCCTCAATACGTTGCTCTAAGTGAATCTCGAAGTAACCAAAATGACGAACATTTAGTTCATTCACTAACTGAAAGTGTTGAACAAGGTCTGACCACTGAAACAATTTCTGATGAATCAGTCCTCTTATACCATTCAGGTACCAGTGGTTAAAGATCTGGTGACGTAACGGATGCAACTGTTCTTTACGTTTGACTTGTATTTTGACCAGCTCTCGGTAAATGCGTTCTCTCAACTCCACAGGCAAAGCACGAATGTTCTCTTGTAAAGTATCCATGAATAGGTCATACTAAATCCTCTTTCTGACATAAGAAATGTACCGTTTGCACAGACATGGTTTTACTTCAGTGTCGAATTTAAATCGTTTAATTACTAATTTACACATTACAAGTCGTTCAGAAGTTTCATCTTTCATTAAGTTGACATTGTGTACAAGATGTCGTTAATTCTTCCTCTGGAATTCGATGCAGTAAGTTTACAATGTAGTAGATAGAATCATCAATAGCAAACAAGTCCTTTTTAAAACTAGGGGCTCGTTGATCAATGTCTGTCCAATGGAACACTTTCAACTGAATCAGTCCTTGTATAGCATTCAGGTACCAGTGATTGAAACACCGGTGACGTAACGGATGCAATTGTTCTTTACGTTTCACTTGTATTTTGACCAGCTATCGGTAAATGCGTTCTCTCAACTCCACAGGCAAAGCACGAATGTTCTCTTGTAAAGTATCCATTTAAATATATTTTCCTACTAAGGGTAAGTAATGACAACTGGGAGACCATCGAGCATGTTCCAGATACGCTGAATCGTGCGGTTCCCAGTGATGAAGTGACACACCGCAACTGAAGCACTTGACTTTATCCCCTTCGCCCAAGTAGAAAAATCCGGCTCTGGCTAATTCTTCGGGGGTCGGTCCTCCCAGATACTTAGACCATTTTCCTTTGAACTATTGTAAACGATTTTCAAAGTTGCAGCATTCCGACAAACGTACAGGGAACGAATATTCGTCTTTCACAGGATCGTTTCGATGAGGGTTGGCTGACATGGACAGGAGTTTGCTCAGGGCTGGATGACATCCGTAGGGGGGTAGACGTGAAGGTGAACATCCACATTGACCATGAAACCCAGTAAAGTGTCCAAGAGGACGAGCGGCATCGCTTAAGCATCCCTCAGGTTTGACACGCACAGCATTACTTTCCATGATAGAGGTAGTGACACTAAAGTTCCCATGATGCTTTACGGCATCGCTAAGGTCACAGCGTACAGCATTGTTCCCATCGCAAGGCTCACAATCGCATTCCGCTTCAGAAGCCACACACTTGAAGTGTGCCTTTCTGAACTTGTTTTGCGTTTCTCTGAAAGTATTCATCTTGTTCGCTTGGTCTTGGTAGTCACAATGAACTATCGATCTTGCCTAGGGTTCCTTTTTATATACAGACCAATACCGACGTGTCCATACGGTAAGGTGAAATGATTGGGAAGTCGCACTCGCTTCTGGTACACGATTTGATAGACTTTTTCCAAGGGTCGACTGACGATGTGGTGAGTAGGTAAACGTACAATCTTGTTGAGTTGATAGGTGGTCACTTTAAAGTGTTCATCTTCTCTAGACTGCAAGGCTTCTTTCAATACCCCAAAGTTCACCACTCGACTGGTACGATAATTCAGAGCCAATCCTTTCACTTTACATGTCGTGTGCACTTCTCCCTGTCTGTCCCGGTATTCGTAGCCGTAATTTTTAGGACCACCACTGGCGAAACTTAGAATCTTGTCGTCGGGATGCTCGTCTGTCCAGGCTCCTAAACGGTCTCCTTCGATCTCAGGGTGCTGTCGACTCGGGTGATGGATGTAAATGCAACTGTCCGTGTCAAAGTACAGGACATGTTCCCCTAACAGTTCTAAAGCTTCGTACAATTTTGGGCGAGCATGAGCTGTCACGTAAGCCGCAATGATGACATTTTCAAAGGGGTCGTCTTGTACAAAGTCCAGATCTTCTTCGTAATTGACCAAGATCAAATCCTCGCCAACGACGTCCACGTGTTTCATAAATTTGGTTTTGTAGTGAATCATCTGGAAGTAGCGGGAAGGTTCGGTCAAATATTCCGTCTTGGGTAAACACGGTCGTTGTGCCATTTTGCCCCACAAGCAATTTAACATCACTTTGGCAAACGATCCCTGCCTTCGTTTTTCTCGATGTGATCTAAAGTGATGCCTTCTTGTTCATAGTATTTCTCTTTGAATGTCTTTTGGTCTTCGGGAGTGTGACACCAGGACGGATAGCCGCTGGCTTCTTGCTTAAGTTTCAAAAAGGCATCCACGTAGTCTGCGAAAATGCATTTCTGCGTGGGGTCACCCTTGTGGTATTGTTGTGTCTTGGGAAAGTGACAAATTTCGTACACTTCTAACAGTTGGTATCCCATGTCCAGGGCTTTAAACAATTCTACGCTGACCCACGTCCGCGTCAAGGCAAGTTCTTCCTGGGTGTGCTGACAAGGTTGATCTTGGTTGCACGTTTCGGCACAAGTACGGCACAAAGGAAACATCAGTTTGCCTTGACAATGGTGAGGTAAGACGGGATGGTACAAGTCCGTGGGAGGCAAAACTTTGCACTTGATCAAGCCTTCGTATTGTCGAATGTTGGCCGGGTCGATGTGTTCGGTGAACAATTGTGGGTGCCCTGCAGGAAAGCGACAATATTTGCACACGTAGGGATACAGCGAACACACTTCTAAGTATTTCATTTCTTCTCCTTTCTCTTCGTCGGCTTGGTACAGCAAACAGGTGGCATTGGTCCTTCCTCCGTACAAACTATCCCTCGGGTTCAGCGGGTCCATGAACTGGTAACTTTCCACGAGGCGTTTAAACTCGGGATTGGTTTTCAAACGGTGATCGTATTCGTGTTCCCACATTTCCACCACTTGGTATCCTTCCTGTTTTAACTTTAGGCATCGCTGACAAGTGTCCTGGTACAAGTCTTCCATGGTCCGTTGTAAAAACTGATTTTTAGTGCCGCGGTCAGGGTAACAGACGGGACATCCGTGAAATAGCAGCCGTTAAATTCGTACACGATCTTGGGGTTTTCTAAGTCCCAGCCATCGACAGAATGCGTTCCGATGGTCTTTTCGTCTCCTCCGTTGCGGGCATGCTGAATCCATTTGTCTTCCTTGTCGCACAAGTAATGTAACCAGCGTAGGGCTTTGACCGAGTATTGACGTTTGACATAGTTGGTCGTTTGAGGACTCATGATAGCCACGGTGTTTTCAGGCATGAATCGTTGGCGGTACACTAAGGAACACGCTTTGGCAATGGTGCAAGCTTCTTTCAAAGGATAGACCCCTCCGTGTTCCATGAACAGTTCTCGAAATTTTCCACAACAACGCCGTAAAATGTCCACGTCGGAACGACAATACTTTAGCATTTCTTCCTGAAAGTCAAAAGGGTCTGAGGGGTGAGCCTGGTACCAAGCGTAGAAAGCGTCTCGTTGTTCGGTACGCATGTTGTCAGGGTCGTAATAGTGAGCCTCAGGCAAATGGGGTGGAACGGCGTGTTGATTGGCTTCTGTATTGAAAAAGTGAGGAAAGTACCCTTTAGCCATTTCTGTCATTCCAAACGTCCTCCAGGAATCTTGCTGCAGTGAGGGCAATGACTCAAGATAGGTTCTTGAATGCACTTCTCGCACGCTCGATGAGCCACGCCGAAATTAGGAATGTGAATACCAGTTTCTTGCATGCATTCGAAATCGAAAAAGATGAAATTGCCCTTCTTCTTGTGTGCATCCTCTTTCTCTGGTTGGGATTGGTATTTCTGCACGTAGCATTGATGTTCCAAGTCCACGATGTGGTGACAAATGTGACATTTTTTCTTTCCTCAACATACGTGTGCCTTGGCATTATTGGTATGTATGCCTTGTCCACACGTAGGGCACAATCTGAGCAGTTGACAAGCACATTTCTGCTGTGAACCTTGCGTCTTCAAATGTTGTTGGTAACAGGCAGGGCTGAAAAACGTGCGCTGACAAGTTGAACAATGCACTGGTTCTTGCCAATCGTTCAGACAGGGTGGAGAGGACAAACATCCTGATCACTTCGATCCGGAATGTTTGTGTTGCTCTCGATTGTTATAGCCATAGTCACATTTCTCACAGTAATATCTGTATCCCAGGAATCCGGTGATAGCGGTAATGGTATCGAAATGATCATCGTGATGATAGACATGAACGTATTTTCCATCCTTAAAGTCTTTCCCTCGAAACAACAGAGGCCCACGCATTTCTTGAGGGTGCACTTTCAAGGTGTAGCGTGGAGCTAAAATATCTTGCAATGTTTGCATCTCAGGAATGCCACAAAGTGTGTCTTTGGGCAAGCCGGCTTGTTGTAACAGGAGTTCTGCTTCTGATTGTCGAATAGTTTTCCAGGCTCTTTTCCATTCTACCGTGTCGTTCTTGTTGGCATAGGTTCGTCCCACCACGATGGCCCTGGCTAAACACATCTGGTCTTGAGGGTTGTGAATTCGGACGAGACTTGTTTTGGTGTTGCGAAGGTTGTCTACCAATAACACCTTATTGCGTCCAGTCCCTTGAGGAGGAGAGACGTGGGTCATGTCCAGTGTGGCTTTTCCATCGGTGATGTCAAACTGGTCATTGGATTGTTGTACGTGTTGAATCTTGTCCATGACCTTGGAAGCGGTCAATTCTGCAGGGCTGCTAAACTCGATCCAAACCGGGGATTTCAAACCGTCGTGTTGTATGGAAAGTCTCAAGCGATCGTCTTCTTTGGGTTGACATTGTCGCTTGAGTGTGGTGAGCAAAGAATCCCACATTTCGGTGATGATCCCTTCTGCTTTCTCTAACGGTACTTCGGACTTGAAATCTTTAAACTTCACCATGTATTTGTAAGCCGTAGTTCTAAATTTTCTAGAGGGACGCTTTTCCGTCTCTCGAATGGAATAGTATTTTTCAGGGTGCACTAAGGGTGATGAACTTTGTTTAGAGGGTTTGGATTCTGGTTCACTCATGTCCTCTTCAAAATCACTGGCATGAATTTGTGCCAAGACTTCAGCCCTGGTACGAGGCGATAGATCATGTTTCTGCCTCCTACTTTCTTCTTCTTTCTTCTCAAATGAATTGGATCCTTTCATCTTGATAGCAAAATGTCAAATGAGTAAAGTTTAAACACCATGGACTAATTTATAGTCCTAGCAGACCAGCGTATATAAAAGGGTGTGTGTCTTGTCCTTTCACTATTCATTTCACTCTCAAACCGAGCACAACGATGGAAGAGACTACGCAAATCGAACGTTTCATCAGAGCTTTGCGAGGGGTCATTAGAAAATTCTCTTCAGACCAGCTGACGGACTACTCTCCTTCCTTGCGAGATAAAAGTCAAGATACTTGCTGTATCTGTCAGAAGAAAGGGCATTGGTCTTCAGAGTGTCCAGACCGTCAAAAAACAAAAAAGTGGTTAGAAAATACAAAAGTCAATATACCTGTTATTATTGTCAAGAAAAAGGACATAGGTCTCCAGATTGCCCAAAAAAGAAACAAGAGGAGTCAGAAGAAGAGAGGGATTCTTCAGGGAAAGAAGAAGAGGAAGAACAAGAGGAAGAATGCAGCCAGGTAAAGAAAAAGAAACAGGAGAAGACAAGAAGAAGGGAAGAAAGTGAGGAGGAAGAGGAGGAAAAGAATGTGACGGTGAAGAAATTTAAAAAAACAAAGACACTAAACAATGAGACAGAAGAAGTGTATGAACTTTTTAAAGTGTTCTGTTGAGAATTGTGAATTGTGAATTGTGAATTGGATTGTAAATATTTATAAAAGAATAAATTAGGTATAAAAAGGTAAGTGTCTTTGAGTTTTGATTTTAAAATAAGAACGTTCACTCACACATTCATACACACGTACTATAGGGGTAAAATGTTTTTTTTTTGAGTTACTGGCAATTGAAAGTCTATCTCTTTTCGAGAGACGTGGGTGGCCATGAAAAGGGCCTTTTTGGGTGTAGGGGTGAGTTTAAGCAATCAACTTTAACTGTCTTAAGCCTTTGCCACGGCCAAGGCCCACTTCTGGACTGCGTACTGTTGATAATGATGATGATTTGGTTGAAATCACTAAGGGTGGCACGGTAGGCTTAGTCACAGGGTTGGCGTGTTTAGCTCGGGAAGGTCGTACTCTCTTCGGTCGTAATAAAGAAGTCTGATACATTTGCTTCAGACTTCTTAACTCCGCTAAAATCTCCAACAGTACCGTGACCGTTTGATTTTCACACCCTTGTTTCTTTGCTGCTGCTGCTTCTTCTTCTTGTTTTTTTTTCTTACCTCTTCTTCTTGCTGTTGCTGCTGTAGGAGAAAAGCTTGTTCCGCTTCCTTTTGCTGTTGTATAAATTTCTCCAATTCTTCTTTCTGTCTCTGTCTAAAATTCTCCACGTGCGGTAATGAAGGAGACGAAGGTTCCGGAACAAATTCTTGCGAGGTAAGAAAATCCACAAAATCCCAATTCACCTCTTCTGAAAGTAAGTCCGGGTACCCTTGGGCGGTCTCCACTGCTGGTGCACCCCAATTGATCGTTTTCTGAGTTTCCGTCATGTTGAATAACTGTCGAATAGATTGACTGCACACAGGCGCTAGCGAATCTATATAGACCACGTCACGTCACAGACTGCTCTCTTCCGATTGGACGATGGCTGACTGAATTTTGTAACGCGTGTTTGGATTGGTTAATGAACTCAATCCGTTTCAATCCTTCCTCTACCTATAAATAAGCGCCGTTCACTGCATTGATTCACCTGTTCTCGGCGCCTCAAGATGTGGACAGACGTACACTCTTCCACCCTTGTGTCAACGAGGATGTTCCGGACGGATATACCCATGTATGTCCGATATAACTGGACAGTTGTATATAGGACAGACACCAGTCTGTGGATACGTAGGATCTACGTAGAAAGACAAGGATGCCTCAAAAGAGTCCTGATTTACGGTCCTACAGTGGGACGCAGCCTAAGGACAAGAAGAAGACCAATGCGGTGCCCTTTATGTTAATGGATACATTAACATAAACCCAAAGGCCCTTTTCAGGGCCACCCACATCTCTCGAAAAGAGATAGACTTTCAACTGCCTAGCCCCATTTTTTTATTTTATATAAATGTGTGTGTGTGTGTGTGTGTGTGTGTGTGTGTGTGTGTGTGTTTGTGTGTTCTATCCCTCTCCCCTGTTCCATTTCCATAGACCCATCAGGTCGGGACCGTATTAAAATAGGGTCCCGACCCTGTTCCATTTTCCCTTGTCGCTCAACAGTCCCAAGATTTTTTTTTCCATGTTAAATTCCCCTTGACGCTAGAGTCGCCCAAGACTTCTCCCCATGTTAAATTCCCCTTGAGGCTAGAGTGGCCCAAGACTTTTTCCCCATGTTAACTTCCCCTTGAGGCTAGAGTGGCCCAAGACTTTTTCCCCATGTTAAATTCCCCTTGAGGTTAGAGTGGCCCAGGGGTTTCCGTAATGTTAAATTTCCCATTGAGGCTAGAGTGGCCCAGGGGTGTTTTTAATGCTAATTTCCATTGAGGCAAGGGTGGCCCACTTCACTACTAACATACGAAAATTGAAACAGGGAGGAGTCTCTATTTTTTTTAATGAAAAAAAATAAAAAGGGGTAGGCAATTGAAAGTCTATCTCTTTTCGAGAAATGTGGGTGGCCCTGAAAAGGGCCTTTGGTTTTCTTCTTCTTCTTCTAATTTCTTCTATTTCTCCACCAGCTTCTTATTTTCTGTCCTACACTTTTTCTCTTCTTTTCTTTGTTTTCTTCCTCCTTTTTCTTCTTTTTCTCTTCTTTCTGTTTCTCCTCCTCTTGTTTCTTCCTCTTCTCATTTTCTTCTTCTTTTTCAATTTTTTCATTCCATTCTCTCATCCTTATCCTTTCCTCTTCATCCTCCTTCTCCTCCTTTATTTCTTTCAACAGATCACTGATGATGTCCTTTACCTTTCGTAACTTGTTAATCTCCATCTTCACTCGCTGGGGACTATAAGAATAGTGATAATCGTTTAACCTAACTAACATTTGCTCCATCATGCCCAAATTGTCCAGGACGTCTTGCAATTGTTTCATTTTATCAAGGTGGTTCGAAGCCATCTTCTTTTTTATTCTTTGCAGAATGGTGTGAATGACGAACTTTGTGGGTTCTTATAGTTAAAGCGCGAACGTGAAGGAAAACACCCCCTAAGACACAAAATTTATATTATCTAGATCATTACTTAAAACGCGCGGACGTGAAGGAAAACATCCCCTACTTTTCTCATTTCATATTATCTACTATCCACATACGCTAACCAGCAATAAACTAACCCAAAATCTACCATCCACACACGCAAAGCATTAAAATCAAATCCCAATAATTTAATATCCACACCAACCTATTCTAGCGCTTATAAACACACAATCATATACATAAACTCATACACTCACACTAGGAAAAAAGAGTCAGTGTTTATATTAACACTACTCTACATACACACATTGGCAAATTGATTACTATTTCTTTTCTAAAGGTTTGGGTAGCCCTGAAAAGGGCTGTTTGTTTTTAACTCCAGTCACACCTGGTTAATGATGGCACCTTCCAGGCCTGGCACCACACACACATCTTCTTCCACAGTCTCCTTTTACTTTTTCTGTTGGGAGTGCAGAGGCGGGATAAGTGGCTATAGAATACCAATCTTCTGTCTCTGGGATTCTGAAATTTCCTCTCTCCTTTTCCTCCTCTTCATTTTATCTTCTTTCCTCCTCTTACATCCTTCCCTCTTCGACGATGTCCTCCGCGGCCAGTTCATTTAGTATGCGCCTGGCATATTCCAGGTGCATCTGGAGTTCTAGAAGTTTAGCTAGTCTGGTGTTCATTCTGGTGTTGATCAATCAACAAGGGTAGCTAGACTGCCTAGCGATTTTCAATTTATAGTGAATGCGCGGACGTGAAGGAAAACATCCCCTAAAACAAAAGTTATATTACCTAGATCATGACCAAACAACGCGCGGACCTAAAAGAAACACTCACTCACTTTTTTACTATCCATTACTAATTTAAAAATTTTCATTAATCACTTCAATATACTATCCACATACGCAAAGCAATCCAATCAAACCCCAAATCTACTCTCCACGCACCTCAAACTGCAAAAAATAAAACATGATCATTGTCTACTATCCACACTAACACATACACTCACACCACAAAAGAGTCAGTGTTTATATTCACACTACTCTACATACATACATTGGCAAATTGATTGTTATTTCTTTTCGAGAGATTGTGTGCGAAGTTGAAGCTAGGGCGATCTTTTAGTTTCTAAGAATGCGATGTCCTCTGACGATAGACTTTCTGACGATAGGTCTGCTTCTTCGGAAAGAGAAGAAGAACTCTTTGGTGTCGATACGACAATCGACAAAGCCTCTGTCAGGTTCAGGTTCCTGCTGCTGCTGTTGTTGCTGCTGCTGCTCTCTCTCTCTCTCTCTCTCTGCTGTTTCTGAAGTCTGCACTTCTCTGTCCATTCTTCTTTCTCCCTGTTCACTTCTTCTCTGAAGAGCTCTTCTATCAGGTTTTCAGTGACTTTTAACATTCTCACATTCTCTATCTCTTCTGGCTTCGGTATCAGACTGTGTCTGACCCTATGCAAATTCACGTAGGCTTCGTTTAGCTTAGCTAGTTTGGAGCACAACTTCGTAGGAGGATGAGTCGACAATGGATGGTTAGACTGAAGGCTACCCCCGGCTTTAAAGTCAAAGCGCGGACGTGAAGGAAAACATCCCTCCACGGTTTTCGAGCCGCAACGTTCAATGATTGTCATGAGAGGGATATTAAGAAGTCAAAGAGCATGAATCAAGATTCCTATAGATAAACAAACCACAAACGCATTTCTTTTCAAAACACATCATTTTTTATTCAAAAATCACTTAACACTAACAAACAACTATAACATTTTTAACAATATAACAACAAACATTTTTTTCAAATGACAAACATTTTTTTTCCAACTAACACATTATTTTGGGCAAGGCTGACAACGTTGTGAATGAAATTGTGATTTCCACTGTTGGAAGTCATTAGGCCATTGATGGACACTACATTTCCTACCTTGACACAAAAAAGATAAGCATAATGGTCACAAAACCATCGATCTACTTTCACATCGTTTCTAGAAGAAGAACGAGGATCAAAATGAGTCACTAAATGTTCTAAGGAATAACCCAGGCTGCGATGATGCAGAAAATACACACAATATTGTCCACACACCAAGGAATCTGTGCCTTGTAATTTCACATTATTGAATCGGGTGGTCTGAGCATTTCTTGTCATAAAGTCAATGATATCGTCTTCCAAAGGAGGCAATCCATACGAATCGAAATATTCCACACATCCTTCTTGAGGAAAGTAGACGGCTACCCAGTGGGTTCCTGGGAGATGACTGTCGTCCGTGTTGATCACATAAGCTAGATGGTCTTGAGGTTTACGATGAGGGAGGTCATCTTTAGCACAGACGACAGGATTCCAAGAAGCCGTGTACGAGCTGTGGTTTAAAAGGTAATAAAGTTCCCAGGTATCCATGTTTTGTGTGGTTTTTATTCTTCTTCTTCACAGGTAATGATAAGTGATCAATTCGATCCTGACTTTTTGCTTGAAAATGTCTGACAAGTAAAAGGGGTTCAGATCCGACTTCTTACTCTGGTCCAAGAGAGATTCGATGCGACGGCAGTCCAAAGACGTTAATGGAGGAGAAGAATGTTTATCCAAGACTTTATACCACTCGTTCAACACGAGTTCTATTTCGATGTGATCCCAAGCTTTGTCCAGATATTCGTCCAATTTTTCTTCTTGACTTAACATCAGACATTTGTCGTGTTGAATTTGACTGGGATGATCGTTGTGACATCCATAGCACTCTTCCTTGATCAATTCTTTCATTATATCTGCCAGGACTGTAGAAAAACAGGAGACTAAATGGGCATCTTGTTCTGGCCATCTTGACTTCATCATGATAACTTCTTCGTCTTGGGATTCTTCTTCTTCTTCCACGGTCTCCTCACATTCCATCTTCAAAGTTTCTCTACTAGGTAAAGAGGGATAACAGTCTTCCATAGCGTCTAATAATCTAGAATGACTTCTCTCAAACTGTTTATTTCTAAGGTATTGTCAAATTCTGCATACAGGAGGACGTTCACTGTGTGATCTGGAGGTGGATTTGCAAACTGAAGTTCCACACGAATCTGACCCGATTTTATAGGGTGGAAATGTCCCTCGTCGCTGCCTTGGTCTGGAGTGAAATCAAAACCCCACAAAGCATAGCCTCCTGCATAATCGTCGTACGAAATACCGTGACTGATGTTGGTTCCTAACTGTCCCGTGGCTTCGTACAGGGTCAAGTACGATCTCAAATAATTCTTCCCGACACCAAAGTTAGGCTCAAAGGGACGGGTACACAAGGTCTTGCCGTCGCGACTGACTTCGATCTTGGACACATTGTAATGTTGAAACTCAAAAGGATTTTGATCGTGGGTTCCGTTGAAGGCTGATTTCCTAACGATACCAACAATCAAACGCTTGGGTAACTCTCCTTGGAACAGATGATCTTCGATCATAGATCGCTGTCCAGCGGGAATGGTGAACGTTTTCACTTCTACGCGTCCTATCGGATACTTGACGGTCGTTCTGCTCAACGTCTGACTGACGTCGTTTCCCACTTTAGGTAACACTTCCACACGACGCACGTAAAGTCGGGCTTCTTGAATGATAGTTTTGTATTCATTGGCATGGGCCATCAAATGGAAAGCGGCACTGCTACGATTCAGTCTCAGACGGATATCCACCCCGTTCAACAAATACTTTTCTTGTAACCACATGTCCAAATGCAAACGATTCATCAGTTCTAAACTTCGCCCTTGCAGAATTTTCTTACGACGGTCGTTAAATCCCACATTGTGAGGATTGTCATCTTCTGTCAGGACTGTGTCGCTAAACGTGGCTACACCTGCCGTGTCAGGTTTCCATACCACGCAAGCATCCAGATGAGTATTCTTGGCTTCTTTTCCGTACGTCAAGAGATTTTCCAGGTAGACACGATATGGGTAAGTATCCATGCTGCTGCTGACCAGTTTGTTATTCAAGTACAAGTCCACTTCGCTGAACAAGGAATGCATGAAATTGTTGACAGGAGCTACTCTAGCATCGCCTCCTGGATTGGTGTTGTCCGTTTTGATCACTTTCACTTTCAAGTACAGGTAACTGCTATTCAGATCGATGTAATCTTCGGGCTGTCCTTTGATTTCAAACTCGATGGGAGCAGAATCCGTCAAAGAGGAGACGGGATGAAATTCTATCCACTGAGATTCTTGCATGGACATCATCGTCGGGGGGGGGGGCATGGCAAACAGATCCAGTTCCGACTTAGAACAAGCGCAAGACTCTCGGTACAACATTTTTCTCTTTCTCAATAATCGAAAACGTCTAAGTCTCGAACGGTTCTTCTTTTTTTGCCTTTCTAGCTTTAGAAGTGTGAAGTCTGGTGAAAGGGTGTTTTCTTCGTCGTCTCTTTCTGCATTGTCCTTGCTGAATGCCTGACTCGGTACCGTGCAGGGCATTTATAGGTGTTTCTCGTCGGCCCAAAAGGTCTTTGCCCGTTTGCAGCAAGACAGTTTTGCCTGCCCTCATGAAGGCTTCTTTAGGATTTTGTTTGTCGATGATGACATTTTGGAGAAATTCTTTGCCTTGTGTCAGTGCTGCATCTTTCAAGGCGTGCAGTCCGCGTGTCACCATCGGTTTCAACACCGGGGCCACCGAACGAAAGGCCGATTTTAACATATCTCCTAAACCGTGTCCTCGCTGTCGAGCAACCCTTCGGTACACTAGATACATGAACTTACGAGTCGTGAGAGAACCGTTTTCGAAAATGGAGTTTCACCGTGACTTTTCCTTTGGTGAATGGAATATTTTGTCACAGATCTCCTTTTATAGCAATGTTGACCGTGCCCAAATACGACTTGCTGACAGGCAAATAGTGAGGATGTACAAATTCGCGGTGAACTTGGTAAGTGTTTCCACCTTCCTCGTCAGCGTTCGTGGCAGAATCCACTTTGAAAGGAATGACACGCAGGAACGGCACAGAGGTGTGTCCACCACGTTATAGTCCACCACATCGGAGTACATAAACATCAAATTCAGTCCTTGGTTCAGTTCTACCGGGGCACGAAATAACTTGCTTAAAGACTCGTTGTCGTAAATGATTGGTAATTCGTTTTTCTTGAGCATGGCCATTCTCATGTCCATGTCTCCGCCCAACATGTCAAACAATTCAGGACAAAATAAAATGGACACGATTTTACTCCCGTCAAATTTCATCAAGAAGCGACGAGCTGCTTTGTGGTATTCCATGGTGAAACCTTTTTGACACTTTCCAAAGCTTTCAGAAACACGACATTAAACCTGGAGGCTATGGTGCTCACCAAATATTGACCACTAAAATAATAGCCTGGGGGAACGAACAAGTGATAGGTGGTGTACTTTTGATTTTGTGTGCCAGGCGTTTTTATTTTGCCATGGGTATCCAAGTACAGTTGCATTTGCTCGTCATGAACTTCCACATCAAAAAAGTTTTGATTGGGAAGGACATTGAGGACTTGAGTCGGGTGAATGATTTCTACTAAAGCCACTTCCCAATGGGCTTCGTGATCCAACTGGATGGCTTGAGGTAATTTGGCCGTGTAACAGCACAACGTGTTCTTGGGAAACACCTCCATGGAACTGTCACTGGGTAAGGTTAAGTAAAATTGGTTTTGGTGACTCATAATTCCAGAGTTCTGTGGCTGTCCGAGGGCTTACTGGACGTCAGAGGAGTGTCTCCGCCCAAAATAGGGTTGTTGTTATTGGAGTGGTGACTGACACTGGCACTGGACACAAGGTTCCCGTTGTTCCCGTTCGAGGAGAATTTCAGGAGGGATTGGGAAGCAGGTAACCGATGCAGCTGCTCAATAAAATGGTCCACAATTGTTTGTCTCCTTGTTGCAAACTTAAATTGGCGATGGCTGCCCCGATGATACAATACACAACGAAGATTTGGCAGAAAAAGACGATTTGCGTTTTAGGCACACGTTCTCCACACCACACCCACAAAGGTTGTTTTTGTAAATCTTGCAGAGAAGAACTAGGTGAAGGAGTGGTCGACGAATCTGCGTCTGTGTGAAAGGGCATGATGGTCACTTCTTTTTATAGTCGATGACTTGCGAAGCGTCGATCCAAGAATCAAAACTGGGTGGATATCCTTTCCAACGTACTTTGACTTCTTTGACACGTCGTTTGCGCACTTTACGGGTTCTGCGTTCGAGAATGCTTTCGATGTCGTACACGTCGTCTTCTTTTTTGGTGACACGCTGTAACTCGGGTAAGTAAAACGTTCCTTTGAGCACTTCTCCGTTCATGTCTTCCAATTTAAAGACGGCAGGATCACGGCCATGCACTCGTCCAGTGACACGAAACAATTCGGTGGTCCAGTTAGGTAAGTAACCTTTGTCGAAAGTGCGTTTGGTTTTGCCAATGCGCACCCAATCTCCTACGGTCAACACTCCACTTTTCTTGGGGGCAGCCCTCGTCGGGCACGTACCAAACAGGCGCTCAAACATCAACACTTCGTTCTCGGGAGTCACTTCTTGCGGGGCACGTCCGATGCTTCGATGGTAAGATTGGTTGTACGCTTGCACCAGGTGCGATAAGATGTCGATGTACTTCAGAGTGTGGTGATGGGTAAAATATTTCCACATGCGTTCTTTCAAAGTGCGTTGAAAACGTTCCACGATGTTGGCTTTGGTTTCAGGATTCTCGGTGGTAAAAAAATGAATGTCACGTTTCTTTAATTCTTTTTGGAACGCTTGGTTCAGAAATTCGGTGCCTTTGTCCGTTTGCCACCGAAGAGGGTGATGACCACTTTGTTTCAACACTCGTTGCAGGGCTCGCACTAACTCGCTGCTCGATTTGGAAGTCAAGGGTACGACTCAGGCAAATTTGGAAAAGACGTCGATGACACAAAACAAATATTTGTAGCCGCGATTGTAGCTGGCCAAATGAGAGACATCGGCTAAATCGGCTTGCCATTGATGATCGACGCCTTCCACTCGGGTGCGACTTCTGGAAAACTTGCGTCGAATGGGTTTGTGTAAAGTGTAGGTAGCTTGTTCTTGTAACCATCGTTGCACTTGAGGTAAACGGAGACTTTTCAGTCGCGTTTTGGCAGCACGATACAATTTTTGAACTCCTGCGTAACCTGCAGGATGGGAGCGATCGTAGTAAATGCTGGCTAACACTTTTTCCATTTTATGTGTTTGTTTGTTAATAAGGCACCCACTCTTGAAGGATGCTACTCTTTTTTCTCTTTGGGTATTTTCTTGGATTCCATTGCTTTGCGTGTGCGACCGGCATCAAGTGTCGAGCAGGAGGATGTCTGAACAGGGGATATCGGTTCTTGTTTCACTTCTGTCTTCACTTTCTTTTTCTCTTCTGATGAAGAAGGAGAGGTCATCATCTTTGGAATCCATCCAATTCTGGAGGTAGGTGGTGTTGTTACCTTGCGTACTTTTTCTGGAGGAGTTTGAAACCCTTCTTCTTCTTCTTCTCCTTTTTCTGTCTTGGTCACTGGTAGTGGTACTGGTGATGGTACTGGACTTTTCATCAAGGTCTTAAAATCTTTCAGAGTGGGAAGAGCTGTTTCGTCTGAGGCTTTCTGGTGAAAGAGTTGCAGTCGTCGCAAGAGTTGACCGTACTTTTGCGATTTTTCTGTTTCGGACAAATCTTGGCGATCCATCAAGGACTGCAATTCGTGTTGTAACTGGGACATTTCGCTCAAATTGGGATTGGCAGGTAAATGCGGGGTGCGTTGTTCTTGCCAACGATGCTATTCCAACCATCGTTTGTAAGGCACTAAAGCTAGTTTTCGTCCTTCCATGGGATGTCAGGGGTCGATTCTGAGATGTTGGGACTTCAGAGGGCCTTTTTATCTTGCTCCCACCAGTCCTCCCAACATGGTTCCCAAGACTCCTTTCAGCAATGGGACTAGCAAGAGGGGCAAAATTCCTCCACGTTGGACCAACATCTTCTTCTTTTGACGAATGGGAATAGTCTTTTGAACCATTTGGCGAAGAACGTGACGATGTTTGCCTAAGCATTGTTTCTGGTGTTTGGACAAAGGGATCGTACCTTTCAAGACGTTCAAACAACATTCGCACATGGTATCAATGACCTCTTTGGAGGCTGATTCAATGAGTTTTTTTCGTAGGGGTGGAGAAGCTTTGGACAGGATAGATAACATGTCCCCATGTTTGACTAAACGTGGTGGCATTCCTTTCCTTTTCTTTCCTTGGGTTTTAGAAGAGGGATGTTTTCTGGAGGATGACATCTTTGAGTCTTCAGGAGCACCAAAAACACTGATACCCCGACTTGGTCACACACACACCTTTTTATACTGGAACGCGTCGCCACTGATTGTCTTTACGTCGTATTAACTTCAGGACAGGCATGACACGTCGTGCAGGGGTACGTAACCGACTAAATCGAGCCAGTTCTTGCTTGGACAAATCCAGTAAACTTTGTAACATATCCGATCTTTCTTGGACTTTGATTTTGGGAGAAGGTACTTTGTGAGCAGCAGCCACTGCCACTAAATTGGAGGGTCCTGCTACTGGAGAAGTTCTTGGGGTTATCAACGGAGAAGTTCTTGGCATGATCAACGTCTCCAAGTACTCTTCAATTCTTGATGACATCAACGGAGAAGTGAATGAACCTGAGGCTACCGGATAAGCGGTTACCGCCGTTGCAGGTCGTGGTTTGCGAGTGTAAGGTTGCGTCCTGGCCGAAGTGCCTCTCTTACGACTAGTTTTCTTCTGTGGACTTTTCTTTTTCTGGGGACTTTTTCTCTGTTTCTTTTTCTGGGGTCTTCTTTTCTTTTTCCGGGGTGGTGACTGGTAAGAGGAGGGACCCGCCATTGGAGAAGTTCTTGGAGACACGGGTCTCCTTGGGGACCTGGTCTTTTTCTTCTTCTTGGAGCTTCGTTTGACTTTTTTCTTGGGGAGAACTTTGGGGGCATTAGGATCCCATCTTAAGAGAGAGCGAATGATGACCCCTCCTAGAGTACCGCTCCATCCAGGTTTCAAAATGATTTGTTTTTTGGTTTGAGTGTCGATGCGAGGATCGGCCAGTTGGGTCAAAGCGACTTTGTTTCGATCAAAAAAGCGTTTGGTTTGATGAGGAATCTGAATGATCCCTTGTAGAAATTGACCTGCTGTCACCGTGAACCATCGTAAGACTTCTTTGAGACTAGCTTCTAAGACACGAGCCCCTATTTATGGATTTTTTTCTCGACTGATGCCACACAAGGTACGAATCAGTTTGACTGAAAGATGCGACTGAAGGGACGTCATGTTCAAACTGTGTGTGAGACAGACGAAAAGTGTCTGGGGTTTTTATAGATGTTTTTGTTGAGTGAAGTTAAGCCGAGGACGGAGACGTGTACAGGACAGGCCCTCCGTCTTGGCCCCAGTGGTGAAACAAGTGGGTACGAAATCGCAAATCATAGGGCGTCATAGGTTTCAAATCGACGAGTAAATAGGCGTGTGGAATTTGAGTGGCATCGTCGTACGCCTGAGTCAGCCAAGGCATTCCTAACTGTTTGGCTAAGACTTGCACTTGCGATTTATCTCGAGGGCTTTTAAACAAGACCACGTAATGCGCATTGAGACTGATGGTGCGATGGGCTTTACTTTGTTGAAACAAATTTTGAGTGATGTAAATGACACTGGCATTACGGTGATGCCCTTTGCGCGTAAACCACAGTTTAATTTCTTCTTCGTCTTCTCCTAACATGTCGTCGAAAATGACCAAATGGGTTTGACGGGAGTCAGAGACGATGCCGTCGTCTTCTTTAGGAATGCCTTCCACAAACACGATGGAATCACCTTGACTTTCTCGCAAGAGGATGTATGCCGACTGCCACTCTTTGTAACACCACACGATCCGTTGAGGTGGACGATGGATCAAATGACGTTTATGTTCGATCAAACGTTTGACGAATTCGGTTTTGCCTGAACCGCTAGGTCCAGCAATGAGCATGCTAAAGGGATGACGAAGATACAAAGCCTCCCACTGGCACGATCTAAGTGTTCGTCGATGACTTTGACAGCAGAGGAAGAGGGAGCAGAGACAGCAGAGGTAGCCATAGTGTCAGGAATGTCACTTGTGACACGAAAACAAACAAGACAAGAGTTTATTTACTTTTTTCAGGACACGTTTATTGAATGTTTTAAACATGAATACGAAAGACAAAAATACATAACAGCCAAAGGCTTAAGTACAACGATAAAAGGCACATGAAAACCATTAACGTGGAATAAACACAAGTGTCTGTACAACATGTTTTGGGTAATGTTCTGACCAGTTCTATATTGGGTAAGGTCACACAAGTGTCCTCCCGAAAGGGTCTTTCAGGCATGTCCACGACAGTCCTGTCCTGGGTGACGGGTTCTTCTTCTTCTGGCACTGTCACTAACACTGGTTGAAAAGTGACTTTTTTCCTTGAACAACTCTCGTCCATACTGGGCCACTTCTTGGGTCCAAGCCTCAAAACCCCCTTTTTTCCAGGCACGGACATCTGTCCAGTGGGGGTGTAAGTCACAAGCTACACACACATCGTCATACACGTCTTCGGTAGCTAAAAGTTCACGAATCTTTTTTTCCTGTTGAGGTCGAGAAGTATCCAGATGAAAACGTAAGGGTTTGAGCAAAAGGAGTCTTTCGTGACCATTTAAGGCCATTGGGGTGGCAAGTACTAATCGTAAAAAGCCCACAAAGAATCGGCTGGTAAACGAAATCCCAGAAAACAAGTCACTAAGACACACACCACTTTTCGACCCAAATTGAATGGATACAGTTCCTGTAACAATTGATGGTAATGATCCACGGTTTGAATATGGTCATTGAGTTCCTTCCACGGAATCTGTTCAATCACTTGTGACATAAGCCGTGGCATGGATTCCTGATTTTATAGTCTCTTTGTTTCGGAAGCAATAAAGGTACTTTCTAACTAGACATCTTCGTTCTCCAGTAGGGAAACTAAATCTTGCATACTGTAACCTACACTTCAGAGATTCTTTAGATGTTTCGTCTTCCGCTAAGCAGATTCCACGTAAAATATGTTGGTAATCCTTTAACTCGTCTTCCTCAATACGTTGATCTAGGTGAATCTCGAAGTAACCAAAATGACGAACATTTAGTTCATTCACTAACTGAAAGTGTTGAACAAGGTCTGACCACTGAAACAATTTCTGACGAATCAGTCCTCTTATACCATTCAGGTACCAGTGGTTAGAGATCTGGTGACGTAACGGATGCAATTGTTCTTTACGTTTGACTTGTATTTTGACCAGCTCTCGGTAAATGCGTTCTCTCAACTCCACAGGCAAAGCACGAATGTTCTCTTGTAAAGTATCTATGAATAGGTCATACTAAATCCTCTTTCTGACACAAGAAATGTACCGTTTGCACAGACATGGTTTTACTACAGTGTCGAATTTAAATCGTTTAGTCACTAATTTACACATTACAAGTCGTTCAGAAGTTTCCTCTTTCACTAAGTTGACATTGTGTAAAAGATGTTGGTAATTCGTTAACTCTTCCTCTGGAATTCGATGCAGTAAGTTTACAATGTAGTAAATAGAATCAACAATAGCAAACCAATCCTTTTTAAAACTAGGGGGTCGTTGATCAATGTCTGTCCAATGGAACACTTTCAACTGAATCAGTCCTTGTATAGCATTCAGATACCAGTGATTTAAAAACTGGTGACGTAACGGATGCAATTGTTCTTTACGTTTGACTTGTATTTTGACCAGCTCTCGGTAAATGCGTTCTCTCAACTCCTCAGGCAAAGCACGAATATTCTCTTGTAAAGTATCCATGAATAGGTCAGTCCGTACAATTCGCAATCTTCTCCTAGAGTAAAAGTAATCCACATAGTGAGTAATTTCTGACCTCTGCCATTCAGGGTAACGTCCAAGAATCTCATTGAACTCTTTTGATGTAAACGGTCTAGAGTGATATAATAGGACGAATGCACACTTGACCCAGAGAAATCTAACACACTGGTTGACTTTTTTCACTTTCCTCTTGTGAATTTCTCGGCACAAAAGTTCTACAGTTACCCATTGAGATTTTACTCTGGCAAGTCCCTGCCAAACTTCTTTGTAAATCTTCTCTTGCAGATCTTTAGGTAATGATTCAATATCGTTTTTGAAATGAAGTTTAAATACTGGTCTCGGTGATGTCCAACATTTGATTCCAAACCAATCTGGTTTCTTCCTCTTCAACGACATGGTAAGTTACTTCAATGTCTCGGTCCCACTAAGGGTAAGTAATGATAATTCGGTGACCATCGAGCATGTTCTACGTAGGTCGAATCTTGCGGTTCCCAGTGGTGAAGTGACACACCGCAACTGAAGCACTTGACTTTATCCCCTTCGCTCAAGTAGAAACATCCGGCTCTGCCTAATTCTTCGGGGGTTGGTCCTCCCAGATACTTAGGCCATTTTCCTTTGAACGATTGAAGACGATTTTCAAAGTCGCAGTATTCTGACAAACGTACAGGGACGAATATTCGTCTTTCACAGGTTCGTTTTGATGAGGGCAGGGTGACATGGACAGTAATTTGCTCAGGGCTGGATGACATCCGTAGGGGGGTAGACGTGAAGGTGGACATTCACCTTTAAAACGAAACCAAGTAAAGTGTCCAAGACGACGAGTGGCATCGCTTTCGCATCCCTCAGGTTTGACACGCACAGCATTACTTTCCATGATAGGGGTAGTGAGAACAAAGTTCCCAATGATACTTTACGGCATCGCTAAGGTCACAGCGTACAGCATCGTTCTCATCGCAAGGCTCAAAATCGCATTCCACTTCAGAAGCCACACACTTGAAGTGTGCCTTTCTGAGCTTGTTTTGCGTTTCTCTGAAAGTATTCATCTTGTTCGCTTGGTCTTGGTAGTCACAATGAACTATCGATCTAGGGTTCCTTTTTATATACAGACCAACACCGACGTGTCCATACGGTAAGGTGAAATGATTGGGAAGTCGCACTCGCTTCTGGTACACGATTTGATAGACTTTTTCCAAGGGTCGACTGACGATGTGGTGAGTGGGTAAACGTACAATCTTGTTCGGCTGGTAGGTGGTCACTTTAAAGCGTTCATCTTCTCGAGACTGCAAGGCTTCTTTCAATACTCCAATGTTCACCACTCGACTGGTACGATAATTCAGAGTCAATCCTTTCACTTTACACGTCGTGTGCACTTCTCCCTGTCTGTCCCGGTATTCGTAGCCGTAATTTTTAGGACCGCCACTGGCGAAACTTAGAATCTTGTCGTCGGGGTGCTCGTCTGTCCAGGCTCCTAAACGGTCTCCTTCGATGTCAGGGTGCTGTTGACTCGGGTGATGGATCTAAATGCAACTGTCCGTGTCAAAGTACAGGACACGTTCCCTAACAGTTCTAAAGCTTCGTACAATTTTAAGCGAGCATGAGCTGTCACGTAAGCCGCAATGATGACATTTCCAAAGGGGTCGTCTTGTACAAAGTCCAGATCTTCTTCGTAATTGACCAAGATCAAATTCTCGCGGACGACGTCCACGTGTTTGATGAATTTGGTTCTGTCGTGAATCATCTGGAAATAGCGGGAAGGTTCGGTCAAATATTCCGTCTTGGGTAAACACGGTCGTTGTGCCATTTTTCCCCACAAGCAATTTAACATCACTTTGGCAAACGATCGCCTGCCTTCGTTTTTCTCGATGTGATCTAAAGTGATGCCTTCTTGTACCCAGTATTTCTCTTTGAATGTCTTTTGGTCTTCGGGAGTGTGACACCAGGACGGATAGCCGCTGGCTTCTTGCTTAAGTTTCAAAAAGGCATCCACGTAGTCTGCGAAAATGCATTTCTGCGTGGGGTCACCCTTGTGGTATTGTTGTGTCTTGGGAAAGTAACAAATTTCGTACACTTCTAACAGTTGGTATCCCATGTCCAGAGCTTTAAACAATTCTACGCTGACCCACGTCCCCGTCAAGGCCCGTTCTTCCTGGGTATGATGACAAGGTTGATCTTGGTTGCACGTTTCGGCACAAGTACGGCACAAAGGAAACATCAGTTTCCCTTGGCAATGGTGAGGGAAGACGGGATGGTATAGGTTCGTGGGAGGCAAAACTTTGCACTTGATCAAGCCTTCGTATTGTCGAATGTTGGCCAGGTCGATGTGTTCGGTGAACAATTGTGGGTCCCCTGCAGGAAAGCGACAATATTTGCACACGTAGGGATACAGAAAAACAAACGTCCAAGTATTTGATTTCTTCTCCTTTCTCTTCGTCGGCTTAGTACAGCAAACAGGTGGCATTGGTCCTTCCTCCGTACAAACTATCCCTCGGGTTCAGGGGGTCCATGAACTGGTAACTTTCCACGAGGCGTTTAAACTCGGGATCGGTTTTCAAACGGTGATCGTATTCGTGTTCCCACATTTCCACCACTTGGTATCCTTCCTGTTCTAACTTTAGGCGTCGCTGACAAGTGGCCTGGTACAAGTCTTCCATGGTTCGTTGTAAAAACTGATTTTTAGTGCCGTGGTCAGGGTAACAGACGGGACACCCATGAAATAAGCAACCGTTAAACTCGTACACGATCTTGGGGTTTTCTAAGTCCCAGCCATCGACCGAATGCGTTCCGATGGTCTTTTCGCCTCCTCCGTTGCGGGTACGCTGAATCCACTTGTCTTCCTTGTCGCACAAGTAATGTAACCAGCGTAGGGCTTTGACCGAGTATTGACGTTTGACATAGTTGGTCGTTTGAGGACTCATGATAGCCACGGTGTTTTCAGGCATGAATCGTTGGCGGTACACTAAGGAACGCGCTTTGGCAATGGTGCAAGCTTCTTTCAAAGGATAGACCCCTCCGTGTTCCATGAACAGTTCTCGAAATTTTCCACAACAACGCCGTAAAATGTCCACGTCGGAACGAAAATACTTTAGCATTTCTTCCTGAAAGTCGAAAGGGTCTGAGGTGTGAGCCTGGTACCAAGCGTAGAAAGTGTCTCGTTGTTCGGTACGCATGTTGTCAGGGTCGTAATAGTGAGCCTCAGGCAAATGGGGTAGAACGGCATGTTGATTGGCTTCCGTATTGAAAAAGTGTGGAAAGTACCCTTTAGCCATTTCTGTCATTCCAACCGTTT
The DNA here is from genome assembly GCA_028554795.2 of Sinohyriopsis cumingii. NCBI lineage: Eukaryota > Metazoa > Mollusca > Bivalvia > Unionida > Unionidae > Sinohyriopsis > Sinohyriopsis cumingii. The sequence goes on from CM068838.1 coordinate 42,895,562, forward strand.
TAGGCATTCGACTCAAAGGCATGGCCAAATAGCTCATCGAATCTTTAAACTGTACTTGTCCCACTTGCATGAAAATGATTTTGTCTCAGTTCAAAGTCACTTTAGGACGCTCGGTGCCTTGTTCCGTATAGTATCTGAGAAGAAACTGTCCATCGTATCCGGAGAAATTGTGAGCCACCACCGTGGCATGACGATGACAATCTCGGTAACGTTCGATGTCCTCTTGGCTCCACGTCTTGTCGATGGGGTCTAAGACCCATTGTGCTAAATCGGCTAGCGTGTTCGGTCCCCGAAAGATTTTTTCACGTCCTCCAGGAATCTTACTGCAGTAAGGGCAATGACTCACGATAGGTTCTTGAATGCACTTTTCGCACGCTCGATGAGCCACGCAGAAATTAGGAATGTGAATACCAGTCTCTTGCATGCATTCGAAATCGAAAAAGATGAAATTACCTTTCTTCTTGTGTCCATCCACTTTCTCTGGTTGGGATTGGTATTTCTGTACGTAGCATTGGTGTTCCAAGTCCACGATGTGGTGACAAATGTGACATTTTTTCTTTCCTCGACATAAGTGTGCCTTGACATTGGTACATAGACCTTGTCCACACGTAGGGCACAATCTGAGCAGTTGACAAGCACATTTCTGCTGTGAACCTTGTGTCTTCAAATGTTGTTGGTAACAGGCAGGGCTGACAAACGTGCGCAGACAAGCAGAACAATGCACTGGTTCTTGCCCTTCGCTCAGACAGGGTGGAGGGGTCAAACATCCTGAGCATTTCGATCTGCAATGTTTGTGTTGCTCTCGATTGTTATAACCATAGGCACATTTCTCACAGTAAAAACTGTATCCCAGGACTCCAGTGATAGTGGTAATGGTATCGAAATGGTCATCGTGATGATAGACGTGAATGTATTTTCCATCCTTAAAGTCTTTCCCTCGAAACAACAGAGGCCCACGCATTTCTTGAGGGTGCACTTTCAAGGTGTAGCGTGGAGCTAGGGCATCTTGCAATTTTTGCATTTCAGGAATGCCACAGGGTTTGTCTTTGGGCAAGCCAGCTTGTTGTAACAGGAGTTCTGCTTCGTTTCTTTGTTTGGCTCGGTCCGATTGTCGAATAGTTTTCCAAGCTCTTTTCCATTCTGCCGTGTCGTTCTTGTTGACATAGGTTCGTCCCACCACGATGACCCGGCTAAACACATCTGGTCTTCAGGATTGTGAATTCGGACGAGACTCGTTTTGGATCTGCGAAGCTCGTCCACCAATAACATCTTTTTGCGTCCAGTCCCTTGAGGAGGAGAGACGTGGGTCATGTCCAGTGTGGCTTTTCCATCGGTGATGTCAAACTGGTCATTGGATTGTTGTACGTGCTGAATCTTGTCCATGACTTTGGAATCAGTCAATTCTGCAGGGCTGCTAAACTCGATCCAAACCGGGGATTTCAAACCGTCGTGTTGTATGGAAAGTCTCAAGCGATCGTCTTCTTTGGGTTGACATTGTCACTTGAGTGTGGTAAGTAAAGAATCCCACACCCCAGTGATGAACCCTTCTGCTTTTTCCAACGGTACTTCGGACTTGAAATCTTTAAACTTCACCGTGTATTTGTAAGCCGTAGTTCTAAATTTTCTACAGGAGCGCTTTTCTGTCTCTCGAATGTCATAGTACTTTTCAGGGTTAACTAAGGGTGGTGAACTTTGTTTAGAGGGTTTGGATTCTGGTTCACTCATGTCCTCTTCAAAATCACTGGCATGAATTTGTGCCAAGATTTCAGCCCTGGTACGAGGCGATAGATCACTTTTCTTCCTCTTACTTTCTTCTTCTTTCTTCTCAAATGAATTGGATCGTTACATCTTGATAGAAAAACGTCAAATGACTACAGTTTAAACACCATGGATTAATTTATAGTCCTAGCAGACCAGCGTATATAAAGGGTGTGTGTCTTGTCCTTTCACTATACATTTCACTCTCAAACCGAGCACAACGATGGAAGAGACTACCCAAATCGAACATTTCATCAGAGCTTTGCGAGGGGTCATTAGAAAATTTTCTTCAGACCAGCCGACGGACTACTCTCCTTCCTTGCGAGATAAAAGTCAAGATACTTGCTATATCTGTCAGAAGAAAGGGCATTGGTCTTCAGAGTGTCCAGACCGTCAAAAAAGAAAAAATAGGTTAAAAGAGACAAAAGTCAAGATACCTGTTATTATTGTCAAGAAAAAGGACATTGGTCTCCAGATTGCCCAAAAAAGAAACAAGAGGAGTCAGAAGAAGAGAGGGATTCTTCAGAGGAAGAAGAGAGGGATTCTTCAGAGGAAGAAGAGGAAGAAAGAAGACAATTCTATTTACAAGAGGCAAAGAAAAAGAAACAGGAGAAGAAAAGAAGAAGGGAAGAAAGTGAGGAGGAAGAGGAGGAAAAGACTGTGACGGTGAAGAAATTCAAAAAAAAAGAGAGAGTGAACAATGAGACAGAATAAGTGTACGAACTTTTTAAAGTGTTCTGTTGAGAACTGTGAATTGTGAATTGGATTGTAACTATTTATAAAAGAATAAATTAGGTATAAAAAGGTAAGTGTCTTTGAGACTTGATTTTAAAATAAGAACGTACACTCACACATTCATACACACGTACTATAGGGGTAAAATGTTTTGGGTTTTTTTGAGTTATTGGCAATTCAAAGTCTATCTCTTTTCGAGAGACGTGGGTGGCCCTGAAAAGGGCCTTTTTTGGTGTAGGGGTGAGTTTAAGCAATCAACTTTAACTGCCTTAAGCCTTTGCCACGGCCAAGGCCTACTTCTGGACTGCGTACTGTTGATGATGATGATTTGGTTGAAATCACTAAGGGTGGTAGGGTAGGCTTAGTCACAGGGATGGCGTGTTTAGCTCGGGAAGGACGTATTCTCTTCGGTCGTAATAAAGAAGTCTGATACATTTGTTTCAGAATTCTTAACTCCGCTAAAATGTCTAACAGTACCGTGACCGTTTGATTTTCACCCTCTTGTTTTGTGCTGCTGCTGCTTCTTCTTCTTCTTGTTTTTTTTTCTGACCTGTTCTTCTTGCTGTTGTTGCTGTAGAAGAAAAGCTTGTTCCGCTTCCTTTTGTCGTTGCATAAATTTCTCAAATTCTTCTTTCTGTCTCTGTCTAAAATTCTCCAAGTGCGGTAATGAAGAAGGTAACGAAGGTTCCGGAACAAATTCTTGCGAGGTAAGAAAATCCACAAAATCCCAATTCACCTCTTCTGAAAGTGAGTCTGGGTTCCCTTGGGTAGTCTCCACCGTCGGTGCACCCCAATTTATCGTTTTCTGAGTTTCCGTCATGTTGAAATAACTGTCGCATGGATTGACAGCGTACAGGCGCTAGCGAATCTATATAGACCACGTGACGTCACAGACTATTCTCTTCGGATTGGATGCGGGCTGACTGAAATTTGTAACGCGTGTTTGGATTGGTCAATGAACTCAATCCGTTTCAATCCTTCCTCTACCTATAAATAAGCGCAGTTCACTGCATTGATTCACCTGTTCTCGGCGCCTCAAGATGTGGACCACAGTCGAGTCATCAACCCTTGTTTCTTCGATGATGTTCAGGACGGACATGCTAATGTATGTCCGATCCAAGTGGACAGTTGTCCACAGGTCAGACACCAGCCTGTGGATACGAAGAGTGTATGTGGAGAGACAATGATGCCTCAAGAGGACTCTGATTTATGGCCCTGCAGTAAGACGCAGCTTGAGGACAAGAAGATGCCGCAGATGCCCTTTATGTTAAGGGCATATTAACATAAATCCAAAGGCCCTTTTCAGGGCCACCCACATTTGTCGAAAAGAGATAGACTTTCAATTTCCTACCCCTATCTATTTTTTTTAAAACAAAAAAAATAGAGACCCCTCCCTGTTTCAATTTTCGTATGTTCCATTTTCATAGACCCATCAGGTCGGGACTATATTAAAATAGGGTCCCGACCCTGTTCCATTTTCCCTTGTCGCTCAACAGACCCAAGATTTTTTTTTCCATGTTCAATTCCCCTTGAGGCTAAATTGACCCAAGACTTTTTCCCGTGTTCAATTCCCTTGAGGCTAGAGTGACCCATGACTTTTTCCCAGGTTCAATTCCCCTTGAGGCTAGAGTTGCCCATGATTTTTTCCCATGTTAAATTTCCATTGAGGCTAGAGTTGCTCAAGGGGTCCTGTAATGCTAATTTCCATTGAGGCTAGGGTGCCCCACTTCACTACTGAGGCTCACATTAGTATGTGTAGGTATGTGATACACTGAATATGTGATATTACAAAATACTGAATACAAATAATATAGAATTCTTATCATTTCTTCCTCTTGGAATTCTTGATTATATTACATAATCCATGTCTTCAAAATGAAGCTAAGTATTCTTGTACAAAAAATCACAACACTATTCAGACAATGTATTTGGAGTGCCTGTCAATCAAACACATCACAATGCATAGATCCTAAATGACTAGTGAAGCTCCGCCCCCTTAGAGACTGTTACTGCGAACCCCAAGCTTCCCATTAAAATGGCTGAATCATCACAGAATACAGGCACCATGTCAGATTCTCTCTCGCGTATTCCCGATAATATTTCACTTAAATACCTTCCTGATCAAGAGAAGCTTTCCAGTAAAGTGTTGCAGAAGGGTTTGAACTACTTTACGCAAGGATATATACACGAAATCAAAGTTTTGGAGTTTGAAAATAAGATTCGCGTAGAAGCGAGATGCTGGCCATCTATGAAGAAGAACCAGCCTCCGCACCGTCTGCACATCGAAATTACGGAGGAAAAGTGTAAAGATGCATACTGTTCATGTAAAGCTGGGTAAGATTTAATGTTTTGTATTTTTTATGAGCTATGTTTAATGTTTGAACTGTTTAATACCCTGTAGTAATGGCAACTGTTATAGTATAAGTCGTGCAGGTCATGTAGGCGTTCGGTACCGACTATTTAATGTGTGTTATTTTTTACAATTTGATTGCACATACATTAAAATGGCGAGCATTCACTTTATCTGGATCCTCATACATCCATATTCTTTTAGAATGTCATTATATACACACTGTTCGAGAAGAACATTCGGCAAAAACAAATGTTAAATTACGTAAATGGATATATTTGGATGAGGTCAACCAAAAGGTGTTAGCGTGCTGTAATCTCACAACGAAAGCTGCAGCTGTTGATAATAAAAATCGTAGTATCATGTTAGCTGTTGATTTCACCAAAGGCCCTTTTCTCTTGACCCAGTTTATTACCTGGCCACCTTTGTAAATTTCCACAGTGATCAATAATTTTAGTCAAGGGTCATCCATACATGACGTCACGTAATTTGGGCGGAATATTTTGTACCCCGGCCCCGTGATAAAAACTCAGCCCCCTCGTTAGATGTCACAATGCTTTGACACTCCCAACCAATAAAAATTGTCAAAATCAATATTGGTTTGAAATCCCTTTGCATTAGAAAAACATCACGACACTGCATTCTAAATTATTTATCTGGTAGATGGCGCTGGTGTTGGTTTTGTGACATCACCAATAGCATTCTTTTAACTAATTAATGTGTATGATATCTGAAAAATATATATGTATTGTTGCAGGGTCAGTGGGCATTGCTCCCATGTAGTAGGGCTAGTTAAGTCCCTACAGGGTTACAAACTACATAACTTCACCACTGTTCCTGACCAGTTGAGCAGCACAAGCTTACCTCAGCAATGGCATGTGCCAAGGGGATCGAAAATAAAACCAGTGCCACTTAACCATGTTGTGGTTGCTAAACCGACAGAGAGTAGGAAAAGAAAGCCAGTGGTTTGCCAGACAGATATAAACAAAAAGTATGAATTTAAAATACAAATAATTTACCAACAGAAATACTTGTTTAAAATCTGGTTGTAGATGGAACATAGAGTTAACTATTTATTACTTCCAGATTAAAATAAACATGACAAACAATATAACTTTAATAATTTGTTTTTATTCATCATGCTAATACAACATACTTGAATTGATATGTAATAGAAAAATATTCATGTAAATCTACAATATAAGGTCATCAAATTGAATAAGTAATAAGGTGTGCATTTAAAATATGTGCAAAAATTATAGATGAAGTAAACAAAAAAACAACATTGTTTAACACGATTATTTCATTACATTTCTTTTTACATTTAGAGTACCGAAAGTGGATGAAAAGGACATGTCTCATCTCTCTAGTCTGAAGGGAACACCCCTAGAGTGCAGAATTGCACAAAACATTCCTAAAGTATCAACACCTCTAGGAGACGTGCAGATCGGGTCAATATTATCGCATCAGGTACTATCCAATCATAGTATATTCAGTGTTCATCCTTAACAAAAACATCTTGAAAAAGTGTTAGAAGACAACACACTGTCCATATTTTGTTGGCCTTTTGAAACAAAGATGTAGGAATACAATGTGATAAAAGTTTGTATGTTTTAACTTTACATATGAGACGTTCTATATGTACCCTTTGTTTGGCAATTTTGTTAGTCAAAAGTGTCTCAGAAGCTGTCATTTGCCTACTTGCTGATGCGAATGGTGTAATGTTTATTTTCAAACCAAGTTCACTTATTTCTTTTGCAATGTTAAAACCTTTGTCTACCATTATGGCATCTCCTTCTTTAATATAACCAATTGATTTTAGTGTTTTAAGCATATCATAAAAACCAGATTGTTCTGTGATAGATTTATCTGAAATTGATCCTGTAAATAATTCTGAAACAAACATTACACAACCATTAGGATCACAACCTATCAACCCCTTTAGAGTTGTTGCAGATTTATAATCACTATATAACTGGCTCTGTAGGCAAAGTGCACTTGGAATTTGAGTTTTAATTTCAGTTCCATCTATAATAATAATGGTAGTGGGAAAATCTTTCCTATATTCAGATGGCATGTTTTTTTATTATAGTATCTCTATGTGGCCAAACTGAAAGCTGGCCAAGTTTTAAATACATAAGATCGAGCCATGTGTTAAACACAACACTAGCTGACTGTGCAGAGAGTCCAAACCGTGTGGCCAAATCTTTTAAACCAAAACCATGCCTAAGCCTACATATTGTTAAAAACAGTCCATCTTCCTGGATAAGGCTTTTTGTATCCCTTCGTCCTGGTCCATATTTGACTGGACACTCTATAGGGGCTAGAAAGGCCAATAAAGCTAAAAACCTTATGTATGTGATTCCTGTATAGTATTTAAACAAATTTTTCAATGTGTTTTCTTTATACTTCACAATTTCTACACTCAATGTTTGTTTCTTGGCAATTATTTTCTTCAGATGTTGAATTTCTTTATCTTTTGATGACACTTCAAGTTGAAGCTCTTGTATCTTTTTTGAACTATTTGACAATTTGAGCCTTAGATCCTGATTCTCAGCTGCAACTGCTAACATATCCATTGCTGATATCCCTGAACAAAATAAGAAAAGTATTTATTTTCTTCATTTCAGACAAAGTACCTGAGGGAAACTACACAAATAACTCAGGACTGTGGTAATACATCTGTGACAAGGGCTTCTCCAGTCTGTTTACCAAATGAGTTCAAACCACTCAATGAGAACACAAAGTGCATAAATCCATGTGACACTGAGGTACAGACAAGAAATCAGGCCTTGTCGGATCACTGGTTTCTTGAGAGAAAAGACAGACTTACATCATCTAATTTTGGAAAAGTAATATCAAGGAAATCTAAACCCAGTGAAAAGTTTATTAACAGTTTATTTTCAAAAAATGACGTGAAAGCCAAAGCTCTTGAATACGGTAAAAGACATGAGAAAACTGCTAAAGAAAAGTATCTTGAATTGTATCCTTCTAGGCATTTCCATGAGTGGCTTTGTGGTTAATAATGACTTTTCATTTTTGGGTGCCTCGCCTGATGGGAAACTATGTGACAATGGAGTATGTGGAATTGTGGAAATTAAATGCCCCTTCTCTGCTAGAAAAATGACCATTGAAAAGGCATGCAGTGATATACCAGATTTCTATTTACAGAAGGATGAACATGTATCATTAAAGAAGACACACAGTTACTATGCACAGATTCAAGGCCAACTTATGGTTACAGGTTGTGAATTTTGTGAATTCATTGTTTACACACAGGAGGATATGTATGTGGAAAGAATTAAACCAGACATTCCATTTATGACTTCAATGTTACAAAAGTTATCTGAATTTTACAGAGATTATGCAATTCCACATCTGCAATCCTCAGAATAAAATACTTACATGGGTTTTCAGTCTGTGTAGACACCCCTGACTCACAATTCATATATGGACTGTTCAATCTGTAAGAAATAAATAGTTATGCACAATGATGTTAGTCAACAAGTAGTTTTCATATATATATATATATATATATATATATATATATATATATATATATATATATATATATATATATATATATATATATGTACCAGGGGTATGTATGTATTTTTTAATTGATTGTGAAGTATAAGCAATATAATTGGAACACTTTTCAAAGAGTATCAGTTCATTAACTTGCTAGCTTTGCATATTCTGTGAGTTACTTGACACTTACGTGGTCATGTTTTCTTCCAAATGCAGGCATTTGCGTTTATGTTGACTGGTTTCATTTTGTTGTGAAGAAGCTCTCTTCACTGGAAGTTTTCTTGCTGGCATAGTACGTGAACCATCAGCTTGAATGGGGTCTGGGTAATTCTCATTTGGTCCATTTCCTCCAACAAAGTGCTGAAAAATATGCATATTTACAAAACAATGCATTATATGACAATCAAAAAAGCAAATCAGATTTGACATTTTATATTAATATCAGCAAAGAAACATTTTATATCTTTATTTTAATTTAGATGTATGGACAATGTAGTCTGAAATAAAGAATTTTTATTCTTATTTATAACCTAGTCATAACATAAATATATGCTCCATTATACATGCTCTGACAATAACCCATGGTATTAATCTGTTGTTAATTCCTTCAATACAAGATAAAAATATCAAGAGGGCTGGTTTGGGATAAATGTATACTTATAATTAAAGCACTAGTATTTAGACTATTACCTTTACTGGTTACTGCCATCTCACATACGTCCACATTGGTTCCGATTTTGGGCTTGGCCAATGTGGGTATGTAAAAAAGCTTTTTAGTAGCTTCCCGTGAGTATCCGGTTCTTCCCGGGGTTTTCTTCCACGTGATAAACCTGCCCGCCATGAATAGCATATTACGTACTGAAAAAATGTAGTTAACCCATGATAACAACAATTACATAAACCAGCTTTACGAAATGTGTATTAGATATTTTTTCTATTTAACATTACTTTCTAGAATACTACATATACTTATTTACTATAGTGAAATCTAAACTGAATTACCTTTGAGCGAACGGCCTTGTGTTGGTTTACTCTGGTGATATTAAGCTGTTCGTGCGGTCGACCACACGCTTTGATCCATCGTTTCACCTTTTCCAAATCACGTTTCGGAGTCGGAAAACGAATAAAACGGCCTCCTTCCAACCTTTCCGGATATCTCTCATCTGCATTGCATGTTCCCCATGCACATCGAAGCACCATTTTGCCAATATATCCCAATATATCCCAAAAATCACGAAAGTCTGTAATGCAGCTGTATTCTCACCACACGTTTGTTTGTGGGTAAAACATGGCGGATGTTACCGTAGCACCGGACGCTCTTATATCATATAAGTACAAAAGCACAGCATATAATGAAGTTTGCACATCATGTAAGTACAAAAGCACAGCATATAAAGAATTTTGCACATCATATAAATACAAATGCACCGCATATAAAGAAGTTTGCACATCATATAAGTACAAAAGCACAGCATATAAATACGTTTGCACATCATATAAGTACTAAAGCACAACATATAATAAATATTTTCATCTTAAGACAGCTCTTGCGTTCCATAGATGATCACAACACGTATTTGGTGAAGCTACTGTTTGATGGTGTCGAAGTTAGAATGAGAAAGAAACAATCTCTAAAATATGGCCAAAAGACGCATCGTAACACACACACATCAGGCCGACAGTAATGCATATAATATATATGTTTACTTGTCCACACGCTAAAAGAAAGTCTATCGACGATGCATGTATCAATCATCCACAACATACCTGCTAATAAGTATATCTTACCGTTTCAAACTTACCTTAAGAAGATCTATTCCCTGATATAGTACTAAATGGCGGTTTGTTTGTGACCTTCAGACAGTATCTTAACTACATGAGCAAATTAAAAGGCAATCAGTGGCGCATGCGCATTTTATGTTTGTATGGTACATATACTGAAAGCAGGTAGTGCTACATTTATATCCAGACTTTTACATAAAAGTCAGGCTTAGCTTAAAAGACCCCGATATCTAAACTTTACGTCAAGTGTCGTTCCTACACCCATTTAGATAAATAGGACTACATTAGTCATTTTCCATTTACTAATTCCATTAACATTGTACCACTGCTCAGCTAGTGCAGAATATTCTACTTTCTATATGAGTTCCATTACTCATCCAGTGCAGAATATTCTACTTTCAATATGAGTTCTTCAGCCAATGTGGGTATGTGAGAAAGCTTGCCAGTAGCTTCTCGTGGGTCGGTGGTTCTTTCCGGGGTTTTCCTGGGTTCTTCCTCCACCATTAATACTGGTCGCCATATATAGCCTATCGGTGCTCAAAAATGGCGTTAAAACAACAACAACAATATGAGTTCCATTAACATTGGACCACTACTCGGCTAGTGCAGAATATTCTACTTTCGATATGAGTTCCATTACTCATCCAGTGCAGAGTTTTCTACTTTCTGTATCTTTTCCTTCAAACAAAACTATAATTCTCATATAACAGCTATGCAATCTTGCAGTGGTCCTCTGTAACTGCTCTAATGCAGTGCATTTACACGGAAGGGTTACCTTCGATATCGCGCATATCCCATGACTACTATCTTAACTGAGCAGCAGGGGGGGCGAATCCGACATTTTGTCCAAACGTCATTTGGCTTAATTAGTACTTTCTGCACTCAGCGGATCCGGTGTCGTCAGCGCCTGGTAAAAAAAAAAACGACGTCGTCGTCGAGGGGATCGTCCGGACGTCATTTGGTTTAATTAATACCTTCTGCGCGCCGATCCCAGCGTCGTCAGCGCCTGGTAAGCACAGCGACGACCGCGTCGATGTCATCGTCCCCCCTGCTGCTATGATCTTACAAACAGAGTGATCACTAACTCCTCCTCTTGTAAATCAATTAGGTTATTTGACTGATCGGTAAGTCTGAAATTAATTCTCGTTAAAAACCGATCATGGCATCGCATATAGACCGGATTAATTGGACTCTCAACGATTAAAAATCCCGGAGGGGCTGTTGGTGAAAACGAATAAAGGATATACCCCTGTTGAGCCTGATTTGATTGCTTGGTATCCACCTGGTAACTCCCTTCGATAACATCACACACTAGATTAATCGCTATCACCGATGCGATATTTACGTTGTATGGAGCAATATGCCTACCATCATCTCCGTTATCGTGTTTGAGGATATAAGTTGATGGACCGAGAAAATCATTAAGAGACTTTCTTAGTTCTGGCGCGTTGTATCCTGGAACCTTTAAATCGGGTAAATCGGCTTCTGTGATATTAAACTCGGTTAGGAATTTTTGTTTATTATCATTGCTGTTAGCAGATATTATCTCAACGATTCGTTTATTAATATATTCCATGTCTGATATAAGTTGATTTAACACCTCAACGTGTTTTCGTTCTTTTGTTTCCCGTAGCTGTTCTAGTTGTAATTGGTAATAATGATTAATCTCGGCAAACATATCAGTGATATTCCTTAAACTAATTACGAATGTGGTGCGCAATTCAGGGGTTTCCCCATGCTGAAAATACCATTGCATGTTATTCCTGTCTTGAAATGCAAATATACTGGGTAATACCGCGTTTTTCATAACAGATAATTTATCTCGATACCGGGGGGTAATCTCATGATACGACTGCGTGTCCGCGGGGATTTCATGAGGTGGATTCTTAGGCCATCCTAGTATGGTTCTTATTGAACTGTTATAAATATCAACCATATACCCCGGTGTGCTTATTTCAATCGTCGACGATAACGTCGGTTCATGAACCGTAATAGCGATTTTTGATTCTTTTCCTGTGATCGATTTTATCCTGCGTTGAAATTCTTTATTGATTTGTTCTATTTGGTATGACCCAGTTGGTATTGTAACCTCCTCCCAGTCTGGGGTCCCATCGGGTTTATTTGTCCGTGCAAAAACCAGCGAGTTATTAGGTTGTTGTCCGTTAAATGCGTCCGCTCGAATATTAGGCCAACTGTGATATACTCGCAATTTTGCCAGCGCTATTTCCTTCACTGGAACCGGTGATGGGAAGTTCACACTGAATTCGGGTTTCGTTGACGTTATCGATATCATATTTGTTTGTACCGGAGTGGTGTTCTCCGCGATCCGCTGAAGTAATTGAGACCCTTCGGGGTTCAGCGACATTATTATTATTCGTTGTTTTTAGTGTCTAATTTCAACAACCAGGTGGTTCCGGCTTCCAGTTGAAAATCCTCGATTTTTGACATCGCGGAGCTATACAACTGGACCATCGTGGAGAATTCAACATCGGATATGAACAAATTATCAATCGATAACGATATCAACCCGGATAATTTCGAGTACGCGTCGGATACTATTTGATGTTTTACTGTATACTCGTCGAGTTTTTTCTGAAAACACGATGATATCTTTCTAGTGATTGCGTTGGCGACTCCAGCAATTGTTGTCATCGCGGAGATAGCGATTGGAACAGCGATCGGGGCTATCGTGGTCACCGTGGATAAAATAACACCGGTACCGGCTACTATACCTGACACCGAGTACACGACCGCGTCGATGGTGGTTATTTTTCTGCGGTATTTTTTTATTTTTGCGCGGTATTGTTCGGAAAGCGTTTTCAAATTCGCGGAGAACTCTTTTGCGGTATCGAATCGATATTGATGTGACGTCGGTGATACCTCTGATTCGATTACCCTGGTGGTCATTTTTATTTTAAAAGAGCTAGTGTTTTTAATTACTTAGATTCGCTACAAATTCCACATACCATGTAATGTTTGCCCCGGCTAGATTTCCATCAACGGCATAAATTGTAAACTGTTCAGTTGCGTTCCTGTCTATAATTGTTGATATTGTATTGTTAAACCCGGATGAACTCGACGATAATATATTAAACTGCATCATTGAAACCAGTGTCAATCGATAAATGCCCTTGACAGTTGAGGTGATATTTACTGTATTCTGTGTAGGAGTCCAATCGAATGATCCATGCCGAATTGTGTATACTGTGTTGATGGTGTTTTCATGAGGGATTTTTATTTTTTCGAATTGCTCCGCTACTCTCGGTAGTCCGTCTTTAATCGCTTTAACATCAGTTCCGATTATTTCTATTCTCCGCCAATTCGCGTCTATATTATTCTTGTTCGCTGCAACATTAGTTTTGATTGTTTCTATTTCCCGTGTATTCTCGGTTATACTTTTTTTGTTCGCTGCAACATCAAGTTTGATTGTTCCTATTTCATATGTATGCACGTCTATACCTTTTTTGTTCGCTGCAACATCAGTTTTGATTATTCCTATTCCCCGCCAATACGCGTCTATATTCCCTTTGTTCGCTTCAACATCAGTTTTGATTGTTCCTATTTCCTGTGTATGCGCGTCTACACCCCTTTTGTTCGCTTCAATATCAGCTCTGATTGTCATTATGTCCTGTGTATGCGCGTCTACATTATTTATGATCGTTGTAACATCAGTTTTAATTGTTTCTATTTTCCGTCCATGCGAGTCTACATTATTTATGATCGTTGCAACATTAGCGCCGATTATTTCTATTTCCCGTTCATGCACGTCTACACCATTTCTGTTCGTTGCAACATCAAGTTTGATTGTTTTTATTTCCTGTCCATACGCAGTGATATCATTTATAGTTATTGTAATCTCATCCAGCTTGGTATTTTTTTTTACCAAAAAATTTATCAAAGTTGTCATCGATCCTGTTAACATTTTTTCGTAACGTGTAAAATTGGCCCGACAGCGTTGCAAAATCCAAAATAGTATTCCTTATTGTTGTAATATTCGGTTCGGTTACCGTCGGGGTCCCGAAAAAACTAGCGGTAGTGAGTTGTATATCGGTGATAGATTTTTTCACCTCGGTGGCAGATTTTTTCACCTGCGCGTCAAGTTCGGCCATCGATTTATCCAACTTTATAATACCGCTCTGGGCTAACATTACCGCCGATATATGTTTACCCGGTTTGAGTCGTCCGTCGCCGGTATACAACGCGATAGCGCCCTCGGCGGCATCACGCTGTCGTATTAAAACGTCATTCAGCGACACATTACCGGATTTCAATTTACCCTGGCGGTCTTGAAATACAACTATTTCGCCCGGGTCAACACTTGTCAGATTCAACGTATCAGCGATTTCATCCTCGATTAGTTTTTTTATGTCATCGGTGGCGGGCGTTTCCGTGGACTCTTTCAGCGCCGAAACCTGTCGTCCCCAGATATCAATCATCGTTATTGTAAAAAAAAACAGCGTTTCTAATTAACCCGCCGGGCCTCTACGACCCCACTAGTGTATTCGTTTACAACCACATGAGGTGGTTTTCGCGATGATGAAATCGTCGCGAGTACGTTCAATACCTCACGGCCACATATCGGTGGGTCGCTTAATCGCTGTGTTGGCAGAGTGGAATAAAAAACCCGGGCTGAACACGCCCGGATATACCGCATAAACTCGATCGGCGGAGCTAACCCGTATGAATCAAAATAGACGATCGCACGCGGATCAATCGCGTACGCAACCCAATGAGTTCCCGCTCCGGAGGACCCATCGAGGTTAATTATGCCTGTTTCAATATTCCTTGGTGCCGCCGGTAATTGATCCCTCATAAAAACACCTCTGAAGTTTTTTATCGCTAGCGCGTTTGCGGCGTCTATTAAATCAAAATTAGACATGGGGGTCATAGACTCTTGCGTTAATAAACGGTCCCCGGTAGTCTTAGACCCTTTCCCGAGTACCATGAATACGGGGTCCCCGGTAGTCTTAGACCCTTTCCGGCTACGGGTCGTTTTTTTTTATAGCCTTTCCCGGTTGCCTTTTTCAATGCCATCCCCGCCGCGGTACCAACGGCTCCTAACGCCGCCGCCTTAGCCACTGCTGGTGCGGCCGCGGCAATCAACGCTGGAATTGCAGCTAACAGCGGAAATATCCCACCGGTCTTTTCCATGTTTTTAATCGCTGCGGCTGAAAAATCTATTTGAACACCCTTTTTATTCTTCATCGCATTATTGAAATGTTTTATTTGACGCGCCGTCAACGATATCTTATGATTACCACCCGCCATCTGCGACGGCTTCAGCGTTATTGTGGTCCCGCATTGCTTAGCCGACTTTGATCGTAATTTCTTGACTTGACCATCAGTCAACTCTACACTGACGACACTATACGACATTTTATTGTAAACGTGTTTGTGCTTTCAATTACATGTTTTCCACTGGCGCATCAACGATTCTCATTCGTCCACCAACACCTTCTAGCAGCATTGATTTATCGCTGAGGATGACAGCAATAGCTCTATAATTAGCAATAGCGCCGCGAGTTACATTAGCTCGGAAGTGTATATCAACGACGGATTGTCTTGTTAAATCAAGATGTTCCAGCGAAAAGTAATAGATCGGATATAGTTCTTTGAAATCATATTGTGATATTTGCAAACCAGTGTCGACGTTTTGATCACGACTCATATACGACAGCAACCGATGGTACACGCGTGCAATATGGTTTTGACCGTAATTAAGTTGTATATCCTCAGATGGTTCCTGCTGGCCGTTTATTCTCAGCGAGACGTCAGTAACGCCTAATCGATCAAATATCATATGGCTGGATAGTTGATTATCAACTCTCGTCATATCCTGCAACGCAACAAATATATGACGCGGAGCCGAAATGCCTTGTTGTGATGCCAGGTTCCATGTAAATATACCATTGATATTTGATTGCTTAGTATCTGTTGTTGTTGTTAGCCAACTTAGTAATGATTTTCCTCCCTGCTCCATAAAGGATAGCAATCGTGCCTCTGTGGTAATGGATGGAGTCATTACTGGCATCCACAATAATATTTTTGTTAAAACGACTTTACCAGGGTCATTATTTGGATTTGCAGGATCCGCTGGAATCCTCCAGATTGCATTTCTATCATCACCTTTTCGCACAAGCACCACGGTATGCTTTGCTCCGTAGATAACTTTTCACACGTTCCTGCAGAATCCAAATATATGATGCAGTGGAATCGCGCATGAGAAAGATCTACGCGCCCCTGTTAACATTGATATGCGTGTTGCAGCTCCGATGTTAAAATTAGGATCGCTGCTTATAATCATACTCTCAACATCAGCGTTAGCGCTATTATCATTATTTCTTGGTCGTCTTACCACAAATTGCGAGTTTCCGGCAGTGTTTTTAGTATCCTTTGCAAACATCATAGATGGACCCGCTGATCTTGTATAATCGTCGGAATATCTTGCTAGCCCGATTATTGTTGTAGCAACATCAACATCGCGTTCTATAGACTCGATCTCTCGCCCGTCAATGAGATATTTTGCGCTCTCAAATAGCGCCATTACGCCGTTATTGACTAAGCCAACTTTGGTACCATCTGGATACGGTGCTGGTACAGCAGGAGTATCGGCCTCTGTTACAAGTTCTCCTTCGATCTCAATAAACGCTTCACACGGCAAAAAATATTTACTGGTATCATGGACTTGAAGTTCAATTCGCGATCGTATGTCGGGTTGTACTGCATGATAGGAATAAAATTGATAATTACGGACAGAATCATCCTTGTGCACTGGTGCGTCCATATCAAACGCCGGGTCAGCTGTTCGTTCAAACATTTTATTTAATAATACGCTGATGCATCTAAATCATCGTCGTGGTTTTAAACCACTTCCCGCTATTATGTTTGCGATGTCATCTTGATTATTGTTTACCAACGACGCTAGTTTTTCTTCCACGGCGTTATTTATTACTTTACTGACATTCGCAGGCATCACTGTCGTTGATGGCATCACCGGTGGTTTCTGTTTTTTTCTTCTCACCAACGACATTAGTTTGTCCCGCGCGGCTGAAAGCGCCTTTCCGGCAACGTTTCCAACAGCACTAATACCCTTATCACGAATAACATCAATAGCCTTCATTCCTAATTGTTTGGCTAACGGCGCTACTTTTGGAGCCATTCTTGCAAATAACCCCGCAATGGTGCTACCGAGACCATCTCCATAGTACGCGCAGTAAACAGGCAATCGCGAGTTTACCACGTAGACGAGTACTGGTTTATCGTGGTTGTAGTGTATGATCATCTTTATTATAAAAACACCGGTTTTTCAATTAGTGATTGTGATCACCACCCCCTTCCCACCGCCGTGTGGAAAACCGGAATAAATTTTATCAAAATTTCCTTGGGTTTTTGCCCTCGATAAAAATCCGGTTTTTTTCCGGTTTTTGGTCGTTTTTTGTTGCCTATAGTCGTTTTTTTCGATTTTTCAGCAAAAACATCGATTTTCTCTAAATGATTTCCTGGGGTTTTTACCCTCAAAAAATAGCAAAAAACGGTCAAAAACAGTCAAAAAATGGCTAAAAACGACCAAAAACGGTCAAAAACGGTCAAAATTGACGCGGATTTACAATATTATATAATTTTGCAAACGGTTGACATGTGTGGCGGGTTAGTTTTGTAAAACATTTTTTACTCTGACCAGTTTCCATCGATGGGGGAACTGTCATAGTTCTTATAAATAATTATTCTGACATTTCCTCCTGTGGAAAACCGGAATAAATTTTATCAAAATTTCCTTGGGTTTTTGCCCTCGATAAAAATCCGGTTTTTTTCTGGTTTTTTCTTGATTTTTAGTCATTTTTGGTCGTTTTTGGTCGGTTTTTTTCGATTTTTCAGCAAAAACATCGATTTTCTCTAAATGATTTCCTGGGGTTTTCACCCGTAAAAAACGACCAAAAACGGTCAAAATTAACAAAACGATAATTTTTTTAATCATCCACGAGTTCGTCTATGAGCGTTCGATACGCACTAACGTCCATGATACCGCCCGTAAATAACCGCTTGCAAATATCAGCGGCCTCATTGATTATTTCCGGAGAGTTATTTCCGGCTCGTTTTCCTCCGATTAGTACCTCTAGCCGTGATATATCACTGAGAACACTGTTAGGACAGGTAACGCCGTAGGATTCTTTACCAACAGAGTATCCTTTTCCTTTTTTTAGTTTTACCCTTTTTTCAACTTCTTTATGGAATGCGTCGTAATCGGGATCACCACGATGTGATAATGCATTCTCGTGTTTACTCGCTAAATACACTATTCTTGTCCAATCCTTTAACGTCTTTATACTTTTCTCGTAACCGCTATTGATATGCTCCTTATCTCGTATGCTCTTAGCAAAATTGTTGGCAGCAAAATTAATTAATTCATCATAGCTGAGGCCTCTAATTTGATCTATTGTGCTCTTCTTGAGTACATTACGGGGTATATTCCCCCTTTTCTCTTTTTCTTCCGGTGTTTCTTTCGGTGTTTCTTCCGGTATTTCTTCTTCTGGTTCTCTTGCGGTAGCACCTAGTTCTTCTTCGTCGGCCATTGTAACATAAGGTTCTTGTGGGTCCATTATAGCGAGTGGTGGTGGCCTCCGTGTTGTAGCAGCCGCTATTTTTGCAGGGAGTGTTTCTAAAGACCTTTTTGTTTGTTCGGTCTGAGCCGCTATCTTTTCAAGCGCATCGAGGACGGGTACAGTTGCCGCCGTAACATCTTTGGTCGCTTTAGTTACCGGGGCAAAGAGTTGTTCGCTTCCAACAGTAAAATCGGTTTGTAGTTGCTGCCGCGTTTGAAGTTGTTCTCGGACCCTGTCTCGTAACGGTATAAACTTTTTAAGCGCCGCTAGCCGCTCTCTGGCTAGCCGAGTAGTAAGTGATTCGCCTACCATTATTGCAATTGCGAAGCAATTTCTAATTTCTCGCCGGAGTTTTCGTCTATAATCCTTCTAATGTTTTTGATCTTACTAGAAATCTCCCGGCGTCGTTCATAAACACGTCCGAGTTTTTTTCGTATTATTTCAACGGCAGTGAATAGTTTAATGAATGCATTTGCGTCATTGTGGTACAAGTTTTCATTGATCGTATGTTGTAATCGTTTTATAAAAAAGTACTCGCGGGCCAGGGTAAAACGTCCCCGTTTTGATTGCTCGTTAATAATTTCATAATCGGATAATATTTTTTCACTGTCGAGACCATCAGATAATTCAATTCCTTGATTTTTTAATTTTGAAATCTCGGCTAATATATTATTGATGTCTTCGATATTCATTATTCCTATAAAACATCTTGTTTTTAAATAAAAAAAATGAAACCCCGTGTATCAATCCCGAGGTGTTCAACAATACTGAATACTTTGTTTTCTTCCGGAACAGACGATTTGTTGTAGCGTTCGCACTGTCATGGCGACTTCGTCAGCGCCATAGGCGCCGGTGGCCTTGTCACGGTGACTTCGTCACTCGCTAATTTCTGTTATATATGAAAATCGAATTCTGTGCCCAGTCTTTTTTGAGATCGCTGAATTCTGTATTCCTTCTGCAACAAATCGTACTGAGGTTATACAAATGTCAAAATATTTTCCTGCCGCATTCATGGAGTGAAATGTTTTTTCTTCGTGCGTTGTTGTATCAAACGATTTGACACCCCTTGCTTTCTTTGGGTATTTACCAGTTTGGCCTTTTTTGGCATTCTGACTTTGCGAGATAGCTTGCAAGTTTATAAGAGAATTATCAGTCTTATTATTATTAATATGATCAATCACAAGTCCATTCTCGATTAATCCGTTGAATACCTCAAATACCGCCCTATGAACATAGTACTTCTTCTTTCCGGCACCAAACATCAAATACCCCTGATTATTTTTCCATCCAACCGGCTTCTTCAGTCTACAATTTCTAACAATGCCGTCGCGAGATGCCTCGTAATTGACGAGCAAGGGGTGAGGTCTGAACTCTTGGTCCATTTATATAATAATACTACTTGTCTAATTTATTATTTGGTTTAATTATGAATCTTTCAACGTAGTCTTGGGGGGTTTTGATGACGAAGTCAGCGGTAGGGTCAATGACGGCGTTTTTTATTCGTTTGTCATAATAGCGTTTTAGTTCCCTGTATCGCTTTCCGCCACAATTAATACACAACTGCGATTTTCCTCTTACACCGACGTGGCAAACCAAGCACGGGAGGGGGCCAAGAGAACCATTACGAACGCTTTGTAAATGATACCCGCAGAATTCACCTCTACATGATTTATTGCACGGGGTTGTCGACCCAATCATCAACCATTTGCAGTGATTCATTATACTATATTCTTTCATTTAAATACTTGTTTTAATTATATGGACGAGTTCGAGAGATTAGCAGCAATTAAGCCCTGGAAAAAATATTAAGTTCAATCTCGATAGAGTCCTCAAGGACGCACCAAAAGCGTTAATAAACGATAGAACCCTGTTGAGTAAAATACGCGATTGTATCGATGAATTCAAGCGTGATGGCGCATCTCATAGTTGGTCAACATTTCGAATTGATGGCGTTGTTGATGCTACCATGAACGACAACCGCGCAGCAACGATAATATCACAACTTGACGGTAAAAGGTATTTCTTCAGAGTAAAATTCATTGTCCGGGTGGAATCAGGTGATTGGATCATACGTGATAAATTTGAACCAGTTCTCAGCGACAAGAAAACAGTCATTGTTAGCCGCGACTCCAAGCCGGGGCTGTTAACCGGAATTGACAGACCATACTATGAACGAGTGTATACTGAAACAGCAGTTGTTTATGGAATATACCCGTTAAATAAGAAACCCGATATCGGAAAACTGAAACCAATGAAACAGTCAACGGGGATAAATTGTGTAGCAGAACGAGTAATAGAGCATTTTACAAATGCGTGTCGAGGAAACAAATTGACTGATTTACGACGTAGCAAAATCAACCAGTGGGAACTAACCGTAAAAGAGCGTGGAGCAACCATAAGCGACATAGCGAGATTAGAAACGTCGTTGAGATTTCCAATAACCGTTACAACGATAACCGGTGAAGTATTATACGAATCAAAGTACAAATCAAATGGGGCCCCAATCAAAATTATTGATCATAACGAACACGCATGGACGCCCGCGATCACAGTGTTTCCACGGGATAGAACGGTAAAGTATATCCCGGGGGAATTTATACAAGATGGTTTTCTCGCGGAGAGGAAACTATTTGATGCTATTGCTTGTTTGTGTAAAAACGACCCTGTATCAGTGTGGTTACTTCGCAGCGCTGATACCTTTGATCAGTTTGTAAGACCAAACGGTGAATTATACCGCACTGAAGCATTTCACAACAGGATGATAAAAGCCTCCATAGAATTTGAAGAGCATGATGAACAACTGCTAACAAATTGTTTTACGATTCCATCGGTTGTAGCTCATGTTGCAGCAAGGAAAAATGCGTGGAGTCCAACGCGCAAGGAATTTCTACCGGATGTACAATCCAGTTGTTTGGAATACTATCACGGTGGACTATGGAACACTGAATACAACCGCGACGCTATGATTTCCGTTGATATGGTTGCCTGTTATCCAGCGAGTTTTCTCGGGTATGGATCCGCCGCTGAGTATTTCAAACGATTTGGACACCCCAGACATGAAATGACTCGTGTTGCTATTCATGGACCACTGCCCGATTTTGATTTAACCGGATTCGCTCGCATAGTATCATTTGAGTTCGCGGCAGGACTTCATCGCTGTTGCTATATTTGGATCGGTAGACACATGGCTGAAAAGAAGTGGTTGCCAATAGCGCTGCTACGGTATATGATTGATTGTAAAATGCTAGTTTTGTTGATTGTCAGTGACGCGATTATATCATATCGGGCGCAGACTGAAGTCTGGTTACCAGAACCAGAGCGTCTAGATAGCATAATTGACGAATCCAGAAAACACATCGATGCCGACGAGGAATATATCGTCGAATGGTCCAAAAAGATATTCAACCAACGAAACCACGAGGCAAAAGATCTCGGTAGAAGAATAATCGGTAAGTTCACACAAGGTGGAAAAAACTGCGATTACAAACGATATTGCTCACGGCTGATTATAGATGACGCAGAATATGATTTCGTAATCAAGGACGCAGTGGCGAAAAATAGATACGTGAACTGCGAAACAGCTTTCTTGTCCAATGGAACAAAGTTGGGTACAGTTGTTACCTACAGCGATGGAGACAGCCCGGCATACCCGCATTTGAGGGCGTCTATGCTGGGTTACGCCGCTATCAATTTATTCTCGATGATAAATAGATTCCCCGACACCGCGGTTAGAGTAGCCGTTGATTCATTTTATATAGACGTAGCGTACAAGGAAAACGTAGCCGGGTTTGCTAGTCCGGACGAGAGTTGGGGTACATGGAGAATTAAAAATGAAATACGACGCGATTATTCCCCGTCAGCAGATGTCACCGTTGAGAACAACTACTTACGCGGTGATAAATTATCGGAATGGTCTAATGCACCACCGTGTTCTGATCCAATTTGTAGACACAAGACGGTTTATTTAAGCGGCTGTGGCGGGTCAGGAAAGACGACTCGGGCAATTGAATTATTTCGAACGCGGGCAAGTATAATCGTGCTTACACCGACCCATAGACTAGCGCGAGAAATAAAACAACGAAATGTTGACGCCGTTACTTATCACAGCTTTTTTCGATACAGCGGTGGTGAGTGGACTCCTGATCGAATGGGTGAAAAATTTATTCCTGAGGTTATCATCTGGGATGAGATATGTACTGTTTCGTTAGATGTTTTACAAATGTTTCTTGATTGGTTGCTGCTCGCGAATACGGCGGTAATCATGTGTGGCGACCATGGCCAACCACCACCATTTGTCGGCGAGGGTCCACATGATTGGTTAAAGGGTTTTGTGGACTATTATGAAGAAACCGATACTGATTACCGAGCACTTGATGAACAACTACGCGAGGTTAAAAAATTAATCAGATTACAGCCGGATAGAATTCAATGTGAAATAATCCGCGAGGTGATTCCGGAAACGCCGTTAAATGAATTCTGGGAAACATGGAGACCAAACGATTTGATTGTAGCGAGTAGAAAGATAGTCAGAGACACACTTCAGCGGAAGTTGTTTACGTTGCATAAGGAAAAGTTTCCAACGCGTCCAGTGCCGTTATGTTATAGACCCGCGGATACACGGCGGCAGAACATTGAAGTTGAAATTCCAGGCCTGACAGCGTCAGGGACAAAAAAAACAAATTCTCGTGCTGAATGATATTGTGCTCGTTAATATCAGCGTCGTCGAGGACGCGCTACGTGCTGATAAATCCCCGTGGACGCTAGGATACGCAACAACAATACATTCCTTGCAGGGACTAACCATCACGGACACAATTGTTTGGATGGTTGATAATCGCATCGAATGGTCAAATCTAGTCTATCTTGCAGTGTCCAGAGTACGGAGGATAAATCAGCTTCGAAGAATTGTTGTTGACGGAGTCACTGACGAAGTCACCAACGACAACGACATCATCGATGCAAGCGTCATTGATAGAAAACTCTCGGGTTACCGCCAACAGGATAAAAAAAAACAACGGCGTTTTGATATTGATGCCGAATTAATAATCTCGCTACGACAACAACAGAATAATCACTGCGCGAGTTGTAATTGTGTAATGCGCTGGCGTTATTCGGATAAAGACGCTCGCCAATTTACCGTGGACAGGATCGATAACAGTCTCGGTCATGTCAAAAACAATGTAAGGTTGACCTGTCTTGAGTGCAATAGACGCAACGGCGCTAGTTAAGACCACGCGGGGGTAATTGAGTATCGTCAGGTATCACTTGTAGTTGCTCGCGTGTAAATCCGCGCTGAGGAGCAGTTGAATCCAGTCTGTAGATCGGTGGTCTATCAGTTGATCGTGTTATCGTTGATATGTTATGTGTGGTAACACTCCAAATAGGATCAGTAGCTCTTTTTTTACCGCCTTCAAGCTCTCCTGGTTCATACAGATATCTAACAGTGACACCGCCGAGAATCGGCTTGGAAACGCTATTTATTTTTGATCTTCCGGGTATATACTCGTATTTAATCGCGTCGCTGGGCTTCATGTTGATTGCTCGGGTAATCTCGTTATTTAACGCGGCGATTACGCCTGGCAACCTTTTGACCCATTCACGAGATCGTTTTTCTTGGATGAATTCCTTCGCGTATTGATACCCAAATAACCGTTCAGCAAGAGTCCGATTGAATCGTTCAACAATTGCCTGATCACGATGTAGCGCAGTATGACCTCGTCGTATCGCGACGCTATGATGTTTCAGCGTTGATAAAACAGCGCCGCGAAATTCGCTACCAGGATCAACTTGTAATAGATTTGGCCAGCGCAGAGGACCTCTTCGATAAATTCTTTCAAACGCAGCGGCTACTTCAGTTGCTGACTTTGTTTTTAACGGCTCCGCTTGTTTGTATCGACTCGCAACATCAACTACGGTTAGCGCGTATTTGTAACCGTTGTCATGCGGCAAAAATAGTATATCAGCCTGATGAACTTCATTAGGTACGCTGACATCAAAGCGCGAGCAGTTGATTTGTTTAGGCGGTGGTAGATAAATTTGCCATATAGCCTGTTTGGATAACCAATTAGCCGCAACGGCCTTTGTTACCTTTGCAGCGCTTGCAAGCTTACCAATTGCGGCCTTCCCCTTCCAGTATCCTCTCGGAGAATAATAGATGGATTCCATGTTGTTATTATAAACGCTAGCGTTTTCAATTACCAGCGCGAGAAGCTCCGCTTCCAATCATTAATTTACCTTTCATAGCCGATTTTACCAACCATGAGGCCAATTTTTCTTTGACGGATTTATCAGGAATAGCATTTAACGCGTGAATTAATTTTACGTCCGCGATATGACGCTGTTGCAGATCGCTACTTTTGTAAGCAACATCATGAGCATGACACGCCTTATCGATAGCGTTTATTGGATACTCACCGGGCCGGGGTTGATTTTGATCATCGAGTCTGATATCTAATCGCGTTCCGGGGCCACAGTAGCTATATCCTGGGAGGTGTTTTTCTCCTGGATACTTTGCCCACGGGGTTCCGGGGAGTTTTGATAACTTGGCTGCAATATCACCTCCTCGCTTTTTTTTAAAACATCTCCGGGTCTAATAGAAATAAATCTAAATTTCTTTATACCGCATTGTGCACACTTGCCAGTAAGCGCCGATCTGTTATTTCTTGTTGTAACGGTTGTCATATCATTTGTGCCAGTACGCACTCTACACTTTACACAATATAGATCCATAATTTATGTATAGAGACATGAATATAATTGATTTTTCGGCGACTAAAACAAGAGAACCAGTTAAGCATGTTGCAGCGTTACCAAACTCGCTCCGGATGATTATCATCGGACCATCTGGATCCGGCAAGACGCAATTGTTACTCAATTTAATAATGAGATGGATGAAGTGGGACAAGTTGTATTTGGTGGCTCCTAGCGTGGATGATCAACGATGCTACGAGGTGTTAAAAGATTTCAACGAGAATGCATCAGCGATCGCTAAAAAAAATGTCATCGAGTTTATTACAGATATCAATGATGCACCAGGTATCGATGATATTGATGGCGACGTTAACAATCTAGTCGTGTACGATGATGTTATGTTAGACAATCAAAAAAACCCAGCTAGGATATTTTCCAGAGGCAGGCATAAAAACACTGACGTGATATATGTCACTCAACGGTATACTCAGATTCCAAAAGTAATCAGAGACAACTGTAATATTCTTGCTGTATTCAACGGCGTTGATACACACACGCTACGAAATATTTGGCAGACATGGTGCGGCGGTGACATGGACTTTAATGTTTTTCGAAACTTTTTTAGTCATGCTCAGTCGACCCCACATGGATTTGTAACGATAAATTTACATGACCCTCGGACACGATATCGTATCGGACTTGACCAAATATTCGGTTAGTTGTAAATAGCCACTTAGCAGCAGGGGGGGGCGATGACATCGACGCGGTCGTCGCTGTGTTTACCGGACGCTGACGACGCTGGGATCGGCGCGCAGAAGGTATTAATTAAACCAAATGACGTCCGGACAATTGTCGATTTGGCCCCTCGACGATGACAACGACGACGACGTCGTTTTTTTTTTACCAGGCGCTGACGACACCGGATCCGCTGAGTGCAGAAAGTATTAATTAAACCAAATGACGTTTGGACAAAATGTCGGATTCGCCCCCCCCCCCTGCTGCTAACTGTCTGTGACACTTTTATTTCCTTTAAACTTTAATATAGTGGAATGAAAACTGGTTTAGGACCCATAGCATAAAGATTTCAGCCTTTATTTTATTTTATTTTTATTTTCATTTCTGGCGCTGTTTTGTTTCTTTTTGTGTGGAAGGGTGTTGATTTATTTTCTTTCTAGCAAATATTTTATCCCAGATTTATTTTCATGTGTCTCTTTATATTAATAAAAACTCTCAGGTTCGTCGTACGAGTTAGATATTTATAGCCGGTACGGCGGTACAGAAAAGACGGTGTTGGGGGCCGGTACCGTAACGGTACAATTTAAAATCTACTTACACCAGTGCTTCCAACAATCACAAGTAGGGCATGATATTTAATCCGGAGAGATGACATAGTCCTTTTATGATTTGGATTATTTCCCTCGCAATATTCAACACATGATTTGAAGCAATAATTATAGGTTACTGCATTTGTATAGGAAAATACGAACGAGGTTTTCAGATGGAAATACTGCACGACCTTGGGAATGCAGTATATCCATCCGAAAAAACGAGTTCACATTTTCCCATACAAATGCAGTAACTCTTTCATTATATCTTGATTTTCTTATTCTACCTGAGGCTTAATTATGTAAACAAAAATACACTACAAGAAACAAAATAACTAAATGTATGACGTTTTCCAAACTAAATACACAACCGCAGATTCCAGATTCATCATTACACAACAACAGCATTGTTAATGCGCACATAATTCCGCCCAGATAAATTTGAACTTAGTCGCGCGATAGACATTTCTTTTAGATGAAAAAATGGTGGGTCTAGTTAAAATTGAAATTTGGAGTCATATTGTGAATGAATGCGCATTGCAGCAACTTTTCCATTTGATATGGAATGAATAGATTTTGGTATTTTTGTCGATTCTAGGAAATTGCATGCTTTTGGACTGGGTTCATCTATGACAATTCTACGTGAAATAAATTGGATTCAAGCGTGTTGACATCTGCAACTATGTTTCTGTTCCGTCATTGAATTCTGAAATTATAATGGGGGGAAAATATGAAGTCTTTCAATTGCAATTGTCAAAAAGACACTATGTAATTTAATGTTTATTTCACGTTGTGTGCAGTAAGATGGATGTAATTGCGTTTGGAATATATTCGAAATTACAGTACAGTTTCGAAACGTGTAATCAAGCTTGGAAACCTATGACATGGCTCATGTAATATGGATTTGCAGAACTAATAAAGCATATTTTGAGGAAATTCAGGATATAAAACTGTAAGTATATTTTTCGCCATTCTTATTACCATCTAAAGAAGGCAGTTTATGCCTTGTCAATTGCATGTTATTTGTAGGTAACCAGCAATTTTATGAAATCTGGCGTCTATCGCCCGAATAAATCCGAAGCAATGTATCAAAAACTTAACGGGGAATGTAGCAGAGCAGCTGGTATGTTGCAGTCCACGAAGCATCAGCTTTAGCTCATTCAGAAACAAATTTAATCAACCAAAACGTAAAGCGCCTACTACGTTTACAAATCAAAAGTGCTGGCATCTGCGTTCATTGTTTGTTTACAATAGAAAGTAGTTCCTTTATGAGTGCGCGAGTTCAATAACGTAAAATTCTGAACGATTCTGATAATGTAAAGTTAACGGAGAAAAATATGAGCATATAATAATGCCCCATTCTCATACTAAATATTACATGCAACTGCTCGACTAGAGAGACTTGTCATAATCTGTATTTCTGGAAACTAAAGTTTGTAGGTTGATGAAATACCACAGTCAGTATGTAAGTTTTTTCTCAAACAATACAAAGACAGCAATCAAATGCGCAATGAAGAGATAACTTTATGACATAGAAATATGTTTATTGCCATCTATGACCAAACTTAGAACACAAAATATTGATGAAACGCTCAGTATCCTTTTTTGCAAGATAGTCATAATATTTATTTGGTATATGCCACGTTTGATTGCAGTTGGAGAAATCATAAGTAACCAACTTGATTTCACTGACTGAAGTAAGATTCGGAACACGCAAAAACTTGACTTCTAGATTATTTAGAACCATCACTTACACATACACCTGAAAGTTTTAAAGTCTTACGTCCCACCAGAGAAAGCAGCAGGGTTCATTGCAGACTTGAGTGATGCCTGCTAGAGAAATTGAAAAGCTTAACCTTACATCATCACAGTTTGAAGTGTCTTGTCTGGTAAAATTTAGTACACGGGAAGAATTAACACCTGGTAAAGGACGCAGAACAGTGTTATTGCTGGACGAAGTTCGTACGACCAACGCAGTTTTGCCTAAACAAAAACTAACAAGATTAGACAGAGCTAAAGAAAGATATGCATTACAGAATATCGTTAACTACGAAAGTGTTTCAAATAAATTCTAATGTGTAGATGTGCCAGTAATCTCGAGTGTCTTAATGTGCCAATGACCTTGAATGTGGCAATATACTAACAGTATGTTGATGTACCACAATAATATAATCCAAATGTACTTGTGTGAATTCACTATAATTGATAATTAATGTTTAATTCCTATAATATTATTGAGTACTTTGTAATTCTAATGACTAATAATTTGAATAAATTATTCCACCCAAATTAAAAACTGAGCACATCAGTAAGACTGATTCCGCTTCTGATTTCAAGACAAGAATGAATAATCCTTAAGCTAACGTGTATTTCCTACTCCATTTGGTCGCAATTACTATGTTCTGAACAAATTGTGTCAACGTAATGGAGAATTTCTTATCTGGAACTTTCTAAGATCAGAATAAGAAAGGTATCTTCCACTCAGACTTAAGTAATCATGTTTATAATTATAACGATCCAAATATTTAATATATAATCATAGACAAATATTAGCATTGAATTACGTTGTTTACTTCATAAATGTCGCCTGTCCTATAGACCTTTCGCGTCTTTTGGGACTAAGGTTAAAGACTAAATACCGATGTACATAACGTATGATCATTATATAAGAGCAAGCATTACAATTAAATATGCAAAACACGGGGCAAATAATGAAATTTTTGCTTACACCTTATAAGTACTGGTCCAAATTCCTGATCTACTAAAACATATTGCATGCAAATTATTTTGTTATTCTTATCGTTCCAGTTCTATCGTATAGTGTATACATTTTAGGATTTTGGCAAGTAATTTTGTTAAAAGAATTTATATGTATTTGTGCAAATATCAAAAAGGACTTAAACAGTGAACACTAAAATGACATCACATATCGTAATTTGGAAAAGTTCCTCCTTTTTAATCATACACTATACAAGATATTACTGCGGGCAAGACGGCATACGGGACGATGAATTCGCACAAGATTTGTACCGTAGCTGATTATTACTACGTGCCAGACGGCATACGGGACGATGAATTTGCACCAGCTTCCTACCGTAGCTAATTATTACTACGGGCCAGACGGTATACGGGACAATAACTTCGCACAAGATTTTTACCGTAGCTAATATGGGCAATCCCAGTAATAAATGATGGCGTCGATTCGCTGGCTGACAGCCGACCTATCAATGATAGATGTCGACCAAAACATTGATATTTTGAACGTAACTCAAATTATTGTGATCCATTTCGTAAAACAAATAGATCTAATCTTTAACCATTCAAAGCGAAATTTAGATAGTTAAATGAGGTACAGTCAAATCATTGTGTATAAAATTATACCTAGGACCATTTCGAAGTGGTCCTTATAATCGGGTCGTATTTATTATATACACGATTTCATTCATGGTATATGTGGATCTCTGCTTTTATTACAGGAGGTTAATATAAACACTTTCTGTTTTACTTATTGTATGCTTGTTACTACTTACTAAATTTCGATTTTCATGAAACTTTTTATAGCTTCGCATTCCTTTTCGAGTACCAACATGCTAGACTATGTTCAGATTTAGTTTCATAATATGACCTTCGTTTCAGTGCTGTTGATAAGTGCATGTTTTGATTAAAACTTTGTAATGCATGGAAGAACGCATTTTGAATGAAAACATTGTATTGAATGTTAATCAACCATAGCTCTTTCATGTTCACATTAAGGGCAAATATTACCTAACTTGTCCACAAAGATTTAGCTTAGTATGATGAGTTGTCTTCTTAAGTTACGCAAAGCCCTGATTTATATTCAATTATTTCAGCCGACCTTGAATAGGTCAGTCAGAGTTCTGTGACATTTATTTTCTTACCAGTGATGATATCATATTCGTCCAAGCTTTCTGACCTGCCTAGATGACCAAATTTATTATGAAATAGCCTTAATAATCACATAAATTCCAATATATAAATATTTTCACAGTGTGCTCAACATGCACTGGGGAGAAACTTTACGATGATCTTCATACCATTCCAATACCCGATATCCTCTTTTTTTGTTTGGTATGTAAATAATAGGTTTTCCTTCTGATGTTGATCATGTGGAATACACACATGCACACACGCAGATTTACACAAAGTGAACAAACAAAACCTTACCTAAAGTACATGTATGCGAAAGCAATTTAATAAAGGACTGGTTCAATATGCCCTCAAAACGGTCCTAAATTATGGTTTAAAAAAGTACTCTTTTCACGCATAGACATATCTATATTCACAAAGGTATTCCGCATGAATAAGGAGAAACGTTAGGATGACCTGTGTACATTTCGAAGACCTAATGTCTTCCAATTAGGCTGGTATGTAAATAATAGGTTTTCTTTATAATGTAGATGATATGTAGACAAAAACAAACACACACACACACACACACGCTCGCACATAGATATTAGATGATGGAAGCAATACAAACCATTCATGAGGTACATGCATACGAAGGAAGCTGATAAAAGATTACGCTCACCTTGTTCTCAAAACGTTCCTAAAATCTGGTTTGTAAATAAATTTTAAAAACTTCAGTGCCAATAACAGTTTAACTTGGAACCCCTATGAAGTGAATGGCATATTCTGACGTTGTGACGTCACATGACGAAATGGTAGTTTAACTTGAAAAACGAAACTCGGACCAGAAATATACCTATCTGGACAATATTTAACACAGAGCACATCCACTGCCTACCGCGATGTTTTGTCAAGTAGTAGTAAAACCTAATCTTGGCATCATGGGAACTAAGATAGGCAGTAATAAAAAAAGATATTTGCTTTGTAGTGCTCTTCAGAAGATCATTCTAGGATCAGAAAACAACATAACTTTATCAATTTCGTAAACAAAATGGGAAAGATTTATTAAAATATAATCCAAATAGGTTAAGAAATATTCATAAATCATGTGTTGTACAATACTTTATCTACAAGCGAAACGGGCTAATATTTGCGATGTTTACACCAAACAAAGGAGAGCAATTTCAATCAATTTATACGAAAGGTGCATTCTGTTAAATTGATAAATAAAATTTTGAAATCAAAATTTGAGGGGAACTGTATTATATATATATATATATATATATATATATATATATATATATATATATATATATATATATATATATATATATATATATATATATATATACTTCTCTATCCAATCACTTTATTCTATCTATCTGTACGTGCTTCTATAGTCAAATTATTAATGATATCGGTCTGCACGTGCTTATATATTAAAGGTATCAGTGTTCACATACTTCTTTAACCAAAGTATTAATATTATTTTTCTGCACGTTTTTATATATTAAAGGTATCGGTCTACACGAACTTCTTTTGATCAAAGTAGTAATGGCATCGGTCTGCACGTGCTTATATATTAAAGGTATCGTTCTACACGTACTTCTTTGATCAAAGTAGTAATGGTATTGTATGCATGTGCTTACATATTAAACGTATCTGTCTTCACGTACTTCTTTAATCAAAGTATTCATGGCATTTATATGCACGTACAAAGATGTTCGTTCTACATATATTTCTTGGGATGTCGGGGTACAAATATCATTATTGTCTTACTTACAAAGTGGTATGTATATTTAATGTGCTTTGTTTGTTTCATCTTATTTTGCTTCATTACATGCTATTGTAATGTAACATTGTATATCGGACATGATGTTGTCCAGATCTGAATTCATTTCTGTTTGACCCAAATTGACGTTTATTTGATTCACTGTAAACAACTAATACGAAGCTAAATTAGTCACCTTGTGTATGGGTTTCAAATCAGTATTAGTTATTGATAGAAGAAGTAGAAGAAGTAAATATGTTTATCTGGGTCAGGGTTTTATCATAAGAGAGAGAGAGAGAATATATATATATATATATATATATATATATATATATATATATATATATATATATATATATATATATATATATAGACAGAGAGAGAGAGAGAGAGCAAATGAGAGGATTTTATTATCCGTGCTGTAACATCTAGCACTTTCAAGTTGCATATTATATGTCGCGACCATTAGTTTTAGGCTGGAATCTTAATCATTTTAGCTCAAATTATTGAATTCAAGTGATTATAATCTTTAGAAATACAATAGTGCTCTGATAACTTCCATGGATAGAGTCTGAAATTTATAGTTTATTCAGAACTGGAATTACATTTCTGTGATTCAACAAAAGACTTTTGGCATATCACTAGGAACTATAACAGACACATCATCGCCGTCAGTTTTGGGATTTATTCTGTAATTGTACTGAGTTTTATTCAGGACTTTAAATTATTAGGACTTGGGTCTGTGATTCTTTGATTATTTTGAGATTTAATTTGCAGTACCGTAAGCTCATTTTTCTCATTTTCACTTTGTATTGTAGGGAAAAAAACTATTTGTTAAACTTCACAAAGCTTATTGTCTTTCACTCTTTTCTGTTACTTATTTTAAGAGCATAGACTCGTAACAAAGTCATTCATGGGGCGTGGGTATACAAATATCAGTATTGTCTTAATTAGCAGGCTGAGCATGGGATGTAGGGACAAATATCATGATTGTATAATTTAACAAGGCATCCAAGGAGTGTCGTTATACAAATTTAATTATTGTATTACTTAACAAGGCGTTCGTGGGGTGTCGGGATACAAATATCATTACGTATAATTTAACAAGGCATTCATGGGGTGTCGGCATAGAATTATTATTATATTATATTACTTAACAAGGCATTCATGGGGTGTCGGGATACAAATATCATTATGTATAACTTAACAAGGCATTCTTGGGGTGTCGGGATACAAACATTATTATATTACTTAACAAGGCATTCATGGAGTGTCGACATGCAAATATTA
Organism: Sinohyriopsis cumingii; assembly: GCA_028554795.2. NCBI lineage: Eukaryota > Metazoa > Mollusca > Bivalvia > Unionida > Unionidae > Sinohyriopsis > Sinohyriopsis cumingii. Next base: position 42,929,261 of record CM068838.1, read on the forward strand.
TTATATTACTTAACAAGGCATTCATGGAGTGTCGGGATACAAATATTAACAAGGCATTCATGGCTTGTCGAGATACAAATGTCATTATTTTATTACAGTAGTATAGTGGGGTTGTATAAGGATAATGGAAAACCCAGTCAAAAAGTCGTGGGGCTGGATAGGGACAATGAGAATATAAGATGGAGAAAAACCGTGGCTGTATAGGTACAATGGGAATTTAACATGGAAATATTGGGGTTGTATAGGGACAAGCAAAGATTGAGTTTATATAGGGACATTATAAATGATGACCTAAGGGTACTGGACATTGGCAACAATGTTGCAAGTGGCTAACCTCAATTGGGGAAAAGCGGGCAAGAAAAAGCTAGAACGCTTGGCGGGACGGGGCATAGAACTTTACAGACATTACAAATATACATACACAAAATGGCACAGAGAATGAGGCAATATAATGGCCGTGAAAGGTCCTTGGGTTTTTATTTTAACACCATTCCGTTAGCATAGAGGGCATCTCACTGATTTTTTTCTCTTCCTCAAACATCATCTGACCTCTAGATTGTATATTAAATAGAATCTCTTAAGACAGCCTTGCCTCTACAAATACATCCTTCTTTTCTAAAGGGCTGTATGTCTTTCTGGTGATTATTCATGATGATCAGACATATATGCGATAGACCAGATTGAACGACATCGACGATACGAGGGTAACGATTCTACCTTTGTCTACATCTTGTGACGAGAACGGGTGAAGGGTATGATGTGAACCGAGGTTATTTATAGTGGAAGAGCGGATAGAAACGAATTGCGTTCTTTCACCAATCCAAACATGCGTAACAAAATTTAGACAGACGTGGAGTCTGTCTTCCAAACCGAAGAGAGCTGCCAGTGATGTCACATTCCCCTTGTAGATACACTAGCGTCTGTGTGCAGTGAATGCATGCAACAAAGTTTTCAAACATGACAGAAACTAAAAAGACGATTAATTGGGGTTCACCAGCGATGGAGACGAGAAGTGATGGAATATCAGCGGCAACCAACGCCAACACAGTTCTTCCTTCAGAAAAGACAGGAAGAAGAAGCAGAGGAGAAGGAACAAGGTCTAGGAGAGAAGTAGGATTGTGAAAATCAAACGGTGACGGTACTCTTAAATATTTTGGCAGAGTTAAGTAGTCTGAAACAAATGTAACAGACTTCTTTAACACAACACAAGAGAAAAAGACCTATCCGTGCCAAACAGCCCAACCCCATTCACACACCTAATACGCATTAATTACCCACCATAGTGATTTCTACCGAATCATCGGCAGGAGCTGTTCCAGAAGTAGACCTTGGCCGTGGCAAAGATATAAGGCAGTTAAAGCTGATTGTTTCTCTTTACTGAGTCTGTTTATTAAAAAAAGATTTAAAAAACATCCAACGGTTCATTTCAGGGCCGCCAACTTCTCTCGAAAATTGACAGTATTAATTTTATCAAAATCAATTTAAACTCAAAATCCCTTCCCCCCCCCATGACGTACGTGTGTGAGTGCGTAAGTGTGGATCCTTATCATTATAAAAATCAAAACTAAGAGATGCATATGTTTTTCTTTCTGTTCTATTCTGGTACAAATGTACAATCCAATGTCACAGCACAACACTTTAAAAAGTTCATTAGTTTCTTCTGTGTCTTTTCACTCTCTCCTTTTTTGGAATTTCTTCACTGTCACGGGTGTTTCCTTTTCCTCTTCTTCCTCACTTTCTTCTCGTCTTCTTTGCTTCTCTTTCTTAATGTGTTTGGGTTCTTCTTTGTTGGAGGTACCTTTTCTTTTTCTTGTTCGGGACCCCTCTCTGCCACCTGATCCTGTTGTTTCTTAAGGCAGTCTGGAGACCAATACCATTTCTCTTGACAATGATAACAGGTATCTTTACCTTTGTCTCTTTTCTCGCTTATCTTTCTTTGACATTGTTGACATTCAGCAGACCGATTCCTTTTCTTCTTACAGATATAGCAAGTATCTTGAATTTTATCTCGAAAGGAGAGGGAGTAGTTCATCGGGTTCTCCGAATTAAACCTTCGCATGACACATCGCAAAGCTCCGATCAGAAGTTAGATCTATGATGGCTCTTCCATTTTTTCTATCATAGCTCGGTAGTAATGCACAGTGATGAGTGGTACATTCAACATTCTACGAATGGACCCAAAACTGAAAAGGCCGTAAAAATTTACACAATTCTCACTTGTATAGTGTTTATAAAAGTTATTTTTACCATATAGAAAATCTGATTGCTGCTTGGCAGGTTTGTCAGCAAAAACATTATTATTTTAATTAAATATTTTGTCGTTGCTTTTTTATTATTATCTTTTTTTGTATTGTTTCGTTTTTCTTTCTTCTTGTTTCTCTTCAAACATAAATTCAATTATTACAACAAAACATGGGCAGAAACAAAAAAGAGCGATCGAGAATCGCAAATGCTTTTCTTCAAAGGAATAGAATTATTTTTTCAACCTAAGTCATTCATGTTTAAAACTCACTCAGATGTGGCCAGCTGAGTATTGCCGATTTATAACTCAAAAGTGTCAATATTATTTTACGACCACATAGATTTACAATTTTGTAAAAGTCTTACAAATCCATCTCAGGAAACAGCCAAATAGTTCTAAAGTTCTTATAAATAAGAATGTTCTATAGCTAGGAGCGAAAAGGTATGCACCCCATATACGTTGTAAGATCGAAAGTTGTAAATTCTTGCATCACAATAAATAATTAACTTTGCAGCATAAATGGTACGCATCCATAGTTTCGGGTGTCTACCTTTTTCTGTTCAGTAACACTTGTGATTATCGTTAGGATTTTTATAAAGCTGCTGTTTTCAGACATATCAGGTGGAAGATAAGAGATGGCGGAACTTAGTGCTGGTTACCTCTTTTATAACAAATATCAAATACGATATTAGCAAAATATTTCTTGTAAATACATAGCAAAGCAGCTAATTCTGTTTTTAGTCTGTTACAAGTCTAGAAAACCAACCAAACGATGAGAAACGTTTGGACAGATATCTTCATCGACTAAACTATCAAACAATAGTCATTTATAAAATGTAAAGCCAAAGAGACAGACACAAGGAAATGGTTAGCTTATCTAAAGGCATCAGAAAAATGTAATAATGATTGCATGAATTGTTCCACGAGACAACGAGATTATCAAAATGAAAGAGTGTGTAGGAAGGTGCAGAGGAACCTGCTTTTATAATCACTGCCGTTAAACATCTCTTGGTGAAATGAAGTGCCGTAGTCAATCTCTATCTGCCTACAAATGCATGCATTTATTCTGATCCTTCGTAAAATGTTTTTATCAACACTAGTAGGTCATGGAATTTCTCCACTATCATTCCCTACACAAACTATTCAAAGGAAATAAACAAATAACTCATTTATCCCCGAAACCAACTTCCAATGACAGATCCGATACCGCCCGTTACAACATCATAGGCGAGTCCAGCTCCTTCCGTTGCTATATTCCTCGCCATTTCACTGAAACCTTTACTTTCCGGAACCGCTTCTCTTGCTTTGCTTCTATCCTTGATGATTGTGGAGCGAAGATCGTGTACTACTTTCTTGTTAATCTTTTCCATTTTTCGTTCATTTTCCTCTTTAGCTTTCTCTTTTTCCTTGCGTTCTTTCTCCAGTCTTTCTTCCAAAGACTTCATTTCTTCGTGATGCTTAGCCTCCAACTTTTTCATCTGTGCTGCATCTTCCTCAAGTTTCTCTTTTTCTTTTAATTGTTTCTCCTGCTCAAATTTCTTCTTTTCTTCTTGAAGTTTCTTTGCCAGTACATTTTCTCGTTCTTCGAACCGTTTTGCTTTATCTTGATACTCATCCTCGAGCGACTTTTTCTTTCCTTCGAACAGTTTTTCTACTTCTTGCTGAATTTTAGGGATGCGATTTCTAAAGGCTTCCTCTGCCGCCTTGAACTTCTCATCCGAAAATTAGCCACCATAATTTTTTTCGGTAATTTCTTCTATCATGTTGAACAAGTCATTGATCTGCTTTTTAAGTTGTTTCTTTTCAGCTCTACTCTCTATAGCAATTTTCTTTCCTCCAAATTTCATGAACTTAGCTAGGAATTCACTGGGAAGAGCAGAAATGCAGTCGTCAATGGTTGTACTTTTCCCCATGCTTGCTTTATGTGTGAAGACAACGATCACATATTTGTAGATTTCTTCACCAAAGAATGCACAAAGCTCGTCCAAAGTGTCGACGTTTTCTTGAGTAAATCGGTCATCGCCACGGATAACTAAACAAAATGCATGTGGACCAGGTGCCGTCATGGCAGTGCATTTACAAAGCTCTTCAAATATTTTCTGCGGCTCTCGTTTTGTGTCCATAAGTCCTGGTGTATCAAGTACGACGATGTCCTTCCCGTCCTTGCCCTTCCTTTGTCGAACCTGACAGCATGTGGTATTGGATTGCATCTGGACCCCCTCATTTTTAAACAAATGGTCACCTAAAATTGCATTTCCAAGAGTGCTTTTTCCTGTACCAGTTTTACCAATCAGAATTATTCTTCTTTCTTCGTTTCTTTGGTAGTTATCAACCTCCTTGTAAATGTTGGCAGATTCTCCTGCAAAATACATAACCTGCAGTTAGCTAAAACTGTTATTTGTTCCTACGCCGTGTATTTGCCTCGCATGGAATATATAGGCTAGTTCTCTTGTCCAGAAGGCTGAGGTCAAGAGAACTTTTGATTCAAGGAGAGATATATATAGGGGAGTACCCTTCGGAATGAAATCTACATTGCTGGCTAGTTATATTTCATCAAGCGTTGCGCATATGATGAATATATTGTAAACTTTGAACCTTGCGTTCAAATGTGTAAATTGCTTCTTCATATTTCTTTATCATCATTGACTTGTATGGTTTTCTTTGTGGTGATGTTTGTACTAACATTATTGAAAAGATGGTCGATATTTGCCTTGTTTTAAGAAAGTCACTTGCTTTTGTGCTATTTAAGACCAAGCACCTCTGTACTGTATGACAAACTTAAGTACTTTTTTTCTCCTTTGTTGATACAGTTTGTGTACAGTTGATACAGTTTGTGTATACTTAGTATCATCACTGGAGCAGGAGGCAACACAAACTTAAAGTAAAACAATCATAATGTCATCCGCCAACCATAATATCATCCCGCCAACCATAATGTCATCCGCTAACCATAATGTCACCATATATGCTATTCTATTAACATCCCAGATGACAATACACGTATGACCTCAATATGTACGTTAGTGTTCTAGTTTCTCGTCGTTACCTAAGCGCATATATTAATGATTGTGTGTTTGAAATGAAATACACTTATGATTTCTTAAATTTTTACAGATTAATTATTTAATTAAAACATATTATATACAGCAGAAAAATCCGCACTAACACTGGTTTGTTCTTTGCAAAGTAATTAATTTTCATCCACCCATTCGTTTATCCTATTATTTAAAATCGATGCAAACTAAAGCCTCTTTAGTTGCATGGTTAATTTATATTACGTTTCTTCATAATTGGTAGACTGATAGCCATGCCGTTGACAAATATTCAAAACAATATCCAACGTCGAATAATTTAAATAATATTCATCATATTTGCTGCAATTATGACAATTAGCAAATTAAATTAGGACTTTCATTACAACAGTATACTGTTGTTATTATTATTATTATTATTATTATTGCAATTACTTTCAAAAGTCGCCAAAATATCACCAATGAGTGCTCAATATTGATAATAAGGCCCTAATTTAAGAATTAAAGAAAGTTAGTTTGACGAAATAATTTGATCATCCATTGTTAAGTTCAACATGGGAAACATATCGTCTTACTCACCAGATGATTTCGATATGCTTTGCCCCATGTTCCAAAGGAAATTGTAGATTTTATCACCTGGAAAATAAGTAGAAATATATCAGTTATATAAGAAATCTTTAGCATGTATCATATTATTAAGAACTTTGTTTCGATAAATATATTAATCGTCGCAATACCTATGTTCAGGGATGGATAATAAATATGAAGGGTATGTTTTGCATATTTAATTTCATATTTTGCACTTCACCACTGTCCGAGATTGAGGGCAGAGTTGTAGATTTTCCTCGTAACAATTTAGTTCAAGGTCTAACCTTGTTTACGCGTTTCGTTTATTAACAAAGCGAACATGCTGACAATATTAAAGGAAATTTCCATTGGAAATAATCAACATCCAGGGCACTTGATTGTATCAGGTGACAGTCTGTATATAAAGGACGAACTGAAACCTGTAATCGCTCTTGTTTTAAGCTCCGTCTGTGGAATCATTTAATGTTGTGTTCAGATGCAATTTGAGAGGAATTGCTTACTTAAATAATATATTTGAAATAATAAGTGTTCAGTTATATTATGAATTAAAAACTACTTTGGGAGTAGTGTTCCTACATTCAAAGATAGTTTAGCCAATATGATTGAGATACATCAAGACTATTGGTATACAAGCTCATTCAAGATTATTGGTACATCAATACATTCAAGACTATTGGTGCGCTTGCATTTTCAAGACTAATAGAATTGGTTCGGAATATTCTATAGTTTTTGAATTTTAATAGAACATTTAGTATTATTTGGGGAAAAAATTGCTTGTTGAATTTTAAACAAAATCTTGGTTGCGATTATTTCTGTTACATAGTTTAAGACCTTAACGTCGTCACTAAAATGAAACTGGTGTCTGGTCCTGGATACGAATTTGTTTAAAACATTTCAGAGATATTAAAAATTGTCTATACAGTTTAAGTTGACTTTGTTTAGGAACTTTTATTATTCTTGGTATCGATTTTAATTTCACTATTTAAGAAACATTTAATGAAACTAGCAACCACCCACAATGTTCAATTTTATGTATGTGTTGCTTGAACTTGCCAGACATTATAAAACTTAGGAAGTTTTTTAAAAAAATCTTTAACAAGAACGAAATAAAAAATATTTTGCTTGGCTTTTCAATGAAAAGGAAATTCTGTATGATAGAGTTTTGTGTCACATTCCCAAGTTCAAAAACACCACATGCAATTATAACTTCAGCTTCAGAAAGAAATGATGGAAATGCAGAGAGAAGATTATTTTAAGAGGGAAAAATGAAAATAAATGCAGATGAACGGAGAGAAAGAGGAAAAACCAAACTGCAGATGCAGAGAGAGAGAGACAAAAATAAGAAAGGCAATTACATATCAGGGGAGAAGAAATGGAGAGAGAGAGAGAGAGATTAAACGAAGAAAGGGAAATGCTATATGGAGTAATAGTACTAGAACTGGTCGGCAGAACACTCCCCCTTACATAGACGTTTAGGTTATGATGTTAGTATTAGCTTAGTACCCATATATCTGGTTACAAATAAGTAAATACATATTTTCCTAGCTTTGAGCAAATTGCTGACAATTTGAAATGGCCAAGAGAGTACTGTAATTTGTTATTGGATAAGCCCGTGAAGTCCTAGTTTCGGTACTATTAAGTGTTGATTATGATGTTGTTAAGGAATATATCTTAAAGGGTTATGAGTTGGTACCTCGAGCATTTCGACAAAGGTTTAGGAATTGTACAAAAACAACAGACAATCCCTTTTAGAATTAACAAAGGTAAAAGAGCAACTATTGAATAGGTGGTGCTCAGTCAAGAAGGTTGATCAAAATTACAATAATTTCAGGCGGCTCGTATTAGTTCAAGATGTCAATAACACCCATAGTAATGTCAAGACCTATGTTAGTGGGCAATATTGGAACACTTTGGAAAATGCCTCATCGAACATCTGATGACTATTCCTTGATAAACACGGTTTGATTTTTCAATACGTCTTCCTCTCAGCAGTTTTTGGTATAAACAAAATCGTCTCATAAAAGTAGTTATAGTTGTAAATCTGACACAACATTTGGAAATGAAACGTCCGATAAGAAGGATAAGAATCCTTATTACTTCCTAAGTGCACTTATTGTAAAAAGAAAGGACGCGTCATTTCTGATTGCCACAGGTTAAAAAATAAGCAATAGAATAAAAGTAACGTATGTCTTTCAAATGTTCTTATCTTAAAAGGTCAGAGTCATTGATATCAATACATTGATTGGGTAGAACAAAGCCTGGTCTGATACTATTATGGAGAGTTATCAACCATTAAAGTGGAAGAGTTCTATATCACGTATTGCTGATTCTGCCAAGATTGTCCCTATTAAAACATTAAGGAACACAGTAACATAAACCAGTCTTTTGTTGACAGGTACTTTGCTTTTGTCGGCGACGTCTTATTCTAATGAAAGTTCTTATTCAAGAAGTAGCATGCTGAGTTGTTAAAGTTCCTCTCAAATGTGTCAACTTCACATTAGACTGGCTTGGGCCTGTCGGAACAGTGATTTCTTTCCCTACTGAATATATTATTACAGACAATGACCTGCCTCGAGATAATGTATTTATCGCAGTGATTCTCTTTTTAGTATCCGTTCTCTTTATTCTAATCAGGGTGAAAACGACAATCATTTGTTGTCAAACAAGAACACAATCCTGAGATCACATGTTTCTTTCAGAAGGCTATTAGCGAAGTTGAAGTCACTGTTGACGTCAGTGAGCCCGTGTGTGAAAAATGGGGTCCTTAGGATCAAATGAAGACCACCTTAGATACCCGCTGGTGACGATTTTGGTCAATGAATTATCAAATTGTTGTTCCGAGGTCATATCTAGGAAATTCATATTATAACCCATCAAAGTCCCTTGGCATGTATTTTAGGACTAAAAAGACTATGGCTGTTTATATAATAAATTATCCATCAAAAAACTGTTAACGCATCAATATGTATATGCTTTTTAATTGAAGGGAACATATAGAAGATATGTTGTTCGTCTTCCAGAAAGTTCACGATGACACCTCAAATAAAACTTTGGGCATCCACGTTAAAAGGCAATGAGAAAATGAGCCTTTTATTTTGACGTGGTAACTGTCATTATTCACATGTCTCAGAAGGGGCCCTGTGTGGCTGCGTGATCTGAATCACTAGCCTTTACAGATCACTGCCATCTGTCCGCGTGGGTTTGATTCTTGGGCTTAGCCAATATGGATATGTGAGAAAGCTTGTCATTATCTTCCAGTGGGTCTGTGGTTCTTAGTAGGGTTTTCCCGGGTTCTTCATCCATCACTTATAATGGCCGCCATGCATAGTTTATTATGCACTGAAACATGGCGTTGAACCCAAACAACAATCACCAACTCAAAATAAAGGACCCCTATATTGTTTTGAAGAAAAAAGTGTCTTTCAGTTATTCAACTTTCTGTATGATTTCTAGGATAATATATTAGAAACTCGCTTATTTTATTGGATCTTTGCAATGATTATTGATTTCTCATTAGATGTTTATTGGATGTGAAAAGGAAAGTAGAAATGAAATGTGTATTGCATTTAAAGATGATTCATGAAATCTTACACATTCATATAGGAAGGATGTGAAAATCTGAGCAAGAATATATGATTTCTGTTTACGGCAAGACTGGTACAAATTTTTCCCTGGGGTTACATTTTCCCTAAATGTGCCTTCCATTCTCTACGTCGACGGAAGAACGTCACGTACGAAGAGTCAAACATGTCAACCCTTATCATATGATAGATTTATCAGCTCGAGTAACTTCGCAATAACTTTGACAGTTAGGTGCGAATAGTAAAAACTAATGTGTCAAGTAGTCATCAAAGGCATTAATTATTGTTTAGCCTTAGTAACATTTATCAATGAGTTCAAAAGTGTAATTTTTTTAAAACAAAAAGATTGTTATAGATAAATTAAATTGAAATGTATAGTCACGCACGAAAGTTCGACCCAAAATATATTTGTATGAAAGTCGAAAAATCATTCTACTTTCTGTACGCTTTCTTCGAACAAAATAAACAGGTCCCAACTATTCAATCACTACAATGACTCACTATGTGTTAGATCAATGCATGCACAACAAGTGTTCGCTTCTGTAAAATATGGCAGCGAACATACCAAAATGACCAATATACAGCAATGTTTACTTTTGTTTGGTTCACTACGGGCTTTATTGCTTAAGTTATTTACGTACTTTCAAAATTTGTGCGACACCTCTACTACACACGATCTCACACCCTAATATATGTCGTAGAGCCGCATTAAAACTTGTTTCAGTATAAACTTTGCAGGTAAATATATGCATTTCCAAGGTCACTGAAAGCCATGTCAACGTTCAACTTCTTTTAGTTATACGAAATGAAACAGGAACCAATTCTTTAACTATGTAATTGTTGTATGGACCTAAAAACTCTGGCACTATAGGTGTACCAATAACACTATCAATTTTGGTTGCTGCTTTGCTTCTGTTTTACTAGCTTTTGTTATCTTTAGATAATAGCAACTTTAGTGATCGTAGGTCTTAAGGAAGATTAGTGTATTCGCTTAATGAGTAACTTTCCAGTAAAATGTTATTATTACTATTATTATTATTATTATCATTATTATTATGCCAACAGGACAAGAAACATCAAAATGTTTGAATCACGCTTGGAAGATTATGGACCGTTATATAATATATAAAAACCAAGCTATACAAGACTCTCTTATCAAGTTTGTATTAACGCGTTTTTGTCAATTTTAGTTTTCCTAATTTATATTTTCTATGAACGTAAGCCCACACAAATACACAGACACAAATAAAAATACACATATGTTATGTTATTTGTGTTAGACCGTACAAATGTAAATAGTGAATGTTCAATAGATTGGAGAGAGAAATGAAAATCAAAGAAAGAGTTGGTGTTCATTCAATAAATTTCAACTACTTTTCACAAAAGACGAATTAGTGGGTAGTTATAGAGCTGAAGCCTACAAATATGCATAGGCCTACTTCTTGACAAACACATTATAATGTCACTCACACTACATATACCCGGCGAGGTTCGTGTGTGTGTGTGTGTGTGTGTGTGTGTGTGATTTAGGTTTTTAACGTAACTTTAACAATTATCCAGTCATATCGCTTCGATGTCTGCAGTGTGGCAGTTTATAATGATATTTAGCACTGAAGTATCAGGCCGCAGACATGTGGCATCATGTCCCACTCGGTCACATTATCCTGATACCAGGCCGACCAGTCCTAGCAGTAACCTCTTAATGCTGAGCGCCATGCAAGGCAACTACTAGTACAATTTTTGTACGTCTTTGGTACGACTCGCCGCGGTTCGAACCCGCTACCTCACGCATCCGAGACGGACGATGGTTCTTGTTGAACTGCGTTACATTGTAAACTGTGTACTTATTTATCCGGTAACTCCTTTTACATGTCATACGCCTTGTACTTGGCAAAACTGTTCATATCATATACCTGGAAAAAAGACCTGATTACACAAAATATCATATACAGTGTAATAATATAGCCTAGGCAGCCCGATTACACAAAATATCATATTCCTCCTAAATTAGCACTTTCTGCTCTGATGTCATGCAACATATCATATACAGTGTAAATTAGCATTGACAGGCCAAATTACACAAACTGTCCCATGGCTTGTTCAGGCCTGCTCCTGCAAAACATACACGTTGTAAATCTGCCTGATCATACAAAATATAATATACCTTGTAAATCATTCCCGGCAGGTATGTTCATATTACAAAACACTGTATACCTTGTAAATCAACCTTGGTAGGCATCATCACACAAATTACTCTAAAGCATAGGCTTGCCTTCCCATATATGAATGGCCATTTTGTTTACATCAGACTTGTGACTCAGAATAATTAAAATGTAAAACTTTCATTTGCATGCATGAATATTCATTTACACGATTCGTGTGCCATTGGTGATCTGCCATTTCAGTATTGTGGATTGAACGCATGTGTAGGCCTATACGAGTCGGCGTTGAGACATTGAACAAACTTGTGTATATGTGTGCGACTTTGACCGGTGTCTTTGGAATAGAAACCACCTGTCTCTAACGATTAACCATCAGGATGACTTCTTTCAAGGCGTGCTTGATGTAAAAAAATGTAGCAACCACAACTGGTGTTTACGATTTGTTGTTGAATTAAAGGAGGCATATACATACCAGACAAAGAACAAAATGGATAAAATAAAGCCGTCTCAATCCCAAATGTCAGCTTGTCAAATATATAGATGCATGCTGCTGATTACAAAGTGATTTAAGTATAATTCTTAAGTAAATAAAAAAAATTTTAAGTCTTCACAAATACTTTATCTCATCCATTTAGAAAAGAAGAAAGAAAAATATGATGAAGTTTCTAGCTCTAGTTCGGTGATTTAGACATTTTAGTCAAGACTAGAAGATTGAACTGGTTTTGGCCTTTTATCCTATATATCCATTCTAACTCTGTCTTACCGTATCTAACTACATGTTGACATATAATTTAGATAACACGAGTAGTAAGGTGGGCCACTATACGTACAATGGAAATTAGCATTACGGAGACCCCTGGGCCACTATACGTACAATGGAAATTTAACATGGCGAAAAATCGTGGGTCAATATACGTACAAGGGGATTTAACATGGCGAAAAATCGTGGGTTAATATACGTACAAGGGGAATTAACATGGGAAAAAAATTGTGGGCCGATATACGTACAAGGGGAATTTAACATGGGGGAATAGAGTTTGGGGATTGTTTAGGGACAAAGGGGAATTGAATATGGGATTTTTTTTTTTTTAAATTTTTTTTTAAAAAAGGGGTAGGCAATGGAAAGGCTATCTCTTTTCGAGAAATATGGCTGGCCCTGAAAAGGGCCTTTGGGTTTATGTTAATGTATTCATTAACATAAATGGTACCGCATTGGTCTTCTTCTTGTCCTTAGGCTACGTCTCACTGTTGGTCCGTAAATCAGGACTCTTTTCAGGCATCCTTGTCTTTCAACGTAGATCCTACGTATCCACAGGCTGGTGTTTGTCCTGTGGACAACGGTCCACTTGGATCGGACATACATGAGCATGTCCGTCCGGAACATCATGGAAGACACAAGCGTAGAAGATTGCACATCGGTCCACATCTTGAAGCGACGAGAACAAGTGAATCAATGCAGTGAACTGCGCTTATTTATAGGTAGAGGAAGGATTGAAACGGATTGAATTCATTCACCAATCCGAACACGCGTTACAAAATTCAGTCAGCTCGCATCCAATCCGAAGAGAGCAGTCTGTGACGTCACGTGGTCTATATAGATTCGTTAGCGCTTGTGTGCAGTCAATCTATGCGACAGTGATTCAACATGACGGAAACTCAGAAAACGATCCATTGGGGTGCACCAGCAGGGGAGACTGCCCAAGGGAACCCGGACTTACTTTCAGAAGAGGTACATTGGGATTTTGTGGATTTTCTTACCTCGCAAGAATTTGTTCCGGAACCTTCGTTACCTTCTTCATTACCGCAAGTGGAGAATTTTAGACAGAGACAGAAAGAAGAATTGGAGAAATTTATGCAACGACAAAAGGAAGCGGAACAAGCTTTTCTCCTACAGCAACAGCAACAGCAACAAGAAGAGGTAAGAAAAAAACAACAGCAACAACAGCAAGAAGAAGTAGCAGCAAAGAAACAAGAGGGTGAAAATCAAACGGCTACGGTACTGTTGGACATTTTAGCGGAGTTAAGAAGTCTGAAACAAATGTATCAGACTTCTTTATCACGACCGAAGAGAATACGACCTTCCCGAGCTAAACACGCCAACCCTGTGACTAAGCCTGTCGTACCACCCTTAGTGATTTCAACCCAATCATCAGAAGTAGGCCTTGGCCGTGGCAAAGGCTTAAGGCAGTTAAAGTTGATTGGTTAAACTCACTCATACACCATAAAGAAAAAGGCCCTTTTCAGGGCCAGCCATATTTCCCGAAAAGAAATACAATTTCAATTTGCCAATAACTCAAAAATAAACCCACCCATTTTACCCTTATAGTACGTGTCTGTGTATGAGTGCGTGAGTGTAGCTTCTTATTTTAAAATCAAAACTCAAAGACACTTACCTTATATCATTCATGTATTCTTTTATCCATTTTTTTACAATCCAATTCACAATTCACCACAGAACACTTTAATTAAAAGTTCATTGACTTCTTCTTTCTCCTTGTTTAGTCTCTCTGTTTTTTGAATTTCTTCACCGTTTTTTCCTCATTTTCCTCCCTTCTTCTTTTCTTCTCCTGTTTCTTTGCTTCTTTTAAATAGAATTGTCTTCTTTCTTCCTCTTCTTCCTCTGAAGAATCCCTCTCTTCTTCCGAAGAATCCCTCTCTTCTTCTGAAGAATCCTTCTTTTCTTCTGACTCCTCTTGTTTCTTTTTTGGGCAATCTGGAGACCAATGTCCTTTTTCTTTACAATAATAACAGGTATCTTGACTTTTGTCTCTTTTAGTCCCTGTTTTTGTTCTTTTTTGACGGTCTGGACACTCTGAAGACCAATGCCCTTTCTTCTGACAGATATAGCAAGTATCTTGACTTTTATCTCGAAAGGAAGGAGAGTAGTCCGTCGGCTGGTCTGAAGAGAATTTTCTAATGACCCCTCGCAAAGCTCTGATGAAACGTTCCATCTGGGTAGTCTCTTCCATCGTTGTGCTCGGCTTGAGAGTGAAATGAATAGTGAAAGGACAAGACACACACCCTTTTTATATACGCTGGTTTGCCAAGACTATAAATTAGTCTGTGGTGTTTAAACTTGAGTCATTTGACGTTTTGCACTCAAGATGAAACGATCCCATTCATTCGAGAAGAAAGAAGAAGAAGAAAGTAAGAGGCAGAAACGTGATCTATCGCCTCGTACCAGGGCTGAAATCTTGGCACAAATTCATGCCAGTGATTTTGAAGAGGACATGAGTGAACCAGAATTTGAAACCTCTAAACCAAGTTCGTCACACTTAGTCAACCCTGAAAAATACTATTCCATTCGAGAGACGGAAAAGCGATCCTCTAGAAAATTTAGAACCACGGCTTACACCTACACGGTGAAGTTTAAAGATTTCAAGGCCGACGTACCCTTAGAGAAAGCAGAAGGGTTCATCACCGAGATGTGGGATTCTTTGCTCACCGCACTCAAGCGACAATGTCAACCCAAAGAAGACGATCGCTTGACACTATCCATAGATCACGACGGTTTGAAATCCCCTGTTTGGATCGAGTTTAGCAGACCTGCAGAACTAACCCCTTCCAAAATCATGGACAAGATTCAACACGTACAACAATCTAATGACCAGTTTGACATCACCGATGGTAAAGCCACACTGAAAATGGCCCACGTCTCTCTTCCTCAAGGGACAGGACGCAAAAAGATGTTATTGGTGAACGAGCTTCGCAGCATTAAGCGTAGTCTTGTCCAAATTCACAATCCTCATGACCAGATGTGTTTAGCCCGTGCCATCGTGGTGGGACGAACCTATGCCAACAAGAACGACACGACAGAATGGAAAAGAACCTGGAACACTATTCAACGATCCGATCGAGCCAAACAACGAAACGAAGCAGAACTCCTGTTGCAACAAGCTGGCCTGTCCAAAGACACACCCTGTGGCATTCCTGAGATGCAAAAATTGCAAGATGCCCTAGCTCCACGCTACACCTTGAAAGTGCACCCTCAAGAAATGCGCGGGTCTCTGTTGTTTCGAGGCCAAGACTTTAAGGACGGAAAATACATTCATGTTTATCATCACGATGACCATTTCGATACCATTACCAGTATCACCGGATTCCTGGGATACAGATATTACTGTGAGAAATGTGACTATGGTTATAATAATCGAGAGCAACACAAGCATTGTGGATGGAAATGCCCAGGATGTTTGGCCTCTCCACCCTGTCTGAGCGAAGAACCAGTGCCTTGTTCGACTTGTCTGCGCACGTTTGTCAGCCCTACCTGTTACCAACAACATTTGAAAACACAAGGTTCACAGAAGAAATGTGCTTGTCAACTCCTGAGATTGTGCCCTACGTGTAGACAAGGCATACGTACCAACAATGCCAAGGCACACGTATGTCGAGGAAAGAAAAAATGTCACATTTGTCACCACATCGTGGACTTGGAACACGAATGTTACGTGCAAAAATACCAACCCCCACCAGAGAAAGAGGACGGTCACAAGAAGAAAGGCAATTTCATCTTTTTCGATTTCGAATGCATGCAAGAGACCGGCATTCACATTCCTAATTTCTGCGTGGCTCATCGAGCGTGCGACAAGTGCATTCAAGAACCTATCTTCAGTCATTGCCCTCACTGCAGCAAGATTCCTGGAGGACGTGAAAAAATCTTTCGGGGACCAAACACGTTAGCCGATTTTGCCCAATGGGTCTTAGACCCCGTCGACAAGACGTGGAGCCAAGAGGACATCGAACGTTACGGAGATTGTCATCGTCATGCCACGGTGATGGCTCACAATTTCTCCGGATACGATGGACAGTTTCTTTTGAGGTACTATGCGGAACAAGGCACCGAACGTCCTAAAGTGACTTTGAACGGAGCCAAAATCATTTTCATGCAAGTGGGACAAGTACAGTTTAAAGATTCGATGAGTTACTTGGCCATGCCTTTGAGCCGAATGCCTAAAACGTTTGGAATGACAGAAATGGCTAAAGGGTACTTTCCACACTTTTTCAATACGGAAGCCAATCAACATGCTGTTCTACCCCATTTGCCTGAGGCTCACTATTACGACACCGACAACATGCGTACCGAACAACGAGAAGCTTTCTACGCTTGGTACCAAGCTCTCGCCTCGGACCCTTTCGACTTTCAGGAAGAAATGCTAAAGTATTGTCGTTCCGACGTGGACATTTTACGTCGTTGCTGTGGAAAATTTCGAGAACTGTTCATGGAACACGGAGGGGTCGATCCTTTGAAAGAAGCTTGCACCATTGCCAAAGCGTGTTCCTTAGTGTACCGCCAACGATTCATGCCTGAAAACACCGTGGCTGTCATCAGTCCTCAAACGACCCACTATGTCAAGCGTCAATACTCGGTCAAAGCCCTACGTTGGTTACATTACTTGTGCGACAAGGAAGACAAATGGATTCAGCATGCCCGCAACGGAGGAGGCGAAAAGACCATCGGAACGTATTCGGTAGATGGCTGGGACTTAGAAAACCCCAAGATCGTGTACGAGTTTAACGGTTGCTTATTTCACGGATGTCCCGTCTGCTACCCTGACCGTGACACTAAAAATCAGTTTTTACAACGGACCATGGAAGACCTGTACCAGGACACTTGTCAGCGACGCCTAAAGCTAGAACAGCAAGGATACCAAGTGGTGGAAATGTGGGAACACGAGTACGATCACCGTTTGAATACCGATCCCGAGTTTAAACGCCTCGTGGAAAGTTACCAGTTCATGGACCCGCTGAACCCGAGGGATAGTTTGTACGGAGGAAGGACCAATGCCACCTGTTTGCTGTACCAAGCCGACGAAGAGAAAGGAGAAGAAATCAAATACTTGGACGTGTGTTCGCTGTATCCCTACGTGTGCAAATATTGTCGCTTTCCTGTAGGGCACCCGCAATTGTTCACGGAACACATCGACCTGAAAAACATTCGACAATACGAAGGCTTGATCAAGTGTAAAGTTTTGCCTCCCACGAACCTATACCATCCCGTTTTACCTCACCATTGTCAAGGCAAACTGATGTTTCCCTTGTGCCGTACTTGTGCCGAAACGTGCAACCAGGACCAACCTTGCCATCACAGCCAGGAAGAACGTGCCTTGACGGGAACCTGGGTCAGCGTGGAATTGTTCAAAGCTCTGGACATGGGATACCAACTGTTAGAAGTGTACGAAATTTGCCACTTTCCCAAGACACAACAGTACAACAAGGGTGACCCTACTCAGAAAGGCATTTTCGCCGACTACGTGGATGCCTTTTTGGAACTGAAACAAGAAGCCAGCGGCTATCCTTCCTGGTGTCACACTCCCGAAGACCAAATACAATTCAAAGAGAAATACTACGCACAAGAAGGCATCTCTTTAGACCACATCGAAAAAAACGAAGGCAGGCGATCGTTTGCCAAAGTGATGTTAAATTGCTTGTGGGGTAAAATGGCACAACGACCGTGTTTACCCAAGACGGAATATTTGACAGAACCTTCTCGCTACTTCCAGATGATTCACGACAAAACCAAATACATGAAACACGTGGACGTCGTTCGAGAGGATTTGATCTTGGTCAATTACGAAGAAGATCTGGACTTTGTACAAGACGACCCTTTTGGAAATGTCATCATTGCGGCTTACGTGACAGCTCATGCTCGCTTAAAATTGTACGAAGCTTTAGAACTGTTAGAAGAACGCGTCCTGTACTTTGACACGGACAGTTGCATTTACATTCATCACCCGATTCAACAGCACCCAGACATCGAAGGAGACCGTTTAGGAGCCTGGACAGACGAGCATCCCGACGACAATTTTCTAAGTTTCGTCAGTGGTGGTCCCAAAAATTACGGCTACGAATACCGGGACAAACAAGGAGAAGTGCACACGACGTGCAAAGTGAAAGGACTGACTCTGAATCATCGTACCAGTCGAGTGGTCAACTTTGGGGTATTGAAAGAAGCCTTGCAATCGGGAGAGGATGGAAACTTTAAAGTGACCACCTATCAACCGAACAAGATTGCACGTTTACCCACTCACCACATCGTCAGTCGACCCTTGGAAAAAGTCTATCAAATTGTATACCAGAAGCGAGTGCGACTTCCCAATCACTTC
Source organism: Sinohyriopsis cumingii (assembly GCA_028554795.2). Taxonomy (NCBI): domain Eukaryota; kingdom Metazoa; phylum Mollusca; class Bivalvia; order Unionida; family Unionidae; genus Sinohyriopsis; species Sinohyriopsis cumingii. The sequence goes on from CM068838.1 coordinate 42,947,969, forward strand.
ACCTTACCGTACGGTCACGTCGGTATTGGTCTGTATATAAAAAGGAACCCTAGGCAAGATCGATAGTTCATTGTTCATTGAAGTAACTTACCATGTCGTTGACGAAGAAGAAACCAGATTGGTTAGGAGTCAAATGTTGGACATCACCGAGACCAGGGTTTTGAGGCTTGGACACAAGAGGTGGCCCAGTATGCACGAGAGTTATTCAAGGAAAAAAGTTACTTTTCAAACTGTGTTAGTGACGGTGCCAGAAGAACCCGTCACCCAGGACAGGACTGTCGTGGACAGGCCTGAAAGACCCTTTCGGGAGGACACTTGTGTGACCTTACCCCTACTATAGAACTGGTTAGAACTTTACCCAAAACATGTTGTACAGACACTTGTGTTTATTCCACGTTCATGGTTATCATGTGCCTTTTATTCTTGTACTTAAGCCTTTGGCTTTTATGTATTTTTTGTCTTTCGTATTCATGTTTGAAAAAAACATTCAATAAACGTGTTCTGAAAAAGTATATAAACTCTTGTCTTGTTTGTTTTTCGTGTCACAAGTGACATTTCTCACACCATGGCTACCTCTGCTGTCTCTGCTCCCTCTTCCTCTACTGTCAAAGTCATCAACGAACACTTAGATCGTGCCAGTTGGGAGGCTTTGTATCTTCGCCATCCCTTTAACATGCTCATTGCTGGACCTAGCGGTTCAGGCAAAACCGAATTCGTCAAACGTTTGATCGAACATAAACATCATTTGATCGATCGACCCCCTCAACGAATCGTGTGGTGTTACAAAGAGTGGCAATCGGCGTACAGCCTCTTGCGAGAAAGTCAAGGCGATTCCATCGTGTTTGTGGAAGGCATTCCTAAAGAAGACGATGGCATCGTCTCTGACTCCCGTCAAACCCATTTGGTCATTTTCGACGACATGTTAGGAGAAGACGAAGAAGAAATTAAACTGTGGTTCACGCGCAAAGGGCATCACCGTAATGCCAGTGTCGTTTACATCACCCAAAATTTGTTTCAACAAAGTAAAGCCCATCGCACCATCAGTCTCAATGCGCATTACGTGGTCTTGTTTAAAAGCCCTCGAGATAAATCGCAAGTGCAAGTCTTAGCCAAACAGTTAGGAACGCCTTGGTTGACTCAGGTGTACGACGATGCCACTCAAACTCCACACGCCTATTTACTCGTCGATTTGAAACCTACGACTCCCGAGGATTTGCGATTTCGTACCCACTTGTTTCACCACTGGTGCCAAGACGGAGGGCCTGTCCTGTACACGTCTCCGTCCTCGACTTCATTTCACTCCCCATAAAAAATCTATAAAAACCTCAGACACTTTTTCGTCTGTCTCACTCTCAGTGCGAACATGACGTCCCTTCAGTCGCATCTTCCCGTCAAATTGATTCGTGCCTTGTATGGCATCAGTCGAGAAAAAGATCCACAAACACGAGCTCGTGTCTTAGAAGCTAGTCTCAAAGAAGTCTTACGATGGTTCACGGTGACAGCACGTCAATTACTCCAAGGAATCATTCAGATTCCTCATCAAACCAAACGCTTTTTCGATCGAAACAAAGTCGCTTTGGTCCAACTGGCCGATCCCCGCATCGACACTCAAACCAAAAAACAAATCATTTTGAAACCTGGATGGAGCGGTACTCTAGGAGGGGTCATCATTCGCTCACTTTTAAGATGGGATCCTAATGCCCCCAAAGTTATCCCCAAGACAAAAGTCCAACGAAGCCCCAAGAAGAAAAAGACCAGGTCCCCAAGGAGAACTTCTCCAGTGGCAGGACCCTCCTCTGACCAGACACCACCACCACCCCGGAAAAAGAAAAGAAGCCCCCAGAAAAAGAAAAGTCCACAGAAAACTAGTCGCAAGAGAGGCACTTTGGCCAGGACGCAACCTTACACTCGCAAACCACGACCTGCAACGGCGGTGACTGCGTCTCCGGCAGCTTCACGTTTGTCCACTTCTCCGTTAATGACACCCAGAACTGAAGAGTACTTGGAGACGTTGATCACACCAAGAACTTCTCCGTTGATGACCCCCAAAAGAACTTCCCCAGTGGCAGGACCTTCCAATTTAGTGGCAGTGGCTGCTGCTCACAAAGTACCTTCTCCCAAAATCAAAGTTCAAGAAAGATCGGGCATGTTACAAAGTTTGCTGGATTTGTCCAAGCAAGAACTGGCTCGATTTAGTCCGTTACGTACCCCTGCACGACGTGTCATGCCTGTCCTCAAACTAATACGACGTAAAGACAATCAGTAGCGACGCGTTCCAGTATAAAAAAGGCCTGTGACCAAGTCGGGTATCAGTGTTTTTTTGGTGCTCCTGAAGACTCAAAGATGTCACCCTCCAGAAAACCCCAAGGAAAGAAAAGGAAAGGACTGCCACCACGTTTAGCCAAACATGGGGACATGTTATCTGTCCTGTCCAAAGCTTCTCCACCCCTACGAAAAAAACTCATTCAAACAGCCTCCAAAGAGGTCATCGATACCGTGTGCGAATGTTGTTTGAACGTTTTGAAAGGCACGATCCCTTTGTCCAAACACCAGAAACAATGCTTAGGCAAACATCGTCACGTTCTTCGCCAAATGGTTCAAAAGAAAATTCCCATTCGTCAAAAAAAGAAGATGTTAGTGCAACGTGGAGGTATTTTACCTCTCTTGTTAGGCCCCATACTGAAAGGAGTCTTGGGAACCATGTTGGGAGGACTGGTGGGAGCAAGATAAAAAGGCCTCGGAAGTTCCAAGATCTCAGAATCGACCCCTGACAACCCCCATGGAAGGACGAAAACTAGTTTTAGTACCTTACAAACGATGGATGGAATACCATCGGTGGCAAGAACAACACACCCCGCATTTACCTCCCAATCCCCATTTGAGCGAGATGTCCCAGTTACAACACGAATTGCAGTCCTTGATGGATCGCCAAGATTTGTCCGAAACAGAAAAATCGCAAAAGTACGGTCAACTCTTGCAACGACTGCAACTCTTTCACCAGAAAGCTTTAGACGAAACAGCTCTACCCACTCTGAAAGATTTAAAGACCTTGATGAAAAGTCCAGCACCATCACCATCACCAGTACCAGTACCAGTACCAGTACCACCAGTACCCGTGACCAAGACAGAAAAAGGAGAAGAAGAGGAAGGGTTTCAAACTCCACCAGAAAAAGTACGCAAGTTAACAACACCACCTACCTCCAGAATTGGATGGATTAAAAAGATGATGGCCACCCCTTCTTCCTCACAAGAGAAAAAGAAAGTGAAGACAGAAGTGAAGACAGAAGTGAAACAAGAACCGATATCCCCCGCTCAGACATCCTTCTCCTCTTCGACACCTATTGCTGGCCGCACACGCAAAGCATTGCAATCCAAGAAAATACCCCAAGAGAAAAAGAGTAGCATCCTTCAAGAGTGGGTGTCTTATTAACACACCAACCAACACAAAAAAAATGGAAAAAGTCTTAGCCAGCATTTACTACGATCCCTCCCATCCTGCAGGTTATGCAGGAGTTCAAAAATTGTATCGTGCTGCCAAAACGCGACTGAAAAGTCTCCGTTTACCTCAAGTGCAACGATGGTTACAAGAACAAGCTACCTACACTTTACACAAACCCATTCGACGCAAGTTTGCCAGAAGTCGCACCCGAGTGGAAGGCATCGATCATCAATGGCAAGCCGATTTAGCCGATGTCTCTCATTTGGCCAGCTACAATCGTGGCTACAAATATTTGTTTTGTGTCATCGACGTCTTTTCCAAATTTGCCTGGGTCGTGCCCTTGACTTCCAAATCGAGCAGCGAGTTAGTGCGAGCTCTGCAACGGGTGTTGAAACAAAGCGGTCGTCACCCTCTTCGATGGCAAACGGACAAAGGCACCGAATTTCTGAACCAAGCTTTCCAAAAAGAATTAAAGAAACGTGACATTCATTTTTTTACCACCGAGAATCCCGAAACCAAAGCCAGCATCGTGGAACGTTTTCAACGCACTTTGAAAGAACGCATGTGGAAATATTTTACGCATCCCCACACTCTGAAGTACATCGACATCTTACCGCAACTGGTGCAAGCGTACAACCAATCTTACCATCGAAGCATCGGACGTGCCCCGCAAGACGTGACTCCCGAGAACGAAGTGTTGATGTTTGAGCGTCTGTTTGGTACGTCCCCGACGAGGGCTGTCCCCGAGAAAAGTGGAATGTTGGCCGTAGGAGATTGGGTGCGCATTGGCAAAACCAAACGCACTTTCGACAAAGGTTACTTACCTAACTGGACCACCGAATTGTTTCGCGTCACTGGACGAGTGCATGGCCGTCATCCTGCCGTCTATAAATTGGAAGACATGAACGGAGAAGTGCTCAAAGGAACGTTTTATTTGCCCGAGTTACAACGTGTCACCAAAAAAGAAGACGACGTGTACGACATCGAAAGCATTCTCGAACGGAGAACCCGTAAAGTGGGCAAACGACGTGTCAAAGAAGTCAAAGTACGTTGGAAAGGATATCCACCCAGTTTCGATTCTTGGATCGACGCTTCGCAAGTCATCGACTATAAAAAGAAGTGACCATCATGCCCTTTCACACAGCAGACGCAGCTACGTCGACCACTCCTCCTTCACCTAGTTCTTCTGTGCAAGATTTACAAAAACAACCATTGTGGGTGTGGTGTGGAGAACGTGTGCCTAAAACGCAAATCGTGTGTCCAGTGCCAGTGCCAGTCACCACTTCAACCACAACCAGAACCCCATTTTAGACGGAGACACGCCTCTGACGTCCAGTAAAATCGCCTCGGACAGCCACAGAACTCTGGAATTATGAGTCACCAAAACCAATTTTACTTAACCTTACCCAGTGACAGTTCCATGGAGGTGTTTCCCAAGAACACGTTGTGCTGTTACACGGCCAAATTACCTCAAGCCATCCAGTTAGATCACGAAGCCCATTGGGAAGTGGCTTTAGTAGAAATGATTCACCCGACTCAAGTCCTCAATGTCCTTCCCAATCAAAATTTTTTTGATGTGGAAGTTCATGACGAGCAAATGCAACAGTGGATGGATAGCAATGTCAAATATGACAAGAAAACCCGTACACAAAATCAAAAGTACACCACCTATCACTTGTTCATTCCCCCAGGCTATTATTTTAGTGGTCAACATTTGGTCAGCACCATAACCTCCAGGTTTAATGTCGTGTTTCTGAAAGCTTTGGAGCATGTCAACAAAAGTGTCACCATGGAGTACCACAAAGCAGCTCGTCGCTTCTTGATGAAATTTGAACGGAGTAAAATCATGTCCATTTTATTTTGTCCTGAATTGTTTGACATGTTGGGCGGAGACATGGACATGAGAAAGACCATGATCAAGAAAAACGAATTACCCATCGTTTACGACAACGAGTCTTTTAGCAAGTTATTTCGTGCCCCGGTAGAACTGAACCAAGGACTGAATTTGATGTTTGTGTACTCCGATGTGGTGGAGTATAACGTGGTGGGACACACCTCCGTACCGTTACTGCGTGTCATTCCTTTCAAAGTAGATTCTGCCACGGGCGCTGACGAGGAAGGTGGAAACACTTACCACGTCCACCGCGAATTTGTACATCCTCACTATTTGCCTGTCAGTAAGTCGTATTTGGACACGGTCAACATTGCTATAAAAGGAGATCTGGGACAAAATATTCCATTTACCAAAGGAAAAGTCACGGTGAAACTCCATTTTCGAAAACGGTTCTCTCACGACTCGTAAGTAAGTCATGTATCCAGTGTACCGAGGGGTTGCTCGACAGCGAGGACACGGCTTAGGAGATATGTTAAAATCGGCCTTTCGTTCGGTGGCCCCGGTGTTGAAACCGATGGTGACACGTGGATTGCACGCCTTGAAAGATGCGGCACTGACGCAAGGCAAAGAATTTCTCCAAAATGTCATCATCGACAAACAAAACCCTAAAGAAGCCTTCATGAGGGCAGGCAAAAATGTCTTGCTGCAAACGGGCAAAGACATTTTAGGCCAACGAGAAACACCCATAAATGCCCTGCACGCTACCGAGTCAGGCATTCAGCAAGGACAAGGCAGAAAGAGACGACGAAGAAAACACCCTTTCACCAGACTTCAAGCGAGAAAGGCCAAGAAAAGAAGAACCGTTCGAGACTTAGACGTTTTCGATTATTGAGAAAAGAGACAAAAAAATGATGCACCGAGAATCTTGCGCTTGTTCCAAGACGGAACTGGACCTGTTTGCCATGCCCCCCACGATGATGACGATGCAAGAATCCCAGTGGGTGGAATTTCACCCCGTCTCCTCACTGACCGATTCCGCTCCCATCGAGTTTGAAATCAAAGGACAGCCCGAAGATTACATCGATCTGAATAGCAGTTACTTGTACCTGAAAGTCAAAATTCTAGATAAGACTGGAGGTGCTATAGACGATGAAGCAGTAGCTCCCGTCAACAATTTCATGCATTCCTTGTTCAGTGGAGTGGACTTGTACTTGAATAACAAACTGGTCAGTAGCAGCATGGATACTTACCCTTATCGTGCCTACCTGGAAAATCTCTTGACGTACGGAATAGATGCCAAGAACACTCATCTCAATGCCTGTGTGGTATGGGAAGCTGACGAACCTACCAAGTTTGAAATATTGGAAACTGATGAAAAGAAAGATAACAATGATGGATTTGTAGAACGAAGAAAGAGAATCACGGGAGCCGACACAAGTTTAGAACTGATGGATTGTTTGCATTTGGACATGTGGTTGCAAGAAAAGTATTTGCTGAACGGGGTGGATGTCCGCCTGAGACTGAATCGTAGCAGTGCCGCTTTCCATTTGATGGCTGATAGTGACGGTTACAAAACCAAAATCCTAGAAGCCAGACTCTACGTACGCCGTGTGGAAGTGTTACCTAAAGTGGGAAACGACATCAGTCAGACGTTGAGCAGAACGACCGCCAAGTATCCCATACGACGCGTGGAAGTGAAAACCTTCACCATTCCCGCTGGACAGCGATCCATGATCGAAGATCATCTGTTCCAAGGACAGCTACCCAAACGTTTGATCGTTGGTATCGTCGAGAATACAGCCTTCAACGGAGCTGCCGAAAAAAATCCTTTCTACTTTCAACACTTTGGCGTGTCCAAAATCGAAGTCAGTCGCGATGGCAAGACCTTGTGTACCCGACCTTTCGAACCTGACTTTACCAAGAAGAATTACTTGAGATCGTACTTGTCCCTGTACGAAGCCACCGGACAGTTAGGAACCAATACCAGTCACGGTATTACGTACGAGGATTATGCAGGAGGCTACGCTTTGTGGGCTTTCGATTTCACTCCAGACCAAGGCAGCGACGAGGGACATTTCCACCCTATAAAATCCGGCCAGATTCGTGTGGAAATTCAGTTTAAAGACCGAGACCCTGATGAAACGGTGAACGTCATCCTGTATGCAGAATTCGATAATACCATAGAAATCAACAGTTTGAGAGAAGTCATCCTAGATTACTAGAAACCATGGAAGACTGTTATCCCTCTTTACCTTGTGGAGAAACTTTTAGTGTTGCATTGATGTTAAAAAATGTTAGAGTTGTTGTTGTTTAGTGTTAAGTGATTTTTGAATAAAAAATGTCGTGTTTTGAAAAAATTGTTTGATGTTATATTGTTGGATTATTGTTAAAAATGTTAGAGTTGTTGTTTAGTGTTAAGTGGTTTTTGAATAAAAAATGTTGTGTTTTGAAAAAAATGCCTTTGTCTTTTGTTTAGCTATAAGAATGTTGGATTGATGCTCTTTCATTTCTTACTATCCCTCTCATGACACTCACTAAACGTTGCGACTCAAAAACCGTGTGGGGGATGTTTTCCTTCACGTCCGCGCTTTGACTTTAAGAACCGGGTTGTTTCCAGTCTAACCATCCATTGTCGACTCATCCTCCTAAGAAGATGTGCTCCAAACTAGCTAAACTCAACGAAGCCTACGTGAATTTGCATAGGGTCAGACACAGTCTGATACCGAAGCCAGAAGAAATAGAGAATGTGAGAATGTTAAAAATCACTGAAGACCTGATAGAAGAGCTCTTCAGAGAAGAAATGAACAGGGAAAAAGAAGAATGGACAGAGAAGTACAGACTTCAGAGACAGCAGCAACAGCAGCAACAACAACAACAACAACAGCAGCAGCAACCTGAAGCTGACAGAGGCTTTGTCGATTGTCGTATCGACACCAAAGAGTTCTTCTTCTCTTTCCGAAGAAGCAGACCTATCGCCAGAAAGTCTATCCTCAGAGGACATCGCATTCTTAGAAACTAAAAAAAATGCCATAGCAAACAAAAAAACAGCCCTTTTCAGGGCTACCCCCCAATACTCTAGAAAAGAAATAACGATCGATTTGCCAATGTGTGTAGGTAGAGTAGTGTGAAAATAAACACTAACTCTTTTTAAAAAAATGTGTTTGTGAGTTTGTGTGTTTGTAAGTGATCAAGTACATTGGTGTGGATAGTAGATTAAACTGATGTCTTTATTTGGTGTTTGAGGTGTAGATTTGAGGTTAGATTGGATTGCTTTGCGTATGTGGATAGTCTATTGAAGTGATTTATAAAAAATTTTAAAATAGTGATGGGTAGCATAAAAAAGTGAGTGAGTGTTTCTTTTAGGTCCGCGCGTTGTTGTTTTTGGTCATGATGTAGGTAACATCAATTTTATGTTTTTTAGGGGGATGTTTTCCTTCACGTCCGCGCTTTCACTATAAATTGAAACTCGCTGGGAAGTCTAGCTACCCTTGTTGATTGATCAACACCAAAAATGAACACGAGACTGTCTAAACTGTTGGAACTTCATGTGCATCTGGAATATGCCAGGCGCCTGTTGAATGAACTGGCCGCGGAAGCCATTGTGGAGGAGGGAAGGATAAGAGAGGAGGAGGAAAGAAGAATAAAAGAAGAGGAGGAGAGAAGATATAAAGAAGAAGAAGAAGAGGAAAGAAGATACAAAAAGGAGGAGAGAAGAAACAAAGAAGAGGAGGAGGAGAAGGAAAAGAAGAGAAGAAGAATAAATTTCAGAATCCCAGAGAGCGAAGATTGGGATTCCGAAGCGACATATCCTGCCTCTGCTCTCTCCCCCAAAAAAGTAAAAAGTAACTGGGGGATAAGATGTGTATGTGGCGCCAGGCCTGGAAGGTGCCACCATTAACCAGGTGTCCATGAAGTTCCAAAAAAAAAAAAAAACAGCCCTTTTCAGGGCTACCCAATACTCTAGAAAAGAAATAACCATCAATTTGCCAATGTGTAGGTAGAGTAGTGTGAATATAAACACTAACTCTTTTTTAAGATAGTGTGAGGGTATGTGTTTGTGTGTTTGTGTTTGTACCCGCTCACGTACGATTGTGTGAATAGTAGATTATGGATTTGTTTATTGTTCTTAGCGTATGTGAAGAGTATAGTTTGGGTTTTGTAAGCGCTCACGTACGATTGTGTGGATAGTAGATTATGGATTTTGTTTATTGTTTCTTAGCGTATGTGTTTGTGTGTTTGTGTTTGTGTGTTTGTGTTTGTACCCGCTCACGTACGATTGTGTGGATAGTAGATTATGGATTTGTTTATTGTTTCTTAGCGTATGTGTTTGTGTGTTTGTGTTTGTGTGTTTGTGCTTGTACCCGCTCACGTACGATTGTGTGGATAGTAGATTATGGATTTGTTTATTGTTTCTTAGCGTATGTGGAGAGTATAGTTTGGGTTTTGTAAGCGCTCACGTACGATTGCGAGGATAGTAGATTATGGATTTTGTTTATTGTTTCTTAGCGTATGTGTTTGTGTGTTTGTGTTTGTACCCGCTCACGTACGATTGTGTGGATAGTAGATTATGGATTTGTTTATTGTTTCTTAGCGTATGTGGAGAGTATAGTTTGGGTTTTATTATATGAAATGAAAAAGTAGGGGATGTTTTCCTTCACGTCCGCGCGTTGTTTGGTCATGATCTAGGTAAGATCAATTGTACGTTTTAGGGGGATGTTTTCCTTCACGTACGCGCCTTAAGTATAAGAACCCACAGTGTTCGTCGTTCAAACCATTCTGCAAAGAATAAAAAAAGAAGATGGCTTCTAACCAAATGGACAAAATACAAACATTACAAGACGTTTTAGACAACTTAGGAATGATGGAGCAGATGTTGATAAGACTGGTTGAAGACCATTATTCCTATAGTCCCCATCGTGTAAAGATGGAAATTAATAACTTAAAAAAGGTAAAGGACAAGATTAGTGGTGTCATGAAAGAGATAAAGGAGGAGAAGGAGGATGAAGAGGAAAGAATAAGAATAAGCAAATGGAACGAAAAGATTGAAAAAGAAGAAGAAAATGAGAAGAGGAAGAAAGAAGAGGAGGAAGAGAAGAAGAAAGAAGAGCAGGAGAAAAAAAAGAAAGAAAAGAAGAGAAAGAGTGTTGGAGATAAAATAAGAACTTGGTGGAGAAAAAGAAGAAACTAGAAGCAGAAGAAAACCCAAAGGCCCTTTTCAGGGCCAGCCATATTTCTCGAAAAGAGATAGCCTTTCCATTGCCTACCCCTTTTTTAAAAAAAAATTTTTAAAAAAAAATCCCATATTCAATTCCCTTTGTCCCTAAACAATCCCCAAACTCTATTCCCCCATGTTAAATTCCCCTTGTACGTATATCGGCCCACAATTTTTTTCCCATGTTAATTCCCCTTGTACGTATATTAACCCACGATTTTTCGCCATGTTAAATCCCCTTGTACGTATATTGACCCACGATTTTTCGCCATGTTAAATTTCCATTGTACGTATAGTGGCCCAGGGGTCTCCGTAATGCTAATTTCCATTGTACGTATAGTGGCCCACCTTACTACTAACACGAGTGATTGGCATATGATTTTACGGTACCAAAACATATAAAAAGAAAACAAAGGGAAAAAATAAAACCCAATTTCCTTAAAATATCTAATAGTTTATCTAATGTTTAGTTTTTGTGATGGTGTCAGGATATTATGCTTGAGTAAGCTCAAATTACCCAGGGGCAAGAATATTTTATAAAATCTCTCTCTCTCTCTCTCTCTCTCTCTCTCTCACACACACACACACACACACTCGCGCGCGCGTTTACAGATCAGTCATTTATACATAACGAATCTGTACATCAAATAATATATTAGACTGTTTCTAAATCGAGAAGTGTTAAGGTCAGCTGTTTATTTATTCATTTCGATACCACCTTCATACATATATATATTTTTGGGTATTATTTTGGTATCGATCTTTCGTGTAGATAGAACTGTGTTTACAAAGCGATTTCTATGTAATCAGTGCATGAATCGATACATGCTTGAAAAATTTACTCATGAGATAAACTATTCTTTATCTGATCATCGACCTTGTACACATATCCAATTTCTTGTCCACTGTGTATTCAATGATATAACACAAGGCTGTTTTACAACAACACATCAGGTTCCATTATTTACGAAGTATTTACACCTTACCAGAATAAAAAATGCGTGATAATGATGATTGGAAAGGAGAGGTACCTGGACTAATTGGATCGCGTCTGTAGTACGGTTATTTACGCCTAGAAATGCATGTCAACACTGATATAATATTTGGTGATTAGGCTTTTACTGACTTACTGAAAATTAAAATAATACGCTCTTAATCCTAGCGAAGTATGGCAAAGCTAACTGAAGATTCGGTTAAAAACAACACACACACACACACACACACACACACACACACATCTTTGAAAGGCCTGTTGCATTTAGCATGTTACGAGTCTATACTCTTAAAATAAGAAACAGAAAACAGTGAAAGACAACAAGCTTTGTCAAATTTAGCAAATATTTTTTTTCCTAGGAGACAAAGTGAAAATGAGCAAAAACGACTAAATCCCAAGAATTACAGATAATAATAATAATAATAATAATAATAATAATGAGGACTTTGTATAGCGCCTAATCTTTAGAAGCTCTAAGCGCTTTACGACATTAGACAACAGCTATAAGATAAGACACAAAATAATATTATTACCAAAACAAACAACATGAAATTAGAAAAACATTTAAAAAAATATTTAAAAAAACCTGCTGAGAAAATTTCAGGTATCAAACATTATTAGGTTTTTAAGTTTGTTTTTGCAGTCGAAATAAGTGAGTTTTGAAAGCCCTCTTGAATGTGATCACTGTGTCTTTGTGTCTAAGTTCAGTGGGTAATTCATTCCACGTTGCTGGGCCCTGGTATGCAAAAGAACGCTGTCCATATGACTTTGTTTTCATAGTGGGAATAATGAATATACGATTGTCAGAAGAAGAGCGTAAGTATCATGCTGGTGTGCACACATGGGTGAGGTCAGATAGGTATGTTGGACTGGAGTCCGACATTGAAATGTAGCACAAAGAACAAATTTTGTGTTTGATTCTGGATCTGATGGATAGCCAGTGTTGGGTACAGAGCAGCAGGGAGGTGTGCTCTGATCGTGGTACTCTAAGTATGATCCGACCAGCTGTGTTTTGAACTTTTTGAAGTTTCTGGAGTAGATATTGAGAAGTGCCAGACAGAATTGAGTTACAATAATCCAGTCTTGAAAGTGCTAATGAACACACAAGTGTTTTAGTGGCATCAACTGAAAGATATTTGCGAACTGAGCTGATGCGTCTCAGCTCAAGATATGCAGCCTTGCATATGTTCATGACATGTTGGTGCAATGTGAGAGTACTGTCCAGAGTAACACCGAGGTTTCGTACTGACTGTGTGAATTTAATGTTGGTATTGCAGATATTTATTGTTTGAGGTAAAGGATGTGAATGAGAAAGTCTTTGCATTGTGATCAGAATGGCCTCAGTTTTATCATCATTCATCTGCAGCTTGTTACAAGTCATCCATGATTTCACATCAGAAATGCACCTCTCTACACCTTGGATGGTAGCATCAATTTCAGTTGGGTGGCTAGATTTGTATATTTGGGTGTCATCAGCGTACAACTGGTGAGACACTGGATGATGATCTATAACACTTGAGAGCGACTGAGTGTACATAATGAAGAGAACATGTCCAAGAACAGACCCCTGTGGAACACCACAACATAGATCGACTGGGCTGGAATGTATTCCATTTGCAGATACAATTTGTGTCCTGTTCACCAAGTAGAACTTGAACCACAGTAAGGCTGTATCACGAATGCCAAATACATGCTGGAGACGGTGAAGTAATATATCATGGTCTATTGTGTCAAATGCTGCAGACAAATCAAGGAGGGTGAGGACTGTAACCTTTCCGCTATCCAATGCAGAGAGAATGTCATTAACTACTTTTAGAAGAGTAGTTTCAGTACTGTGGCAAGGGCGATATGCAGATTGTACATTGCTAAAAAGACTATTTGAATTTAGATGAGATACCAGCTGGGATAGAACAACGTTTTCTAAGATTTTTTAAATGAATGGGAGATTATAAACTGGGCGGTAGTTCTTTAAATCGTTATGGTCTAGTTTTGGTTTCTTCAGCAGAGGCTTTACAATGGAAGTTTTGAAAAATGATGGGAATTCCCCAGATGAGAGAGAGGTATTAATAACATCAGTTAGTGAGGACAATACTGGATCTAAGCACTCAAGCAGCAGTGAAGTTGGAATTGGATTAAGTTCACATGACTTTGGTGCACTCTTCATCACGATTGTATGAACGAAATCCATAGAGACAGGTTCAAATGCTGCTAATGATTGCCGCTCAAATTCTGTATCCCAACTGTATGGTGACGACGAGTCAATTAAAATTGTGTTGTCAAGCTTATCTCTAATGGTTTGTACTTTGTCACGGAAGAAATTTGCAAACATGTCCGGAAGGTCGACTGGAGAGAAGGTAGTTGGAAGTGGTGTTGATTTGTTCCTTGACATTAGCTTGTTAGTAATCTCGAAGAGCTCTTTGCAGCTGAAACTTTCAATGATCGTATTAGTGTAGTGGGCTGATTTCGCTGCATGGACTATATTTGTGACATTCTTCTTAGCGACTTCATATATTTGCTGATGAATAGTGAGACTGGTGGAAAAACTAAGCCTCTCAGCTTTGAGACGGTCTCTTTTAGCAAAGTTGGTCCCTAACACTGCTATACCATGGAGAACACTTTTGAATTGATACTCTGCACTTGGTAGCTTGTGCATGTTGTCAAGTAATGACCGCAGACAGTTATCTTGTTGTTCTGCGGTAGGAGGTAAGTACATGTAAGTTGTTAGGTTAGCTTGGATGTCGTGCATTAGTTTGGTTCTATTTATCATAAGGAGGTTTCTCTTAGTAGCAGAGAAAGGTGGAGGGTTAGGGACTGATACGTCAAGATGGCATATAATGCAGAGGTGATCTGATGCAAGGTCATGGGAAACCACGGAGGATCGTATAATGTTATCATCAGGTCTGTGAAGAATCCAGTCTAAAATGTGACCATGTTTATGGGTGGGTTAGTTAACTGACTGTTTGAGGTTGAAAACATTAATGTAATCTATGAGTTTTGATGTATTTGAGTTTCCGGGACAGACAAAGTGAAAGTTGAAATCTCCAAGAATAATCAGTTTGCCACCTATCGAATTTCCATAGTCCATGAGATTTGGAAACTGCTCCGAAATGAGAGAGTCGGGCAGCTTGTTTTTTCTACTAGGAGGAGGGCGGTATAGGCAGAACAAAATGGACTGACCTTTGCTCCAGTATGAGTGTGGTTTGGATTAGTTCAAACGATGTGTGGTCGAAATTCAATGTTGTGGTATAGTTAAGATGTTTTATTATGGAGTTCTTTGTGATGACAGCAATTCCACCTCCGCGAGAATTACGGGGGAACGACTTGATGGAGTAACCAGTGGGTGTTAGATCCGTACACTTGGGCTCATTGCCTGATGTTTTTAGCCATGTTTCTGTCACAAAAAAATATGTCAACATTTTGGTCGTTGATAAAATTAACTATTTCTGTGCGCTTTTCCAGTGGCCCTACTGACTGGGCATTGAATAATGCAATGCGCAGAGGTATTTCTTGGATAAATGACACAAAGGTTGACGAATTAATTAGGATTTGAATTAAGTTATCTAAATTAACGAAAAAAATTTTAATGGTTGTGCCGAAATAAGGGAGATAACTGGAATTCTTCTTCCTGTTCTACGCCGGCCAGCTTTGAAACAACGTTTCTTTTTTCGCTTCTGTTTACATTTAGGTAATGATGAATGTAGTCCCAGTTCGTTTAGTCTAGAGCACAATGTAGTGTGGAGAGCCAAAGAGTGATCATTTAAAGCAATTAATGAGCGTCCATCGTAGCATAAACGGGTTGACTGGCGAGTATCACGTGATGGCGGTTTGTTCAAAAACAGTGGAGCAAGACAGCTGAGAAAAAGTCTAATTGTTCTCATTTCCAAAACAAGGAGATGAAGAAACATATACGAATTTAACAGCCAATACATAATGAACACGATAACGAAGATGAAAACAGGCAACAAGCACAAATATCATGAAAACGGCACTAAAAAACGGATCAGCTGCTTCAAGCCGGTTAAGCGATAATGGCCATCAAGTCCATGGGATTTAAAGTCCTGAATAAAATTCAGTACAAGTCCCAAATAAATCCAGCATACAATGGTACATTACAATTGCATGTAACGAAATTTTAAAAAATTAAAACTAACAAACAATATATATGTGATCGATTTCTGTTAATAATGCACTTTGTGGCAAAATAAAAATCTAAAATACAAATTTTTCACAAGCTTAGTAATTATAGAAAAAATAAAATTATCGTGTTAGTGTTTGACAATAGCATGTACCTTTTATCCAGATAACTAAAATCACTAAATATAAATCTGATATAAAACTATCATAATATATTTTCATCGTTTTGAGTTAAAGCTTGTCAGAAAATGCTATTTTAAAAGTTTATCAGAAAACCGTGAGTCATTATCAGCGATATTTTAACTGATTATACACTTATAAGACAATTAATCACCACATTGTACAATACCCATAGACACATAGAGCATATTGTACAACACCCATAGACACATAGAGCATATTGTACAACACCCAAAGACACATAGAGCATATTGTACAGCACCCAAAGACACATAGAGCATATTGTACAACACCCAAAGACACATAGAGCATATTGTACAACACCCAAAGACACATGGACCATATTGTACAACACCTGTAGACACATAGAGCATATTGTACAACACCTATATACACATTAAGCATATTGTACAACACCTGTAGACACATATATTATATTGTACAACACGCGTAGATACACAGAGCATATTGTGCAACACCCATAAAAACTTAGAGCATAATGTACATCATCCGTAGATACATAGAGCATATTTTACAACACCCAAAGACACATGGAGCATATTGAACAAAACCCAAAGACACAAAGAGCATATTGTACAACACCCATAGACACTTAGATCATATTTTACAACACTCTTAGATACGCAGAGAATATTGTACAATACCATAGACACATAAAGCATACTTTACAACACCCAAA
Organism: Sinohyriopsis cumingii; assembly: GCA_028554795.2. NCBI lineage: Eukaryota > Metazoa > Mollusca > Bivalvia > Unionida > Unionidae > Sinohyriopsis > Sinohyriopsis cumingii. The sequence continues at coordinate 42,964,462 of CM068838.1, forward strand.
GACTTAGAGCATATTGTGCAACACCCATAGACACACAGTACATGTTGTACAACACCCGCAGACACATATAGCATATTTTACAACACCCGCAGACACGTGGAGCATACTGTACAAAACCCAAACTTACACAGAGCATATTGTGCAACACCCGTAGACACTTAGAGCATATTGTACAACACCCTTAGATACACATAACATATTGTACAACACCATAGACACAAAAAGCATATTTTACAACACCCAAAGACACATAGAGCATATTGTACAACACCCATAGCACATATAACATATTGTACAACACCCGTAGAGACATATAGCATATTTTACAACACAAAAGACACAAAGAGCATATTTGTCAACACCCGTAGACAAAAAGAGCATGTTGTACAGCACCGTAGACACGCAGAGCATATTGTACATCACCCGTAGATACATAAAGCATATTGTATAACAGCCTTAGACACATATAGCTAATTTTACAACACTCAAAGACACATAGAGCATATTTTAGAACACCCATAGACACATAAAGCATATTTTACAACACCCATATACACATGGAGCATATTGTACAACACCCAAAGACACATAAAGCATATCGTTCAACACCCATAAATACATAGAGCTTATCAAAATGAAATAATGCTATCGTTGAATTTCTTAATTGGAGAAATTTATCAAGACACATTTCACTACCGGATCATTTATATTTATAATGTTCTTTACAGAAGAGTCAAGATCATTGCAATGAATTGAAGACTTTTTCTAGAAAAAAGAAAAGTAAGTGAATCGTATTAATTACAAAGGAGTAAATAATTGCCTTTAGATTTAGAATCATATTATAGCTCTATGATCTTTACTTAAAAAACTGGAAAAGAGTAAGAACCAATTTTTTTTTATAATTCAGCAAATAATGTATTACCCTATAATACAAAGTGAAAAGTGTTTTAAAAAACCTAAGATATTGCGGGGGAAAAAATCCTATATAATCTAAACATTTCGACACAAGTCTTAATGATTACAGTTTTGGAAACAAATTAGTGGTATTCTACAACAAATTAAAATACTGGAAGTGTCGTAGTGATGTTTCAATAGTCTTTTGTTGAATTACAGTAATAATACAATCCAACAATATATCCTTATTTGAAAATTCACTATAAATCCAATTCTCTATTTCCAATAATGTTTTTTTAGAACCTCGAATATCCAGAGAAAAATCACTTGAATTAATTAATTTGAATAAATACATTCCAGCCCAAATGAAACACTGGACACAACAATAATGCAAGTGATCCTGCTCAGATCCTTAAGCACAAATAAATATTTTTTAGTGACAAGCTTATATAGTCGTCTACCTGGCCTCAGGTCACAATTGGCATTGTGTAACCAAAAATATTAATAATGGAAAATTTCATTATTGATTGCTCCAAATGTTTACACGATAAAATCTTAGTTATAATTATAAGGTCTGTTACTAAAATTAAAATATAGAACATGGAAAACAAAATGTCCTTGACTCATAACGAGATAAGTATGTTTAAATATGTTAATAACCATAATATTATCTATGTATTAGTTCTTTACTGACTTTTTTTAAAATCAATGATTCAGGTCAGGTGTAAAATGAACTTGATTTTGGACAAGGTCAAGTCAAAATCTAGTTATCAATAGAATATAAGAATTTTTTTTAAAAAAACGTAAAAATCTAATTAACAAACAGTGCAAATTATATGTAGCCAATTGGCTCAGTACACAGAGGCAATGTATCTACTTGAAGACTTTTATTATCTTCGCAAGATTATCAAAATATATATTGATGTCCAACTGTAACGCCCTTAGGCCATTCCGACAGTTAATAGTACATGCGACTCCTTTCCTTTAAGAGAATTTTCGCAGCCTGTATTCATATAGAAGTACATGAAATCAATTTCTGGACTACTCGTCGTGGAAGTTGGGTAGAAATTTAATATGTTCATGACAAATACTTATGTAGAACCTTTATGCTCGAGATCTAAAGCTATTCGTGTAAGATGAACTCATTTTTATCGTTGCATGGGATGCTCACAAGACGTATTTGGTCAAGTTACTGTTTGATGGTGTCGAAGTAAGAACGAAACAGAAACAATCTCCAAAATAGGGCCAAGACGCAATCTAACACACATCTGGCAGACATTACTGCATATAATATATATGTTTACGTGTCCACACGTTAAAAGAAAGTCTATCGACGATGCATGTATAAATCATCCAGTACATACTTGATAATAAGTCTATCTTAGCGTTTCCAGCTTATCTTAAGAAGATTTATTCCCTGTCATAGTCCTAAATGGCGATTTCTTTGTGGCCTTCAGACAGTATCTTAACGACAACATGCGCAAAGTAAAAGGAAATCAACGCCGTATGCGACGAATTTAATTGTGATGTCATAAGGGTAAATGATACTGAAAACACGTATTACTACATTTATATCCAGACTTGTACATGAAAGTAAGTTTTAGTTTAAGACCCCCATATCTCAACTTTACGCTCAGTGTCTGTGCTACAACCTTGTTAGCTGAATTGGACTACCTCAGTATTTTCCCCATTTACATGCATACACGCTTTCTGTTTTCTGTATCACTTCCATAACATGGAACCACTACTCATCTAGTGCCAGATTATTATACGTTCTGTATCTTTTCCTTAAAAAAAAAAAAACTATAATTCTCAGATAACAGCTTTGCAATCTTGCAGTGGTCCTGGGTAACTTCTCTAATGCAGTGCATTTACATGGACGGGTTACCTTCGATATCGTACATATCTCATAACTAGTATCCTAATTGTCTGACACTGTTTTATTTCCTTTTAAGTTTAATAGAGCCTCAACAATCAACGCTGGTTTAGGACCTTAGTAACCCCTTTCTGAAAAATACACCAGCTATGTGATAGAGAGCAGCAGCATATAGATTTGCATTTTTTAAAATTTATTTCTGCTGTATTATTTATTTATTTTTTTTGGTGTGTTTTTGTTTCTATTTTGGAGGGGAGTGTTTTTTTTAATTTTTTAATTTTTTTTTTTTTAAAATTCTAGTAAATATTTTAACCCATATTTATTTTCATGTGTCTCTATTAATAAAAGCTCTCAGGTACGTCGTACGAGTTAGATATTTATAGCCGGTACGGCGGTACAAAAAAGAAGGTTTTGGGAGGCCGGTACCGTAACGGTAAAATTTAAAATATACTTACACCAGATCTTCCAACAATGACAAGTAGAGCATGATATTTAATCCAGAGAGGTGATATAGTCATTTTATGATTTGGATTATTTACCTCGCAATATTCAACACATAACATGATTGGAAAAAATAACGTTCATTCTGCCAATAAATATTGCATGCTCACATAGAAAGAATTATCGTAATCTGTATTCCTGGAAACTAAATTTTGATGGTTGATGAAATACCACAGTCAGTATCTAGGCTTTTCCTCGAACAAGTACTAGGTGGCAATCACATGTGCAATGAAGAGATAACGCTATGATTCAGATATATGTCTATTGCAAGCTATGACCAAACTTAGAATACAAAATATTAATGAAACGCACAGTATCCTTCTTTTGCAAGAAAGTCATAATATTTGTTTGGTAGATACCACGTTTGATTGCAGTTGGAGAAATTAGTCAACAGAAACCGTATCCATCCAAGTGCTGGAGCATTGTGTTACGTCAATTATGCAGAAACAGGCTATCAAGCCACAATACGGACCGTTATCCTACTATATCTTGTGCTAACTGGTAGTGGAAAATGACTAAGAACCAAACTGCAATGCAGCCCCTCTCGCGAAATGGTTTGAGACCCCTGATCTAAAGACTATAATAATAATAATCAATGGTCCATCATAAAATTGTCAGCGTGAAAATATATCTTACCTTTCTAATTCACCAGATGGAGATTTGCCTTTAAGCGTAAAGGAGACTCACAACTTGAACATTACACACATGTCCCAATGCATTTATAAATTGGTTTTACTTGAAAGGAAAACTAGCAACCATCTGTAAGCTATATCCAGTGTTAACCTACACTCTTTAGGCCCCTGTACACTTGAAAGATAGACTAGCAACTATATGTAAGCTACATTAAGTGTTTGCCTATGATCTTAAAATACAGGACCCAGTATTATTGTGAAGATAAAAACAAAAAGTAATAAGATTAGTCTACTCTCTTTATGATTTCTAGGAAATGGGCAAATAACTTGCTTAAAGATATTTTGTTTTATTGGGGGAGTTGGGGGTGGGGGACATTCTTTTTATGTCAAATATTATTTAGATCACGGTCGTCAAACATACGGCTCCCATACCAGACTCGGGCACGCTAAAGGGTTTTTATATCCGGCCCACCAACCGTTGATAAATGTGTCCACTGACAGCAAACTGCAATGTGGCCCCTCGCTCCAAAATGCAGGACACACCTGCATTAGGTATAATAACATCTAAATTAAAACAGTAAAAACATAAATACAAAAGGGAGTTAACTACAAAATTAAGCTCATTTATATATATATATATATATATATATATATATATATATATATATATATATATATATATATATATATATATATATATATATCGATGTTTGATTGTTACGTCATTTCGGGTCAAGAGATTATTAAAGGTATTCATTTATTATCTTTGTCATGATGAAAACTACTTTCTGAATCAAGTATCAACATTTTTACTGATAAACAGAATGGAAGAAGTACTAGTATTTCCTGATTATGCTAAAGCGAACAATCAAAGCAACCAAAGAACACAAACTATGTGTTAGATTTTGATAAATTTCAGGACAATTTGTCGAATGACTAATTGTGTTAAAACTGCGATTGAGACTGCATACATAAAACGTTGACTACATTGGCATAATCTGTTCCACTTTTTTGTTGGAAAAGACTTATAATAGAAAGTCGTTACTCAGGAACAAAATGAAATTCTGAAAATCTGCAAATAACTGAGATAATGGGTTGATTTTGTGATCGTCATTATGGTAAATCTGGGTGGGTAATAATATAAACCGCTGCAATAAATATAAACTAAACGTTAAATTGAATAGATCAGTTTCGTGTCCGAAAATCTTAGTGTAATCATATAAGACGAATCATCGTTTTCTCCATTATGCTATATAATTCTAAATGGCTTTTCTGCGTAAATGCTTGTAAAACTCTAAATGGCATGGTCTGCGTAAATGTTTGTAGAACTCTAATGTTATGGTCTGCGTAAATGTTCATTCCCCATGATGCTATAGAACTCTAATAGTATGGTTTGCGTTAATGTTCATTCCTCATGATGTTGTAGAACTCTAATAGTATGGTCTGCGTAAATGTTCATTCCTCATGATGCTGTAGAACTCTAATAGTATGGTCTGCGTAAATGTTCATTCCTCATGATGCTGTAGAACTCTAATAGTATGGTCTGCGTAAATGTTCATTCATAATGATGCTGTAGAACTCTAATAGTATGGTCTGCGTTAATGTTCATTCCTCATGATGCTGTAGAACTCTAATAGTATGGTCTGCGTAAATATTCATTCCTCATGATGCTGTAGAACTCTAATAGTATGGTCTGCGTTAATGTTCATTCCTCATGATGCTGTAGAACTCTAATAGTATGGTCTGCGTAAATATTCATTCCTCATGATGCTGTAGAACTCTAATAGTATGGTCTGCGTAAATATTCATTCCTCATGATGCTGTAGAACTCTAATAGTATGGTCTGCGTTAATGTTCATTCCTCATGATGCTGTAGAACTCTAATAGTATGGTCTGCGTAAATGTTCATTCCTCATGATGCTGTAGAACTCTAATAGTATGGTCTGCGTTAATGTTCATTCCTCATGATGCTTTTGAACTCTAATAGTATAGTCTGCGTAAATGTTCATTCCTCATGATGCTGTAGAACTCTAATAGTATGGTCTGCGTAAATGTTCATTCCTCATGATTCTGTAGAACTCTTTATGGTATGGTCTGTGCTGAAGTGAAAGAAAATAGTTAACCATAATGTTCACAAAACTACTTATTTATTTACCCTTATCCTGACTACTGCGGTCATAGAGCAAAGAAAGCAGCATCACTTGAACATTCTTTCACAATAATACATATCAACATTAATTTCAACACATTTTTGTACTAAATGCGAGTACTGAATGAAGTTTACTGTCCCTTGCGGACGTCATTTTTTACGGACTAACCTACAACATAATGGCATCATTACCTACTGGGATCATGTTAATTAACGCAGTAAAAACAAAACTTATAAAACCTATGGTTCAAGCCATAGAGTCCAAATAATACCTAAGTATCACCAAGCTTTCTTTTTCAAGTATACATTTTTAGAATGGGTTGTTACAGTGGAAACAAATATCATTATGATTTAAATATAAATCATTATATAAAAAGTTTTCGTGTGTGTGTGTGTGTGTTATGTATATTTGATTTAATTTATATCTGATTTAATTGTTTGTAAGTTTTAAATACTTTTTATTTTTTGATTTTATTATGTATAAATAACATAATTCTGTTTACTAGGAACTCGATACATTTCCACAAAATAGTTTGACCATGACTGATTCATTTATAAACACATAAAGCTGACCTAGTTCCCGACCTTAATTCAAAATTAGTAACAGTCACGTGAACAAGTTCTTTTGTATTTATTTTATTGTGGGAATAATAAGAGTGAGCTCGAGGCTGTATTGAATACGTGACCCTAGGCTTATAAATATTTTTTTAAGTAAACAACCTTTCTTATTTTATTCTTAGAGTAAAATGATTGGTTTTCGTGAGGGTCATGTTTTAGTACATGATGTAAACATGATCATGTGACCATCATACGAACATCCATTCTGCTCATCAAAATTGCTGTATAACCATAATCTCAGTCTGGGCTTATAACATTTAATGTCAAGGTGTTATTTTGTTGTGTTAGTTTCGAGTTATTATCTATTCGAATTATTAGGATTCAAAAGGATTAATTCTTTTTTCCTGAAAATATATGTGTGCTCATACAGAATTCTTGAACAAAGACATTTCTTAACATTTTTATCCAACACCGGAGTATTATTTCTTGTGTTTCAACAAGAAACTGTAGACTTCAACAGTGTACATGATACAGAATACGTCATCGCCTTCCATCTTGAATTCTTCGTCGGGACTCGAACTAGATTCATTAGAACATTTCAATATTACGACTTATAAAATGTTATTCGTGGATTATCCTTGGATTTTGTTGGATTTGATTCTTAAAACCGTTTGTTCTTAGTTTTTCATTTTTACAGTATTTTTTTCATGGGAAAAAAGTAATTTGTTGTTTTCACTCTTTCTTGTGTTACTGTTTATTCGAGCTTAAACGAGTAACATAAGAGAGAGAGAGAGAGAGAGAGAGAGAGAGAGAGAGTGTGTGTGTGTGTGTGTGAAAGAGAGAGAAGGTTATCCATTTTATGAGTTGCCTATGACAAGGTAGCTACAGACCATACACACATTATTATTATTATTATTATTATTATTATTATTATTTCATTGTTAGTGCGAGAGAGATATTTAGAGAGATGAAATTAATATTTTAACATTATGAGAGAGAGAGAGAGAGTACGGAGGGGATGATAAACGATGGAAAAGCAAGTCTCGTTTTTTTAAATAAATTTCCCGGCATTATAGGACAGGGAGCAATTAAAATTAGGTTACCCTTTTCCCAAGACAAGGGTAAATTCTGTGTTGGGAATGTTCATTAGCAAATCTGTTTTCTTCATCAGTTCCACCAAAGTAGTGTTATATTTACTGTCGTATGAATGACGTAATATTCGGGACACGCAAAAATTAACTTCCAAAATATTTAGAACTATGACATACGTGCCACCAGAGAAAGCATCATGGTTCATCGCAGATTTGTGGGATACCTGTGGCAGCAGAGTTCATTGCAGATTTGTGAGATACCTGTAGCAACAGGGTTCATTGCAGATTCGTGGGATACCTGTTAGAGATCTTGAAATGACAACCCAAAGAAAAAGACGCTCCACCCATCACCACAGTTTGAAGTGTCTTGTCTGGCTCAAGTTTAGTACACAGAAAGAATTAACAACTTCCAAAATACCTGACGAGATTCAACAAGTCAAACAATCCAATTACTATTGAGGGGGATTACCGCCATAATTATATGCATGTATTTTCTAAGCTTCCTTTATGCATTATTGTAAATGTCTGCTTGCTAGTGCTACTTTCATAATTCTATCAATGTATATTGCGTACTTCATTGATGCAGATTGTACGTGGCAGTTTGCAAGTACTACTTTCCTTTTGCATTATTGTCAATGGCTGCTTGCAAGTGCTACATTCATAATTCTAGTCATGAATCTTCTATTCTTCATTGATGCAAGATGTAAATGGCTGCTTGAAAGTGCATAAATCTACTTTTCTTCTGCGTCTTTGTATCTTGCACTTGGGAAATACTTAATTGATTTTGTACTTTGTCGTATGACAAATGCTATGTCAGTTATTACAAGTTTTAACATTCTATTTATAAACTTGCTATATCACAAGTTACACAAATTGTACCTTCCAAAATCATGACTATAATGTAGCATCAAGCACGTTGCAAGTTAAATCAAGGAAGTTAGCATAAAATGATGCCTCATTACGACAACAGATGGCGCTGTGACACGTCATTTTCTTACAATACGAGTACTCCCCTGACCCTAGCAACAAGAGGTTATACCACTTTATGGCGTGTTTGGGCGTCTTATTTAAAATATCATTCGAATTAAATTACATCAGCTGATGTCTCAGAGTATTAACATTCGGAAGAGAGGTGGTCTGCAAGTAGCACAAAACAAATTAAATGTATCAAATTGTATGCAATTATATGTATTTACACAACGTTATATTTCCGCTGACCCTTCCCACCCTATTTCATTTGAACATTTTATCTGTTTAATTTACCGCTGCCGCAAGATTTAAGGCCCTAATTTGTTTATATATTCTCATTTACAGTATTAACAGTTTATAGCATATTTATTATTTTAAAATGCAGTGCGAATTCTGCTTTTCGTAGCAGGAAAGACCTCATAAGGTTTGAGCAAAGTGCAGATAATAGCACCTCGAGGATATACTTTCATTTCTTTATTCACGAGAGAGAGAGAGAGAGAGAGAGAGAGAGAGTACATTACAGAGATAAGGATTCTTTTTATTCTCTCAACCCTAAGTAGTTCAATTTTACTGTTAATCTGCAGTTTACAATTGCAGTTTAATTATATATATATATATATATATATATATATATATATATATATATATATATATATATATATATATATATATATAGTCAAATTAAACAGAATTATAATATATGTATGCATGGATGATTATACAATAGCCAGCAAGTCTTGTCACTAGTTGCCTGTGACAAGTATGTCATATCTCCAATATCATTTTAAATCTACAATTCCAATACGTATTTTTTTAATTATCTTATATAATGTAAGTATGGACACTTAATCTAATTATCTGATTTAGTGTCTATAATTATTCTCGTAGTATGAAAAAAATGTTTGACATATATAACTGATTCATTGGTTTAACCAGAATGATCTGTAGTACAGCTAAGATACCTTCCTTTATTGACTTTATGATTCGCTAACCAAGTAGAAAGGTGAACAATCCGGAACTGAAATTTGTTGTGGGCATGCGCATTGGAGCTAAGGAAGGTAATTTTAGGCGCTACGATCAATAAGTCCGTTGCAACCGTAAAACCCTCTCTAGCAAGAGGCCAATGGCTTGAAACAGGTACGTCACATAAAAAGCATATATGCTAAACACTATGAACTTATTTCATTATGTACGAAAAGATATTCAAAGAGTATGACATATACTTTCTATATGTAAACATAACGAACACTTCCATACAATTATGAGATGCTTTATTTCGACAGATACCAAATTGGAAACTACATCTTTTTATTATTTAAAACCGTATTCATCCATGTATAAAGCGATATTTATAGTACAGATAAGATGACTGAGTGTATGGTACCTCACTGATAAAACATCAGACACCTTTGGTAGCAATTATAAAAATATTATATATTGAATATAAATGACATTGCTGCTGCAACCAGAAACCAGCTCAATTTGTTTGTATTATTACTGCTATAGTACAGTACTAAAAGTGCTTGATACATTTGGATATGAAATTAATGTAGTAGTTAAAAAGATTAATACAATTTTTTACATGTATCTTCTACAGATGTGATTGTTTTCTGTTAGAAAAATAAGACACCTCCCACATAATGTTCTAAAAAAACTTATAAAGTTTTTAAGGCTGGTCACAGCTCAGACTGTTGTAGCATACACCACCACCATCATCCCACATAAACATCTTCATTTGTCTGTGATTTAATCATTATTTTGTCCTGTTTAAAATATAAGTTAATATTGTCATGACACAAAAAATATCAGCACAATACAACTATGCAATAAGCAAAATAAATAAATACCAACAATATACAGTCCTATGTTTAACTTTTCATAGGAAATATAAGAGAAAATAAAGTTTAATTTAAACCGGCATTCATAAAAGCAATATTGTTTGATGAATTAGTCTGAAATAAAAGTTATCATACAGGTAGGCATTTATAAGGAACAAATACCTGGATTGTCTTGTTACATTGTTCTTATAGATGTATTTGCCAATCCCATTTGTTTTTCACTTTCACATGAATAAAACATGAATGAAGACAAGCTTTTCACACAATCTGGCATTTGGATTGGCCACACACTCATCATTGCAAATTCTGAGGAATTAAAACTGTAAATTCTGGATTGGTCAAGACACGTTGCCTTTTTGTATAACTCATACATTTGTAAATTATGACTCAGGACAAGTCAGGATATATTCCTTAGTATCTGTTTCAAGAATTAATCCACAAAAACATTCCATTACTGGATCTGTATTCAATATTCAATATATACTCTGTACAAAAATCCTCACTTTTTTGGAGAATTTATTTTAATATAAATAAAAGTTGTTTGCACTTGCTACGAGCAACAAAAGGATTATATTTTATTTGCTAATTTGTTATTTCTGATACTTTGACCTTCACAAAGCTATTATATTTATGAACCTGAGATGATATTTTAAAATTTTCCTCTTATCCTTAATGTATGTGCCTTTGGAACAATGGATAAGGTAAATTCCATAATTTAAATAAATTAATCATTCAGCAAAGAGAGAGAGAGAGAGAGAGAGAGAGAGAGAGAGAGATTTATAAGTGAGTTTCTTCACAGATTAATAGAAACCACTAGCCAATTTCTGACTGCAGTTGTAAGATATCATTTTAATGTGAGTTATAGGCCCCCAAGTACTATTCCTGAGAGAAGACACAATGCTGGGTTTTAGAAATTAAAGCCACACAAGTACCAGTTTGTTACTCTGTGAAAAATGGGGTCATCATGAGAAAATGGAGACACCTTATGTACCTGCTGGTGATGAGTGGTCAGTGAGCAATTAAATTGTTGTTCCTAAGTCATATAGACAGGAAATGCATAGTCTAGCTGCTAACCTATAAAACTCCTTAAGCTGGTAATTTTGGTGTCAATAAGACTGATCACAAAATCCTGAATCATTTATATTTGCCGAAAATTAAAAGTGATGTTTATAAGCACCATAGATCTTGTCACACTTGTCAAATGGCAGGAAATCCCAATTAGGTAATATCTAAGGCACATCTGCAACCTATTCCTGCATTTGACCATTTCACAAGCCATTTAACATAAAATTGGTAGACTGTTAGTTCTTTACATATTACCAAGTAAGGCAACCAATACTTGTTGACCATAATGTGTGCGTCCTCAAGATTTCCATAGTCTATTCCTTTGAAGAATATTAAAGGAAATACTGTTCTAAATTTTTTGGAAATGTTTTTAACACTGGTTTGCCTTCCAAAATCTGTCCAGCAAATGTTATGTTTGATTATTTCCAACAAGTTATGGATTAATTAGTCACCCTGAGAATGATGGGGCTAGCTCAAGACTGTCCGAAAACTCTCACACCTACCAAGGACACATGTATACGATTATACTGAATCAACCCTTACAAAAGACAGTGATCAGTAAAAACATGCATTGTTTAATTATCTGGTAAGATCAGGAGAGTTTTTCCCCCATATTGGTATTTATCACCAAATGAAAGACCCCATGACTACCCTAAAACAACAAAAGACTGTCCCAAAACACCCTCAACTACCCAGGATACAAGTAGGGAATTAAATAGAACAACACCCAAATAAAAAGAGAGTGATCTGTAAAATTCCACCCTGTATAATTATCGAGTAAGATGAGTCAACTTTTTTTATACTTGCTGAAGACTGTCCCAAAACACACTCATCAACCCAGGATACATGCATACAATTACAGTAACTTAATGAAATATGCAATTTTGGTGCATTTTCTCTCTTTCTTTCTTTCTATTTCTTTGATCATAGATAATCCACTAAACTACTTTCATATTGCAAAGAGCAGCACAATTAACTAGTCAGAATCATGCGTCACTACATTCATGTTTCAAAAACTATTTAAAGCTTTTTGTAAACATCTTGTGACAAAGAGCAGCTGAATAATTAGAACCTAAGGGTGCTATATTTATATTTTTAAAATTCTCGAACCAAGAACAATGCAAATTAAGTAATGGCAAACAATCGTACACAAAATATAATACTTCTAATCGCAAGTAAACATTTTTATCATGATACGAACATGATATTCCACATTCGGTTATTTCGGTTTTTGCGGCAAAATGTGTTCCAAAATGAAGATCGTGATCAGAATAAGAACACCTTTAAGTAAAGCTTAATTTTTTTAATGTCATTTTACCTATAAACTTTTTATGTGATATTGATGTTCCTCTGAGATATTTTATTTTCGCGCGAGCTTATGTGCAAAAGTATCACAGGAGACGATTGAAATCTGTGAGCTGCGTCAAAATGGGTGACGTACAATACAATCATTACAACCAGGATTCGTCTGATGAAAGCTCATTAAGAAGAGTACAGGGGAAAGATCATTGTCATTTCTGATCCTTACTTTTCTAAAATAACTAATGTTTCACTAAGAAGTTGATTTCTTAAAAGGTGAAGCTGAATACTTAAGTGCGTCAAAACTGGGGTTGAAAAAAGATGGCGCACCCAGCTGTAGTGTAAGCGCTTTTGTTTTCGTAAGGTGCTATACATCTCTTAGACATTCGAGAAAGCATATAGTTTTAGAGACGATTAAAACTTTGTTGCTAACGTACACGTTAAAAAAGGGACTGAAATAGTTATCGACACAAAATGAATGTCGTGAAACACCATGGGGAGTATTCATTATTTCTGGTAAAGGAAAAACTTTAGAAATTTAGAGCGCCGTCTGTTATCTTAATGCCATGCTAATCTCTAGTATTCCATTATGACACCAGATGGCAACACAAGTTGGACAACAAAGACGATACTGATAAAGCTTAGTATTAACATTGTTGCAATTCCACATCTGTATGCAAACAGTAGTTGGAATAATGTAATTGTAAAGTTTACAAACAGAATATACAAAACTTGTAATAACTGACAAAGCGTTTGTCATACGACAAACTACATAATGAATTCAGTAGTTGGCCAATCGCAAGATACAATGATGCAAAAGGAAAGTAGATCGAAAAACTGACAAGCAACCATTTACAGCTTGGATCAATGAAGAATATAAACTTCATGACTAGAATTATGAATGTAGCACTTGCAGCAGTCATTCCTTCTGGCTGGTAAGTGCATTATTTGTCATTAAATAGTGTAGGTATATTTTTGATTCAACCTGGGCACAATGGTGATGCTTAACAAAATATGAATAAAGACTGTTTTATATAAAACTTTTCAGGTCAGCGTCATCAAATGTAGCTAACAGTACATACTTTGTTAGTAGTAAATGGGGCCACTATAGCGACAATACGAATTAGCATTACAGAACCCCTTGGGCCACTATAGCGACAAGGGAAATTTAACATGGGGAAAACACATGGGCCACTATAGCGACAAGGGGAATTAACATGGGAAAAAAGCATGGGCAACTCTAGAGACAAGGGGATTGAACATTGGGAAAAAAAGCATGGGCAACTCTAGCGACAAGGGAAATTGAACATGGGGAATTGTAATAGGGTCAAGACCTGATAGGTGTATGGAAAGGGAACAGGGGGAGAGGGACACAACACACACACACACACACACACACACACACACACACACACACACACACACACACACTTTGAATATAAATAGGCTAGGCAATTTAAAGTCAATCTAAATAGGCTAGGCAATTGAAAGTCAATCTCTTTTCAAGAAATAGGAGTGGCCCTGAAAAGGGCCTTTGGATTTATGTTAATATGCCCTTAACATAAAGGGCATCTGTGGCATCTTCTTGTCCTCAAGCTGCGTCTTACAGCAGGGCCATACATCAGAGTCCTCTTGAGGCAACCTTGTCTCTCTATGTAGACTCTTCGTATCCACAGACTGCTGCTGGTCCTGTGGACAACTGTCCACTTGGATCGGACATACATGAGCATGTCCGTCCTGAACATCATTGAAGATACGAGGGTGGAAGATTCAACGTCAGTCCACATCTTGCGGCTACGAGAATAGGTGAGTGATTGCACTGAACTGCGCTTATTTATAGGGAGAGAAAGGATTGAAACGGATTGAGTTCGTTGACCAATCCAAACACGCGTGACGAAATTCAATCAGTCCGCATCCAATCGGAAGAGAGCAGTCTGTGACGTCACGTGGCCTATATACATTCGCTAGCGCCTGTGCGCTGTCAATCTATGCGACAGTTATTCAACATGACGGAAACTCAGAAAACGATCCATTGGGGTGCACCGACGGTGGAGACTACCCAAGGGAACCCGGACTTACTTTCAGAAGCGGTAAACTGGGATTTTGTGGATTTTCTGACCTCGCAAGAATTTGTTCCAGAACCTTCGTTACCATCTTTACCACACATGGAGAATTTTCGACAGAGACAGAAAGAAGAATTGGAGAAATTTATACAGAGACAAAAGGAAGCAGAACAAGCTTTTCTGCTACAGCAACAGCAGCAAGAAGAAGAGGTAAGAAGAAAAAAACAGCAAGAAGAAGAAGCAGCAAAGAAACAAGAGGGTGAAAGTCAAACGGTCACGGTACTGTTGGACATTTTAGCGGAGTTAAGAAGTCTGAAACAAATGTATCAGACTTCTTTATCACGACCGAAGAGAATACGACCTTCCCGAGCTAAACACGCCAACCCTGAGACTAAGCCTACCTTACCACCCTTAGTGATTTCAACCCAATCATCATCATCAAAAGTAGGCCTCGGACGTCGCAAAGGCTTAAGACAGTTAAAGTTGATTGCTTAAACTCACCCCTACACCAAGAAAGTAACGGCCCATTTCAGGGCCACCCACTTCTCTCGAAAAGAGATACAATTTCAATTGCCAATAACTCAAAATAACAACCCATTTTACCCCTATAGTACGTGTCTGTGTATGAGTGCGTGAGTGTATGTTCTTATTTTAAAATCATAACCCAAAGTCACTTACCTTTTATCATTAATGTGTTCTGTTATCCATAGTTACAATAAAATTCACAACATAAACACTCTTAAAAAAGTTCATTCACTTCTTTTGTGTCATTATTTACTCTCTCTGTTTTTTAGATTTCTTCACAGGCTTTTCCTCTTCTTCCTCCTCCCATTCTTCCCTTCTTCTTTTCTTCTCTTGTTTCTTTTTCTTCACCTGTCTGCTTTCTTCCTCTTCTTCTTCCTCTCCTTTCTCTGAAGAATCCCTCTCTTCTTCTGACTCCTCTTGTTTCTTTTTGGGGCAATCTGGAGACCAATGTCCTTTTTCTTGACAATAATAACAGGTATCTTGACTTTTGTCTCTTTTAACCCCTTTTTTTTCTTTTTTGACGGTCTGGACACTCTGAAGACCAATGCCCTTTCTTTTGACAGATATAGCAAGTATCTTCACTTTTATCTCGAAAAGAAGGAGAGTAGTCCGAAGGCTGGTCTGAAGAGAATTTTCTAATGACCCCTCGCAACGCTCTGATGAAACGTTCCATCTGGCTAGTCTCTTCCATCGTTGTGCTCAGTTAGAGAGTGAAATGAATAGTGAAAGGACAAGACACATACCCTTTTATATACGCTGGTCTGCCAGGACTATAAAGTAGCTCATGGTGTTTAAACTTGAGTCATTTGACTTTTTGCTTTCAAGATGAAACGATCTAATTCATTTGAGAAGAAAGAAAGTAAGAGGCAGAAACGTGATCTATCGCCTCGTACCAGAGCTGAAGTCTTGGCACAAATTCATGCCAGTGATTTTGAAGAGGACATGAGTGAACCAGAATCCAAGCCCTCTCAACCAAGTTCACCGCCCTTAGTTAACCCTGACAAATACTATTCCATTCGAGAGACAGAAAAGCGCTCCTCTAGAAAATTTAGAACCACGGCTTACACCTACACGGTGAAGTTTAAAGATTTCAAGTCCGAAGTACCCTTAGAGAAAGCAGAAGGGTTCATCACCGAGATGTTGGATTCTTTACTCACCGCACTCAAGCGACAATGTCAACCCAAAGAAGACGATCGCTTGACACTATCCATACAACACGATGGTTTGAAATCCTCTGTTTGGATCGAATTTAGCAGACCCACAGAACTGACCCCTTCCAAAGTCATGGACAAGATACAACAGGTGCAACAATCCAATGACAAGTTTGACATCACCGATGGTAAAGCCACACTGAAAATGGCTCACGTCTCTCTTCCTCAAGGGACTGGACGCAAAAAGATGTTATTGGTGAACGATCTTCGCAGCATTAAGCGTAGCCTCGTCCAAATTTACAACCCTCATGACCAGATGTGTTTAGCCCGGGCTATCGTGGTGGGGCGAACCTATGCCAACAAGAACGACACGGCAGAATGGAAAAGAGCCTGGAAAACTAGTCAACGATCCGACCGAGCCAAACAACGAAACGAAGCAGAACTCCTGTTACAACAAGCTGGCCTGTCCAAAGACACACCCTGTGGCATTCCTGAAATGCAAACATTGCTAGATGTCCTAGCTCCACTCTACACCTTGAAAGTGCACCCTCAAGAAGTGCATGGGCCTCTGATGTTTCGAGGGAAAGACGTTAAGGACGGAAAATACATTCACCTTTATCATCACGATGACCATTTCGATACCATTACCAATATCACTGGATTCCTGGGATACAGATATTACTGTGAGAAATGTGACCATGGTTATAACAATCGAGAGCAACACAAACATTGCGGATTGAAATGCTCAGGATGTTTGGCATCTCCACCCTGTCTGAACGAAGGGCCACTGCATTGTTCAACTTGTCTGCGCACGTTTGTTAGCCCTACCTGTTACCAACAACATTTGAAGACGCAAGGTTCACAGCAGAAATGTGCTTGTCAACTGCTGAGATTGTGCCCTACGTGTGGACAAGGCATACGTACCAACAGTGCCAAGGCACACGTATGTTCAGGAAAGAAAAAATGTCACATTTGTCACCACATCGTGGACTTGGAACATCAATGCTACGTGCAAAAATACCAACCCCCACCAGAGAAAGAGGATGGACACAAGAAGAAAGGCAATTTCATCTTTTTCGATTTCGAATGCATGCAAGAGACCCGCATTCACATTCCAAATTTCTGCGTGGCTCATCGAGCATGCGACAAGTGCATTCAAGAACCTATCTTCAGTCATTGCCCTCACTGCAGCAAGATTCCTGGAAGACGGGAAAAAATCTTTCAGGGACCGAACACGCCAGCTGATTTTGCCCAATGGGTCTTAGACCCCATCGACAAGACGTGGAGCCAAGAGGATATCGAACGTTACGGAGATTGTCATCGTCATGCCACGGTGATGGCTCACAATTTCTCCGGATACGATGGACAGTTTCTTTTGAGGTATTATACAGAACAAGGCACCGAACGTCCTAAAGTGACTTTGAA
Source organism: Sinohyriopsis cumingii (assembly GCA_028554795.2). NCBI lineage: Eukaryota > Metazoa > Mollusca > Bivalvia > Unionida > Unionidae > Sinohyriopsis > Sinohyriopsis cumingii. Next base: position 42,982,498 of record CM068838.1, read on the forward strand.
CGGAGCCAAAATCATTTTCATGCAAGTGGGACAAGTACAGTTTAAAGATTCGATGAGTTACTTGGCCATGCCTTTGAGCCGAATGCCTAAAACGTTTGGAATGACAGAAATGGCTAAAGGGTACTTTCCACACTTTTTCGATACGGAAGCCAATTAACACGCCGTTCTACCCCATTTACCTGAGGCTCACTATTACGACCCTGACAACATGGGTACCGAACAACCAGAAGCTTTCTACGCTTGGTACCAGGCTCACGCCTCCGACCCTTTCGACTTTCAGGAAGAAATGCTAAAGTATTGTCGTTCCGACGTGGACATTTTACGACGTTGCTGTGGAAAATTTTGAGAACGGTTCATGGAACACGGAGGGGTCGATCCTTTGAAAGAAGCTTGCACCATTGCCAAAGCGTGTTCCTTAGTGTACCGGCAACGATTCATGCCTGAAAACACCGTGGCGGTCATCAGCCCTCGAACGACCAACTATGTCAAACGTCAATACCACTGGACAACAAATTTTTACAAAAGTCATGTTACTGAAATAAAATTAGTCAATTCTTATCAATTTTTATGTGCTGAACACGAATATGACAGTCAAATTGCAAAATTGGCTCTAGTTTTTTTGTAATCTGCAAGAAATTAATGTTTACATAACGAAATGCATTCCAATAGTAAAAGGTCAACTGTAATAGCCTACCTATAAAAAATGAAGTCATTGACTACATCTTAGATTTCTTCGCCTGTCTCTTGTACAGCTGTTCGGGAGCATCTCTGAGGAGTGTCCAGCAGTAGTCAGCCAGCATTGTAGTGGACCATTTTCCCTGGTATCTTTGTTCCATTGTTGCGATATCTTGATGAAAACGTTCGCCTTGTTCATCATTAACAATACCACAGTTGCTAGGAAAGAAATCCAAATGGGAATGAAGGAAGTGAATCTTTAGAGACATATTGCAGCCAAGTTTCTTATACTTCATCAACATGTCTTCTACTAGTTCCTTATAGTTTTCTGCCCTAACATTTCCGAGGAAGTTTGTAGAAACTAGGCGAAAAGCATTCCATGCTTGTTTCGCGTCACCTTCCAGCAAGTTTTTGAACCAGTCATCTTTGAAAAGCTCTTGAATCTGAGGACCCACAAAAACTCCCTCTTTAATCTTTGCTTCGCTGAGTCGAGGGAATTTTTCATGCAGGTATCGGAATGCTGGCAAAGTCCGGTCAATGGCTTTCACGAAGTTCTTCATCAAACCTAGTTTGATGTGAAGGGGTGGTAGCAAGATTTTCTGAGCCTCAACCAGAGCTGGGTGTTGGATATTCTTCTCTCCAATGGCTACATTCTGCCTGTGAGTCCATTCCTTCCTCATGTAGTGCATTTCCCTTGCTCGGCTATCCCACTCGCATAAGAAACACATGTATTTTGTATATCCTTGCTGCAGTCCCATTAAAAGGGCAACTACCTTCAAATCACCACAGAGGTGCCAGCTGTACTTGTTATACTCAATGGAATTCAGTAGCTGCCTTAAGTTATCGTATGTCTCTTTCATGTGGACAGCATACGCTACTGGAATAGATGGAAGAATGTTTCCATTGTGCAAAAGCACAGCCTTGAGACTCAGTTTCGAAGAGTCCACAAATAGTCTCCATTCTTGTGGGTCATGAGTGATTTTTAAAGCATTCATGAGGCCCTCAATATCGGAACAGAATATCAGATTACTTTCCTTTCTGAAGAAAGGCTCCAATTGCTGGTGGCGCTTTCGATATGCAGTAATTGTGACATCTTCTTCTAGAAGATTCCATTGTTGGAGTCTTGATCCTAGCAATTCTGCCTTGTTCTTTGATAAGTCCAAATCACGAATCAGGTCATTTAGTTCTTCCTGTGTTATTCTGTGTGGGGTTGATGATGCACCACAGTGAAAATCTGGATCACTGCATGCTGATGGACCAGGAGAAGAACAGGTCGACTCACCTTTGTCTTCGTCAGATGAATCAAGAGAATATTCTGCTGGAGGTTCTGGAATAGGAAGTCCCTCACCATGTGGAACTGGTCTCAATGCAGACGGAATGTTTGGGTAGACTATTCTCGACTTCTTTCGCTTCGTTATTCCGCCGGAAAGAGGAGGAACCAAGCAGAAGTAACAGTCATTTAGGTGGTTGCTTGGCTCTCTCCACACCATTGGGACTGCAAACGGCATTGATGACCTTTTGCAATTCAACCACTGTGAAAGCTGTGTTGTACATGTAGCACAGCATATATGCGGAGCCCAAGGCTTGTCTTGGTCACCAACCTTGCATCCGAAGTAAAGATGATATGCCTTCTTCACTTGAGAATTGATACTTTTCTTCTGGTTGGCAAATGTCACTTCCCCACAAATATAGCAAAAATTGTCCGCGGTATTAACACACTTTCGAGGCATTACTGTTCTTTATTGTACGTAAATGGATAAAATAATAAGTTTTATGTAACAGTAGCTTGAACTGTCTCGCACAACGTCTAAAATATTTTAAATGCTGAACCTATCTGATTGGGCTTTATATAGTACACTGCTTACGTCAGCTTCAGCAGCCGCCTGGCATTAGTATAATAGGCCTACACATGTATAGTACACTGCTGACGTCAACTTACTTCAGCAGCCGCATGGCATTAGTATTGCATTGCATCAGAAAATGATGCAATCAACTGTGGATGATGTGAGCATGATGGTATTATGCAATGTTACATCATTATTCCGGATGTTGCTGCAGTCCTACTGGAGAAATTTACAAAGTGAAACATAGAAAATGAGGTATATGAATATCTTCAAAACGAGAGCCAATACAAATTTTTCACGGTTATATTCGTGTTCGGCACACCAAAATACTACAGATTAGGGCCTTTTCAAGTCAGTAATGATTTCACTGTTGACCAGTGTACTCGGTCAAAGCCCTACGCTGGTTACATTACTTGTGCGGCAAGGAAGACAAATGGATTCAGCATGCCCGCAACGGAGGGGGCGAAAAGACCATCGGAACGCATTCGGTAAATGGCTGGGACTTAGAAAACCCCAAGATCGTGTACGAGTTTAACGGCTGCTTATTTCACGGATGTCCCGTCTGTTACCCTGACCGTGACACTAAAAATCAGTTTTTACAACGAACCATGGAAGACTTGTACCAGGCCACTTGTCAGCGACGCCTAAAGTTAGAACAGGAAGGATACCAAGTGGTGGAACTGTGGGAACACGAGTACGATCACCGTTTGAATACCGATCCCGAGTTTAAACGCCTCGTGGAAAGTTACAAGCTGGTGGACCCCCTGAACCCGAGAGATAGTTTGTACGGAGGAAGGACCAATGCCACCTGTTTGTTGTACCAAGCCGACGAAGAGAAAGGAGAAGAAATAAAATACTTGGACGTGTGTTCGCTGTATCCCTACGTGTGCAAATATTGTCGCTTTCCTGCAGGGCAACCACAATTGTTCACGGAACACATCGACCTGAAAATCATTCGACAATACGAAGGCTTGATCAAGTGCAAAGTTTTGCCTCCCACGGACTTGTACCATCCCGTCTTACCTCACCATTGTCAAGGCAAACTGATGTTTCCTTTGTGCCGTACTTGTGCCGAAACGTTCAACCAAGACCAGCCTTGTCAGCACACCCAGGAAGAACGGGCCTTGACGGGTACATGGGTCAGCGTAGAATTGTTCAAAGCTCTGGACATGGGATGCCAACTGTTAGAAGTGTACGAAATTTGTCACTTTCCCAAGACACAACAATACCACAAGGGTGACCCCACGCAGAAAGGGATTTTCGCAGACTACGTGGATGCTTTTTTGAAACTAAAGCAAGAAGTCAGTGGCTATCCGTCCTGGTGTCACACTCCCGAAGACCAAAAGACATTCAAAGAGAAATACTATGCACAAGAAGGCATCACTTTAGACCACATCGAGAAAAACGAAGGCAGGCGATCGTTTGCCAAAGTGATGTTAAATTGTTTGTGGGGTAAAATGGCACAACGCCCGTGTTTACCCAAGACGCAGTATTTGACCGAACCTTCCCGCTACTTTCAGATGATTCACGACAAAACCAAATACATGAAACACGTGGACGTCGTTCGTGAGGATTTGATCTTGGTCAATTACGAAGAAGATCTGGACTTTGTACAAGACGACCCTTTTGGAAATGTCATAATTGCGGCTTACGTGACAGCTCATGCTCGCTTAAAACTGTACGAAGCTTTAGAACTGTTAGGGGAACGCGTCCTGTACTTTGACACGGACAGTTGCATTTACATCCATCACCCGAGTCAACAGCACCCTTACATCGAAGGAGACCGTTTAGGAGCCTGGACAGACGAGCATCCCGACGACAAGATTCTAAGTTTCGCGAAGTGGTGGTCCTAAAAATTACGGCTACGAATACCAGGACAAACAAGGAGAAGTGCACACGCAGTGCAAAGTGAAAGGATTGACTCTGAATTATCGTACCAGTCGAGTGGTGAACTTTGGGGTATTGAAAGAAGCCTTGCAGTCTGGAGAGGACGAACACTTTAAAGTGACCACCTATCAACCCAACAACATTCTACCTTTACCCACTCACCACATCGTCAGTCGACCCTTGGAAAAAGTCTATCAAATCGTGTACCAGAAGCGAGTGCGACTTCTCAATCATTTCACCTTACCGTATATACACGTCGGTATTGGTCTGTGTATAAAAAGGAACCCTAGGCAAGATCGATAGTTCATTGTGACTACCAAGACCAAGTGAACAAGATGAATACTTTCGGAGAAACACAAAACAAGTTTAGAAAGGCACAATTCAAGTGTAGGGCTTCTTAAGTGGAATGCGCTTGTGAGCCTTGCAACTTTTCAACCTGTGTTAGTGACAGTACCAGAAGAACCCGTCACCCAGGACAGGACTGTCGTGGACATTCCTGAAAGGTCATTCCGGGAGGACACTTGTGTGACAATACCTCATGTAGAGAATGTAAGAACATTACACACTGTCCCTAGGACATCTTGGTTACCCAGAACATGTTGCACAGAGACTTGTTTATATTCCACTTTGATCGTTTTGATGTGTTTTTTATTCCTGTACATAACTATTTGGCTTTTATGTGTTTTTGTCTTTCGTATTGTTCATATTTGAAACATTCAATAAACGTGTCCTAAAAAAAGTATATAAACTCTTGTCTTGTTTTTTTTTCGTGTCACAAGTGACATTCCTCACACTATGGCTACTTCTACTGTCTCTGCTCCCTCTTCCTCCACTGTCAAAGTCATCGACGAACACTTAGATCGTGCCAGTTGGGAGGCTTTGTATCTTCGTCATCCCTTTAACATGCTCATTGCTGGACCTAGCGGTTCAGGCAAAACCGAATTCGTCAAACGTTTGATCGAACATAAACATCATTTGATCGATCTACCACCTCAACGGATCGTGTGGTGTTACAAAGAGTGGCAATCGGCGTACAGCCTCTTGCGAGAAAGTCAAGGCGATTCCATCGTGTTTGTGGAAGGCATTCCTAAAGAAGACGATGGCATCGTCTCTGACTCCCGTCAAACCAATTTGGTCATTTTTGACGACATGTTAGGAGAAGACGAAGAAGAAATTAAACTGTGGTTCACGCGCAAAGGGCATCACCGTAATTCCAGTGTCATTTACATCACTCAAAATTTGTTTCAACAAAGTAAAGCGCATCGCACCATCAGTCTCAATGCGCATTACGTGGTCTTGTTTAAAAGCCCTCGAGATAAATCGCAAGTGCAAGTCTTAGCCAAACAGTTAGGAACGCCTTGGCTGACTCAGGCGTACGACGATGCCACTCACACTCCACACGCCTATTTACTCGTCGATTTGAAACCTATGACTCCCGATGATTTGCGATTTCGTACCCACTTGTTTCACCACTGGTGCCAAGACGGAGGGCCTGTCCTGTACACGTCTCCGTCCTCGACTTAACTTCATTCCACAAAAAATCTATAAAAACCTCAGACCCTTTTCGTCTGTCTCACACACAGTGTGAACATGACGTCCCTTCAGTCGCATCTTCCCGTCAAATTGATTCGTGCCTTCTACGGCATCAGTCGAGGAAAAAATCCACAAATACGAGCTCGTGTCTTAGAAGCTAGTCTCAAAGAAGTCTTACGATGGTTCACGGTGACGGCACGTCAGTTCCTCCAAGGGATCATTCAGATTCCTCATCAAACCAAACGCTTTGTCGATCGAAACAAAGTCGCTTTGACCCAACTGGCCGATCCCCGCATCGACACTCAAACCAAAAAACAAATCATTTTGAAACCTGGAGGGAGCGGTACTCTAGGAGGGGTCATCATTCGAGTTCTCTTAAGATGGGATCCTAATGCGCCCAAGCTTCTCCCCAAGACAAAAAAAGAAGTCAAACGAAGCTCCAAGAAGAAAAAGAAAAAGACCAGGTCCCCAAAGAGAGCCTTGTCTGCAAGAACGTCTCCAGTGGCGGGACCCTCCTCTTACCAGACACCACCCCGGAAAAGAAAAGTCCCCAGAAGAAAACTAGTCGCAAGAGAGGCACTTCGGCCAGGACGCAACCTTACACTCGCAAACCACGGCCAGCCACGGCGGTGACTGCATCTCCGGTAGCCTCAGGTTCAATCACTTCTCCGTTGATGTCACCAAGAACAGAACAGTACTTGGAGACGTTGATCACACCAAGAACTTCTCCGCTGATGACCCCAAGAACTTCCCCAGTGGCAGGGCCCTCCCATTTAACGGCAGTGGCTGCGACTCACAAAGTACCTGCTCCCAAAATCAAAGTCCAAGAGAGGTCGGCATGTTACAAAGTTTACTGGATTTGTCCAAGCAAGAACTAGGTCGATTTAGTCCGTTGCGTACCCCTCCACGACGTGTCATGCCTGTCCTCAAGTTGATACGCCGTCAAGACAATCAGTGGCGACGCGTTCCAGTATAAAAAAGGCCTGTGACCAAGTAGGGGTATCAGTGTTTTTGGTGCTGAAGACTCAAAGATGTCACCCTCCAGAAAACATCCCTCTTCTAAACAACCCCAAGGAAAGAAAAGGAAAGGAATGCCTCCAAGTTTAGTCAAACATGGGGACATGTTATCTGTCCTGTCCAAAGCTTCTCCACCCCTGCGAAAAAAACTCATTCAATCGGCCTCCAAAGAGGTCATCGATACCGTGTGCGAATGTTGTTTGAACGTCTTGAAAGGCACGATCCCTTTGTCCAAACACCAGAAACAATGCTAAGGCAAACATCGTCACGTTCTGCGTCAAATGGTTCAAAAGAAAATCCCTCTCGGACAAAAGAAGAAGATGTTGGTTCAACGTGGAGGAATTTTACCCCTTTTGCTAGGTCCCTTACTGAAAGGAGTCTTGGGAACCATGTTGGGAGGACTGATGGGAGCAAGATAAAAAGGCCCTCTGGAGTCCCAAGATCTCAGAATCGACCTTTGACATCCCATGGAAGGACGAAAACTAGCTTTAGTGCCTTACAAACGATGGATGGAATACCATCGTTGGCAAGAACAACGCACCCCGCATTTACCTCCCAATCCCCATTTGAACGAGATGTCCCAGTTACAACACGAATTGCAGTCCTTAATGGATCGCCAAGATTTCTCCGAAACAGAAAAATCGCAAAAGTACGGCCAACTCTTGCAGCGACTGCAACTCTTTCACCAAAAAGCTTTAGACGAAACAGCACTACCCACTCTGAAAGATTTTAAGACCTTGATGAAAAGTCCAGCACCATCATCACTACCACCACCACCACTACCATCCCCAGTGGTCACCATAAATGCTACCCCACGAAGGTCTCAGAAAGAAGAGATACGAGAAGTGTTTCAAACACCGTCAGCAGCTCCCATGTCTAGTAAGATTGCAGCATCCTTGTTGACCCCGTCCCCCACACCCCAACGAGAAGAAATGGTCGCTTGGGTTAAAAAGATGATGTCCACTCCTCCTTCGACAGAAGTGTAAAAGAAAGAAGGGAAACCAGAAGTGAAAAAATAAAAGAAGACCAAAGCCATTCCATTGCCACCTCCACCACCACCACCACTACCTTCGACTTCTACTCCCGTAGCCCATCGGACACGTAAATCCGTTTCCAAGCCACCCTTTCGTCCCACCCAAAGTAGCATCACCGAAGAGTGGGTGACTTATTAACAAACCAAAAAAAAAAACCATGGAAAAAGTGTTAGCCAGCATTTACTACGATCCCTCCCATCCTGCAGGTTACGCAAGAGTTCAAAAATTGTATCGTGCTGCCAAAACGCGACTGAAAAGTCTCCGTTTACCTCAAGTGCAACGATGGTTACAAGAACAAGCTACTTATACTTTACACAAACCCATTCGACGCAAGTTTTCCAGAAGTCGCACCCGAGTGGAAGGCATTTATCATCAATGGCAAGCCGATTTAGCCGATGTCTCTCATTTGGCCAGCTACAATCGTGGCTACAAATATTTGTTTTGTGTCATCGACGTCTTTTCCAAATTTGCCTGGGTCGTGCCTTTGACTTCCAAATCGAGCAGCGAGTTAGTGCGAGCCCTGCAACGGGTGTTGAAACAATGCGGTCGTCACCCTCTTCGATGGCAAACGGACAAAGGCACCGAATTTCTGAACCAAGCTTTCCAAAAAGAATTAAAGAAACGTGACATTCATTTTTTTACCACCGAGAATCCTGAAACCAAAGCCAGCATCGTGGAACGTTTTCAACGCACTTTGAAAGAACGCATGTGGAAATATTTTACGTATCACCACACTCTGAAGTACATCGACATTTTACCGCAGCTGGTGCAAGCGTACAACCAATCTTACCATCGAAGCATTGAACGTGCCCCGCAAGAAGTGACTCCCGACAACGAAGTGCTGGTGTTTGAGCGCCTGTTTGGTGCGTCCCCGACGAGGGCTGTCCCCAAGAAAAGTGGAGTGTTGGACGTAGGAGATTGGGTACGCATTGGCAAAACCAAACGCACTTTTGACAAAGGTTACTTACCTAACTGGACCACCGAATTGTTTCGTGTCACTGGACGAGTGCATGGTCGTCATCCTGCCGTCTATAAATTGGAAGACATGAACGGAGGAGTACTCAAAGGAACGTTTTATTTGCCCGAGTTACAACGTGTCACCAAAAAAGAAGACGACGTGTACGACATCGAAAGCATTCTCGAACGCAGAACCCATAAAGTGGGCAAACGACATGTCAAAGAAGTCAAAGTACGTTGGAAAGGATATCCACCCAGTTTCGATTCTTGGATCGACGCTTCGCAAGTCATCGACTATAAAAAGAAGTGACCATCATGCCCTTTCACACAGACGCAGCTACGTCGACCGCTCCTTCACCCAGTTCTTCTCTGCAAGATTTACAAAAACAATCCGTGTCGGTGTGGTGTGGAGAACGTGTGCCTAAAACGCAAATCGTCTTTTTCTGTCAAATCTTCGTGGTGTATTGTGTCATCGGGGCAGCCATTGCTAAGTTGAGTTTGCAACAAGGAGACAAACAATTGTGGACCGTTTTATTGAGCAGTTGCATCGGTTACCTGCTTCCTAATCCCTCCCTGAAATTCACCTCGAACGGGAACCACGGAAACTTTGTGTCCAGTGCCAGTGCCAGCCACCACTCCAACAACAACCCCATTTTGAGCGGAGACACACCTCTGACGCCCAGTAACCCCTCGGACAGCCACAGAACTCTGGAATTATGAGTCACCAAAACCAATTTTACTTAACCTTACCCAGTGACAGTTCCATGGAGGTGTTCCCCAAGAACACGTTGTGCTGTTACACGGCCAAATTACCTCAATCCATCCCGTTAGATCACGAAGCCCATTGGGAAGTGGCTTTAGTAGAAATCATTCACCCGACCCAAGTCCTCAATGTCCTTCCCAATCAAAATTTTTTACGGTGGAAGTTCATGACGAGCCAGTGCAAAAGTACTTGAATACCCGTGTCAAATATGATCACAAAACCTCTGATGACAAAACTCAAAAGTGGTCCTACCACTTGTTCATTTCCCCAGGCTATTATTGTAGTGGTCAACATTTGGTCAGCATCATAGCTTCCAGATTTAATGTTGTGTTTCTGAAAGCTTTGGAAAGTGTCAGAAAAAGTGTCACCCTGGAGTACCACAAAGCAGCTCGTCGCTTCCTGATGAAATTTGACGGGGGTAAAATCGTGTCCATTTTATTTTGTCCTGAATTGTTTAACATGTTGGGTGGGGACATGGACGTGAGAAGGGCCATGATGAAGAAAAACGAATTACCAATCGTTTCCGACAGCGATTCTTTTAGCAAGTTATTTCGTTTCCCGCTAGAACTGAACCAAGGACTGAATTTGATGTTTGTGTACTCCGATGTGGTGGAGTACAACGTGGTGGGACACACCTCCGCACCGTTGCTACGTGTCATTCCTTTCAAAGTGGATTCTGCCACAGTCACTGACGAAGAAGGTGGAAACACTTACCACGTCCACCGCGAATTTGTACATCCTCACTATTTGCCTGTCAGCAAGTCTTATTTGGACACGGTCAACATTGCTATAAAAGGAGATCTGGGACAAAATATTCCATTCACCAAAGGGAAAGTCACGGTGAAACTCCATTTTCGAAAACGGTTCTCTCACGACTCGTAAGTCATGTATCCAGTGTACCGAGAGGGTTGCTCGACAGCGAGGACACGGTTTAGGAGATATGTTAAAATCGGCTTTTCTTTCGGTGGCTCCGGTGTTGAAACCGATGGTGACACGCGGATTGCACGCCTTGAAAGATGCGGCACTGACACAAGGCAAAGAATTTCTCCAAAATGTCATCATCGACAAACAAAACCCCAAAGAAGCTTTCATGAGGGCAGGCAAAAATGTCTTGCTGCAAACGGGTAAAGACCTTTTGGGCCGACGAGACACACCTATAAATGCCCTGCACGCTACCGAGTCATGCATTCAGCAAGGACAAGGCAGAAAGAGACGACGAAGAAAACACCCTTTCACCAGACTTCAAGCTAGAAAGGCAATGAAAAGAAGAACCGTTCGAGACTTAGACGTTTTCGATTATTGAGAAACAGACAAAAAAATGATGCACCGAGAGTCTTGCGCTTGTTCCAAGTCGGAACTGGATCTGTTTGAAATCAAAGGACAGCCCGAAGATTACATCGATCTGAATAGCAGTTACTTGTACTTGAAAGTCAAAGTAATGAAAACGGACAATACCAATCCTGGAGCCAATGATAGAGTAGCTCCTGTCAACAATTTCATGCATTCCTTGTTCAGCGAAGTGGACCTGTACTTGAATGACAAACTGGTCAGCAGCAGCATGGATACTTAGCCTTATCGTGCCTACCTGGAAAATCTCTTGACGTACGGAAAAGAAGCCAAGAATACTCATCTGGATGCTTGCGTGGTATGGAAACCTGACACCGCGGGTGATAACACGTTTAACGATAGAGCCCTCACAGCAGATGACGATCCTCACAATATGGGGTTTAACACACGTAGAAATAAAATTCTGCAAGGACGTAGTTTAGGACTGATGGATCGTTTGAATTTGGACATGTGGTTACAAGAAAAGTATTTACTGAACGGAGTAGATATCCGCCTGAGACTGAATCGTAGCAGTGCCGCTTTCCATTTGTTGGCTCATGCTAACGAGTTCAAAACGTTCATCCAAGAAGCCAGACTCTACGTGCGACGCGTGGAAGTGTTACCCAAAGTGGGAAACGATATCAGTCAAACGTTGAGCAGAACCACTGCCAAGTATCCCATACGACGCGTGGAAGTAAAAACCTTCACCATTCCTGCTGGACAGCGATCCATGATCGAAGATCATCTGTTCCAAGGCCAGTTACCCAAGCATTTGATCCTTGGTATCGTCAAGAATTCAGCCTTCAACGGAGTCCACAACGAAAATCCTTTCCTGTTTCATCAATACAACGTAGCCAAGATCGAAGTCAGTCGCGATGGCAAGACACTGTGTACCCGACCGTTTGAGCCTAAGTTCGGTGACAGGAATTACTTGAGGTCGTACTTGTCACTGTACGAAGCCACCGGACAGTTAGGGACCAACACCAGTCACGGCATATCGTACGAGGATTATACAGGAGGCTACGGTTTGTGGGCGTTTGATTTCACTCCAGACCAAGGCAGCGACGAGGGACATTTCCACCCTATAAAATCAGGCCAGATTCGTGTGGAACTTCAGTTTACTAATCCTCTACCTGACACAGTGAACGTCCTCCTGTATGCTGAATTTGATAATACCCTAGAAATCAACAGTTTGAGAGAAATCATTCTAGATTATTAGAAGCTATGGAAGACTGTTCAAGGCACAGATTCCTTGGTGTGTGGACAATATTGCGTGTATTTTCTGCATCATCGCAGCCTGGGCTATTCCTTAGAACATTTAGTGACTCATTTTGATCCTCGTTCTTCTTCTAGAAACGATGTGAAAGTAGATCGATGGTTTTGTGACCAGTATGCTTATCTTTTGTCTCAAGCTAGGAAACGTAGTGTCCATCAATGGCCTAATGACTTTCATCAGTGGAAATCACAATTTCATTCACAATGTTGTCAGCCCTGTCCAAAATAATGTGTCAATTGAAAACATGTTTGGTATTTGAAAAAAATGTTGGATGTTATATTGTTGAATTATTGTTAAAAAATGTTAGAGTTGTTGGTTAGTGTTAAGTGATTTTGAATAAAAAAATGTTGTGTTTTGAAAAAAAAGTGCCTTTGTCTTTTGTTGGGCTATAAGAATGTTGATTCATGCACTTTGACTTCTCTCTATCTCTCTCATGACACTCATTAAACGTTGCGGATCGAAAACCGTGTACTAAATGAACTGGCCGCGGAAGCCATTGTGGAAGAGGGAAGGATGAAAGAGGAGGAGAGAAGAAACAAAGAAGAGGAAGAAAAAGAGAGAGAAAATTTCAGAATCCCAGAGACAGAAAATTGGGATTCTGAAGCTATTTATCCCGCCTCTGCTCTCTCCCCAAAAAACGTAAAAAGAAACTGGGAAAGAAGATGTGTATGTGGCGCCAGGCCTGGAAGGTGCCATCATTAACCAGGTGTCCATGAAGTTCCAAAAAAAACAGCCCTTTTCAGGGCTACCCAATACTCTAGAAAAGAAATAACCATCGATTTGCCAGTGAGTAGGTAGAGTAGTGTGAATATAAACACTAACTCTTTTTCATTGGTGTGTGTGTGTGTGTGTGTGTGTGTGTGTGTGTGTGTGTGTGTGTGTGTGTGTGTGTGTGTGTGTGTAAACGCTCACGTACGTTTGTGTAGATAGTAGATTTGGGTTTAATTCTAATGCCTTGCGTATGTGTGAATAGTAGATTTGGGGTTTGTTTATTGCTGATTTAACTTATGTGGATAGTAGATTATATGAAATGAGAAAAGTGGGGATGTTTTCCTTCACGTCCGCGCGTTTTAAGTGATGATCTAGGTTATATCAATTTTATGTTTTAGGGGATGTTTTCCTTCACGTCCGCGCTTTAACTATAAGAACCCAGAAAGTTCGTCGTTCACACCATTCTAAGGAATAAAGGAAAGAAAATGGTAGCTGTAACATAATTGTTTAACCAGTTAAAGGACATTTGGTATTGGATGGTGGATGGAGCTTATGTAGTGGAAAGGATTGAACGTGAATGGAAGTATGAAGTAACCAGGGATTTTGTAAGAAGGCAAGTGACAAACCTAAAATCAGCTATGGATCTGGTGGAAGAGATGATAGAAGAAGAAGTAAAAAGACTAAGAGGCTATATAGATCCAGAGTATGTAAAGATTGGCCACTTGAAAGAAGCCATGGATAATGTGCCAGAGGTAAGGTGTTTTTTGGAAGAAGTAATGGAATGGACAGAGTGGTCCTTTGTCGAAAAAGACCTGGACCAGATTAAGAAATCGGAACAACTTATGAGAAAAGTGATGGAGGAAGAGGTCATGAAGATCAAAGACAAGTGGAATAAAGAACGAAAGGAGAAAGAAAACTTAAAGAAAAAAGACGCATTTGAAAAACTCAACAGCATTTGGATAAAGATACAAGAGAAGTTCAGGGCTATGGGGCACCCAGACTGGTTAGAAGAAAAAGAAAAGAGGAAGAACAAAGGAATTTTGGGAAAGATAAGGGGTTGGATGAGGAAATGGAGGAAATAGAACAAAAAGCAGAAGAAACCCAAAGGCCCTTTTCAGGGCCACTCCCATTTCTCGAAAAGAAATAGTAATCAATTTACCAATGTGTGTAGGTAGAGTAGTGTGAATATAAACACTGACTCTTTGTGTGTGTGTGTGTGTGTGTGTGTGTGTGTGTGTGTGTGTGTGTTATGTCCCTCTCCCCCTGTTCCCTTTCCATACACCTATCAGATCTGGACCCTATTACAATTCCCCATGTTTAATTTCCCTTGTCGCTAGAGTTACCCATGCTTTTTTCCCCATGTTCAATCCCCTTGTCGCTAGAGTTGCCCATGCTTTTTTCCCATGTTAATTCCCCTTGTCGCTATAGTGGCCCATGAGTTTTCCCCATGTTAAATTTCCCTTGTCGCTATTGTGGCCCAAGGGGTTCTGTAATGCTAATTCCCATTGTCTCTATAGTGGCCCCATTTGCTACTTTTGTTTCACACAAAGTATTTAAAACTAGTCAGGTAGCTTTAGCTACATTTAATGACGCTGACCTGGAAAATGTACGAACCTAGGCCTGCATATATATAAAATTGACCATGCTGTGTGGAACGAAACAGCATAATACCTAAAAGTTCGACATCGTATGCGTTGTCTTTGTCTCCCTAGAAATGTTTTCATGGTGTGTTCTCAATGATGTATTTACGTTAAGTTACTATGTTTTTGTTATAGATGTGTTGCTGTTGTTGTTGTAGTTGTTTGATTTTAGTACAACTACGTCAGGAAGAGCAGAAGACATCAAGGATTTTTTTTATTTTAAAGTAGTTCTGAGCGCGTAGACACCTTAACTGAGACGACTGGTCTGAGATGACTAGAATGAGATAAGAAAAATAAGGTTAGCGAAACAACAAGATTTGTTTTGTCGCATAGGTGAGAAAATGGAAAACTAAGTTTAAAAAAAAGGTCGTAGGGATGTATAGGGACAATGGGAATTTAACATGGACACAGCCTGGGGCTGTATAGGTACAATGGGAATTTAACATGGACACAGCCTGGGGCTGTATAGGGACAATGGGAGTTGAACATGGGAATATTATGGTTGTATAGGGATAAGGGAAATTTGGGTTTGTATAGGGACAATAGGAATGATGACCTCAGGGTAATGGACATTCGCAACAATGTTGCAAGTGGCTGACCTCAATTGGGCGAAACAGCGGGGAAAAAGCTAGAACGTTTGGCGGGGCGGGACATCTAAAACGCAGTTAAACACATACAAACAAACAAGCAAACAAATATAACAAAGACACAGAAACAGACACATACACATACACAAAAAATGGCAAAGAGAATAGCTATCTTTTCGAGGCAATGGAGGTACCCTGAAAAGGGCCATTGGGTTTTTATGGCAACACCATTCCGTTAACATAGAGGGCATCTCACAGAACTTCCTGTCTTCCTCAAACTTTGTCTAACCTCTGGACCGTATATTAAGACTCTCTCCAGACTGCCTTGCATCTCTTCATATATCCTTCTTTCCAATGGTCTGTATCAGTCATTCGATTTCTTGTCCATTATCATCTGACAAACGAGATAATCAAGGTTGAACACCATCGACGATACGAGAGTAGACGATTTTACATTTGTCCACATCTTATCACGGGAACAGGTGAAGAGAATGAAGTGAACAGGTGAGAGGAATGAAGTGAACAGAGCTCATTTATAGTGGAAGAGCGGATTGAAACGGATTGAGTTCTTTCACCAATCCAAACAAAATTTAGTCGCACGGCGGAGTTTGTCTTTCAACCCGAAGAGAGCTACATGTGACGTCACATTCCCTATATTGATGCGCTAGCGTCTGCGTGCAGTGAATCAATGCGAGAGTGCTAGAACATGACGGAAACTAAGAATACGACGAATTGGAGTACACCGGCCGTGGACACGAGAAGTGATGGCATAGCTGCCGCTACAAAAGCTAATACAGTCCTACTTCCAGTAGAAAACGATTTTAATTGGGATTTAGTGGATTTTATGTCTTCTTCATAAGAATTTGTTCCTGTACCAGTACCTTCGCCACTTTCTGCTTCCTTACCACACGTCGATGATTTTAGAGAGAGAGAGAGAGAGAGAGAGAGAGAGAAAGAGAGAGAGAGAGAGAGAGAATAATTGGAGACATTTTCGCAACAGAAGAAAGAAGCAGAACAAGCGTTTCTACTTCAACAGCAACAGCGAGAAAAAGAAGAAGAGGCAAGAAAGAAACGACATGAAGAAGAAGCAGAGGAGAAGAAAAGTCTAGGAGAGACGGAGGACGGTGAAAGTTAAACGGTGACGGTACTCTTATACGTTTTGTCAGAGTTAATGAGTCTGAAACAAATGTATAACACTTTTATTAATACGACACAAGAGAAAAAGAGCTTCCCGTGCCAAACAGTCCAAACCCGTTCACACCTACTACGCCTGAGATTCCCACCGTAGTGATGTTCACCAAATCGTCGACAGGAGCCGGTCCATAAGTATGCTTTGGCCGTGGCAAAGGGATAAGGCAGTTAAAACTGATTACTTCTCGTTCCTGTGTTTGTTTCTAAAAATAACAAAAACCAAACTAAGAGACACTTACGTTTTTCTTCTGGTATATTCAAGTAAAAATGTACAATACAATGTCACAACACAACACTTATCTTCTTCTGTGTCTTTTCACTCTTTCCTTTTTTGAATTTCTTCACTGTCACATGTTTTTCCTTCTCTTCTTCCTCACTTTCTTCTCGTCTTCTTTGTTCTCTTTCCTATCGTGCTTGATTCTTCCTTTTTGGAGGGTACCTCTTCTTGTTCTTGGTTGGGACCCCTCTATGCCTCCTGCTAATGTTGATTCTTATGGCAGTCTGGAGACCAATGTCGTTTCTCTTGACAATGATAGCATGTATCTTCACTTTTGTCTCTTTTTCCGCTTGTCTGCATTTTCTTCTTACAGATATAGCAAGTATCCTGACTTTTATCTCGAAAGTAGGTGGAGAAATCCGTCGGTATCTCTGAAGAAAACCTTCGTATGACACCTCGCAAAGCTCTGAACAGATGATCGATGTGGGTTGGCTCTTCCATCTTTCTGGTTTGATTGAGAATGAGAGTAATACTTGGATGGAATACACTGGCTCTTTCTATAGGCAAGACATTAGTCTGACATTAATATCTAGGAGACCATGGCGTTTCAAATGTAGTAAGAGACAGAAACGTGACCTATAGTCCAGACCCCGAGAGTCTGCACCAAACCAAAGTTCTCCCGAAGTAACGCCTGAAAGTATTACTTCATTCGAGAGACTGATAAACGCTTCTCTAGAAAATTTAGAACCACGGTCTACACGTACACAGTGAAGTTTAAAGATTTAAAGTCAGACATACCGCTGGAAAAAGCAGAGAAGCTCATCAACGAGTCGTGGGATTCTTTGTTAACCACACTGAAACGGCAATGTGAAGCCAAAGGAGACGATCGCTTGACCCTTTCCACTGATCACGACAGTTTGAAGTCCCCCGTTTGGATCGAGTTTAGCAAGCCATCAGAACTTACACCTTCCAAAGTCATCGACAAGATTCAACACATACGGCAGTCCAACGATGGAAAAGTGACACTGAACATGGCCCACGTGTCTCTTCCCCAAGGGACTTGGCGCAAAAAGGTGTTATTGTTAGACGACCTTCTCAGCATCATGCTCAGCCTCGTTCAAACTAGCATCCTGCAGGACCAGATGTGTTTAGCCACGGCCATCGTGGTGGGACGAACGTATGCCGACAAGAACGACACGGCAGAATGAACAAAAGCCTAGAATATCATTCGAAAATCAAACTAAGCCAAACAACAAAGAGAAGCAGAACTCCTGTTACAGCAAGGGGGAATATCCGCAGACACAGAGAACCCCCAAGAAGTGCGCCGACCTCCGCTGTTTCAAGGTAAAATATTCAAAGACGGAAAATAAATTCACGTATATCATCGGATAAACATTTCGGTGCCATTACTAATATCGTCCCATTCGTGAGAAATGTGACTTTGACTATGACAACCGAGAGCAACACAAGCATTGTGGACCGAAATGTTATGAGTGTTTGGCCTCTAAACCCTGTCTTGACGAATGTCAAGAACAAGTGTATTCCCTGATTGTCAGAGCACTTTTGTCAGCCCAGCCTGTTAACAACAACATCTGAAGACGAAAGGTTCACAGCGGAAAAGTACTTGTCAACTACCAAATCGTGGACTTGGAACCGAATGTTTCATTCGAAAGTACCATTCCGAACATGAAGAAGAGAAAGATGACCAGAAGAAAGGGAATTTCATCTTTTTCGATTTCGAATGCATGTAAGAGACTGGCATTCACGTTCCTAATTTATGTGTGGCTCATCGCGCGTGCGAGATGTTCATCCAAGAACTTATCTTTAATCATTGCCCTTACTGCAGGAAGATTTCTGGAGGACGTGAAAAATATTTCGGGGACCTATCATGCTAGCCGATTTCGCCCAATGGTTCTGAGACCCCATCCACGTCTCGTTGATGGGGTCAAAGAACCATTGGGCGAAATCGCCAAAGAGGACATAGAACGTTACGGAGATTGCCATCGCAATGCCGCTGTGATGGCCTACAATTTCTCGGGATACGATGGACAATTTTTTCTCATATACCATGCCGAATAAAGTATCGAACGTCCCAAAGTGACTTTGAACGGAGCCAGAATTATCTTCATGCAAGTGGGACAATTACAGTTTAAGGATTCGATAAGTTACTTGACCATTTCTTTGAGTCGAATACCTAAAACGTTTGAAATGATAGAAATGGCCAAATGCTATTTCCGTACTTTTTCAATACCGAAGAAAATCAACATGACGTTCTACCGCCATTTGACTGAGGTTGACTACCATGAACCAAACAACATGCATACCGAACACCGAGAAGCTTTCCACTCATGCCTCTGACTCCTTGGACTTTGAGGAAGAAATGTTAAAGTATTGTCGTTCCGATGTGGACATTTTACCGCGTTGCTGTCGAAAGTTATGATAACTGTTCATAGAGCAGAGAGTAATGGATCCTTTGATAGAAGCCTGAACCATTGCCAAAGGGTGCTCCTTAGCGTACCGCCAACGATTTATGCCCAATAACGGTTGCTTATTTCAGGGATGTCCCCTCTATTACCCTCAACGTGACACCAAAACTCAGTTTCTACAACGTACCATAGAAGATTTAAACCATGCCACTAGTTAGAACAGCTAGGATACCAAGTGATAGAAATGTGGGAACACGAGTGCGGTCACCGTTTGAAAATCGTTCCCGAGTTTAAACATATCCGAGAAAGTTACAAGCTGATGTACCCAGTGAACCTGCGGGATAGTCTTTACGGAAGGCGAACGAATGCCACCTGTTTGCTGTACCTAGCCGAAGAGGAGAAAGGAGACGAAATCAAATACGTGGACGTGTGTTTGCTGTTTCCTTACATGAGCAAACAGTGTCACTTTACCACAGGGCACTCGCAATTGCTTACTGAACGCATCGACCTGGTCATCATTCGACAATACGAAGGATTGATTAGATGCGATGTCTTGCCTCCCATGGACTTGTACCATCCCGTTTTACCTCACCGTTGCATAGGAAAATCGATGTTTCCATTCTGCCGTACTTGTGCCGAAACGTGCAACCATGAACAACCTTGACAGCACACACAGGAAGAACGCGCCTTGACTTCGAATGTTTTAGCTAAACCAGGATTTGTCTACTTGGGACCTTCGACTGGATTGGGATACGAAGTGCAGTGTTCCAGTTGTGGTCTGAAGTTGCGTATGGATCGATCTATCTATACAGATTCAGCTATTCTGGAATATACTCGATGGTCAACAAATGAAGACTTCCAAAACTAGGCATAAAAAGGAACGATGTTCATGCTCGAGATTTCATTACTGTTAGTAGAAAAAGGGAAAACGTCCAAGACCGATAGTTCATTGTGACTACAAGCATTACACGAGAAAGATTAATCACATACCATTCAAGTTCGGTCATTCTCAAGTGGAGTGCGATGCTGTGCGTTGCTCTGGCAGGGATGCCGTACGCTATGACTTTTGTGTGAACCGCTCCGGTGGCCTAGTGGTTAGAGCGTCCGCCTCGGATGCGGGAGGTCGTGGGTTCGATCCCCGGCCGAGTCATACCAAAGACTTACAAAAATGGTACTAACAGCTGCCTCGCTTGGCGCTCAGCACTAAGAGGTTAGTGTTAGGACTGGTCGGCCCGGTGTCAGGATAATGTGACTGGATGGGACATTATGCTACATGTCTGCGGCATGATGCCCCAGTGCTAGACATCACTATAAACTGCCACATTGCAGACATCGTAGCGATATGACTGAAAAATTGTTAAAGCTACGTTAAAAATCCAAATCACACACACACACACACACACACACATGACTTTTGTGATGCAGTAAAACATCATGGGAGCGTTTCTATGACTACTACTACCATACCTACCATGGAAGGAGATGATGTGCGTGTCAAACCTGACGGATGCGAAAAGGATGCCACTTGTTATAGAACGCCTTATTACTTTACTGGTTTTAATTGTCACTGTCATTCTCCACGTACAATCATGTGGCTACCAACCTATCGATGTCGTCCGTGCCTGAGCAAACTCCTACGGATTACCAACATCTTTTACACTATCAAATTTTGTCTGTAGAGAATTTATGTACGGTTTACAGTTTGTGAACTAGTGACTAAAGAATTTGGATTCGACACTAGAGTACGATCAGTTCTGAGTAAAAGGTACACTTATTACCTCCGACAAAAGAAGGCATAAAAACTACCTACCATCCCACGACCTTTATCACTAGTGATACAACAGATTTCATGTAAGTCAATGACAGTATTCAGACGGTAGTGGATAACCAACGCTTTTTACGAGCACTGTATCCAATGAAGTGGGGTCGCTGTATAGTGTGTTTCTTTTCTTAATTACTTGCTTTCTGGGATTTCGTTTACCAGTGGATTTATTGTGGGCTCGGTAAGCTCTGTACTGTACCAAGAACATGATGGCGTTTCCATTAAATGAGCACGGGAGACTCATTCTGTTAAAAGCATTACGCTTTCGTCTGCATACTTTTAGACCTCTGTTTGAAGAAAAGTTTCTTTGTGAAATTTTAGCCATTAAGGAATCTTATGAAGATGATTAAAAATTTTGTGACTTACACTCTCACAGGAAAGATGCATGTGACTGGAAAAGTTGGGATTTCGAGACTTGGAAAAAGAAGAGGCTGACATTTGCCCAGTATTTATGTTATGCATTCAAATGAAAAAGTTAGTGTCCAGTAAGAAAAACAAAAAAAAAGTAACTTTTAAAAGAATCCAACACCAAGGAAAACAACTCCGTTCATGTCAGGACCGTTCATTGACAAGGATATCCCTGAAAAACCATTCTGAGAGGTCCCATGTGTGACTGTACTAAATGTAGAAACTCTAAGAACGTTAAACACTGTTCCTATGACACCTTTGTTACCGAAAATAGGTTGTACAGTGATTTGTTTATATTCCACTTTGATCGTTGTGATGTGTATTTTATCGCTGTACATAAACATTTGGCTTTATTTATTTTGTTTTTCACATTGTCCACTTTTAAAGTTTGAAATAAACGTGTCCAGAAAAAAGTACAAAACTCTTATCTTGTCTGTCTTCGTATCAAAAGTGACATTCGATGCACTATTGCTACCTCTTCTATCTCTGCACCCTCTTCCTCTACTTTGAATTTCATCGAAGAAAGCTTAGATCGTGCCAGCTGGAAGGCCTGTTTCTTCGCCATCTCTTTAGCATATTAATTCCTGGACCGAGCGGTTCAGGCAAAACCGAATTTGTCGAACGTTTGATCGAACGTAAACATTTGATCGTTTGTCCACCTCAACGTATCATGTGGTGTTACAAAGAGTGGCGACTGGCATACAGCATCCTGAGAGAAAGTCAAAGCGATTACATCGTGTTTGAGGAAGGCATTATGGGTGATGTCGAAGGGATAGTGTCTGACCCCCGTCAAACCCATCTGGTCATTTTCGACGACATGTTATGAGAAGACGAAGAAGAAATTAAACTGAGGTTTACGCGCAAAGAACATCATCGCAGTGTAATTTACATTATTTAAATTTGTTCCAACAAAATAAAGCCCATCGCACCATCCGTCTCAGTGCACATTATGTGGTCTTGTTCAAAAGACCTAGTGATAAATCGCAAGTGCAAATGTTAACCAAACAGTCCGGAACACCTTGGCTGACTCATGCGTACAAGAATGCCACTCAATCTCCTCACGTTTATTTTCTCGTGGATTTAAAACCCACCCACACCCGATTTTCTGCGATTTCTTATCCATCAGTCTCACCACTGGTGCCAAGACAGAGGGCCTGTCGTGTACACGTCCCCATCCTCGACTTAAGAAACAAATCTATAAAAACATAGGACACTTTGGGTCTGTCTCACACAGCATTATCATGACGTCTGTTCAGTCTCATCTTGCCGTCAAATTGATTCGTGCCCTGTACGGCATCAGTCGCAAAAACAATCCCCAAATACGTGCTTAGAAGTCAGTCTCAAAGAAGTTTTGCGATGATTTTTGTTTTGAGAGAAAGTAGCCTTGAGGCAACTCTCAGTTCCCCGCAACGACACTCAAACCAAAGAGCTAATCATTTTGAAGCCCGATGGTAGTGGTTCTCAAAGAGGTGTTATCATTCTCTCCCTCTTAAAATTGGATCACAATGCCCCCAAAGTCCTCCCCGAGAAGATAGTTACTCCCAAAAATATCAAACGGACCCAGAAGAAAACGAGCAGTGGTGTCAAGACTAGGCCACGATCTGAATCGATGGTGACCGCATCTCCAGTATCCTCAGGTTCTTCCACTTCACCGTTGCTAGTGATGCCAGCCAAACCCAATTTGACACTATTTATTCCTGATTTGATGAAAAAATGGAAACCCCTGTCTCCAGGAACTTTTCATGCGGAGGTGATACCCTCCTCTGCCTCTTTAGCAGCTGCGACAGCTGCTCAAAAAGTACTTGCCCATAAAATCAAAGTCCAAGAAAGATCGGGTATCTTACAGAGTTGGATTTGTCCAAGCAAGAACTGTTCTGATATTGTCCGATGCAAACCCCTCCACCACGCGCGATGATTGTCATCAAGTTGATACGACGTAAAGAGAATCAGTGGCGACGCATTCCAGTATAACAAAGACCTGCCGCAAAGGATTGGTAACAGTGTTTTTGATGTCACCCAACAAAAGTGCACACCATCGCCATCGTCGTTCTTTTCTTCCCACGAAAAAGAAAAGAAACCAAAGGGGAAGATTTGCTTTTTATAGCGATGATGAAATTATCAAAGAGTTCGTCAAAAAGGCTGGTCACAGGTTCTACCAACCACTCTAAAAATACTACTTTAAAATAAAGTGCGTGTGCCAAGTCATCTAAGTCAGTGTATTTTGTATGTGCCCCATACCAAACAAAGAAAGATGTCACCACCCCCCGCCCACGCACCCCACGAAGCCATCCTTATATCCCTTAATATAAGAAAAGAAAAGGATTGCCTCCTCGTTTAGCCACAAATTGGGACGTGTTGTCCGTTTTGTCCAAAGTCCCTCCACCTTTCCGAAAACAACTCATTCAAACCGACTCTTAGTACGTTGTCTATACCGTGTGCGAATTTTGCTTGAATGTCTTGAAAGGCATGATACCTTTCTCTCCACATCCGAAAAAATGCTTAATCAAATATCGACACGTTCTTCTTCGCCAAATGTTCCAAAAGAAAATATCAATCAGTCAAAAGAAAAAGATGATAGTGCAACTCGGAGGATTTCTACACATGATGTGTTAGCACCTATACTCAAAGCCACATTGTTACCTATGATTACAGGACTGGTCAGAGCTGTTGCTTCACAAAGGAAAGGTCAAAAATAAAAAGATTCAACAAGACGAAAGGAGGACTTTGGACTCAAAAGATCTCAAGACGTGACCTTATGAATCTGAAGGAAGGACGAAAACTGACTTTAGCGCCCTACAAACAATGGATGGATTTTCATCTTTGGCAAGAATTACGGACCCCACATTTACCTCCCAATCTTCATTTGACCGAGATGTCCCAGTTACAACACGAATTGCAATCGTTGATGGATTGCAGTGATTTGTCAGAAACGGAAAAATTGCCATGTTGCAAGTCAAGCGTTGCAGCGACTGAAACTCTTACACCAGAAAGCTGTAGACGAAACAGCACAGCCGTCTCTGAACGATTTTAAAACCCTGATAAAAATTCCATCACCAGCACTCCCAGTGACCAAGACGGATGCAGCTCCACGGATGCCTGATGAAGAAGATGAACGAGAAGTCTTTCAAACAGCGTCAGCATCTCCCATCCCTAGTCAGATTTCAGCGTCCTTGTTGACCCATTCCCCCACGCCCCAACGTGAAGAACTTAAAGCTTAGATTAAAAAGATGATGTCCACCCCTTCGACAGAAGTGAAAAAGAAATAAGGGAAACCAGAGGTGATAAAAGAAAGCAAAACCAAAGCCATCCCATTGCTACCACTACCACCACCACCTCTACCCTCGATGTCTACTCCCATGGCACATCGGACACGCAAAGCCAATTCCAAACCAATACCTAGCCCCATCCAAAATAGTATCAGTGAAGAGTGGGTAACTTATCAAAACATAGAGTAGGCGTTTGCCAGCATTTACTACGATCCGTCCCATCCTGTGGGATATGGAGGAATTCAGAAATTGTATCGTGCTGCCAAAACCCGCCTGAAAAGTCTCCGTTTACCACAAGTGCAACGATGGTTACAAGAACAAGACAGGTACAGCTTGCACAAACTCATACGACAAAAATCGCACCCGTGTGGAGGGCATATATCATCAATGGCAAGCCGATGTAGCCGATGTCTCTTATTTGGCCACTTACAATCGTGACTACAAATGTTTGTTTTGTGTCATCGACGTCTTCTCCAAATTTGCCTGGGTCGTGCCGTTGACTTCCATATCGAGCACTGAATTAGTGCGTCCCTCAAACTGGTGGTGAAACAAAGCGGTCGTTACCCTCTTCGATTGCAAACCGATAAAGGCGCCGAATTTCTGAACCAAGCTTTCTAAAAAGAATTGAAGAAACGTGAAATTCATTTTTTCGCATCGAGAATGCCAAAACTAAAGCCAGCATTGCGAAACATTTTCAACGTACCTTGTAAAAAACGTATGTTGAAATATTTTACGCATCAACAGACTCACAAGTACATAGACCTTTCACTGCACCTGGTCCAAGTGTGCAACCAATCTTACCATCGGAGCATGGGGTGTGCCCCCCACAATGTGACTCCCGACAATAAAGTGACCATCTTTGAGCGTCTGTTTGGTACGTCCCGACTGTTACTGTACCCAAGAAAGGTGAAGTGTTGTCAGCATGAGATTGGGTGCGCGTTGGTAAAACTGAATGCACTTTCGACAAAGGTTACATACCCATTTTAACCACCGAATTGTTTCGTATCACTGGACGATTGCGTGGGCGTCATCCTGCCGTCTATAAATTAGAAGACATGAACGGGGAAGTGTTAAAAGGAACGTTTTACCTGCCCGAGTTACAACGCGTAAATAAAAAGAAGACCAAGTGTACGACATCGAAAGCATTTTCGATATAAAAATCCAAAAAAGTGGGAAAACGGCGTAACAAAGAAGTCAAAGTAAGTTGGAAAGGAAATCCTCCCAGTTTTGAGTCTTAGATAGACTCTTCGCAAGTCATCGACTATAAACAATAAGTGACCATCATGCCCTTCAACACAGCCTCAACCACTACAGCAGTGACCACTCCTTCATCGAGTTCTTCTGTGCAAGATCTACAATAGCAACCCTTGTAGTTGTGGTGTGGAGAATGTGTGCCTAAAACGCAAATCGTCTTTTTCTACCATATTCTTGTTGTGTATTGTGTCATCGGTTCTGTCATTGCCAATTAGAGTTTGCAACAAGGTGACAAACAACTGTGGACCATTTTACTGAGCAGTTTTATCGGTTACCTTCTTCCAGATTTTTCCATGAAATACTCCTCTGACGATCACAACGGGAGCTTTGCATCAAATGACAACCACCCTATTTTAGACACTCCTCTAAATTCGAGTGACCCCTCGGACAACAGAACTCTTGAATTATTAAAAACCAATTTTACATAAAGTTGCCCAGTGACAATTCAATGGATGTGTTTCCCATTAACACATTATGTTCTTTCAATGCAACTCATGTCATCCAATTGGATCAAGAAGCCCATTGGAAAGTGGCTTTGGTGGAAATGATTCACCCTACAGACGTCCTAAACGTCCTTCGAAATCAATTTTTTACGACCGAAGTTCATGACGAGCAAGTGCAAAACTAACTGGATACCAATGTACCTAATACTAATAAAACAAAGAACCCCTAAACGCAATATTGGTCCTATAACTTGATAATTCCCCCAGGCTATTATTTTCATTGTCAAATTCTGGTGAACACGAGAGTCTGAGAGGTTTAAGGCAGTGTTTCGCAAAGCCTTGGAGAGTGTAAGAAAAAGTGTCATCCTCGAGTACCATAAAGTGGCTTCTCGTCAACTGATGAAATTTGTGGAGGGAAAAGTGTTGTCATTTTTATTCGGTCCTGAATTGTTTGACATTTTGGGTGGAGACGTTGAGATGAGATGGCGTTGATCAAGAAAAACGAACTACCAGTCATTTCCAACTTCTCGGATTTTGAAAGTTATTACCTTCCCCGGTAGAAATGAGCCAAGGATTAAATTTGATTTTTGTGTACTCCGATGTGATGGATTACAACGTTATGGAACACACTCAGTACCGTTACTGTGAGTCGTTCCTTTCAAAGTGGATTCTGTCACACAAGCTGTCGAGGATGGTGGAAACACCTATCACGGCCTGCACGAATTTGTACATCATCACTATTTACCCGTCAATGAGTCGTATTTTGACAGTATCAACATTGCTATACAAGGAAATCTGGGACAAAATATTTAATTCAACAAAGGGAAAGTCACAGTGAAACTCCATTTTCGAGAACGATTCTCTAACGCCTTGTAATTCATGTATCCTGTGTACCGAGAGGTCACTTGACAGAGAGGACATGGTTTCGGAGATATGCTGAAATCGGCGTTTTCTTCGGTGGCCCAGTGTTGAAACCGATGGTTACACGAGGAGTGCACGCCTTGAAAGATGCCTCTTTGAGGCACGGCAAAGAATGTCTCAAAAATGTCTTCATTGTCAAGCAAAATTCCGAAGAAGATTTCTTGAGAGCAGGCAAAAACGTCTTGCTTCAAACCGGCAAAGACATTTTGGGCCGACGAGAAACTCCTGTAAATGCCCTGAACGGTGCCGAACCAGGCATTCCTTCTTTTCTGATTCCTCAGCAAGGGCAAGGCAACACCAGAGACTTCACACCCCTATAGCTAGAAATACCAAAAAAAGAAGAACCCTCCGAGTCTCAAACGTCTTTGATTATTAGAAAATACAGGGAGAGAAAATGATCCACCAAGAGTTTTGCGCATTTTTCAAGTCGGAACTTGATATGTTTGCTATGCCACCCACCATGATGACGATGCAAGAATTCCAGTGGGTAGAATTTCATACTGTCTTCTCTTTGATGAATTCAGCTCCCATCGAGTTTGAAATCAAAGGAGAGCCAGAAAGTTACATCGATCGGAAACGCAGTTACTTGTACCTGAAAGTCAAACTTATGCATGCACACACACACACACACACACACACACACACACACTATCACATCAGTAAAGGAGTTAGTGTTAATAATCACACTATTCCACAGTCACACAAATTGGCAACTTAATTAGTCTCTTTTCTAGAGAGGGTTTTTTTTTAAATAAAAACTCCAAATACACCTGGCTAATTGTGGCGTCTCGCAGGCCGAGCACCACAGAAATATCGGCTTCTCCAGTCCTGCTACCAATTATGCGCATGTTGGTTTTTTTTATAACATTCTTAACTTTGTAGAATAGTGAAGGCTTCTCTGTCTTCTTCTTATATTCTACACCTGTGGATGGTGAGGTGTCCGTATCTCCTGCGGACAATGACTTTCCAGCTCCTGCTCCCCGTTTTCTGTCTGGTGAAATACAGGTCTCGGTACTGGTGGTAATGGATGTGGTACTGGTATTGGCTGTGGTGTTGGTAGTTCCTGTGGTACCCGTTGTGGTGCTGGTACTGGCCGTGGACGTGTCTTTACCTCAGTCTTGACCTCACACAGAGGCCTTAGCATGAGGTGAGGCAGGATCGTTCTTTAGTTTTCCTCATTTTCTTTCTTTTTCCTCTCCTTCTCTTCCTCTTCTATCCTGACTTTTTACTGTATCGCCTTCAAGGCCAGCTCGTCCAGGAGGCGCATGGCAAACTCCAAGTGCATTTGGAGTTCGACCAATTTTCAAATTCTGCTCATCTTCTTTGCAGTTGATACGTCAACGATGGGTAACCACAGTGACGAACGCTCCGCTTTATATGTCTGAAGCACGGCCGTGAATGGAAGCTTTCTAGTTTTTCCAACTGTTTAGTCCAATTAAGGTCAGCCACATGCAACATTGTTGCAACAGTGTTGCCATTGTCCAGTACCCTGACATCATCATTAGTATTGTCCATATCCAAACCCCAATATTCCCATGTTCAATTCCCGTTGTCCCTATACAGTCCCAGGGTTTGTCCATGTTAAAATCCCATTGTACTTATACAGCCCCACGATCTTTTTTACTGGGTTTTCCATTGTCCCATTACAGCCACACTATACCGTGTATTACTTAACAAGGCATTCATGAGGTATCAGGATACAAATAGTGTTGTCTTACTTAACAACGCATTAATGGGGTATAGGGAAACAAACATCATTATTATATTACCTAGTAAGACATTCGTGGGGTGTCGGGATACAGATATTTTCACCCATGCGACAAAGAAATATAGCTGTTTTGCTAACCTCACTTTTCTTTTCTCACCCATGCAACATAGAAATCTAGCTGTTTTGCTAAACTTACTTTTCTTATCTCAGTCTAGTCATTTCAGACCAGTCGTCTCAGTCAAGGTGTCCACGCGCTCAGAACTACTTTTTTTAAAAAAGAAACCCTTTTGTCGTCTGCTGTGCCTGACGTAAATGTTTTAAAATAAAACACCAACAACAACAAATATATAACAAAAACATAGGAACTTAAGGTCAGTCCATCTTTGAGAACACGCCATAAAAAAAAAACATTTCGAGAGAGACATAGACACACGCACACAGGGGTTCGTTACAAAGAAAAGTTTGAGTATCCGTCCATGAATAAAGGGATGGGGGGGTCTAACCGCCATCCCTTAATTCATGGACGGATACTCCAAATTTTATTGGCAACGAACCCCTGTGCATAGACTATAGACCTATACACTTCATAGCCTCCCAACTCTCTTAACAACTACGGAAAACTTAGTAATAGCCAGACATGTGTTATGTCCAGCATGCTTTATTCTAATTTTGTTAAGCATCTCCACTGTGTCTCAGTTGAACAAAAATATACCTACAAATATTTATTGACAAATATTGCAATTACCAGCTAGAAGGAATCATTTATCCGTCCACACATTAATCCATACGCAAATTTCACTGTAGCACTTGCCATATTTGCAAGACAGAAAAATAAACATGAAAGTGTAGCACATAGTTATCAGCTAGGGTCCGTATTTTGAGGGTCTTTTACACACGGGGATAATTTTACAATCAATATAAAGGACAACACAAGTATGTCGCAAAGAGTTTCACCTCCTCCAAAGAAAAGGAGAGTTATATACGATAGTGACAGAGATCAATAATTATCCGTCAATAACCCAAGCACGGACACTCATGCTACATGTAACTTTTCGTTATAATAAAAGCCTATACACTATAACAGAGGTGAGGTCCCAGTATCGTTTCATTATTTAAAATATAATTTTCTAAATTGGAACTGATGAAAATGAAACATTGTCTTGTAATAAATATTAACTATTTATTGTTAATTTCATATAACATCTATATATTAAATGTGATAATACCCCAATACTATGCAACGTTTTATGTTGTGATTTTTTTTTGTGGCTCACGAATAAAAACTGTGTACTTCGGATGACACGGTCACGCCACAGTCGTCATTAACATATTTGTATTAATGCACCACATGAAAACATTTGCGCGTAAACTATATTGCACAAGTGAGAAGTTCGTTTTTACTTTAAAGGAAATTATTGGGTGAGAAAAAGAATATACGTTTGGGTTTGCACCGAGAAAGGGAAATCCCAGTCGCAGGGTTACATTATATGTCTCCCTCCTCATCAAGCCTTGAGGGGAGACAAATAATGTAACCCTTTGACTGGGATTTCCTAGTCTCGGTGCAATCCCCAACATAGTTTATATTAATCTCAGTCTAGTCTTCTCAGACCAGTCGTCTCAGTCAAGGTGTCCAAGAGCTCAGAACTGCCTTTTAAAAAAAGAAATCATTGTTGTCTCCTGCTCTGCCTCACGTAGTTGTTCTAAAAACAAACAACAATAACAACAAGCCTCGTGGGGAGGCAAATAATGTCACCCCTTGACTGGGATTTCCTTATCTCAATCCAAACCCCAGCATAGATTATATATGTATTGTCTTACTTAACAAGGCATTCACGGGATGTCGGGATACAAATATCATTATTATCGTATTTAACAAAGCATTCATGGGTGTCCGGATACAAATATCGTTATTGTCGTATTTAACTAGGCATTCATGGGTATCGGCATATCAGCATTCATAAAATCAAGATTAAGAATATAATAATTCATAATTCATAAGTGTATCTTACCAAATTATTTGTGTTACTTTTCTTTACATTTAATTATTGATTTTATATTTTGCCTATGGTCATAACAATATTTATATTAATTTCGTGATAGTAGATATGTATTAATTTACCAAGTATAGTATCGGTAGTTCTATAAATTCGAAGTTTGCAAATCATTTAAAATTAAAAACTAAAGAAAGTGAAAGTGAAGTGGCAAACATTGTGTTTTATGCCTTCAAATCGGCAAATAAAAAGAAAACATCCTGGCGTTTGTAATCAAGTGTATTAAATACACAATGCCCATAATTCTGAATGACATATTTAATCGTAGTTGGATTGTAAATATGTCACTGCAAAATATTTCAAAACCGTCCCTGTGAAAATCCTCAACATCAATCAATATCCTCTATCGTCAAAGCAGTCACCGAGCTGATGCTGACTTGTGCGCTCCGGGTGATTCATACCGTCTTGTCCTGCAGTTTCTCCAGAATGAACGTAACTATTTAATACTTGAAACTGTAGCCTTATTCAAAGAGAATGCTGGTTGATTCAGTCCAAATTACTTGCTGATTCGGCCACATGCCAGGCTGATTTGGACTATGTGAAACTTTAAAATAAAAACAATGGGACACAAAATTCTGTATGTTTTTTTAAATAGTTATTACCGTTTCCGGAAGTATAGTTAAAGAATTACAAGCTTCATTTTTAGATTTTAAATTTACATTAGATAGTCATTAGCAAATTTCAAGTGGAAATCAGAACGAAATAGATATTTGATATCGCATTTACATGTTTTAACCGAAATAGCTTTCCAATGTTTCAATAAAAAATATAATCTTAACTTTTGATAAATCAGGTCAGTATCATTATAATCGAACAGTAATCGATATAAATTGACCCAATATATTTATTGGTTTCTCATGGAATTGGTGCTTTCTTCGCATTATATTTGCACAAAATTTATAAAGAGTTATTGATTACTTAAATGACAGTAAAACGTCCTTCGCTGTTATCAATAAATTGTATCCACTGTTATCGTTGAATTTTTGTCTTTGAGTAAATCTCGAACCAGTATACCAACTTAATTCATTTTAACTTTTCAAACATGTGAAAATATTTAAGTTAAAGCTCATATTAAACCCATGAAATATTTATTTCTAAATATATATTATTGTATATTAATACCCAGCTGGTATGTGGCAGTCCACGAAACATCAAAAGTGCTGGCGTCTGCGTCCATTGTTTGTTTACAATAGAAAGTAGTTCCTTTATGCACGTGAATGGATTATGTGTATTGCCGCACGACTTCAGTATCGGGTAATACTGGACGATTCTGACAATGTAAAGTTAACGGGGGAAAAATGAGCATATACTACTACTTCCATGTAACCAATGATCGCAAAGTTATTTCAATGCAGCAATAAATTTTGTGTTCTAGAATGGAATTAAATTCAGTATAGTGTACAGTAACATCAAAAGGGCTTTAATTTTAGCGGCGTTGGTCAAACGACTTTGCCTATGGATAATCATGTAACCCCGGTATTAGTTTGAAGTTAAATTAATTAAAGACGCAGTGATCAATCAAAGTAATAAATAAACGGTTATAATTTAATTTAGATAGTTTCGGAAGTTAAACTTGGGAGATACCACCGTAAACAGAGAAGGAAATGCATGGAACGATTGATGGCACTATGAAAGTCCTAGGCTAAGAAACGGTTCTCCACCAGTCACCTACTAAGTTGCGTGCCGCATTTATGGACCATGTTAAGATTCTTAATTGCTATATAATATAACTAAAATTATTGTATATAATAATATGTTATTTAATTTTATATTTCCTCTTGTACAGTATCATATACATACAGTTAAATAATGCATCATATATTCGGCTAACGAAACTCACTTACGGTGCTCATTCTCCAGGTATATAAGGTTTCTTTAAAATAAAACAATATTCGCCAAAAAGCTGTAGAAGCACGCACACACACACACACCCGCACTCACGTACACACACATAGGGCCGACAAAGGGGGGGGGCAACCTGGAATATATATTTTTAATTTTATAAAAGAAACATTTTGTTTGAACAAGAACTCGAAGAGGCCCTGGTGTTTCTTACCCCAGGGCCCGTGATCGCTCTCTACGGCCCTGCATACATACATACATACATACATAAGATTCGTAAAATATGTTTCATCTTTCAACAGAGTTACCATCATTAATTTTGTTACGCTATCATTTTTTTTAATTATAATACTTAGGAGGGAAACAAGATTATCACCGAATAGGCGTATGATATTGCACCGAATTAAATCCTAAATTTGACAGGACCACAGTTTATTTTTTAGTGTAAATGTGTTAATTAGCACTAATAGTCTATATTACAATGTACAGGATAAATCAAATTTCTAAAAGAAACTAAGAGAATCATTAACATAATCTGCCTAATATGCAGAGACAAAAAAGGTATTGAATGAACCCTGATTTCACGAGAGAGAAAAAATTCAGTATTAGTAATTTTATTATTTCTGAATAATAAAAAAATCTACTTAAATTTTGTACAAAGAAAAATCAGCTCCTTTAAAAATATTTCACCAATAAATTGTCAATGCAATATAAACGGTCTTATGTTATTTCATCTTATTATATATGACAACCCCATTGTCACGCGTACAACATGGGTTTGTTTTTGTTTCTGTTTAGTTTTGTTTTATTTTTATACCTTAAATGTATATTGGAACTGCTCAAAGTACCTGGAAAACAATGAGAAATATCTTATTTTAAGCAAATGCTACTGCGACATTTAAATTCCTTACGAAACTTAATAGCTCAAATGGTCGGAATCAGTTCAGCATTTGGTTCGAATCAGTCCGTAATTTTGGTCAGTAATGATGTCCGATACCTTAAATACAGCCAAAAATGGAGGGGAAAATATGTCCAAAAGTAAACAACATGAATTGAGAGACGTTAAAACCACTAGCAAATGAATTGCGATATAATCTAATGTGGCTGTAACAAATTTACAATGCGATGATCTATGATCATCGGATCATCCGGGTACTTCATTACATCCGGGGCACTTCACTACCAGCGAATTCAATTACCAGCAAAAGAAATATTTACCGTTTGGAGAGAAGAGAAAAAAAATACAACCAAAGGGATAAATGACGAGAAGTATATATTGAAAAAAGAAATTACAAGCAGTACATAAAACAAACGTTACACAGCCATAAAATGGGCGATGAATCTTACTCCTGTGATTTTAATGTGGAAGCGCCCACAAATGAACACGGTAAAGAGACGTACAAATGTGAAGTTTGTAATAAGGTTTTTAGTTCTAACTCTCACGTTAAGAGACACATGAAGATCCACACGGGTGAAAAACCTTACACATGCGAAATTTGTGGTAAATCGTTCAGCGGACACTCGTTTATGAAAAACCACATGATGATACACTCTGGTGAGAAACCATTTAAATGTGACATTTGCGGGAAATTGTTTAACCAACCATCAAACTTGACAAGACACATTCGGATACACACTGGCGAGAAACCGTACAAATGTGAAATCTGTGGAAGGTCGTTTAGCCAGCCTTCTTCTCTGACAACACACAGGAGGGTACATACCGGTGTCAAACCCTATCAGTGTGAAATATGTGGAAAATTCTTTAGTAAGACTTCAAATTTTGCAACACACTCCAGGATACATTCTGGTTATAAACCTTTCAAATGTGAAGTCTGTGAAAAAACGTTCATCACATCCTCCGATTTGACGAGACACTCTAGGACACACACTGGTGCTAAACCATACAAATGTGAATTGTGTGGAAAATTGTTTACCCAAAGTTTTAGTTTGACAGTACATTCAAGGATTCACACAGGTGACAAACCATTCAAGTGTGAAATATGTAGGAAATCATTTGATCAGACGTCTGCTTTGACAAAACACATGATGATACATACTGGTGACAAACCGTTCAAATGTGAAATTTGTGGGAAATCTTTTAGCCAGACATCTAACTTAACAACTCACAGGAGAACACATACTGGAGACAAACCATACAAATGTGACTTATGTGGAAAGTCATTTAGCCAATTATCTCATTTGACAATGCATATGAGAAAACATACTGGCGATAAACCATTAAAATTTGAAAAACCATACAAATGTAAAATTTGCGGGAAATCATTTAGTCAGACCTGCAATTTAACTATACACTTAAGGACACATACTGGTGACAAACCATACAAATGTGAAATATGTGCAAAAGCATTTAGCCAGGCCGCTAATTTGACAATACATATGAGAATACATACAGGTATCAAACCATACAAATGTGAAATTTGTGGAAAATCATTTAGTCACACTTCTAATTTAACAATACACACGAGGACACATACTGGTGACAAGCCTTATTTATGTGAAATATGTGGGCGATCATTTAGCCAGACTGCCAATTTGACAATGCACATGAAAATACATTCAGGTGACAAGTCATTCAGATGTGATGTCAAGCCATACAAATGTGAAATATGTGGTAAATTATTTACTGTGGATTCAAATTTCCTAAGACATATGGGAAAACATAGTGCTAACATGACATACCATTCTGATATGAAACTAGGGAAAATTATTGAGAAAACCTCAAATTTGACAAAACATTTAAGGATATGCACTAGTGACAAACAACTCAAATGTGAAATGTGTGGGATAAAATTCAGGAAATCGTCTCATTTAACAAAGCACGTAAGGAAACATGAAATAAGTGCAAAATTTGCTAACTAGACATCTGACTGTGTAACATGCTACTGACAACTCTTGACTAAACATTATTGCTGAACATTTCATACTGAATCCAGCTTATGCCCAAGACATTTCATATCTAAATCTTTTTATCTTATTATGTGTCCCATCCTTAGAATTACTTTCCTTTTCATGCTGATGTCATTTTGCACATGAGCTTAAGTTTTTCATTTATGTATTTGCTCTAACCACGTTTTTAAAATTTATTTTACAAAGAGTAAAAATGAATTTTAACTCATTCGGCCCTGATCCCGTCTGTAGGCATGATCTGGTTTCTGCATTCAGTGGCCGATCCCGCCTGTAGTCATGGTTTGTTTACTTTATTCAGTGGCCAATCCAGTCTCCAGTTGTGATGAATGTGTGTTAGATACAACATCTGATTGGTTACAAATGGTTTTTTTCAAAGAACTAAACAACTATTAAACCAATCAGAAATGATTTTATTTTCATTTGTGGAAATTTGAATTGTTCAGAAGCCAATGGTTACTGTCTGAGAGCAGTTTCACTACACGTGTTCTATTCAGGAAAAATCATATGATGGGGAGCGTAAGAGTGATATTTGATGAGTACAAAAATGAGGAGTTTCTCGGGTTTGATCTAAAAAATATTGAGCAAGCTGAGGAAATATATGTTTGGCAGTTGGATATTTTGCGAGATTTAGATTTGGACATGTATAGAAGTTTCTGAGATTGAATCATCAGAAGATGAGGATGCTGACAGCGATAATGATAGAGTTCTTGCCGACAAACGTTGCACATAATTTTGTAAATAGTATATTAATAAGTTGTGAAAGACTTGGACAAATAGGAAAAGAAATACATCACTGTGTAGACAAATTCATTTGGAATAATTGGTGAAAATTTTGTGGTTTCTTATTGGATATAAGAGAAATTAAGGTAAGAGTGGTTGCATGTGCATGATGTTTTCAAAATTTTTCAAACTGGTAAAAACTCTGGGGCACAAGCAGCTAGACACAGCTTAGTGCTTCTGGGGCATAGCAGCAGAGATCCTGATGACAGTGCTGGGGCCGAATGAGTTAAAAACCATAGCTAGACCTTAGACTTAGAATCTACAAACAGCATATAATCACCTTTCATCAAACTGTTCAAGTACTACAGACTTCTGTTTAGTTGACCATCGTGTAACTAACAAAGATATTCATCCATTATCATTTAATTAAATGATACAGGAGTGTACACAGAAAGTGTACATTTCCAGTGTTTTCACCTGCTTTCCAAAAAATTGGACTCTAATATCCCCTGGTTTAAGTGTTTGTGGCACTTTATACATTCAGCGGACCATACCTGTTATTTCATTATTACTTATTATATGTCTATTACATCAACACAGATATGAACTTGTACATGTAATTCTTTCAGTTGCTGCAGTAGATTTATAGATGCCGTTTAATATTTAGCATGACCAAGTGGGAAATTCTTCTATTCTCCACAGTTTGCTCCCTTACAGCTTTATCCAAGCATGAAGTAATATTGATTAGGAAAAAGATTTTTATTTGGCCTAGGTGATAAAATCATGCATCTTGTTGACTTGGTGGATATGCCATATAATTGTGACAGTGAGCGCAAGGTAGCCAGTGATAAACGTAACTAATTTTACTGTGAATAAAGGTGCAATGCGCTTGATAGAGGAAAAAAATGCATTTCCATTGCAGAAAAATATGCATTTAACAGGCATCACTGCTAACAGTTATTCAGAATACAAAGAACCTAAAGTTTTGAAGAAAAATATTTTACTGCTCAGGATGAGGAAAAAAAGTACATATGTTCCTGATGTACAGCTTATTTATTAATACTGCAGTGGATTTAAACTCCATGCCGAAATTAAGGAAATTCCTGTGAAATGTTTCAGTTGTTGATTTTTTATAAGGAGGGTTGCAGACAATAATGACATTTTGTTTTTTATTCTGTTGCTTTAGAAACTGTGATCTTCAAAGTGCCATTCACCTGAGACCTGTCCTTTGTTTTGACTGATCGGTTGGTGATTTATTATGTTTAGATTATACTCTATTCAAACACAGGATGATGCCAAAGAAAAAAAGGTTGGAATCAGAATTAAATTAGTCTTCAAATGCTCCTTTGTGAAGATAAAAAATAAGTATGAAATCATTTAGGAAAATTTCAACCTGTATGTGAAAGATTATTAAATTTAATAGACTTCATTCATTACATGTTATAAAAATGTCATAATAAAAATCTTTAGAGATAATACTAATAATTAATTATTATATACTTAGTGTGAATTATAGAGACGTATTGGCAAGATGAGTTTCATATTTTTCATTCTTTTATTTTAACATATCAAAAATATATCCTTATATTTCCACACGTGAAAAATATATCCTTATATTTTCAGGTGTGAAAATATAAGATTTCCAGTCATACAATGCAACTCTTGATTGTATGTGCCAACAGAAGTTGTACCTGCAGCAACAAAAATGAGTACTTTCTGAGCTAGTACAAATAAATAGAAACTGCCTTACATTTCAGACATGGAAATTAATCTGATAAAGAAAACTTTGGCTAAGATGCCATACATGTCTCTCTGTAGTTATTTCTCCATTTCTTCCTGAAGTTATTTCCCCCTTTCTTCCTTGGCAACAAATTACAAACTCATTGTGATGCATTGCTGAATTGGACCTGTAATTTATTGATACAGTTAGATCATCACAATCCTACCACCTTCCTAAATCATGTATATTTATGTGATCATTCTATGAAAGTGTAGTGAACTTACAAAAAGGGGTGGGATGAGTATGTTGTGCCGAAGAGCGATTTTTATTATCTAAACTTTTATTCTGGAGCAAGTTTGGTAAATAATAAAAAGAAACCATCTCTGATATTCTTCACCACTCATTAAAATATCATGTTTTTGGTATCACATGATGAAATATATTGGGTATTAACATAGGAAAAGAAAATCTCCTTATTTTGTTTCTGGGATTATTCGGGAAAGTAAAGCACATGTACTAAAGTGCAAGTTTTTTAATAAAACATTGTTTTACTACTTCGTTAATAAAGGGAAATAAATAGTTTGTACCTCTTGCATTAAAAGGGTGTAGTGGTTAATTTTGAGTAAGAAAGGAATTAAATCATAATTCATCATGAAAATGGTGCTGATCTGAGTCTATGGCTGCCATAGTGGCCATCTTGAAGGTATTGTTATCACCACTCCTCCTGATTGGAATGGTATATTGGACATGTTGTTTTGGCTGGAAGACTTCTTATAATGTCTAATTAATCCTAAATGAAAATGATGCTGATCTGTTGTCTATTATGGCTGCTAGAGAGGCCAGCATGAAAATCTTTTCTCCTGAATGGATGGTCATATGAGCATGGGTTTTTCACTTAAAAGACTTCTTGAACTGTTTTATTGATCCTAAATTAAAATGGTGCTGATCTGAAGTCCAGTATATGGCTGTAATGCTGCTCTTCTTAAATAGAAAGTTATGTTGACAAGGGATTTTCATCTGTAGAGTTCACATGGTGTCTAGTTGGTTCTAAATGAAAATGACCTATCCTCAGTATGACCACCCTTCTAAATGAAAATTACCTATCCTCAGTATGACCACCCTGGACTATCTTGAAAATATTGTTATCTCTACTCTTCCCATAGGGATGGCTACATCAACATGGGGTTTTAACCTGTTGACTTCTTATGATACCTAGTTGGTCCTAAATGAAAATAGTGCCAATCTTACATCTAATATGGCTGTCATGAAAATCATGTTTTCACTTCTTCCCCTGAATGGGTGATAATTATGATGCAGAGTTTTCACTAAAAAGACTTGCAGTGATGTCTACTTCCTCTTAAATGAAAATGGTGTCCATTCTGACCCCCATTATATCCACCAAAGCAGCTAATTTGAAAATGTTATCGCTGAAGTATATCAGATGGTTTCAGTGCTCAGTAGTTAAAAGGAAGAAAGGGTCTCATCTTGAATTCCTAAAAACAATTTTCACCCAGTAGAGAGCCAGTACCTTTAAGGGACTTTGGTTTTTTTAAACATTATTTGTCTCTTTATGTCTCAACCAATGCATCCCTGAGGAGATTAGTTAAGACTGCTGAAAATTTGCTTTATGACCACCCATTCCATCTGTCCATTGTGCAAGATCTAACATTAATTGGATAAAAGAGAAAATAAGATCCCTCACAAAATTGTATAAGCTAGGTTCTCATGAAATGAGGACAGGTTAAAATGTGAAATATAACACTACACCAGCCATGTAGTAAATGTTTTATCCAACTCAAGATGCCATGATTATTTGATAATTACTTTTCAAGTATTAGAAATTTTGATACATTATATGCTAGCGTTTTTGTATTGCTTATATCTAATGTGGTTATATACACTGATTTGTGTGAATGCAT
Source organism: Sinohyriopsis cumingii (assembly GCA_028554795.2). NCBI lineage: Eukaryota > Metazoa > Mollusca > Bivalvia > Unionida > Unionidae > Sinohyriopsis > Sinohyriopsis cumingii. The sequence continues at coordinate 43,022,584 of CM068838.1, forward strand.
GCTAATTAAAAAAGTGGTTATATACAATGATTTATGTGTATGTGTGCCAACTAAAGTTTGTCCTCGTCAAGAAAATTTTGTGTGTAAGCTTAGTTGCTTTTGAATTCTGAATAAAGGATAGATAATGTACTTCACGTTGTGCTTTTAAGAGCCAATTAGGAAATTAACAGTTATCACCCTTTTACCCCACACATGGTCTTCCCAATATGAAATACTTTTGGACTTGCCTAAATTTTTTAATCTCTACAGTGAATTTTAATCTCTACAGTGAATGCAGTCATAAGAGATGATGAATTATATACGATTCTCAAAAATCCTTATCACTGCCTGGTCATCACCCTGGCAACAGAGAGCATACTAATCTGTGAACACTGAAGCAAATGAAAAGAATAACACCACTAAACTTTCAGGAAGTCCAGAAAATCCAGATTAGGAAATTTCTGGAAACCCTGAGAGAGATAGAATGCTTCATTTAATAAGAAAAAATCCAACATGCTTTTGGTAGTACTGGATCACAATTAAAGATTCCTTAGCTTGAGTGTTAATTTAGCAGGCATCCATGGCAGTTTTGAAGTGAACAGAAGATGTGTCTTTCAGAAAATACATATATAGTGAAGAAAAAAAAAGAACAACGTGTCTCATAATTTTTATCAGTATTTGATAAAAGTGACCAAGCTACAACAGTTACATAACCATGCTACACTTCATGTGTAAACCATAAACACAATGCTGTATGTACGAGGACAAATGAATACACTTAATGTGTTAACCATAAGTACAATGCTGTATCTATGAGGACAGTCACTACACTTCACTTAACTTCATGTGTAAACCATAAGCACAATGCTGTATGTATGAGGACAGTCACTACACTTCATGTATAAATCATAAGTATATTGCTTTATATATGAGGACAATCACTTAACTTCATGTGTAAACCATAAGCACAATGCTGTATGTATGAGGACAGTCACTACACTTCACTTAACTTCATGTGTAAACCATAACCACAATGCTGTATGTATGAGGACAATGACTATACTTCATGTGTAAACTACAAGTACAATGCTGTAAGTATGAGGACAGTCACTACACTTCATGTGTAAACCATAACCACATTGGTTTGGGAATTTTGTACTGTTTTGAAGACATGGATCTCAGGTGTGAAATGTTACCAGGTAGCCTGTAAATAAATAGTGGCTGTAAATATACAGGAGCGCTGTTATTGCATATCTTGTACATTAATTTAGCTTTTCTTAAATAGATTCAGCTGTTAAAAAGGGAGTGTTTTTTAACTTCCCAGCTAATTTTTCCCTGTTGTCTGTTTTTATTAATATTAGCCCAAATGCTCTTTTTTCAAGAGGTGCTAGTTTTGCTATACTTTTATGATTTGAATTACCCCATATTGTAGTACAGTAATCTAAATAGGTTGTATCATTTAAATTACATCCTATTGTAATACAGTAATCTAAATATGGCTGTATCATTTAAATTATCCCATGTTTTAGTAATCTAAATAGGGTTGTATCATTTGAATTACACCATATTGTAGTAGTGATCTAAATAGGGTTGTATCAGTTGAATTACCCTACATTGTAGTACAGTAATATAAATAAGGTTGTATCCTTTGAATTACCCCATATTGTAGTCCAGTAATCTAAATAGGGTTGTATCAAATTACATCATATTGTAGTACAATAATTTACCATAAATAGGGTTGTATCATTTGAATTACACCATACTGTAGTACAGTAATCTAAATAGTTTTGTATATAACTGCTATAAAATAGTTTCCTATGTCTTTCTGGGAGAAAATGTCTTATCCAGCTGCGAAGCCATAAACTTTAATTTTTATTGATATATTTTATTTGTTCAGTCCATGACAGATTATTATCAACAAAACACCAAGTACTCTGTCATGACAGACCATTTGCACATTTTTCTCTTTCTATATTAGACATACAATAGTTCATCATTATCAAGATAGGTTTGGTTTCTTTTGATGTGTTAAGACAAATAATAATCTTATACTACCAGTATTAACTACCATGTCATTGCTTGTGCACCATTTGTCCAGTTTGTAAAGAAATCTCCAGTTCATACTTTGTGTTTTGAATGTCTAATAATGTTGTGTCATCTGCTTTGAGGAGTGGCCGAGTGGTCTAAAGCGCTGTCTGTTACGGATCACTGTTATCTCACCTCTGTCTGCGTGGGTTCGAGTCTTTGATTCAGCCACTGTGGGTATGTGAAAAAGCTTGCCAGTAGCTTCTCGTGGGTCGGTGGTTCTTTCCGGGGTTACTGGCCACCATGTATAGCATATCGTGTGCTGAAAAATGGCGTTAAACCCTACAACAACAACAACATTGAGATGTGTGGATGAAATTGAGTCCCCCAGTAAAAATGGTAGGTCATTAATAAATAATATAAATAGTATAGGACCTAGATTTAAACCTTGTGAGACTCAATATCTAATTGTTCTAGGTACAGAAAGAACACCATTTGTATAAACACACTATTCTCATTTCTATATGAAGTAAACCATTTAGTTGTGCTGTTATCATACTGGAATATTTTTAGTCTATTCCAAAGAATGCCATGATCCACCATGTTGGAAGCTTCCTGAAATCTATTTATACAGCTGTTTAAGTTGTCATTATTTTTATTCTTGCTGTTTATATATTGTACTTCTTATCCAGAGAAGTGTGTTCATTGACATGACATTTAATTTAATTGAATAATGTGTTGAGCTGTTTCCAAGTTGTTGAATGATCCATCATATCCTTTTCATGTAATTAATACTTTTTACATTCCTTCTCTTTGTCATTGGAATCTGTTTAACTTTTTCTGTCATTCATTTTTATAATGTTAACTCTTGCTTGTAAAACATATTCTCTTTATCCTCAGTCATAGTGTCTTCCCATTTATAAACTGCAGGGTTATCTTGAATTGCTTGATTTCAAATATTTTCTTGGTAAAGTTATGAAGTTGGTCTTTAGCAGAGATTACTTTGTATTTGGAAAATTCTCTTTTACAGACTTTAGATTCAGGATAATTTTGTCAGGTGACTCAGGGAGATTGATCTCTACTTTTGATAGTTATTTTCCTTGCCTGCATCAAACAGAGACAGATCTATTGCTCTATGATTGGAGTTAATATATCCCCAACTTTTTTAAAACACAACTTTATTTCTGGTTTCAGTTTGAGTTGTATGCTTCCACGTTTCAACTATTTAAAGCCCTGCTAAACCTGTTGAGTAAAGTTACATTTTTTTAGCAAGTTAAAAATGATGTTGTTTAGTTTTTTGAGCAAATGTCTAATTTTGCTGTTGTAAAATTAGTTTCCTTAACCACGTTGTGTTATTATGATGTTGCTTTCACTTTTCCCGGCCCTAGTCCCCAGTCCAATGTAGATTACATCCTCCAATTTCAGCAAAAGCCCAGTCTGATTTCTTAGTCATGTGGATTGATCTCCTCTTGATATTATGAAGAATACAGTGAATAAAACACAGAATGCAGCAAAAATAGAAAGTAGACAATGATGACACCATCCCCTACTACCAATTGGAGGGTGGCCTCAGTTTTTGTTAGCGGCATTCCCACTCGTACTCTCCATGGAAAACACGAAGCTGTAAATCAATCCTTGCCAAATAATTGACCACGTCTATATCAGTGTAACCACAGAAAAACTCTTTGGTGGTAAGCAGAATATTTTTCAGAAACGGGTCCGCCTCAACAAGCGTAAAAGAGTCGTCATCGAGTATAATAGCAACATAAATTGTGGCTGGTGATCGTCGCAAGTACCGATTAATGTTGAATTTCATCCACTTTGTCACTAAAAAGAACGTCTAAAATTTTCATTAGATACTTGCGCTGCTTCTTTGTTGTGGTGCGGTAATGTGCTATGTAAAATCAATTGAGTTAGGACGTCATTGGTATACTTATGATCCTAAAGTGTCTGTTTAATTAGCCGGTTTTGAAACATCTTCGAGACTGACCACATCAAAAACATCACTTGCTTCAGACGCAGTGGGTGAGTTATCATGATTCTTTTAAGGATATATTATTTCATGCACGATATTATTTTATTTCGTTCGTAAATCTACCCAAGTTTATATCGTTCCATTTCTAATGTCACTGCCAAATGTGCCAGCTCTTTAGTATACTCTGGCTTTGTTTTGGATAATTTGTACAACATTGTTTCGGCTTCTTTCATGAATCTGTATGACACATTCAAACAGATTATGGCCGAAACGTCCATGGGGCGAAACGTCCATGTACCATGTGGGGCGAAATGTCCATTGAAGTGGGGTGAAATGTCCATTGAAGTGGGGCGAAATGTCTTGGGCCGAAATGTCCATGGGGCGAAACGTCCAGGTACCATTCAAACGCATGTATACAGCGATTTAAGTTTTTCTGCTATATCTCTCATCTTCCAATCTTTTTATCAGGATTATGTCATTGCTAGATACGTCAATAAACTCATTCGTAATGCTTTGGCAATCAATTCCCTGTCTGTAGCTCAACATGTTCTATATTAAGCCACTCCTAGCATTGAATACAAAATGTATTCACAATTTGGCTATATTTTTTCTTTTTCACCGACTTAAAATTATAATATACCGAACTGTGAAGAAAAAAAAATCAATACACTGCAAACTAATATAGTAGGATTAGCAGCTTGTTTATATCGATCGCTACCGTGGATCACTCGTTCTCTCAGCAGCATCTTGTCTAGCCAAGGCTCCGACATGATAATGCTATCTACAAATATACTGGTGCTTTGTCCTAGCGACATCTATTGCATTTCATGAGTTGCCTCCCTTGGTACGTTATGCGAAGTTACCGATAGAGTTGTGCATTGCGCATCGGCCGAAAATGGTGGGGAGAGTTGACCTGAAAAGGATACCTTGGAAGTTAAACATCGAAAGTATGACCATGTACTAGAAAAAAGCCATTATAGGTGTTTTTGAATGAAAGGTATATGTGCAAACGCAGAAAGGCACAGGAAAATTGCTTGTTTATCAGTCCATTCAAGTTGTGTGCTCCTCTTGGTCCGATCGTGTAGGAACAGTGTTCAAATTTTAACAACTTAATTTTGATTGGATGCGGTGGCTTGCCGCCGCATGTAATGAAATTCAGAGACCCGAAGTACAGAAATATCTGCTCGATATGCCAAGGTGTAGATAGGTTTATCACATCGGAACCTTTGCTAGCCAAGATGTCTCTGCAGAGATTTTCCCTTTCCACAATGGCTGCAGACTAGCACAGTAGTATGGAAGTGGGCTGTTTGACCTTATTCAATATCCTATGGGGAAACGGACTCTAACCCCCATGATTGACACACTCGCGTCACGTGGGTGTCTATACCACTACCAATCCCTCGGCATAAAATGTAACCAAAACGTTATGGGCTGCGTGGTCGGGGATAGCTTGTCATGGGGGGTTAGAGGCGAGCACGGGTGGCCGCGGACCCAATGGGGAGGAAATTTGGCAAAAATAAATTTTCATACTACCTCGAAAAATATTTCTGAACGTACCAATACGTGTCACTTTCTACCGCAATTGTATTAGGTACCAACAATTCAATGTCCTTTGGCAGGGACCTGTCACTTATGTGTTCCATTTATATCTGTCAACAGTAGGAAAACGTTTTGCTCTGAGTTATAGCAAAACAACACATACGCATATCCATGATATTATTTGGAGCAAAAAGTATTAATTATCTTCTGAAAAAGAAAAGAAAATATGTCAGCTCAAAAGAAAATCACGGTCCTTACCCTATGCCGAAAATTAAATGGCCAAAAGCTTATATGACATGAATTTGCTGTATGTAACGTTTTTATAAATTGCAATCTAAAACCTGTAACCATAGTGGGATGATTAAGCTCATGCTATAGTTGACGCTATTGAAGACATCGTGCTGACATTCGAGAGCCTGTAGATAAAAATAAAAAGTCTTGATAATGAAGCCAACAATTTACGAGCTACACTGTTGGTAATAGGGACAAGACAGTAAACATGAAGCACTCTTACTCAAAAACGAGAACAATTTTAGTGAACCTGAGAAATTTACGTCAAGATGAGACAGTAAACGAGAGGGATCCTGAAAATCGTAGGATGATTAGCAGCCTTACAAAGGAATAAATACTTTACACATCTACATACGCTAGCAAATAACTAAAACATTATGTATTTTTGTTCTTTTTTTTATAAAACCGTAATTTTTGCAAAAAAAATGATTTTAACTCTAACATTATTCACACTGTTCCATTCAGCCACTGCGTTGGTATACCTGACACGTGTCAAACATGTGATTAAAGGAACAGAAATATATAGACAAAACTGCATATGTGTTATTGTTCCGAGTCTACGGAAAGAACGAGTTTGAAGCGGCTTGTAAATATGTCGAGGCCGTCAGGTCGAAACATATGTTCCTACAGTTCTTTCCCCATTCGGAACAAAACACCTGTATGGTTTTGTATTTATTGCTTACCCCCTTTATAGTTACACATTCTTTTCGATTTTTGTAACCTATACTTTAAAAAATATGAAATAGGCATTTGGCGTTTTATGAAATATATTGTACAAAACACCTGAAAATCCCTCATGTGACGTACGTGACCGCATCTAGGTCTATTATATATACTGTGCATTTGTGTAATCAGTCTGTCTGCATTGCTGAGATGGTGGTTTAGTCTTTAGATTTTAAGATTTCAAAAATGTTGTAGAGGATATATGAATTAATTTGAACTGCAGATATAGGCAAGTGGGTTTTTCCTTACTTCTCTAATGGAACATATGTTTTCGACCAGTAAGTGGCCCTTTCTTCATACACCATACATAATGAACTCTACATCAGAGAACATTTCACGGCAAACTGCAAAAAACAACACTACTAAAATACATTGAATTATCTTTAGAAATCTCATTAATTTACAATACTTTCAAACTGTCTATTTTTATAATTTACCATACAAGAAATTATTGATGCATTGGACGAAAAGCTGATAATTTAAGCTTATATTAAAAACAAAGTGAAGATTCAATCTCTTTCTAACAAATGCGGACTAGATTTTTAAGAATCATTTGGATATTTTTAAAAGATATTTCTAAACAATATTTTTTGGGGGTTTCTTCTCTTTTTCTGCTTGATCAGTATTGGGAATTTCAAATGCAAACAACCATACAGCTGCTAGCATGTGTCCCAGTAATGACATTGTCTCAACAACAATAGTTTAACAAAAGATGGAATTCTTTTACCTTCGCGTCAAATTCAAAACAGCTGGTGCCCTCTGTGATAAATCAACCTTGTTGTTGCAAATTTCTGTTAGTTTTATCTTAAGATTTACTAAACAAATTCAGTTCCACAGTACTATTAATAGACAAGTTATAGCTGAAGTGATTTTTGGGAGATGCCTTGCATTGTAGAACGGTGCGCATGGTTCAAATGTTTATTTTTTTCTCCGATTTATTCAATCTTTTTGTTTTGTTATTCGGCCCAGAATTCACCACTTTATGGGAATTATCAAACTCTTCTGAATATAAATGTTGTGGCCGTACTTACTAACCCTTAATTGTCTTTCTATAGCTGCCTTGTAACTATTAAGACTGGTTCAAGGTACAAATAAAGTAATTTTATACACCAATTTAAATGTTTAATTAACCAGGGGTAAAGTTTTCTCCGGCGTGGCCCCATTTTTAACCATACCTATAATAATTACCATTGCTCCCTAAGTCTTTTTTTAGAAAACTTTATCTGGATTTTTTTAAACTTTCGTTTGTAAACTTTCACCGGCAATGGACTTGGTCTCTCCTTCTCTGTCATGTTTGGTTTCAGTTGGAAATACCATCTTCATATGAGAACTAATTGTCAAATATTTTGTCCAAAATATTTTTGTCAGTCTCAAACTCAGCTAATTCTAATTTCTAATTTCTTAGCGGTAGATACGGTGACATAAATTCATTGGCGCGACTTAAGGTACTCCACAGTTATCGCCAGCAGCAAAAGCGCCATTTTCACCCAATATTAAAATTACAAAACGCGTGTTTACATTTTTTAATAGTTTAAAATGTATGGCAATAAATCATTCCCGACAGTTTATAATTGGACTATTCTTAAGTATTTCAAGCTGTAAATGGAGGAAAGAACGAGTTGGAAACGAAGTAGGAGTGTCGAGGCCGTCAGGAATTAAACATAGGGTAATGTATTTTTTTCTCTTCAAATGTATTGCATTTCTAATCACGCCTTGAATCTTGTCATGACCTACTGTGTCTTTCTCACTTTGTCTGAATCAAAAAAAAAATAAGAACAAGATTTCAGTATCAAAGTACTTGCTCTCTCTCTCTCTCTCTCTCTCTCTCTCTCCTGTGCTCACCAGCTTCATCTGAGAACTCATTGTCAAACATTCTGGCTAAGATATTGTTGTCTACCTCATCTAACTCTATTTTCTCGGCCTACATTCCATGAAATGCACATAAACTGCTCGTCGCTCCTTACGGAATTCTACATTATCCGCAACGACAAAGCTTCCATTTTAACCAATTATGACTGTATTTATATAATTTTTAAAAAAAAATGTCTGTTGGCATTTTTTATTAATATAAAATGTTTAGTTATAATTCATTCCAGATATTTTATAACTGGACTACTATTTAATATTTAAAGTGTGAAAGTAGTATCAGGCTCTCTCTGTGTGTGTGTGTGTGTGTGTGTGTGTGTGTGTGTGTGTGTGATACGGAATTTTATGTGTGTGATATGGAATAACAGATCTGAATATCTCTATCACAGATACAACCATTTTGTACAAAGAAGTTAATTTGGTGATCTATTTTGTCATGAATGATGAAAACACGATGTTAATATCATTTAAGTCTTGACAAGATACCTCGGTAACTATCGTATGTTACTTGCTGACGAAAACTACCGACGTACCGGTACAGTGAAAAGTACCGTGGTATGTACCATCAGAAAAAATTGCCGGGGTACACCGGTATGCCGGTAATATGGTGCACCTCTACTAACGAGAATAGTAAGTAGTTCGCGGACTTCGTTCTTGAGCTTGACTAGAACATCACTTTTTATAAGGAATTGAAACGAACGATATTGACATAAACAGAAATTAAACGTCTGCAGACGATTTGTTCATTAAATGCTTGGCGTTCGTGAAATTTCAAACAAGAACCAGTGTTTGCCAGGATCACTCAAAAACTACTTTTCAGCCGAAACAGGGCGCCATCACGTTGCTGTAAGACTAATGTAAAGCATCTTTTTCATACTGTTAATTCCCGGATGTGCCAGAATATTGTAATCTGCTTTAACTGTGTTTTCTGGCTAAAGTAATCATTCATAGTGATTAAGACGATACACACCGCAAGCTGCAAAAGACTTTATCTTATGTTTTATCGTAAGTTACTTTAATGTTTAGCCCTCCACTAACTTAGCTCCGTGGCCAGTCTTGACAACTGTGTAGGGGAATTGGGCGTATCATTTTACTTCAGCGATACATTGAATTAGAAATCACCGTGGATGACTGGTGTGTAATGAACTTACAGCCCATATCAGCAAACAGGTTCTGGGTTTGTTTTCGTTTTCCTATTTATTTAATAGATGTTAATTTCTCAAAGAAGTATAACCATCACCGACGTTGCTTCTGTAACTGAGAGAAGATATTTGGTAAGGTCATTTTTACTTATTTTTTAAAATTTTCTTTACGAACGCTACTACTACTACTACTACTTCCTGGAACTAACAGTTTATGTTTATGTTAGCCGCAACTACTACTACTACTATTACTACCTGGGATTAACATTTTAGGTGTATGTTAGCCCCAACTACTACTACTACCTGGGACGAACATTTTAGGTGTTTGTTAGCCCCAACTACTACTATTACTATTACTACTTCTACAACCTGGGGCTACCATTTTACGTGTATGTTAGCCCCAACTACTACTACTACTACCCGAGACTAACTAATATTATCATTGCTCCTAACTGGATATAGCATTTTATGTGTATGTTAGTCCCAGCTACTACTGCTACCTGGGACGAACATTTTAGGTGTATGTTAGCCCCAACTACTACTACTACTACTACTACTACTACTTTGTACAAACCTTGTCGGTGTATGACGTCCAGCTACTGCTACAACCAGGACGGACCTTTGAGCAAGAAGGTTGCCATAGACACTGCGTAGCAGTTGACAAAAACTTAGGTATACTATAGTGACTCCACCGGCTGGGCCTCGCTGCTAGCGTGGGGCCTTGAGCCTGGCTACTATTTCAACTATTTATTATGCCACAATTTGATAATAATAATAATAATAATAATAATAATATATTATTATTATTATTATTATTATTATTATTTGTCCTGTGTTTATGTCGATTCATATGAAATCCGTAGCATTACACATTGCACACCTATACAACGTTTCCTATCTTGTAAAATATCTACTATTATCATTTGGAAATAATGGTGCACATAACAACACATGAAAACTCTACACAGGAATTTCATCATAACGTTTTGGAAATAAGAGAAAATATGTCTCCTCGTACGCTGTGATTTGAAATATATACCGGTAGGAAAACGATATTGTTATGAATGTGTGTGAAGTTGTCATATGTGAAAATGTTCTAAATAAACAATTCCCTATCCGCTACTAACTATTCGTAATCCTCATCAATACTTTGTGTTCATTAGCACAAGCCAGATTTTTTTTTAAATCGGATAATGAAACTTTGCTCACGCTTCAGGTATCTACCTTTTAGGTAGGTGTATATGTAAGTAGGTAGGTAGGTAGGTACGATTGTTTTTAGTTCTGCCTGCTAATGTTTACCGAATTTAAATGGTTGGATTACATAAGCTACGATAGGAATGACCACGAAACAAGTCAACATGTGCGAAGCCGTATCAGGAGCTTTAATGAATTGTCGAAGAATACGATGTGGTGGACATCGAACCTTCAAATCTACGCTAACGTTTGTCTGGAGGACTAACCAGTACTACACATTGTTGTACGATGTGGACGACAAGCAAGCAGAACAAATGAAATACAGCTGTGTTCCTTGTATACTCGAGTGTGTAAATATGCTGTATTCCCCACCAGTCCTGACATTTTGACAGAATATATCGATGTTGAATACATTCACTATACTATAAAGTTTTGCCACTTACAATTTTGTACCATCAGGCCTGTACACGGCAAACCAATTCTGTCCTTTAAGCCATACGTGTCCTGAAACGTGTAATCAAGACCCCCTTTTTTTGTTGCTACGATGATCAATGATCAAGAAGGAGCCTTGACAGGAACATGGGTCAGTTTCGATTCGTTCATGATATCGTTCGCGGATAATGAGTTTTAAAAGCGTGCAAAGCTGTCACGTTCCCAATACAGAACATTACCAACGCGACGACGACGGCTCCGGTGAAAGAGTTGTTGAGTCTACGTCAAGAAATTTATTTAAAGAAGCTAGCGGTTTTACTTCTTGGTGTCAGACTCCATAATAAAAGACGAATTCAAAGAAAGGTACCGGTTCATAGAATGCATCATCTGCAAACACTTGTAAAAGAACGACGGGGTTATATCGTTTGAAAACGTCAGCTGAAATATATGTAGGGAAAACTGACTCAGAATACGATATTGCCAAAGTCAGTAATACTTGATTGATATATCGATATTTTCGACTCGCCGACGATAGAGAAAAATTCATGAAACATGTGGAAGTTATATGTGAAGATGTTATTTTTGCGAGTGACGAAGAATTCGCATAATTTGTACCATCCAATGCGTTTGGCAGTGACAGCATTGCTGCTTACGTGGCAGGTGCGCGAGTTATTTACTGCTTGACTGCATATTAGGCTAAGATACCAAATTATCGGCCAATCAAAACACTTGAAAGAAAACAAATATGATACGATTAATTAGCGGTGTTTTTATGAGTGTATGTGCTTTGGATTTTTCACGTAGCTTAACAATTTTTCAGTCATATCGCTACGATGTCTGCAGTGTGGCAGTTTATAGTATTGTCTAGCACTGGGGCATCATGTCGCAGACATGAAGCGTGATGTCCCACCCAGTCACATTCTCCTGACACCAGGCCGACCAGTCCTAACACTAACCTCGTAATGCTGAGCGCCAAGCGAGGAAGCTGTTAGTACCAGTTTTATAAGTCTTTGGTATGACTCGGCCGGGGATCGAACCCATGATCTCCCGCATCCGAGACGGACGCTCTAACCACCTGGCCACCGGAGCGGTAGTGTTTTAACGACAGTGTGCTTACCCAAGCCAGACACTATCGAGCGGATCGTCCTTTTGTTTCAATCCACCAAGTCAATGCAATGCAATGAAATTATTAAAAGGCAATTTACTGATATAAATGTCCAGTTCGTTTATGAGCTAATTAAATGACAGTTTTTCAACTTTAATTTTTTATTCAGAGGATTAACTTCAAAATTGAGATTTTGCGTTTGATGCGAGTTGATTAAATTAATTAAAGAGCGGTCGGTGTTTGTATTTGTACAACAACAGGTATATTATGGTCACTTTAGTAGAAATGGGTGTCAAATGATGTGAACAACAACATGTATATTATGATCACTTTAGTAGAAATGGGTGTCATCGGTGTTTGTATTTGAACAACATGTATATTATGATCACTTTAGTAGAAATGGGTGTCAAATGATGTGAACACTAATATGTATATTATGATCACTTTAGTAGAAATGGGTGTCAAATGATGTGAACAACAACATGTATATTATGATCACTTTAGTAGAAATGGGCGTCAAATGATGTGAACAACAGCATGTATATTATGATCACTTTAGTAGAAATGGGTGTCAAATGATGTGAACAACAACATGTATATTATGATCACTTTGGTAGAAATGGGTGTCATCGGTGTTTGTATTTGAACAACATGTATATTATGATCACTTTAGTAGAAATGGGTGTCAAATGATGTGAACACTAATATGTATATTATGATCACTTTAGTAGAAATGGGTGTCAAATGATGTGAACACTAATCTGTATATTATGACCACTTTAGTAGAAATGGGTGTCAAATGATGTGAACAATAACACGTATATTATGATCACTTTAGTAGAAATGGGTGTCATCGGTGTTTGTATTTGAACAACATGTATATTACGATCACTTTAGTAGAAATGGGTGTCAAATGAGGTATGTTTTCTATTTTTGATAAAACGAGCTTACCAAATAACTTATAAATGATGTTCAAAATGAAGATTCAAAGAAGGAAATTCAAGCAATGCAGAGGGAGAACGCCACTTAGTCTGAGGTATCAGTGTCTCCAAAGATTCGTAAGACAAACTCTGACACCAAAAATAAATCAAATATGACACAACTAAGAGATAAAGAAATTACAGTCATATTGGGTAGATTATAATCCATGGCTTGAATTCACTGACTCTGAGGGAAAGATGTTTAGTAGTACTGCAAACAATATCCTAAACTGACATGGCATGGATATTCAAACTGTATTCGTATTTGGAATTCAGGACTTAATCATGACAGTTCTGGACCTCATAAAGCCGGGTGTAGCTCTATATATGATTGACACTAGCTATCTTGTGCAGAACATCCCAGGGGCCCCGAGTGGCCGAGTGGTCTAAAGCGCTCACCGTTACGGATCACTGCCGTCTGACCTCTGCGTGAGTTCGAGTCTCAGCCTCGGCTAACGTTGGTACGTGAGAAAGCCTGCCAGTAGCTTCTCGTTGGTCGGTGGTTGTTCCCGGGGTTTTCCAGGGTTCTTCCTCCACCAATTATACTGGCCGCCATGTATAGCCTATCTTGTGCTGAAAAATGGCGTTAAACCCTACAACAACAACAACAACAACAGAAGATCCCTGAAGTTGGAGTTGCTAACACTCTACAAAGAAAAGCCATTTAAATTTTTTTAATAGTATGAGATTACAAGGATCAGATTATATTGTGTTGGCAATTTTGTGTATTTTTTCATCAAAGCAGTCTTGGGTGTTTCTTAGAACATTATGTTACTTGTTTTGAAGGTGATTTCACCCGAAACAATAATAAAATTGATAGGCGGTTTTGTGATAATTTTCACTCCGTTCTTTAGCACATAAACAGTAGTGTGCATCAGTTGGAACATGGCAGTGCACTGGACCACTGGAAACCTAGTACGATTCGACAACGTTATCAGTCTTATAAGTACGTTCATGTATAGTATGTTCGTAAATGAATAGTTAGGGACTAGTCCTATCCCTCCTTCTTTATTTAGTTTTGATTGAGTGGCCTAATAAACAGATAATGTTGATTTAGAACAAATAGGTGCTGTCTAATTGTTTTGTTTTTGTTGTTTTTTATATATAAAAAATTACTTTTTGTCATTCACTTGCACACTTTCTTTGTCGATTTTGACATCTGCAATGTTTTCTTTAACGTCTGCGTACCGACTTGGATGTTTTCTTTCACGTCCGTGCTTATCAAATATAAAGCGGTGATAGATATAATTTTGGGTTGTCACTCTAATTTCTAATTAGTTGATGAGTCAGTTTGTTTGCCACATTGTGCAGCGGGCCCTGATGGCTGGGATTTAATCCACCTTATAATTTTTATTTTTGTTGGCCAGTCATAATTAGTATATATTAAGACGATTCATCACGCCTTAGGTAATGATAGAGCAGATAGATGTTAGTATGTACAATCTCATCCTTTGTTCACCGTTCTAAATTATAATCTCATACCAAATATTGACTCGAACATTACACTGTCGCTTAGACATTTTAGTATAGAAAATTAGGGACCATAAGTACACTAAGTACTTTATATTCTGGATTGATAAGAAGTAGAAAACTATTTCTTACTATTATGCGTGACTCTAATTACAATTTTGTGGCTAACACAACATTGGTAATAGAGAATCCCAATAATAATACAACTGGGTTAAATTCGACTTTTAGTAGGTCTTGGCGTTTCAGGCACGTTACGGTCGATGTTTGGCGTATCCCTCCTTGTCCGTCTCCTCTTTTCACTTCAGACCTTCAATAGCGAGTATGTGGACCGATTCCCATTCGTCAAAAACCAGGTGCCCCGATGTAACGTCATTAGTCGTGACCAATCACGACTGACATCTCATTCTGCTTTGGTTGACACCTGGGTCTCAGTAGGTACAGACTGTAAATTCTAACTTTCAATTTGAGTCGGGTCAATTCCCACTCATGATATCCAAATGTACAGGCCGAATGGAACATTATAGTCCTACAACCTGCCAGCTTAATCTATCAACACTCTTTGAGTGCAGAAATGCGTGGGGGATGTGGCACTGATTCCTTCCCCCACGAACAATTTATCAGCCTGCCGTGCAGACACAAAACAGTCGCACATGCCCTTGTGGGCTAAAGAGACTATAATTCAACTGATTGATTGATTGATAGTCATGCCTTTCGTCATCAACTTATTCACGGAGACAAAATTAATAAGTCCAAACATCTTGTCCTTTTCATGTTGGAGAATGTAGTTGTGGAAGACAAGAAGGAGCGGGAGAAAGAAAAGAAGGAACGGCAGGTTAGACGATTTGTTCATTCAAACAGAGGTGACAACTAATATATATCGTGTTATAGAGTGGCACAGACGCATCGCTGCTGCGTTGTCAGACCTGTCATGACGACTCCACGACCGTTAAAATATGGGAGAAGCATGGCCTCCTAGAATGAAGACTGGGATATGGGAATAGAACAGCAAACGAGGAGAACGAATGGACTGACATGGAGCTTTTGCAGCAACAGCAGAAACAACACAAGAACATGAATATAGTAAACCACCCATAGTCCGTGAAGCAGAGGATCGGAAAAGAAAAGCAGTTTTTTTCCCCACTTCCCTACTGATATCCTTGAGTCTCTGGGTTGGGGATAGATGGAATAGAACACGTGCTGCCTGCTGAGCTAGACCCGGGGGGTGCATGCACTATGTGTCTAAAATAATCTAAACTATCCCTTTCAGTGCCACTCATATATCTTCGAAAAGAGAGATGCAACTAAAATCATTGCCACTCTATGTATTTTATGCTTGCATGTTTGCGCATGTCCATGTTTTTGTCTGTTTGCAAAACAACTAAAACTTTGTTTTAAAGAAAACTTCTACCCATTCTTGATTGGGTTAGTATGTTTGGGTGTCAAGTGTTTCTATAAACACTATTGCACTTGCTTGTTGGTGATAGATTGTGCATATTTCATCCTCCTTCTTCTACATTTTATCTGCCTCTTGTGTGATGGTATGTTTATGTGTTTTTAATTATAATGTAGCACTCCTGCGTAATGTATATTATCGTAAGGGGCTATGTCATCACATATTGCTGCTTATGTAACATATGAAGTTTCAGATACTTACAAATCCGAACATTGTTCTTCCAATATTCATGAAAATGTTCCATTATACTTAAAAATGGTATCGTGTCACTCCTAACACATTTTTAGGAAGGTTGAAAGTCGTGACTATCCCTAACTCATTTCCTTTAAAATATGACACGTAGCCATGTCCATTGCTGTGGGGGATGGGGGTGGGGAGGGATGTCTGTGTGTGTATCTCATGCCCGTCGCCATACCCATTGCTGTGGGGAGTGTCTGTGTGTGTGTGTGTGTGTGTGTGTGTGTGTGTGTATCACATGCCCCTCAGCCATACTGATTATAGTGTTTATAAGAGTGTGGAAATTACTTTATTCTTCTCAGATGAAACGTGGGTGAGTAAACGTTGACAATATTAGCACCTTCTACGTAGCAAGCATCGATATCGCCTTGCCACTTTACACGTTTTACATTCAAATAGTACAATTGTAAGACTTTAATTTAAGTGTTACAAAATATAATTACACGGCTGTCGTCAGTATGGGGCGAAGGGTCAACTGCTCTTATCCCCAATTAAGGTTTCCTGTCATTAAATAAGACAAACTGTTTTTAATACTGTAGTAAACAAACTCAGTTCAACTAACAGTTTGCTCCATACAGGCAACATTGGACTATTACACTGGAAAAATCACAAACTAAATTTCTTTTCACCAACATAGTTTCACATCTTAGACGAGCGTCGTTACAGATTTGACGCTAAACATTTTATCAGTCTCCTCGCATAGCGGTAAGTAAGATGAATGCACGAAAATTTATGCAAATTCAGAGGCCTCTTTCTCTCTCTCTCTCTCATTTCTATAATTTTTTCCCACTTTTTTATAATTTCACATAATTTTATTTTCTTTACACATGTCATTGATCAGATTAGCAGATCTGATATCAGTTTAAGTTAGCCAAGTTGTTTCACAACTCTGCTAAACAGTCTTATCTCTAAATCTCCTGTTCGTCTGTGTGCCTGCCTATCTCTTGCCTATTCCATCCCACACTTAACGCTGATAGATAGATAGATAGATAGATAGATAGATAGATAGATGCAAGCATGCACACAGAATTTGATGCAACCTATGTACCACTATGTTCCATAAATATTTTTATTGCATATTGTAATCCAGGAATATTTTATTGCATATTCTAGTCCATGAATATTTTATTGCATATTCTAATCCATGAATAGTTTTTATTGCATATTGTTATCCAGGAATATTTTATTGCATATTCTAATCCAGGAATATTTTATTGCATATTCTAATCCAGGAATATTTTATTGCATATTTTAATCCATGAATATTTTTATTGCATATTGTAATCCAGGAATACTTTATTGCATATTCTAATCCAGGAATATTTTATTGCATATTTTAATCCATGAATAGTTTTTATTGCATATTGTTATCCAGGAATATTTTATTGCATATTTTAATCCAGGAATATTTTATTGCATATTCTAATCCAGGAATACTTTATTGCATATTTTAATCCATGAATATTTTTATTGCATATTGTAATCCAGGAATATTTTATTGCATATTATAATCCAGGAATATTTTATTGCATATTCTAATCCATGAATATTTTATTGCATATTCTAATCCATGAATATTTTTTATTGCATATTGTAATCCAGGAATACTTTATTGCACATTTTAATCCATGAATATTTTTATTGCATATTTTAATCCATGAATATTTTTTATTGCATATTGTAATCCATAAATATTTTTATTGCATATTGTTATCCAGGAATATTTTTATTGCATATTGTTATCCAGGAATATTTTTTATTGCATATTGTAATCCATGAATATTTTTATTGCATATTGTAATCGAGGAATATTTTTGTTGCGTATCGTTCATCGTGCATATACAGGGTTCAAATCTACTGAAATTATCAGAGATTTCTTTGGCAGAAAACATGAATCGTTGGTAGAGAGCAATATTTTAAGCTGTGTTTCCCTATCTGGAAATAAAATAGTATTACTCAGTTGTGATAATACACATACATACATACATACATACATACATACATACATACATACATACATACACACACACATACATACATACATACATACATACATGCATGCATACATACATGCATCACGCATACATACATACATACATGCATACATACATACATACATACATACATACATACATATTCTTACCTGTCATCTTGTTCTGTAACATAATCCAATGATCTTTCTGTCTTGGATGTCCAAAGTAAGATCATCCTCTGGCGCAAAAAGAATTGCATCATGTTGGCTAAAATATATTCAGATGTGCCTCGGATTAAGATGTTAAGGTGATATTGACTTTCCTAATGAGATAAAACATCATTGATACTCTAATATTTAATTCACACCCGGCCATAAAGGGACACTTTTAAACCCCTTCTGTGATTATGAGACAAATGTGTCGGATACTATGCATCAGATCTTCCGGTTGTTGTTGTTGTTGTTGTGGGGTTTAACGCCATTTTTCAGCACATGATAGGCTATGCATGGCGACCAGTATTAATGGTGGAGGAAGAACCCGGGAAAACCCCGGGAAAAACCACCGACCCACGAGAAGCTACTGGCAAGTTTTCTCACATACCCACATTGGCCGAATCCTAGACTCGAACCCACGCAGACAGAGGTGAGATGGCAGTGATCCGTAACGGAGAGCGCTTTAGACCACTCGGCCACTCGGGGCCCCTAGATCTTCCGGTACAGACCAAGTGTGTGTGTGTGTGTGTGTGTGTGTGTGGTTTCGATTTTTTTACGTGGCGTTAACAATGTTTCGGTCATATCGCTATGGTGTCTGCAATGTGACCCTTTACGGTGATTTCTGCACTGGGGCATCATGCCGCATATATGTAGCATGATGTCCCACCTAATCACATTATCCTGACACCAGGATGACCAGACCATTAACCTCTTAATGATGAGCACATAGCGAGGCAGCTGTTAGTACCATATATTTAAGTCGTTGGCATGACTCGACAGGGGATCGAACCCGCGACCTCCCGCATCCCAGCCGGACGCTCTCACCTCTAAGCCGCCGGAGCGGTCACAGACCAAGAAAGAGAAATTGATTTACTTGTATTAAAAATTCCGGGACAGACTAAAAGCGATGATGATTTACTTACATTAGACACTCCGGGACAGACCAAGAGAAATAATGATTTACTTGCATTAGACATTCCGGAACAGACCAGAGAAATAATGATTTACTTCCATTAAACATTCCGCGACAGACCAGAGAAATAATGATTTTACTTGCATTCGACATTCCGGGGCAGACCAGAGAAATAATAATTTATTTGCCTTACAAATTCTGGGACAGACCAGAGATATAATGATTTTACTTGCATTAGACATTCCGGGACAGACCAGAGAAATAATGATTTACTTGCATTAGACATTCCGGGACAGACCAAGAGAAATAATGATTTACTTGCATTAGACATTCCGGGACAGACCAAGAGAAATAATGATTTACTTGCATTAGACATTCCGGGACAGAACAAGAGAGATGATGATTTACTTGCATTAGACATTCCGGGACAGACCAAGAGAGATGATGATCTACTTGCTTTAGACATTATGGGACAGAGCAGAGAAATAAATGATTTGCTTGCATTATACATTCCGGGACAAGACCAAGCGAAATGATGATTTACTTGCATTAGACATTCCGGGGCAGACCAGAGAAATAATGATTTATTTGCCTTACAAATTCTGGGACAGACTAGAGATATAATGATTTTACTTGCATTAGACATTCCGGGACAGACCAGAGTAATAATGATTTACTTGCATTAGACATTCCGGGACAGACCAAGACAGATGATGATTTAGTTGCAGAAGAAAGGCTATACAGCAGCAGTCAAACAAGTTATGTTCCAACTATGGCCACCAGCTATAATCAGTGACGATATTTTTTCTTTCTTTTCCTTTTCCGTTTAATCCTAGTCGCAGGTTTTTGGTTTTATATCAAGACTATAAGAAGAAAACAAAATAAACAAAAGTAGTCCCGCTTATAAACAAGATGGTTGCATCAACTATGACAGCCGAGGCTGAATACTCAGCGAACTGTTCAAATCAATGCACAAGGTGTGCTCATAAAGGGTCCTGCCCAAACACACCAGCTCAAACAGCCCATGAAGACGTGGTTAGTATGTCCTCAAAATGTCCAGACCCATACGGACCAACTCAAATCAGTGTTTACTCATACAAATCTCGGTAGTATAATCCGAAGGGGATCGTGTCCATATAGGTCAGCTGAAATTAGCGTACACTCGTGAAGATGGCAGACCTTGAAAGGACACAGACCATGTCCACCCCTAGAGGAAATTAGTCATAAAATTCATAAAGGACAAGTGCCTGTATAGCGTGCACGAATCCAGTCAATCTGCCAACACAGCCTTTGGAAAACTGAAACTGGTGAAATTGCGTCCATTTAAAGCTGAGTTCTTTCAATACTCCGTGACATGCGAGAAAGAGGTGCACTATGCACCGCTTTTATAGAAAGGTCGGAAGCTTCCGAATACAAGTATCGGTTTAATTTCTTACTCAAAAATTTCTTAAAACGTTGAATGTTATATAATGCACGTAATGTGAAGCATTCTGACAATATAATGCACGTAATGTGAAGCATTCTGACAATATAATGCACGTGATGTGAAGCATTCTGACAAATGCCGAATACGTTTTGATACCCATAATTGACTCACATGGCAATTTGTCTTTGACAACACATCTATGACATCCATCTTGGAAACAACAATTGCAAAAGGTGGACAGGTTGATGTAATCTATATGTACTAAAGGATATGGGAATATCCCACTTCAATGTTTTTATACACATGTTGGATGTCCAAAAGGATCTCGGAATATATCACTTCAATGTTTTTATACACATATTGGATGTTCAAAGGGATATGGGAAGATCCCACTTCATTGTCTTTATACACATGTTGGATGTTCAAGTGGATATGGGGAGATCCCACTTCAATGTTTTATACACATATTGGATGCTCAAAAGGATATGGGAAGATCCCACTTCAGTGTGTTTTTATACACATGCTGGATGTTCAAAAGGATATGGGAAGATCCCACTTCAGTGTTTTTATACGGACGTTGGATGTCCAAAAGGATATGGGAAGATCCCACTTCAATGTTTTTATACACATGTTGGATGTTCAGGTGGATATGGGAAGATCCCACTTCAATATTTTTATGCACATGTTGGATTTCCAAAAGGATCTCGGAATATCCCACTTCAGTTTTTTTCATACACATGCTGGATGATCAAAATGATATGGGAAGATCCCACTTCAGTGTTTTTATACACATGTTGGATGTTCAAAAGAATATGGGAAGATCCCACTTCGATGTTTTTATACACATGTTGGATGTTCAAGTGGATATGGGGAGATCCCACTTCAATGTTTTATACACATGTTGAATGCTCAAAAGGATATGGGATGATCCCACTTCAGTGTTTTTATACACATCCTGGATGTTCAAAAGGATATGGGAAGATCCCACTTCAGTGTTTGTATGGGCACGTTGGATGTTCAAGTGAATATGGGAAGATCCCACTTCTATGTTTTCATACACATGTTGGATGCTCAAGTGGATATGGGAAGATCCCACGTCAGTGTTTTTATGCACATGTTGGATGTCCAAAAGGATATGGGAAGATCCCACTTCAGTGTTTTTTCATACACATGCTGGATGTTCAAAATGATATGGGAAGAGCCCACTTCAGTGTTTTTATAGGCACGTTGGATGTCCAAAAGGATATGGGAAGATCCCACTTCTATGTTTTTATGCACATGTTGGATGTCCAAAAGGATATGGGAAGATCCCACTTCAGTGTGTTTATGCACATGTTGGATGTCCAAAAGGATATGAGAAGATCCCTCTTCAATGTTTTTATACACATTTTTGATATCCAAAAGGATATGGCACGCCAATGTTTCTTATATAAACATTTAAATATTACGGTGCTGGAAGCTATATAAAGGACTGGATACAGTCTTCCTTCTTTGCAACATAAAATAGTACGTGGTTTATTTTAAAGCCAGTAACAAGAATGAAACCAGGTATTTGTAATTTCGTATGTTCCATGACGGATTACTGTGAACTATATGTAATCTCTTATGTTCCATGACGGATTACTGTGAGCTATATGTAATCTCTTATGTTCCATGACGGATTACTGGGAGCTATATGTAATATCTAATGTTCCATGACGGATTACTGGGAGCTATATGTAATCTCTTATGTTCCATGACGGATTACTGGGAGCTATATGTAATCTCTTATGTTCCATGACGGATGACTGGGAGCTATATGTAATCTCTTATGTTCCATGACGGATTACTGGGAGATATATGTAATCTCTTACGTTCCATGACAGATTACTGTGAGCTATATGTAATCTCTTATGTTCCATGACGGATTACTGTGAGCTCGATACCTTTCCTTGTCTTTGTAAATGACAAAATAAAGCACGTCGTTAAGAAGGAAATACTGACTTCAATTTACATGAGATGAGAGTGTAAATGACGTACTGCCAAAAAAATGAAACACTGACTACAATTCGTATGAGATGAGAATGTAAATGACGTACTGCCAAAAGAATGAAGTACTGACGAAAATTCATATGAGATGAGAGTGTAAATGACGTACTGCCAAAAG
Source organism: Sinohyriopsis cumingii (assembly GCA_028554795.2). NCBI lineage: Eukaryota > Metazoa > Mollusca > Bivalvia > Unionida > Unionidae > Sinohyriopsis > Sinohyriopsis cumingii. The sequence continues at coordinate 43,045,665 of CM068838.1, forward strand.
AATGCCTGGTGATCTTTTCTTAGCACGATTTATCCTACCACCACCACCACTACCACCACCACTGCCTCTCTCTAAAACTGTTGTTATGACCAAATAACTCTGACAGTGGATACGATGACAGATCATGCGGTGGCGAATTTCTATTTTTTTTTTATTCTCTTTCATCTAATTAGCTTCGTTTTCCCACGAAACAGATGTAACAGGTAAATATATTATCTTGGCTTGATAAATGTCATCTGTATAAAGGACATGACAGATGGGTTGTAAATATGGTGACAGGTGAATATTGATACACACGGCTTTCATTTCCATCAGAGGACAACTTGCTGGCTGGTTTTGCACATAGCGTAAACCATTGTTATTTAATCATTACAGGTAAGGCGTGTCTCTGTGTCTCATGACTGTATATGTGTTGGCGAGAGAGAGAGAGAGAGAGAGAGAGAGAGAGAGAGTCAGAGACAGACAGACAGACAGAGAGAATAAATTTTACTATTTTCCAAAAAGTCTCAGCTAAATATTTTCAGTGCACGTTAGCCAAGTTAAAGATTTTATGGTATAAAGAATAGGCACGACTATGAATAATTTTTTTTTAAATTTATATAGTATTTTTTTGTTTTTTTTTAAATTAGTTTTTAATTTTTTTATTTAGACAAATTCGTCCTTAACTGGTTCAAATTCGCCATAAGTCCTTAGTTCGCAGTAGCCATACTGACTTGCTCGCTGGCTTGTTTGCCATAGTAAGCACGTTATTATGAGTGTCAGGTGCGTAGTTGATAATACCAAACAAAAAATCCCCACCATACTGGTGCTTTAACTATTTTCAAAATACTGTGACTTGAAAAAATTTAAACCGCTATAACCTAAATGACCTGACGTTCGTACTGAATGCATTTATTATTGCAATTTGATCCACAAGGAATGCTCGTCTAGTTAATTTAATCGAACAAATAAATCTTTGCGTACTTTATATATTCTGCGTCAGGCGTACTGAATAACCTACATTCCCAATACATGCTAGGTAACTTCAGTAATTAATACTACACGAAGACAACGCCACGGTCTTTTGTATTTTTTATTTTGTTGTTGTGTTTTTGTTTTGCCCATGTTTGCAAAAACGGGCGAGTTTATTTCGACTATATTAGGGAACGTTGCTTTCTTGTAAATAAGAGAAAGGTCAAATTTATTAACGACACTGTTCATTGTAGTTAACATTACGGCTCTATTAGTATACATTATGTGTAACTTGTGTCTATCCAATTATACTACCAGGTTTCGTTATAGTCGTACCACGATCTCAAACTGACCCACCCCCTTATTCGAATGAAACTATCCATCGTCATTTTTATGACTCGAACTAAAAAGGTTAGTTTCATTTAACTAGCTCGTGAAATAGCTGATAATTAACACTAGCAAAGTCTATCTGATCTTAGGATAAATAATTGGATTACTCCAGCTTTGACAGCTCGGCAAGCAAAAGTATCAAGGCTTCCTTGATGTTTATGGCCGCAGTAGAGAAAGCAAAACAGTTACACTAGCTTTCAGGTAACATAGAGCTACTTTATATAAAGATATGCAATATTTAAAGGATGTTATATGATTTTTCATTTTTATATAAAAAATATTTATGGTAGGTATATATGAATTAGGTCAGATAAACTGGTTTTCATGGTAGGTAAATGTTTTAAAAACTCAAGTGAAATTCACAAAAATTCACCCACACACACAGACACACACACACAGACACACACACACACACACACACACACATACATACATACACTAGACCATAACGATTTAAAGAACTACCGCCCAGTTTCTAATCTCCCATTCATTTCAAAAATCTTAGAAAAGGTTGTTCTATCCCAGCTTGTAACTCATCTAAATTCAAACAGTCTTTTTAGCAATGTACAATCTGCACATCGCCCTTGCCACAGTACTGAAACTACTCTTCTGAAAGTAGTTAATGACATTCTCTCTGCATTGGATAGCGGAAAGATTACAGTCCTCACCCTCCTTGATTTGTCTGCATCATTTGATACAATATGCCATGATATATTACTTCACCGTCTCCAGCATATATTTGGCATTCATGATACAGCCTTACTGTGGTTCAAGTCTTAGTTTGTCAACAGGACACAAATTGTATCTGCAAATGGAATACACTCCAACCTAGTTGATCTATGTTGTGGTGTTCCAGACGGGTCTGTTCTTGGACCTGTTCTCTTCATTCTGTACACTCAGTCGCTCTCAAGTGTCATAGATCATCATCCAGTGTCTCATCAATTGTACGCTGATGACACCCAAATATACAAATCTAGCCACCCAACTGAAGTTGATGCTACCATCCAAGGTGTAGAGAGGTGCATTTCTGATGTGAAATCATGGATGACTTGTAACAAGCTGCAGATGAATAATGATAAAACTGAGGCCATTCTGATCACAATACAAAGACTTTATCATTCACATCCTTTACCTCAAACAATAAATATCAGCAACGCCAACATTAAATTCACACAATCAGTATGAAACCTAGTTGTTACTCTGGACAGTACTCTCACATTGCACCAACATGTCATGAATATATGCAAGGCTGCATATCTTGAGCTGAGACGCATCAGCTCAATTCGCAAATATCTTTCAGCTGATGCCACTAAAACACTTGTGTGTTCATTAGTACTTTCAAGACTGGACTATTGTAACTCAATTCTGTCTGGTTCATCTCAATATCAGAAACTTCAAGAAGTTCAAAACACAGCTGCTCGGATCATACTTAGAGTATCACGATCAGAGCACAGCTCCCCGCTGCTCTGTACCCTACACTGGCTATCCATTCGATCCAGAATCAAACACAAAATTTGTTCTCTGTGCTACATTTCACTGTCGGACTCTAGTCCAACATACCTATCTGACCTCACCCATGTGTACACACCAGCAAGATACTTACGCACCTCTTCTGACAATCGTATACTCATTATTCCAAGTATGAAAACAAAGTCATATGGTCAGCGTTCTTTTGCATACCAGGGCCCAGCAACGTGGAATGAATTACCCACTGAACTTAGACACAAAGACACAGTGATCACATTCAAGAGGGCTCTCAAAACTCACTTATTTCGACAGCATGAACAAACTTAAAGACTTTATTATGTTTCCTACCTGAAATATTCTCAGCATGTTTTTTATTTTTTAAAAAATGTTTTTCTAATTTCATGTTGTTTGTTTCTGCAATAATATTATTATGTTTCTTATTTTATAGGTGTTGTCTAAAGTTGTAAAGCGCTTAGAGCTTCAATTATTTAAGGGTGGCTTCAGACATCTCTGAATCCGCTTACATAAATTTGGTATCAGGGTAGGTAATGCTAAATTAATAGCAAGTCAAATTCACAAATATTTATGTTTGTTTTTGTGAATCACGTGCCTGATATTCATGAATAATCACAGATAATGAATAATCTTAGATAACGTGAGTTATCTAGCAGGTACCCCTACACTAGCTATGCATAATCTAAGATAACGTGAGTTATCTGTCAGTTATCCGAATATTATCTATGTATACACTGAGATAACATGAATTATCTGCCAAGTATCCTTATAGTATCTATGAATAATCTGAAATGATTTGAGTTATCTATAGCTTATTCCTTTATTATCTATTAATAATCTAAGATAATGTTAGTTATCTGTCAGGTATCAATATTAGCAGCAGAGGGGGCGAATCCTACAAAGGTCTAGAGACCACCAAATGATAAAATAAGCCTTAAAAAAAAAGCTAATCCTACAACAAAACGAGACTTCCAAATGCTAAAATAAGCCTTCAGAAAGGGGGGGGGGGGATTCTACAACAGCAACGAGACAAAAAAGCGCGACCCCCCCCCCCCAACTTGTTGTCGCCGCCCGGGGCTGCTCTCTTCGAGTTTCTCACGTTAACCATACAATGTATCAAGTCCGATACGGTATCGTGTCCGCGGGTCGTGTAAATTTATTGTCACAAATCCATGCGCGATAATTAAATCGCAGGTTATCAAATAATGGCAAATATCGGAGAAGCACTCACAACTAGATTGGCACGACAACGACTAGCCGCGATTAAAAAATTTCTTCCGGTTCGTGATTCCGTCAAGGAAAAATTAAAAGCAAGACAAGAAGCGCGAGTTGAGTTTGCAACATCTGCGGAGGAATTATTTAAGCCTACTACAGCAGCTACTGGTGAAGTTAAAACTGCAATTGTAGGAAAACCTGATCTTGCCGACCCTACCAAAACAAAACGAGGGCTACTTCAAGCAATAGAAGAACTTAAACAGCAACAGGCAGATGCAGGTGCTGTAGCTGATCCAGGTGCCGCCGGAGTAGTGACAGTTGCTAAAAAAACATTTATTGATAAATTTACCGAAGATGGTATTACTGAAATAAAAAATATTCCGCTTACTAACATAGATGAGCTTAAGAAGTTTTCTGCTTGGATTGTCTTAAATTATCCTAACCGGCAAGATTTTCTAAAACCAGGAGCTGGCTTGGGTATGACCCAGGGTGAGTGGCGGGATTATGTTTATAAAGTAAACCGAGGCTATTCTCGAATACCTAACATTGATGATACCTATAGTTTTATAAAAACTGGCGTAATTGGGGTTAATAAGGAACTAAGAGACAAACGAATGGAGGCAAGGGAAAAGGAAAGGCGGGCAAAAATACAAGAGATGGAAAGGGAAAGGCAGGCAAAAATTCAGGAAAGGGAAATGAAAAAGCAGGCAAAAATACCGGCGAAGAAAACACAAGCTCAAATCCTGCAAATGACACTGCCCGATCCAGTGCCTGAATTTTTATCGCGTGAACAAATGGGCGCTAGCGCTCCCGATGACGATGATGATTTTTCCACTCCTGTTTCGTCGTCCATTTCGCCGCCCTCACCAACACTAAAAGAATTACTCATAAAAGAAAGTGACCTGGTGAGGGAAAAGTTCGATCTTCAAAAAGTTGTAGAAGAAAAATGGAAACTTGACAAAAGAAATAAGGAAAATAAGGATGCATACCAAGCCGCAGTTGTTCAATACAACAAAAAGGGAAAAGAAATTAACGAAATAAGAGAGAAAATTCAGAAATTAGAACAACAAGAAAAAGAGAAAACAGGCAGCGGATATAATAACCACATCTGTCCTGATAGCATCGTCAATGACGTATCACGGTTGGAAGTTCTCATCGGAGGAAGACGTGCCGGAAACAATTCTCCGGAAATTATAAATGAAGCCGCAGATATCTGTCAGAGACTATTTCAGCGTGGCATCATGGATATCAGCATCTACCGGGGGCTCATTGATGAACTCGCAGACGGTTACCACAGCGACTAATAATTAAATTTGCTAGCAAATTCAGTTAGATAAACAATAATTAAATAAAATGATACTACACGATTCTTTTCGCAGACCAAGAAGTGTCAGAGTAGTAAACTCACGATTACCAGTATACGAGGTTGTTTACGGAGATGGAGTCGGTGATGTTGTTAGGGATTTAGTCACAAGAATCGCTCCGAAAGCTGGACCGTTAGCAAAACAATTCGCGATGAAAGCTGCTGATGTTGTCAAGGATAAAGCCATTGGCACTGTTGGTAGTCTTGCCGGGAAAGCATTTCAATCAATCAAGGATCGACTAGCACAGCTGATACGAAAAAAAAACCCAGTCGAGAGGTTGGTGCCAGTAAAACTACCATCCACTGAAGCTATGCCGGCAAATGTTAGTAGCGTAGTAAATAAGGCCGTAAATCAGAAATTAGCTGAGATCGCAACAGCAGGAATTACCTCCAAAGCGTTGCAAGATAGTGTAACTGCTAATTTGATAGCTGGTAGTGGTTTCCGGTGACGATAACATTTTAATTAGATCATCACAAATAATAATAATGTTTGCACGAAAATCCAATGACGCGTTTGATATGTCCAAACCAGTACTTAAAGATGATTCTGTACGTGATTTTCAATATTATTCTTATGAAGCACGTGATCCTAACCAACGCGGAAGAATTGAACTACAGGTCCAGGATACAAGTAGATACTTCTTGCCCGCTGAGGCCTTCATCGAAGTTGAAGGTAGGCTTTTAAAGAATGATAACACCGGCTACGGAATCGGCGACCGAGTTGGATTTGTTAACAACGGCATCATGGCGTTATTTAAATCCGCTATTTACATGATAGATGGAAAAGAAATTGAAACAATTCATGATAACGTCGACGTTGCCACAACAATTCTCGGGTTGGCGAGATACTCGGATGATTACACCAGATCAGCCGGACCATCAATGATGTTTGCAAAGGATATAACCGACATCCCCGAGAACAGGAATGTAACAATGAATGCTGCCGGTGACGCAGTTGCATCGATGAACGAAAATTTTAATTTGGGTTTTGCAACACGTAGATCGATGTTAAGTGGAGATGAAGAGTTCTCAGGTGTGATTCCATTGTCTCACATCTTTGGATTCTGCAGAGATGTCCACAAGGTCATATTCGGTGCCAAACACACAGTTGTACTTGTGCGAAAACCTGATGATAATGACGCTATCTGGCGAGATGCTGCTGTTGCCCCTGGTCAGGTAATACTAACTAAACTGTGGTTGTGGATGCCAGTGTTGTCTCCGTCAATCACCGAAGAAGAACGACTGTTGTCTTTCATGAACACGGACGGTAAATCACTGCTATCCTGGAAAACAACAACCACAGACGTTATTCAAGGTGATCACGGCGGGTTGTTTACATGGCATATATCATCGCAACAAGGAGTATCAGCACCACGACATATTTTCATTGCATTTCAACTCCGTGCTAGAATAGGTAGCCAGGAAAGAAATCCAATGGTATTTGATACACTTGGAGTTTCTGAAGTTTCGTTGAGAATAAATGGGCATCAGGAGCCATCTGAGGATATATTAATAGATTTCGAACATCATCGTGTCGCACGCGCGTATCATCGTCTGATGTCATTTATGGGGCGCGACCTTAATGTAGACACTGGCCTGCAAATATCACAGCGAGACTTTATGAGTTTATATCCGATTTATTACTTTTCGCTGGAACATCTTGATCTGGTTAAACAATCTGTTGTCGACCTACATTTCCGAGCTCGTGTAGGTGTTCCTGCTGGTGGTTACAGAGCGATTGCTGTCATACTCTCCGATAAAGCAATGCTGCTTGAAGGTGTTGGCGGACGAATGAGGGTCATCGACGCTCCAATCGAGAATATGTAACGCAATTAAAATCAAACTTAGGATATAATGTCATACAGTCATGTTAATGTCACCTTGACTTCCGGTCAAACGAAGAAATTGCAATCAAAGAACGCAAGCACGTGCGGGACATCAATAACACTAAAACGAGATCAGATTACTGGTGGTCCAAACAAATTGTCGTTGACTAATACTCAGCTTAAACATTTTAATAAGGCACTAACAGCAAAAACCGGTGTCCGACTTGATTTCTCTGCTGCAGCTATCAAGGACATGACTAAAACCGGTGGAATATTTCCTCTTCTCGCAGCAATACCGGCGTTGATTGCCGCGGCAGCACCAGCCGTAGCAAAAGCCGCAGCACTCGGTGCAGTTGGAACTGCAGCTGGAATGGCACTAAAAAAGGCAACGGGAAAAGGATACAAGAAAAAAAAGGGACGCGGTCTAAGACTACCAGGAACTCCACCATCATGGTATCCAAAAAATTCTAACGCCGTTGAGCAATTTTGATTTACTCGATGCTGTTAAAAAATTGCGTGTAAAACATTTCAGAGGCGTATTTATGCGAGATCAATTACCGCAACGACCGAATAATCCAGAAACTGGCATTATCAATCTCGACAACAAAGATGGTCCGGGAACTCACTGGGTTGCTTACGCGATCGATCCACGTGGAATTATCTATTTTGATTCGTACGGTTTAGCACCGCCAGTTGAGTTTCTCAAGTATGTCAGCAGATTTTCTAATGTTCCAGTGTGGCAGTCGACGTTACCAACACAAACATTAATTGATCCGCCCATTTGTGGGAACGAGGTTTTAAATGTTCTTGATGCAATCTCAAGAAATCCAGCAACTCCTCCTCATAAGGTAATGTATGAATATACCGCATCGAGAAATGCTTAGCATTTTCATGCTCGCATTTGAAAAACAGCAATAAGAATAATGGTGGATATTTACGGAAGACCTTTCACACGAAGAGGTAAACCAAGCACAGATGCTGATCTCTCAAAATATGTGACCCGAGATGAAGTCGATAATCTTTTGAATCTAGCCGGAGTTGACCCAGATGAAGTTGCTATTTTCCAAGACAGGCAAGGAAAACTAAGAACGAGCAACATCAAGTTGAATGATTTAATCCGCAGAGTTCTTGGAGCTACCAAGGATAACTTCGTTGCATTTAGTGATGGCGGCCGCATCAAGGACTCGAACATATCAATCGCAAGCATCAAAGACAGTATTGATAAAGGTGTTGACAAGTGCGTAAAAAAAGCCGGTGACACGATGACAGGAGAACTCAGCATGAACGGCAACAAAATAACCGTTTTAAAAAATCCGGAAGGTCCCGAAGATGCCGCAAACAAACAATACGTCGACGCGCAGCACAAACTCGTTGTTGGCCTAGTCAGCGACAGAGTAACAAAATCCGGCGACGTAATGACCGGCGGACTTGACATGAGCGGCAACAAAATAACCGCGTTAGCGAATCCCGAATCCGACCAGGATGCGTCAAACAAACAATACGTGGACATCGTCAACGGTAAACTAAATACGCTGCGGTCAGAGTATGATGTTCACGTGAACGGGTTTAAAAGACTCCAAAGAAACTTCGCAAAAACTGATGAGACCGTGGATAAGTTCTTTGGAACTCCTCCAGTCGTCGACACGAAACTTTCTGAAATCATACCAAATCTTACTAATAACGCCAACGATATCAATAAGATTAATACCCGGTTAGGTGTAGTCAGAACGGAAAAAAGTTTTTCAGATCAAGTTCAGATAATAGAAAATAACATTAACACGATCAAACAAAGACAGCAGGATATCGTATCGGGTATTCCTGAGATCGTTAACAAAACCAGTTTGATTAAAGTTCCCACTGGAGTTACTCCGGGGCATATCACCAACATCGTATTCACGGTATCATCGGGATTCGCAACATGGTCACGACAAAATAACACTATCAAATACACAGCAACGGTCACTGGCGTGTACAGGTTGTCTGTGTTTTCAGCCGCTAAATTTGAAATCTTCACAACATATCCCTGGAGACATTCCACCGATAAGTATTCCGGGGTTTGCACTGTAATACTAAACAGCGGAACCGAGGAAACATTTATGCTTGAAGCCGAGGACGATAGTTTAACAGCAACATCTTACTGGTGGTGTTTGGAATTCGTCGCTGCAACACCTCAATTGGTTACCGCGTAATTGAAAATCGGCAGCGATTTTTAAATAAATGTTAACGTTGAAATCCGAAGGATTTCCAGATGCTCAACAATATCGATACAATCAAGTCCGTGAGTGGCAATCTGAGTTAAAAACTGTCATCGAAGTAACCAGTCAAAAAGTAAAAAAATACAAGCGCCGCATAACAGTGCTGGATATTATGGTTTATTCAGTATCCGCCGTTGTTGCATCCGCGGGAGTAATACTATCAGCGGTCACTCCGGTAACAGCAGTAGTCGCTGCCACGATCTGTGTTTGTACGACCACTACCGCGGCAGGAGTTTTCGGCATCATAGCAAAAAAAATATCCTCGTGTGCTAACACAAAATTACACGATTACACGACAAAATTAAATACAGCCACGACCGCATATCAGAAATTATCATCGCTGATATCATCATCGTTAGACGTGCAATCCAGCGACGCCGCGTCGATATCAGATTCTGAATTCAAACTAATGTCAGATGCGTACAATGACTATTTGAAAACTAAACAAATAAATAATGTCACAAGAACTGCTTCAACAAATAGTCACAAACACAACACCGGTAAGGACCACAATGATCTCAGTGTCCTCGACGACACCAGAATTCAGCATTAATTTTCCAACTCCAATTCGTGTGAGTGAAATCGCGTTAGCAAAGCTCAGTGTGTATCACAGCTGGCCCAATGTCAGGTCGGCATCATTTGGCGGTCAGCAGCCGAATAATTCGTTCGTGTTCGGGAAACCCAGCGCGGACCCACAACAACGTGAATTTGAATGGGATACAATTACACTCCCCACTGGGAGTTATCAGATCGAAGAAATCAATAATGAGAGACAACGCCAAATAAAACGAATCACCGGCAAGGAAGTCAAAATATCTATAACAGCTCATGAACCAACGCTGTCTGCGGTCATTGAAATCTCAGCACCGGGATACGCCGTGGATATATACAATAGTTCAATCAGGACCGTATTAGGATGGCCACGATCCCGACCCGAGGTCGAACCGGGTCCACCAGAACCTAAAAAATCGGATTTCGAGACCGATAAGCAAGACCCACACGACCTCGTCGGGGATTATTTATTATTTTCAGATCAATTACAATCAGGAGAAGCCTGGTTTTCAACATCACCTAGAATTCCCGTAGATATAATAGGGGCAGCTTTCGAAGGCGGGAAATACCATCCTTACCTTCCAGAAGATATAGAAGCTCATTTTTTTAATCCGATCAAACAAGCACATAAACAACAGCTAGAACTGTTGCGAGTATATTTTCAAGATTATATTTCTGATTTAACAAGTTCGCGCGATAAAATTATCACGACCACAGAAAAACTAAACAAACTCGCATCCTCGATGGAAATTATAAATCAAAAAATAATTCAGTATCTACTGAATCTCAAGGGCGATTACGGAAACGAAAAAAGATCCAAGTTCGCATCCCAATTTGGTATTCCCGTGGAGAAGATTTCAGAATTTACACTTCCTGGATATAACGCGCACACGCTGAGAAAATCAGTCTCTGATCTCATCGCGGAATCTTTCGAAGATATTTCTGCCACGTACACGCGAACAAAACCACAACCTGTTATTTTAAGACACGACAACAGTACAGCATCCGATGGCAGACACATCTCCGTCGGGATCGTAAATATCACAGATGTTATCGCGGTCAATCTTGTATGTGACGTCATCGACGGTAGCTACAGCGCATCAGATACTACGACGGCCCAACAGGGGTTTATCCTGTATACGTTCACACCAAAAGACCCCCCTGGTTTTCTGACTGTGCAAGAACCAATCAATGTGGTCTATCTACGGTGTAATAATCCGTGGTTGTCAACGATAAATTTCAAACTCACCGACCAACGGGGAAATTTGTTGGACCTGCGTGGCGAGACAATCTCGGTGAACTTACTGGTGAAATCCTGAAAATGCGCAAAGCACATTTTGGAAATGCTCTGCATCACTCGAACTCAAAGAGTTTCACGCATTTAAAAAAAAAACGGTTGTATATAATGTGTGAATACATTCACGCACGAGTTCATATTCATGATAAGCAAATTCTTCACGAAGCAATAAAAACCGCATTTGGAAACGCTAGCGTTTCTGGAAACTCAAAGAGTTTCTCGGAACAGTATTTCCCCGTTAAAATAATCGTTAACGTGTATGGCAACGAAGACTTCTTGTTGACGCGGTCACAATTGACGCAGTTACAGCAAAATCATATGATCACAGCTTGGTGTCAACGAGAACAGATTATGAACTATTCTCATTGTTGTATTGATGCGCCCGCGCTCGAGCAAATTCTGAAAATGTAAAACATTTCTCTGGCGATGCTAGCATGAGAAACTCTTCGAGTTTCCACGCTTGGGCAAAAAAAAATGTATTATTTTTTTTTACCGTGAAAATGTACAAAGCGTGAGACACTTTCATACTTGGCGATGCTAGCATCGCTCATCGACGGAGTCACAAACACTAGTACCCGTAGGCATTTCCGTGTCAGAACTCGAAGAGTTTTCGGAAGTGTTAGCGTTTCCAAGATTCTTTATGTGACCTTGTAGCCGTCGTACCCTGGTGTTGATTAATTTTCGAGTCTCATATTGTTGTGACAATTCAAGCCTGATCTTCTCAACTGCGCCGCACAGTGGAACGAATTCAGATACCTGATCGTCAGTTATCGACGCAAGTGACCCGTAAACGTAATTCTGTATATTTTTAATGAACCTATAACACGCGGCGAGATTGTTCTTGCCGGCGCGCTCATTCAACGATTCAAAATCTGACATAATTGTTTCAGCGTTTAGTAAAATATTAAAACCACGCTGTTGCAATTTTTCGAGTTCAACAATTATGACATTTATGTTTTCGTGATTCATATTATTATATTTTTTATATTTTTAAATTGCATGAGAGTGTTTACGAGTTATCGTCGAGGATAAGCTGTATGTAGGAAAATGAAATATATTGTTTGAGCTTTTTTGAAAATGCTGTTTTGTAGATCCCATTTGCGACTCGTTGTACCGAAGGTTGACAAATACCGAAATATTTGCCAGCTGCGGCCATTGATTGAAATATCATTTCTTGACCCGTCTCTGTATTTCGAGACTTAACAGCCCGTTTTCCAACTGTTTTACAATGACCTGTGTTACCCAGTAAGCAGTTCTTGCGTTGCGTGACCATCCGAAGATTGTTTATGGCATTATTGGTCGGATTCCCGTCAACGTGGTCAACGACAAGACCCTTAGGGATCAATCCATGGAAACATTCATAGACGAAACGATGACAGAGATAATCTTTTCCTCCAGCATGGAATTTTAGATAACCGGTATTGGATACAACACCGATTGGTTTCCGTCGCCGGCAGTGTCTGACTGTACCATCGTGTGACGCTTCATAATTTGGAATAGTTGGATGTGGAACAAATTTTTGTTCGGGGGCGAATTCTTGATTCATTATACTATAAGCAAATCATTTGTCTAATTCATAATTTGTCTGAAAACTTATTTATGTAATCACGCTCCGAGAGAGTGTTCGAGGCTGGATATTTTTTATCATAATACCGTTTTAGTTCTCGATAGCGTTTTCCACCACACGCTGAACATAATTGCGTTTTTCCTCGTACTCCAATGCCGCATCTGATACACGGTATCGGTCCTAGACTCCCACCGCGGACCTGTTGAGCATGTTGTCCACAGTATTCGCCTCTGCAACGTCTGTTACACGGCGCTGATGAATTTAGTTTGATCCACTTGCATGAGAAACTCTTTGAGTTTCCGTTCATTATATATAATATATTTGTCTATTTAAATACTTGTCTTAATTATAATAATGAGTTTTGAAAGACTATCCAGAATAAAACCCGCAGGTTCTCGATTCGATCTTGACCGGTTAACCACTGATCGTCGACGAAGAGAGTTAGCAACGGTAATTGGTGTTATCAAGGATGCCAAAGAAGAGTTTCGTCGTGATGGTGCCGCACACACGTGGTCTTCGTATAAAATTATCCCGGAAATGCAAAGCATTTCTCCTCGAAGAGTTTCCCGTGAAAACTCCTTGAGTTTCATCATTGATGGTACCATCAACGATACAATCGCGCGTAATATAATTGAGTATCTCGACGATAGAAGATATTTCGTGCAGATAAAATTTATTGTTGGAGTCGACGACGAGGGAACCCGAAAGTGGATTATCAGAGACAAACTAGACCCTGTTCTTGATCCGCGCGGAAAAACCATTTTGTTGAGCAAAGACTCAAACCCGGGAGTACTTGTTGGGATTGATAAACCGTATTATGCCAGAGCGTATCCTGTGACCGCGGTCGTTTATGGAATTTATCCGATAAAGAAACCAAGTGTCGATAAACTCGCCCCGATGAGGGTGTCGCCGTTGACAGAGTCAAGGATGAATTGTGTAGCTGAGCGAGTAATGGAACATTTTAAAAATGCACCACGTGGAAATGGTCTAACCGAGATCAGAAAAAATAAAATAACAGAATGGGCTAAACGAGTAGCGGATACAGGAGCGTCAATAAATGATGTTGCCGCGTTGGAACGCTCGCTGAGATTTCCTATAACGGTTTCATCGTTAACCGGTACGGTATTGTACGAGTGTAAATATAATCGCAATGGAGCTTCAATAAATATTATCGATCATAACAGTCACGCTTGGACTGACCAGGTTAGAATATTTCCGCGAGACCGTGTTGTGAAGTATTACTCGGGAAATATGTTTGATTGTATTCATCGGATAAGTAAAACCGATCCAGTGTCGGTGTGGTTATTCTCGAGCGAAGATGGAGAATATAATCAGTTTGTGAGACCCGACGGGGAAATATACAGAACGGCGGCGTTACAGCACGAAATGAAAAAACTCGCAGAAAAATATCATGCGACGGACACTGATACGTTACTGCGACACTGTTTTACTGTCCCGGGTGTTGCCGCGCATGTAGCCCGGGAACGAAATTCATGGAGACCAACTCCGAAAAGTTTCCTTGGGGATATCCAACAGAGCTGTGTCGAATACGGACACGGCGGTTTGTGGAATACTCGGTATGATTACCGCGATATGATATCCGTGGACATGACGGCGTGTTATCCAGGAAGTTTCCTTGGGCGTGGAGAATGCAGCGAATATTTTAAACGGTTTGGCCACGTTACAAACTCGATGACAAGAGTTGCTGTAAACGGACCATTGCCTGATTTTGACTTGACCGGATTTGCTTGTGTGTCGTCGTTTAAATTCGCTAAGGATTTACATCCTGTGTGTTATGTTTGGTTTGGCAGACATTTCGTTGAACAGCGATGGGCACCGATAGTGTTATTGCGATACATGCTTGACAGTCGAATACTGTTGTCGCTGACGGTCAGCGAAGCGATTATATGTTATTTTCGTCAAACCGAAGTTTGGTTGCCAACTCCGGTTACGTCACAAGAAGTCATCGAAGATTGGTCACGAGAATATCCAGAAGCTTCTATCGACGATATTATCAAAAATGATGCAAGCACAGCAAAAGATCTAGGACGAAAAATAATAGGAAAATTCACTCAAGGTGGAGCGTATGATCATAAACAACATCACAGTCGATTAATCATGGACAAGACTGAATTGGATCTTGTTGTCGCTGATGCAGCCACGAACAACATGTTCTGTAAACGCGAAGATGTGTTTCTGTCAAACGGAGAAAAACTAGGGACTGTTTTTAGTTATATCGACGGAGAATCATCTCAGTACACACATTTGAGATCTTCGATGCTAGCTTATGTATCCATAAATTTGTTGTCGATGATTAATAGATTCCCCGTTGACGCAGTAAGAGTTGCAACGGATTCATTTTATATTAATAAAAAACACTTAGCGGTGTTGAATAATGTTATATCGGATGATCCATCGTGGGGCTCGTGGAGAATAAAGAATGAAATGTTACACGGATATTGTGAATCAGCTGACGTTGAAATCGTGGATGAGTATCGCAGCGCAGAAATGTCTTCGACGTCATTGTTGCCGCCGGTGCACGATCCTGTTACAAGACACAAAACAGTTTATCTGAACGGTCCCGGTGGTTCTGGTAAAACAACTCGAGCGATTGAATTATTTCGCGGTTCTGACTTGGTCGTGCTGACTCCCACACACAGACTTGCCAGGGAGATGAGACAACGGGATGTTAACGCGTGCACGTATCACAGTTTTTTCAAATACAGCGGCGGCACGTGGACACCTGAACGAATGGGAACGAAATATATTCCCGAGAAAATCATCTGGGATGAGATAGACACTGTGCCGTTGGATACATTAAAACAGTTTCTGGATTGGCTGCTAAAGAAAAATACCGCAGTGGTGATGTGCGGCGATCATGGTCAACCACCCCCATTTACAGGTGAATCTCCACACACGTGGCTGAAAACTTTTGTAGATTATTATGAGGAAATAACTAACGATGTTAGAGCACTCGATGAAACGCTGAAAGAGTTTAAGGCGTTGATCAGGCTACAAACCAATAAAGTCCAGTGTGAGATAATGCGTGAAATAATTCCACAGACGGAGCTGAGCGACTTTTGGGAAACGTGGAAACCAGATGATTTAATTGTTGCAAGTAGAAAGATAGTCAGGGACACGCTTCAGCAGCAGTTATTTCAGTTACATCAGAAGAAATTTCCCATGTTGCCAGTGCCGTTGTGTTATAGACCAGCTGATACGCGATTGCAGAATATTGATGTTGATATTCCAGGGCGCGGGACTGCGTCGGGGGTGGAGAAACAGAATTTAGTATTAAATGATATTGTCACAGTTGATGTTGATGCTGTTGAACAGGCACTGAAAATGAGCAAATCCCCGTGGACGCTAGGATACGCTATGACCATCCACAGTTCGCAGGGACTAACTATTTCAGATACAACAGTTTGGATTGTTGATGATCGCATCGAGTGGTCAAATTTAGTTTATTTAGCCGTGTCAAGAGTAAGAAGGATAGCTCAGTTACAAAGAATTGTATTAGATGATGTTATCAACGACAGCATCAACAGATCAATCGCTGATGATACAATAAGAAAGAAATTAGCCGGTTACAAACAGAGCGACAAAAAAAATGGTAGAGAGTTTGATCCCAAACAAAGTTTGGATGTTGAATTTGTAATACAATTACAACAACAGCAGAATAATCACTGTGCGAGTTGTAATTGTTTATTGCTGTGGCAGTATTCGAAAAACGACCCAAGACAATTTACCGTAGATAGAATAGATAGCAGTCGCGGTCATACACGTGAAAATGTAATGCTGACCTGTCTTGAGTGTAATCGACGCAGAGGTGCTGCTGCAGTTATTTAAGTGATCGAGGTGGTAATTGTGTATCCGTGGGAATCACCTGAAGTTGCTCGCGTGTGAATCCACGCTGAGGAGCAGTTGAATCTAATCTGTAGATTGCGTTTCTCCCAGTTGATCTGGTTATGCTGGATATCTTGTGTGTGGTAACACTCCATGTCGGATCGGTTGCTCCCTTTTTTCCTCCTTCTAGTTCGCCTGGTTCGTATAAATACCTAACGGTGACATTACCCAGCAGTGGGGACGCTAGCGTCCGTGGCTGCGTTGAAACATGTCCGCGTTCACTGACGCGGGGTATATATTTTTTTGTGATTGCATTTACAGGTCTCATGTTTGTTGTTCTGGTAATTTCATTATTCAGCGCGGCTATCACGTTTGGCAGTCTTGCAACCCATTCACGAGATCTCGTATCGTAAATGAATTCCCTCGCGTACTGGTATCCGAATAATCTCTCAGCGAGTGTTCTATTAAATCGCTCAACAATTGCCTGATCCCGATGAATTTCAGTATGCCCTCGTCGTATAACAACGTTATGCTGCTTTGTCAACGATGATACCGCGCCCTGAAATTCCTTGCCAGGATCAACTTGTAATAATCGGGGCCAGCTTAGAGGTCCTCGCTGATAAATTCGTTTAAACGCAGAGGCGACTTCGGACGCTGTTTTAGTCGCTAACGGTTCTGCTTCTTTGTATCTACTAGCAACATCAACTACTGTTAGCGCGTATTTGTATGTTTTTCTACGGACAGTATCATGAGGCAGAAATAGTATGTCAGCCTGATGAACTTCATTGGGGGTACTAACATCAAAATGTGCAAAATTGATTTGTCGAGGTGGTGGTAGGTAGATTTGCCATATTGCTTGTTTTGATAGCCAATTTTTGGCAACCTTGCGTGTTACTTTTGCTGCGCTGGCGAGTTTATTAATTGCTGAGTTACCTCTCCAGTATCCGGCCGGGGAATAATAAATCGCTTCCATTTTTATTTAATTATCCAGCGCCTAATACTAATTTAGATTTCATCGCTGATCTTACTAACCAATTAGCGAGTGACTCCTTAAATGATTTATTTTTTATGGAGCTTAGTGCATGAATTAATTTCACATCCGCGATATGCCTGTCTTGTAGATCTTTACTTCGATAAGCAACATCATGTATGTGACACGCTGCGTCGATAGCGTTTATCGGATACTCTCCCGGTTTTGGTTTAGATTGTTCATCAAGTCTGATATCTAGTCGGGTCCCTGGACCGCAGTAATTGTATCCCGGAAGATGTTTTTCTCCGGGATATTTAGCCCAAGGGGTACCTGGAAGTCGTCCGAGGGTTGCTGCAATGTCACCTCCGCTGACTTTGTCAGGCTTTTTTTTTGAAATCTAAATTTTTTTGTGCCACATCGCACACACGTACCAGAGAGTGCTTGTCTGTTATTTTTTGTTGTAATGGTTGTTATGTCGTTTGTAGGGGTTCGTGCCTTACACTTCACACAATATAGATCCATAATTATTATTCCCTATATACAAATGGAAATTACAGATTTTTCTGCGACGCGAAGGAAAGAACCAGTCAAGCATAATTCCGTGCTACCAAATTCTATCAGAATGATCATCATAGGACCGTCAGGATCAGGTAAAACGCAACTGCTACTGAACATGATAATGAAGTGGATGAAATGGGACAAACTATACTTGATAGCTCCGTCTGTGGATGATCAACGTTGTTATGATGTTATAAAAGATTTTAATGAGAGTGCAAAAGCGCTGAGTGAAGACGGCGAGGATGTTGTTGAATTTATAACTGATATTGAAGAAGCTCCGTCCGTGGAAGACCTTAACGGGGAAATAAATAACCTAGTAGTGTATGATGATGTGATGCTGGACAAGCAAAAAAATCCTGCAAGAATATTTTCACGAGGTCGTCATAAAAACACTGATGTGATTTATGTTACTCAGCGTTATACACAAATTCCTAAAGTAATTAGAGACAACTGTAATCTTCTTGCGGTGTTTAATGGAGTTGATGTTCACACGCTGAGAAACATTCATCAGACATGGTGTAGCGGTGATATGGACATAAATAAATTCAAAAATTTCTTTAGTCGCGCTCAAAGAACCCCGCATGGATTTGTGACAATAAATTTACACGACCCGCGGACACGATACCGTATCGGACTTGATACATTGTATGGTTAACGTGAGAAACTCGAAGAGAGCAGCCCCGGGCGGCGACAACAAGTTGGGGGGGGGGGTCGCGTTTTTTTGTCTCGTTGCTGTTGTAGAATCCCCCCCCCCCCTTTCTGAAGGCTTATTTTAGCATTTGGAAGTCTCGTTTTGTTGTAGGATTAGCTTTTTTTTTAAGGCTTATTTTATCATTTGGTGGTCTCTAGACCTTTGTAGGATTCGCCCCCTCTGCTGCTATATTTTATCTTTGAACTAGCTATTGCCGGTACTAGGACTGGAGTGATTAATGAAAGTTTCAAGATACAAAGTTTAAAGAGTAAAACGAAAGTGGGATGAGCGAGTTAAAATGAAAGTTTGAACATAAAAATACACAAATGTATGTAGTTTTCTGCTATGTATCCCTATAGTATCAGATCACAATTGTCATTACGTGACATCCAGTTCTTTTAAATAATAAATTATTTGTAATTTTTAATTTTATTGACAAATTGCATCAGAACTTGAATTTTTCATAAGGTCCGTCTGCATATTGCATTTTTATTTGTTCCATGGGATATACAAAATGTGTTTGTTGAATATACGATATTTGTTGTGTTTTTTCTTCTTCTTTATTATAAAATACGTCATGCATATGCAGTCAACTTTTAAAGAAAGATATTTGATATTTATCTATATTTTGAATAATTTTTGTGTACACCAAATATACGTTTAGATTGTCGGCTTGAAAGAAGAAGTGTCCAAAATGAGTATTACCTGTCAACTTTGATTATCTGCAGATAATGATAATTAGGTCTAGGCAATAAGAGATACCAGCCAGACAAACTAGGTCATCTTGGTGACTATACATACTCTGATTTTGTTTTCAAACATTTGCTTGTATACGTACAGGCCTCTTCTATTGCATGTTATACCTCCAGTCCTATTTGTTTGCTTGCTATACTTCAAGGCCTCTTCCATGGCTTGTTGTACCTCCAGGCCTCTTCAATGGTTTGCTATACATCCAGGCTTCTTCCGTTGCTTGCTATACGTACAGACCTATTCAATGGTTTGCTATACGTCCAGGCAACTTCCATTTCTTGCTATACGCCCAGGTCTCTGCTATGGCATGTTACACCTCCAGTCCTCTTCCTTGGCTTGTTATACCTCATGGCCTCCTCCATAGATTGTTATACGTCCAGACCTCCTCCATTGCTTGCTATACGTCCATGGCTTCTACCATGGCTTTACGTCCTTTCCTATTCAGTGGTTTACTATACATCCAGACCTCTTCCATTGCTTGCTATACATTCAGGAATCTTCCATGGCTTGTTATACGTCGAGGTTTCTTAAATGGCTTGCTATACGTCCAGGCCTCTTCCGTGGCTTGCTATACGTGCAGGCTTCATCCATTACGTGCGATACCTCCAGGCTTCATCCATTACGTGCGATACCTCCATGCTTCTTCCCTGGCTTGTTATACCTCCATGCCTCTTCCACTGTTTGTTATACGTTCAAGCTTCGTCCATTTCTTGCTATTGATTATCTTGATTACGGACACCATGTGCAAACCCAGATGATCGTATTGTATATACCAGCAATGAATTATAAACTGCCTTCAATAAAATATTTATTGGAGGGTGAACTTGTGACTTAATAACTGCATTGCATGAAATTAACGTCGATACCATACGTCAAACAAACTTGCATGCTACAGCTATAAACTGCGGCATATTGTATATCTGTATAACGCGGCATAGCCCTGTCTATTGTATATCTGTATTTTGCAGCATAGCCCTGTCTGTTGCACAGCTGTATACCCCGGCACAGCCATTTCTACTGTACGGCAGCATACCGCGGCATAGCCCTGTTCCTTGTACAGCTCTATACCGCGTCATAGCCGCTTCCATTGTACGACTGTTTTCAGCGGCACAGATTTACTCAGCGGCATATCCCTGTTTATTGTATATCTCAATGCCGCGTGATAACCCTGTCCATTGTACAGCTGCATACTGCGGTATAACCCTGTCCATTGTACATCTATATACAGCGGTATAGCCCTGTCCATTGTACAGCTGTATACCGCGGCATATCCCCGTCTAATATGTTACAAAAATAAGACCCTCACCGGCAGATACTCGAAGATATATGCTACGATCAACACAGACATTCAGGTAATACGTAATTGCCTTGAAATAATTATAAATTGTACCATGTAACAGTATGATACATGCCAGATAAACTACGTTTGTCTGAGGTAACTTTACATTACATAAACTGTTGTGAATTTTGCTTGCCGTACGGATGTGCCAAATTGTTTTGGTGGTTATTTCCAGGAACATGTTTCACCTTTGGTTTTTATTATGCCATTTAGGTGCCCATAACGATGGCGGAATGATGTTAATGTTTCCACAATGATTACATATAGTGACTGAGATTTACTATTGATCATGGTAGAACGACGTTAATATTTCCAAATGATTTACACTTCTTTACGTTAGAATGATGTCTGTTTCCACGATGACGTTCATGTGGTAACTGTGCATTACGTTTGATTATGAATTCAATGTTTCCACGATGACGTTCATGTGGTAACTGTGCATTACGTTTGATTATGAATTCAATGTTTCCACGATGACGTTCATGTGGTAACTGTGCATTACGTTTGATTATGAATTCAATGTTTCCACGATGACGTTCATGTGGTAACTGTGAATTACGTTTGATTATGAATTCAATGTTTCCACAATGATGTGCATGCAGTAAATGGGCTTTTTGCTTGTAATAAATATGTTTCGGATAAGCAAATCTTGGCCAGGCCAGATTACTTTTCTCAGATGGTAAAAACACTTTATAAGAATGCCATTCTATATTAGAACTGGAGAATCGGGGGGGGGGGAGCTACATGTGATACGGAAACGACAAAGGATAAAACTAGGAATAACTGAATTCCATACTCTTATCGTGTTCAAGTGTCCCTACCAGAAAGTCGAAAGACACAGGCAAATTATGATTTACCCCGATTGTTTCATCAAACATTAACCTATTTATTGCTACCGCTCGCTAACATCAGAATAACGTTACAGACGCTCACTAAATCGAAATCGTATCGCTATCACTTGCTAACATCGAAATCATGTCGCTATCGCTCGCTAACATCGAAATGAAATCCATAAAGTTTAATTCATACATATTTATGGTGAATTGACATGTCATTCGCAAATTCCAGGAAGCCAGCACATTATCTTTTCCAACATATAATCTTTTAATATAAGGCATATTTGCTAAATTATTTTTAACAAAAGAAGCCAAGGAAAAATTTAAAGTTTAAATTGCTTTGATACAACATACAACTTTGTGTCTTTTCTTGACAAACTTTTGTACGACAAATGGACGACCGCTTTTTGACTCCTGTAACTGATTGAGATGTTTATAATTGCGGTACTAGAATATATTAAACATTAATAAAGCAATTTACTCAATTATTTTTTTTTATATCATGCTCAAATAGAAATAAAAGTGGTACAACATATTGAGAATAAAAGGACGTTAAGGATATCTACGCTTTTTTGTAGTAGATATAAGGAAATATTTTACGACTGACGTGCATTGTCATAACGTCACTCGTGACACTACGACATATTTCCACTTCATGATTGAAACAACGTTGATTTTTGTCTGTTATATATTTTTGAAGGAAAAAAAACAACTCTTGCCTGGATTTTTTTAATATATATTTCACGCCAATGAAGTTAAGGCTATAGCCAAGTAAGATGTATTACTACATCGGCAAAATAGTTCCGAAATTTTACAATACTTAAGAAGGACAGTTACATTGTGCAGATTTATCTCCTTAATGTAATGCTTGAAACTGTCTTGTCTAATTGATTCGTATTGAAAATGAAGCGACTTTTTTCATTAGGACAGTGCTTAGGAAAATTAATACAGTGAACATTACTGGGGTGGGCATAACATCCTGCCAGGAAGTTTTGATCGGATAGCCTTCATAGCTTTATATCCTTAGTGATTTGAACGATTTCAAGAATGATAGGGTAGGATTTTACTTATGTGTTTTGTATATCTCCGTATTCAAACTTGAATTGTTGGCCCTGACAAGCTTGCAGATTAATTGTGATGGTTACTTTTATTTCGGTTTGCAATCCAATTTTACAAAACATTGATTTCACCTTCATTTTCCTGCTTGAGTATGAGTATGTTTAGAGTTAAATCCCCTGATCAAACAATTTTGAGTATTATATTATCTCCAAAGTCTTTCTATAAATAACTAGCATCGTTTGTCGCACAGCATATTGGGTATGGCTTACACTGAAAATCGTAGAAGCAGGTCGTGTAAGTTCATTCAATGACAATCTATACGATTCAGATCGAATACCACTTTAAATCCATTGATACTTCAACCTTCTTTGTTTTGTTTTATTGTAGTTTATTTTGGAAACATATTTATATGGCACCTCTTTATTAGTCCTAACGGAGGCAAGAGAGTGAAAGCAGAAGAATAAGACGAAAAAGAATATGAAAACATACCACACGTAACTGCAGATAAAGCAGCTCTAGAGAAGACGCCGCAACGGTACTGATATTACTGTTATCGCCAATGTGTTGATATTATTTATTTTTACACATTTATACATTTCAGTATCTTATTATGAAATACAGTAAAAGGTGAAAACATTCTTTATTTTTCTTTCGTTTCAGAACCGTTAGAAATTTGTTGGATTCAACTATGTCTACCACCACATCAACACCCGATGTTACAGATCACGAGGACACCAACTTCATAGGTATTGGAAACAAGAGTAACGCAACTCTCCATTCTGACTACTATAATGTAGACCACTACGATAGTCATTACTATTTAGACTATCCACTTTACTACTACAGCCATTACTTCCATATTTACGAATTCGAAGTTCCTATCTATGGATACTTGTGGCCGGCTCTAGTTCTCATGGTCTCTGGAGCTAATGTCCTTGTTGTGCTTGGGTTCCTGAGGAAGAAAATGCAAAATTCTACGTACCTCCTATTGATATCCGTGGCTATTTCGGACTCTCTGGCAGGACTTGTAACATTACCAGGAATGTTCCATGTTTACTTACACAGTAATGTACTACTGACTAAAGAATGGTGCACTGGCTTCATGATATCCCGGCTATACATTTCCCGCGCATTCCACACCATTTCTATTTGGCAGTCTCTTTTATTGGTAATCCATCGCTATCTGTTCTTATGCCGTCCTCTTGTGTCGCGCAGGTGGTGTAATATGCGGAACACGTTTGTTTCCATCATTGTAATCTATATTCTTGGCTTCCTATTTCACATGTATCACGCTTTCAACATTAAAGCAACGAACGATGGATTTTGCCAGTGGGCCATAGAGGAACCGTGCGTTCAAACATGTGTGTACCTTTGGTTTTCCTTGCTCTTCGTACACTTATTTCCATCATTTTTGGGGTTGTTCATCACCATACCAATCGTTGTAGGTATCAACAAAGTATATCATAACTTTACTAGCTCGAATTTAACATCATCGTCAGCTGAAGAGCAGAAGCACAAGATCCTGACTAAGGTGGTGGTGATTATTTCCATTATCTGGTTGATTCCGGAAATTCCGTACGGAATCTATTACCTGATCGTGGTTGGAAAAATACATAGTGGAAAATCAATTTTCCCGCTTGAGGTCAACCGAAAAATACATTTATCATATGATGTTGCAGTAATCATTAGCTTTCATTGTAACTTTTGGGTATATGTTCTAATGATACGTAGGTTTAGGTCCGCTCTGAAAAGCATGTTTCAGTTTACGACATGCCGTAAAGCACAACTTTCAGAGTCTTCTGGTACAGCTAGTTGTACAAACCAAGCAAATGGTCTAGAAATACCGAGCGTGAACAACCCTCAGCGCGTGAGCACTAACGCAGCCGATGATATCTCGAATACAAGACTTTGACTACCTGTCTTCTCAGTCGTGGTTCATATGTTATATCCTCTACAATTTTATGGACTTTCTTTAAGATAATTAAGAAATTACCAATACTGAGAATTTAACACAGAAATGAGTCCAAGGTATTAAAGCTATGGATATGTGATAGATACACCAGTCTTAAACGTGACACTATAAAATTAAAATTTGATTGGACAACTTTACTGTGCTGCCTATTAGCAACAAAACTTCGGCTTTCTGAGTTTTGCGAAATGAGGAATTGTTAACTGTATGTATTAGAGAAATGTATTATATTTTATCAAATTTACTTTACTGTGTACTCCAGTATATTTTATGTACATGCACTGCAAGATGAGTATCTAATTTTACTTTGTACTCTCGTTTATTTGCTTATACAGTCCGTGCTTCCGTCTGTCGCGCTTGTGTAATGTTACATGTTCTTCCTCCTACTATGGGTGTTGATTGTGCAAACAATTTTGTAACTTTGACCACGCCCTGGGTAACGGGGCTAGTGGCAATGAACGTGGTAATGCCATTTGTTGGAAAGAGAATTCGTGTGTCTGAACAATATCTGCCCCTGAAGAAACAAATTCATAGACAATATCAGCCCCCGTAGTGTTTCTCCACCTTAAGGAAAGTTACATCTTCATCAGCTCTTGTTTTGTTACTTTGCCTTCAGGGAATTACTACAGAATCATATCTTTCAAACTATTTCATCACCTTACAACCAAATAGAGCAGAATCTCGTTCTCTTGGACATGGTTGGCTCGAACACCCTTCATCTCCATTGCTCAAACTGGTATTTCAGACCAAGCATTAGGTCTATTTTATGTTTAGCCACATTGACTCGAACTACAGTTATCTCGACGTTGTTTCTTTTTGTCCCCTGGATGTTCGAGCAATCGCGAATCCACTGTACATATAGTTTATGGATTAGAATGATTGAAATAATATGTATAATTAACATATGATAGTAGTGTGTTTCTCTACACTAGGGACTGTATCCCTGGGGCACAGCATGGAAACTGTGGCGATCCCACTGTCAGTATATGTATTGTTTGCTGGACTTGTTTCCTGATTTTCAGGGACCTAGCATGGAAACAAAATAAGAAAGATGCCCACCCCAAAATCATACACATACTTACTGAACATGAAAATATAAAGGTACTTATGCAACTCACATTACTCCCGAGTCGGTCCCTATCATCCGTGTCTTAATAAAGAGGATCACACATAGAGTGGGTTTGTGCGGTTCGGACGGGGCTCAAGAAAAGGACGTACTCGCGGGCGTACATGTGTGTGTATGCGTGTTGTAAAAGAACACATAATTATATTATCCTATATAATGTGTATACAAATGTATTCTCCGTAAATATTAGAAGAAGAGATTTTGCTTTACACGTATCAATTTCATGATATTTGTTACCATTATACACGAGGCAATGGCTACATAAGGCCGCATTGTCTAAACCTGTATCTAATTCATTTTATGTGTGTTCTAATTCAAATAGTTTAAATGCTATTTTAAACGTTTTTATCTAGAAGTAACCTTCAGATATGCAACTTATAACTGTTTGAAAAGTCTACAATGGCAATATCAACTAAGATGTACGTCTTCAGCATGACACCGGAAGGCAGCTAAATATGGTCACATTGTAAATAGCAATTTCTTCTATATTGTATTGTGTTATTAACAGTAAAATATTAAGTTATTTGTCAATATAAAACATTTAGTGACTACACTAGTTCAAAATTTACTTTCATATTATTTTGAATTGTTCTTCATAATAAATTACATATTGAATGGTGTAGTTATTGTACTTTCGTGATGAAAGAAGATCTGTTGTCACAATCTTCTTGATTTGTCATATAAATATAAACTGAGTAAACACCGAAACCTGTCTACCACAACAAGTGATGCAGTTCAACTAAAACAACATGTCATAGCAACTACAAATAAGTTATGTTTAGTTAAATATTTGCAAATTTATATTTTATATACTGTGGCTTAGGGACATGGTGTTGTTTTCAGCTAAGTATTCACCCCCACCCAATCCCCATCTCCTCGTAATTTAACTTTAAGTGACTTTGATCTGGTTTTGTTTTAACCCGTTATCAGTATGCATTAACAAAGAAAAAATCAAAATCCGAGTCACTGCGAGGTTTGAATTTGTTACGCTCCTTGGAATGAAAAGCTCTCATTTATATTGATCACTGAATGTTTCCATGTGTAATAATAATGGACCGACCTGCCCCCATAAATGATTATAAATTACTATCGTCCGAGTGTAGTATCACTATGAAGTTTGATGAAAACTGAGTCAATGTAAGTTGAGTTATTGTGTAGAAAAGGATGTAATTTCACGTCTAGTGGCCTTAACCCTTAATTTATTGATCGCATACTCAAAGCAACCATGAAGTTCAAACAGATTTCGAAAACTTAGGAAAGTGAACGTATCTTGTGGAACTTCAAAGTATGTTAGCTCAAATTAAATTGACCCTTGACCTCAGGGCTCGAGCAGTGCCTCTGGACAACTGTAGACTAATTATGCAGTCTGATGAAAATTGGATCCCATCATTTGGATTACTGAGCGAAAACCAAGAATATATCTATGTCCGCTCTGAATACCTTGGCCTTCCACATCATGGCCTTATAATGACGATATACCCGTCTAAAAGAAGTCTGCCTACATAAATTGGTGAAAAATTTCACCACGGAATCTTGACTTGTGATGCAAGAAAGAGAAAATGTAATTTCAGCACTGGAGACTTTAACCTTGAACCCAGCAGCCGTAAACTAATGGGTTTCTGCCTCTAACTATGGGTAAGACACATTCAAGGTTTGAGAAACAAAGACCACAGCAAACTAAAATCATGTCGCGCGAGCATTGTCTAAGGAGGGACAGACTGGCATTATAATTGCCATTTCCCTCGGCGCCTTCATTTGGTGACATTCAAGATACAAAACAGATAAAAATTATAAAATGTGTAAATATGTCCCGAAACGCATATGATCTGTCCCTTTATGGAACCCTTGTTTCATTTATCCTTATTCTGATAAATCTATTCTTTTAAATTCGAATAATGTAGCGCGTGTGATGACAAATTGGTTATTCAAAGGGAATTGCAGTTTTCATTCGATGCATAAATTTTGTTTCAATAAAAGCATATGCTCTCTTAATTTTGAGGCCCAGTAAACTTGAGAAACATTTCGCTTCCTAATGATGTTATTTACATTGACAGTGAATACAATTTGTTTGACATGTGCTTCTGCAATTTATATGTCTGAAGCAATACATAGGTTCACCTAAAGAAATATATCAGTACAGAAACAAAACTATATAGCAAATAAATTAAAATTTATTGCCAAAATATGTCCCTTGTCGGATTAAGAATCTAAGAATCACTCTTGATTGCGCTGTGCCTTTTACATTTTGAAATTTCAATTATTATTACCTTCAAATGAATTGATATTTGACATAAAAGCCCCAACACTGTATTAGGATTTAAAATGAAATGTAAGCAGAGAGGTTAAGAAGAAGAAGTCAAGAGTATAGGATGTTGTCAAGCTAAAATCTGAATAATTTGTCGTATTTACTTGCTGTGTTTCTCCAAATTATAAGACAAGTGATGAATGGCAGCCTTCGTTTGCCACAAATAAGACGTGGGCTTATAACCATAACGCGCGCGCGCATGTGTGTGTGTGTGTGTGTGTGTGTGTGTCTTGGGGTGGGTGGATGGGTGAAGTTGACGTACTGTCAGAATGTGTGGTGAAGTGCGGCTAAAGGACAGTCGACATTCTTTCAGAATGTGTAGTGGAGGGTTGACTTAGTATCAAGAGGTGGGGTGTATTGTGGTTGGGGGCAGTTAACTTACTATCAAAATGCGGGATGGACTGCGGTTGGGCGGGGTGGGAGTTGACTTACTATTAGAACGTAGGGTGCAGTGCGGTTGAGGTGGGAGAAGTTGGTTTACTATCAAAATTTGGGGTGGAGTGCAATTTAGGGACAGTTGGTTGGGCTTATCATCAGAAAACTATGGTACATGTGTACGTTGGTTGGGCTTATCATCAGAATAATACGGTACATGTGTACGTTGGTTGGGCTTATGATCAGAAAAATATGGTACATATGTGCATTAACTGAGCTTGTTGGATAATAAATACGATGCAGTTGTACGAGAGGAATGTGCTTATCATCTGATAATTATAGTAGACGTTTATGTGGACTGGGCTGATCTTTGGATGAATGTGATATAGGTATACGTGGACTGGGGTTATCACTGGATAAATATGCTACATGTGGACGTTGACTGAGCCAATAATTGGATATATGTGATATAGGTGTATGTAGACTGGGTTTATCATTGGATAAATATGGTACTGGTGTACGCTGACTGGGCTTGCCATTGGATAAATATGTACAAGTGTATGCTGACTGGGCTTGCCATTTGATACATATGGTACTGGTGTACGCTGACTGGGCTTGCCATTGGATAAATATGTACAAGTGTATGTTGAGTGGGCTTGTCATTGGATAAATATGTACAAGTGTATGTTGACTGGACTTGTCATTGGATACATATGGTACAGGCGTAAGCGGACTGGGATTATCATTGAATAAATATTGTACAGGTAGGTGTACGTTCACGGGGCTTGTCATTCAATAAATATGGTACATGTGTACGCTGACTGGGCTTATAATTGGATAGATATTCTAGAGGTGTACGTGGAATGAGTTTATCATTGGATAAATATGATGATTAGTTCTTAAATGTTTCATTCTAAAGTCCTTTCTCACTAATGTCCCAGTTTGTTTGACATAATGTGAATAATTATTAATGACAAAAGTTTTTCGTCCAAAGTAAAATATCAACATTTTCTAAATTATTCATGGCAGTTTCAAAAAGTCAAATTAAAATCGAACTATTCCGAATAATGTCTGAATATTTTCTAATATTCTAATACTGATGTGAATAGTTTCTAATATCTGTCTGCATCATGACTGAACAATATCACTCATATTTTCTAACGTTTCTAAACAAACATTTGCATAATTCTAAAATTCATCTTGAATAATATTTCGTTTAAGTTTGAATAATTCTGAATTTTGTTATAAAGCTGCATCATCGTTCCGAAAAATAAGTCAGTGTGGCGGGATCATTTTGAATATTGGCACAATGTGCTTGATTTATTCCGAATAATGGTTCGGTGTGGCTGAATCATTCCGAATATTGGTGCAATGTGTCGGAGGTTCCGCTGTACTGTTTATGTACTTCTGAGAGAAGGACCGGAATATGGTGAATATCATGTACTGTGACTGAATTTTCCTTACACGTGGTAATTCTGAAAAATACGCTATATCAAGCAGACAGCTATCAAAATGTCTGTTCCTACGTGCATAAAAATGCGCTTGAACTAGTTCGAAGTAAACTAGCTTTACCAGTTATTAAAACAGGAGAAATTAATTTGTCAAAGAGCAATAAACAAATTACAACATATACAAAAAGTAAAACAAAAATCGGCTCGTTTATCAAGTGGAGCTAGCAGTCATTTGAGTGGTGTACATTTTGAGTGAGGGTAAGCTGTGTGCTCTATAATTACATCGATCAATCATATATCCAAATAAATGCAATTACAGTTATTTTAACAATAGCTGTGATAAATAAGATATTTTAAATAACTAAAAAGGAAAGCAATTGAAGAAAATCTGGTGAATTCTTTTTCGTTTAAGCTTAAATACTATGCAAAAAGCATACGAACCTCAAAACAAATATGAACATTTTGCATTTGTTTTACTCTTTTTCCTATCATCATGCATACCTTTCCCAACAAAATAGTACATTAATATTGATGTGTATGAAATGGGCCAATTATGCTTATTTTGCGATTCCTTATGCAATATAACTTGTGACAGTGTTTTGTGTGAAATTCCCCTAATTATGGGAAAATTAAAAGCCATAGAACACATAAATAAAATAAAACTTACATGTAAAACTGTTGGATCAACCGAAAGAAAAATATCGAAACAATTGTTGCTTTTCATTCATTTGTAATAAAATTAAGGGGAAAATAATAGAAAAGCAGATTTGGATTCGTCTATTTACTATTATTAGAAGAATCTGAACATTTTTTAACCCTCTAATCAATGACCTCTGCGAATGTGATCTGTTGTCAGAAACATTGGGAATTTTTTAAAACTTTGACCCTTGACCTCTGTGAAAGTGATCTGTGTTCAGAAGAAATGGGAAACTTTATAAACTCTAAACCTTGACCTCTGTGAATGTAATCTATTTGTCAGAAGAAATTGGGAACCTTTTTAAACTCTAACCCTTGACCTCTGTGAATGTAATCTATTTGTGAGAAGAAATGGGAAACTTTATAAACTCTAAACCTTGACCTCTGTAAATGTAATCTATTTGTCAGAAGAAATTGGGAACCTTTTTAAACTCTAACCCTTGACCTCTGTGAATGTAATCTATTTGTCAGAAGAAATGGGAAACTTTATAAACTCTAAACCTTGACCTCTGTGAATGTAATCTATTTGTCAGAAGAAATTGGGAACCTTTTTAAACTCTAACCCTTAACCTCTGTGAATGTGTTCTATTGTCGGAAGAATTGAGAATTTTTCTTAACTCTAACCCTTGACCTTTGTGAATGTGATCTGCTTCTTCCCTGTTCAAACTGTAAAATGTGTTGATGACATTTCATGGATAATTGCGGTAAGTTTCACGTTCCTTTCTTTTAGAATAACACTGGCTACTACGTTGAGAAATTACAAAAATGTGCAATTTTAAAATATGCAAATTTTCACCTTGTATGAGTGGCTTATGTAGGACTTTGCTACTAATAAATACTGTTCTATGTAAGAAGAACATTATGTTTATATAAAAAGTCTGTTTAGATGTTTACGACTTAAATGCTTCAGATATACAACCAAAATGAAATCATACAATAATAAGTTAATAACATCTAATGGGCCTTTATGATTCAGCTCTACAGTTATTATGTACTTCTGAGAGTGGGACCAGTATAAGCTAACGTTTGCACTGCCAACATGCACAAGAGAGCGAATGTTGGCATACCTCGGTTGCTTTCACGCATTGTAATTGACATTTTTTTAATTTATGAAGCAATTCACTATCACTATAACAGACAGCTATCACAATGGTTGCTCCCATTTGCTTAAACAATGAATCTGAACTTGTCCAAAAGTAAAATAACTTCAGCAGTTATTAAAATAGGGAAATTGAATTTTGCCCGATCATAGATCAGAATCCAATGAATTCAAAGTTATTTTAACAATACCTACGATATAGAATGTCTTTTATAAATCGCTAGTATAACTAGTGAGAAAAACCTTTTTAAAAAATTCTCGAAAAGGTAAACTCTGTGCAAAGTGCAAAACTGTATAGCAGAGCCTGAGTCATTATCAATATTGGTTCAATGTGGTTAAATAGGTTCTAATATGAGGCAACATTGGCTAAATCCTTCCGAATATGGGTCGTTACGAGTCTCTTCTCTTAGAATAAGTAACAGAAAAAAATTGACAAGCAACAAGCTTTGTAAAATTCAACAAATTTATTTCTCTAAAATATAAAGTAAAAATGAAAAAAGAGAACTTACGGTATTGCAAATTAAATCCCCAAAAATAATCATAAAATTACCGAGACAAGTCCTAATAATTTAAAGTTCTGAATAAACGTTAGTAGAAATCCGAATTAAGTCAATCGCTGAAGGTGTTGATGTGCTGTATCGGTCTGTATTGTGCTGTTGTACCAACAGTCTTTTGTTAAAACACAGTAATATAATTCCAGTTTTAAATTCACTATAAACCCCAGTGAATGTCCCTGACCAAGAGTATTATTTTTTTAAATGAGCACTCTTTGTTTCCAGAGTAAATTCACTTGAAATGAACAATTTGAAGAAATAAATTCGAGACCAAATGAACTACCGAACATAACAACAATAATACAAATGATTCTGCTAGATCTTAAGCACGAATGAATAATTTTCCAGGAACAAGATTATATAATCCTATATTTGATCTTAGATCACAATTAACGTTATCTAACAACAATTACCTAATGGAAAATATCATTCGAGAAAAAGTTCTTAATGTTTACCCCCCAAAAATGTTAGTTATTATTAGAAAGTCTGTTGCTAAAATTATAATATATAACCTGGATAATGTTAGGTACATCAGGTAAATTGTAGGGAATTCCCATAACCCAGACCCAGACCCAAATAAACATACTTACTTCTATTAATAATGATCCTGATATTAAACCAATACACTTAGAGAATATTTTAGCTATGTATTAGTTGTTTACAAAATATTTTTTTTCTTTAAAAATCAATAATTCAGGTCAAGTAGAAAATAAACTTGATTGTGAACAAAGTTATGTCCAACATACAATGTATATACTGACATTAAAACAACATTTTAAAAATAATAATAACAAACAATGCAAATGAAATATGCATAACAGGGTCTGCAGTAGCTAAATCATTCCTAATATGGGTTCATTGTGGCTCAATCCTTCCTAACATGGGTTCATAGGGGCTAAATCATTCCTAATATGGGTTTATAGGGGGTAAGTCATTCTTAATATGGGTTCACTGTGGCAAAATCATTCCTAATATGTGTTCACTGTGGCTAAATCATTCTAAATATGGGTTTATGGGGGGGGGGGTAGTCATTCCTAATGTGGGTTCACTGTGGCAAAATCATTCCTCGTATGGGTTCACTGTGGCTAAATCATTCCTAGTATGGGTCCACAGTGGCTAAATCATTCTAAATATGGGTTTATGGGGGGGTAGTCATTCCTAATGTGGGTTCACTGTGGCAAAATCATTCCTCGTATGTGTTCACTGTGGCTAAATCATTCCTAGTATGGGTCCACAGTGGCTAAGTCATTCCTAATATTGGTTCGCAATGGCTACGTCATTCCTAATATAGGTTCATAGCGGATAAATCATTCATAAAATGGGTTCACTGTGGTTAAATCATTCATAATATAGATTCGTTGGGGCTAATTCTCTCCTAATAGTGGTTAATTGTGACTAAATCGTTCATAATATGATTTCACTGTGGCTAAATCATTCTTAGTATGGGTCGTTGGGTTGAATCATTCCTAATATGGGTTTATAGGGGCACATCATTCCTAATATGTGTTTATAGAGGCAAAACCATTCCTAATACTGGTAAATTGTGGCCAAACCATTCCTAATAATGGTTCAAGGGGCACATCGTACTTAATATGGGTTCACTGTGGCAAAACCGTTCCTAATATGGGTTTACTGTGGCAAAACCATTCCTAATATGGTTTGATGGGGGCTAAATCCTTCCTAATTTGGGTTCACTTTGGCAAAACCATTCCTAATATGGTTTGATGGGGGCTAAATCCTTCCTAATTTGGGTTCACTTTGGCAAAACCATTCCTAATATGGTTTGATGGGGGCTAAATCCTTCCTAATTTGAGTTCACTTTGGCAAAACCATTCCTAATATGGTTTGATGGGGGCTAAATCTTTCCTAATTTGGGTTCACTTTGGCAAAATCATTCCTAATATGGTTTGATGGGAGCTAAATCCTTCCTAATTTGAGTTCACTTTGGCAAAACCATTCCTAATATGGTTTGATGGGGGCTAAATCTTTCCTAATTTGGGTTCACTTTGGCAAAACCATTCCTAATATGGTTTGATGGGGGCTAAATCCTTCCTAATTTGGGTTCACTTTGGCAAAACCATTCCTAATATGGTTTGATGGGGGCTAAATCCTTCCTAATTTGGGTTCACTTTGGCAAAATCATTCCTAATATGGTTTGATGGGGGCTAAATCCTTCCTAATTTGGGTTCACTTTGGCAAAACCATTCCTAATATGGTTTGATGGGGGCTAAATCCTTCCTAATTTGGGTTCACTTTGGCAAAACCATTCCTAATATGGTTTGATGGGGGCTAAATCCTTCCTAATTTGGGTTCACTTTGGCAAAACCATTCCTAATATGCTTTGATGGGGGCTAAATCCTTCCTAATTTGAGTTCGCTATGGCAAAACCGTTCCTAATATGGGTTCACTTTGGCAAAACCATTCCTAATATTGGTTTGATGGGGGCTAAATCCTTCCTTATTTGGGTTCACGTTGGCAAAGCCATTCCTAATATGGTTAGATGGGGGCTAAATCCTTCCTAATTTGAGTTCACTTTGGCAAAACCATTCCTAATATGGTATGATGGGGACTAAATCCTTCCTAATTTGAGTTCGCTGTGGCAAAACCGTTCCTAATATGGGTTCACTTTGGCAAAACCATTCCTAATACTGGTTTGATGGGGGTTAAATCCTTCCTAATTTGGGTTCACGTTGGCAAAACCATTCCTAATATGGTTTGATGGGGGCTAAATCCTTCCTAATTTGAGTTCACTTTGGCAAAACCATTCCTAATATGGTATGATGGGGGCTAAATCCTTCCTAATTTGGGTTCACTTTGGCAAAACCATTCCTAATATGGTTTGATGGGGGCTAAATCCTTCCTAATTTGAGTTCACTTTGGCAAAACCATTCCTAATATGGTTTGATGGGGGCTAAATCCTTCCTAATTTGGGTTCACTTTGGCAAAACCATTCCTAATATGGTTTGATGGGGGCTAAATCCTTCCTAATTTGGGTTCACTTTGGCAAAACCATTCCTAATATGGTTTGATGGGGGCTAAATCCTTCCTAATTTGGGTTCACTTTGGCAAAATCATTCCTAATATGGTTTGATGGGGGCTAAATCCTTCCTAATTTGGGTTCACTTTGGCAAAATCATTCCTAATATGGTTTGATGGGGGCTAAATCCTTCCTAATTTGGGTTCACTTTGGCAAAACCATTCCTAATATGGTTTGATGGGGGCTAAATCCTTCCTAATTTGAGTTCACTTTGGCAAAACCATTCCTAATATGGTTTGATGGGGGCTAAATCCTTCCTAATTTGAGTTCACTTTGGCAAAACCATTCCTAATATGGTTTGATGGGGGCTAAATCCTTCCTAATTTGAGTTCACTTTGGCAAAACCATTCCTAATATGGTTTGATGGGGGCTAAATCCTTCCTAATTGAGTTCACTTTGGCAATATTGGTTAAGAGGGAGTAAATCGTTCCTAGTGTGAGTTCGTTGTAGCAAAACCTCTCCTAATATGGGTGCATAGGGGCTAAATCATTCTTAATATGGGTTCACTGTGGCAAAACATTCATAATTTAGTTCATCGGGGCTACCCCATTCCTAATATGTATTCATAGGGGCAAAACCATTCATAATATAGGTGCATAGGGGCTAAATCATTCCTAATATGGGTTCACTGTGGCAAAACCATTCATAATATGAGTGCATAGTGGCTAAATCATTCCTAATAAGGGTTCATAGGGGCGAACCCATTCCTAATATGAGTTTATAGGAGCAAAATCATTCCTAATATGGGTTCATTGGGGCAAAACCATTCATAATATGGGTTCAAGGGGCTAAACCATTCATACAACGGGTTTATAAGTTATAAATACTTCCGAATGTGGGTTCACTGTGGCTGAATCATTCTGAATAATGGTACAATATTGATCAATCATTCAGAATATTGTGTTACGACTCTATGGTCTTAAACTAATTAGAAAAAAGCAAAACCAAAAAGATTTGTAAAATTCAACAAAATATTTATTTATCTAAACCTATATAATTAAAATTTAAAGGAACTTACAGAATTGTGAATTAAATCCCAAATAATCCGAATAGCTCTATCACCAGTTAAAAATTTTGTAGTGTTATATATATATATATATATATATATATATATATATATATATATATATATATATATATATATATATATATTAACTCAGTCTACGTGATTTAGTCTAATTTTTGTAATTTTTATTCATATCTGCAATTTTTAGCGATTATCCACAGCAGGATTTTGTACATCCTTCGGGTACATTCTAAGATATTAAAGAACGCAAAATTGCATATGATCTATAAATAGATACTTACGTACGTACTGACAAGTACTAACAATAGAACTATTAGTAAATATATTTTCGAGATTCGGCCTTTCTCGTCAGTGAACAGATCAGTCAATTGGTATCTTAGAAGACTTAAGTTAAGGATGTTCATTTATTTTTAGGCAATGACTTAGCTGGAGATAAGTTTGTGGTTAATCCTCATATAACTGAGAAGCATTGTCCTTGTTTGGATCAAAACTTTGATCCTATTAAAAATGAATTTCCTGATTTATACCCTGCTTGTGTAGTTACTAGAATTATGGCGAAAAGAGCTCTTAGGGGAGCCCCGAGTGGCCGAGTGGTCTAAAGCGCTCTCCGTTACGGATCACTGCCATCTCACCTCTGTCTGCGTTGGTTCGAGTCTCCGATTCGGCCAATGTGGGTATGTGAGAAAGTTTGCCAGTAGCTTCTCGTGGGTCGGTAGTTCTTTCCAGGATTTTCCCGGGTTTTTCTTCCACCATTGATACTGGCCGCCATGTATAGCCTATCGTGTGCTGAACAATTGCGTTAAACCCTACAACAACAACAACAAAAACTACAACAATAACAAAGCTCTTAGGAATGAAGGCTTTTGATGAATCACTTTTTCTCCTTTCAGTGATCAGTCATAATGTATTGATCATTGTGACCTTTTTTTAACCACTCATTCTCTTATTTCTAATAATGGTGACAAACGACAATTATTTGTCGTTGAACAGGAAAAATATCATGAGATCTCCTGTATGTTTCAGAGGACTATTAGCGAATCTGATTCATCAGAGGTACCAACCTGGTAATTTTTGGAAAAATGGGGTCCTTATTGGAAATTGGAGACTACTGAGGTACCCGCTGATGTAAAGCAGTATGTGAGCTATCAAATTCTTGTTCCTACGTCGTATACACATAAATGTTTAGTTTAGGCAACGAAATTCA
Source organism: Sinohyriopsis cumingii (assembly GCA_028554795.2). Taxonomy (NCBI): domain Eukaryota; kingdom Metazoa; phylum Mollusca; class Bivalvia; order Unionida; family Unionidae; genus Sinohyriopsis; species Sinohyriopsis cumingii. Next base: position 43,083,455 of record CM068838.1, read on the forward strand.
TTTGGTTGGTCATTTAGGAGTCAGTAAGACTTCCCACATAATCTTACATTCTTTTTAGTCCCCGGAAATTAAGCGTGATTTTTCCAAATATTGTAGACCTTGTTTTATTTGTAAAATGGCCAGTTCTATTTCTTTTGAACTATCTCTCTGACATATTGTCCTTGGACCATTGGAATTGCTAAAAGAGAAACTTCTTTTAATAGAGGATTTGGATTTTAGTTACTTTCATTATATCTCTGATTATGAAATAACAAGGTGTAATCTTCGGTCTACTCACTGAAACACAATTAAGGAATGTCAAGAATAACAAAGTTACGAACATTTCAACCTATGGACAAAGTTCTGTCTCTCTTGCCAAGACTTCAAAATCCTATTCTGGTTAGATATTATGATCCATATAAAGTTTAAAGAAAGTAATTCAAAAATTATATCGACACTCCTGGAAGGCGGAAACAGAAATACCTCCGTCACCAGCCATGCACATGTGTTTAAGAAGTATATTTTGATAGAAATGGCCCTGTAAATATACTTGTTTTTGTTCTACAAGGTGCCGATTTCAATGATGACGTACAACCAGATTGTAGTGACTGTGGTTTAACCTGTCTTCAGAATTCTGAAATGTTAAGGAATCTTGACAAGAAACAGCCACAGGAAAAGAACGAATTTAAACTGATTTGTGAATAAAACTACTTGTTTCCAGATGTTCTGACTTGAACAAACAAAACCTACCATAATGTTAAAATTGAAAGCCTGTAAAACAACACGCTTACAGGATGAACACTCTCAAGCAGGAATGTTTGTAAAAGAACATTGAGTATATGCTGGAGAATGACTTTATTGGACCAAAGAAAAGTTAATGGAGCAAATGGAATTTCGGCTCTTGTTATTTCAGATGGACTTAACAAATACAAAGTGATGCCATTTGGTATGAAAAGTTCTCCCTCAACATTCCAGCGCCTAATGAACATTATGTACGGTGACAACTGGAAAGAACACCTGGATACTACCTCTTTCGATTGATAAAAACAAATTTGATGACTAATTTAAATAAAAATAAGGTTGCCGAGCTTGTGTCACATTTTTAAGACATATATTTTGAGGAACAACGGTCAATTTAAGCCAGCAGAAGCTAAAGTTAAAGCTATCTTTAAATTCCCTGTGCCTATCAGTAAAAAGAAACTGATGCGATAGTTGGGTGTAGCTGAATATTATCTGAAAATTTTGCTCGAATTTGTCCATATTGCTGAGCCCCTGATCTATTGATTGAGTAAGAGTACAGATCAAGTTTCACTGTTCTGAGAAATGTCAGGAGGCATTCAGTAAATCAAATGCCGCACTTAAATGTGCACTAATTATTTCAGCTCCAGATTTTAATCAATCATTAAAAATATCCGTTGATACAAGTGATGTAGGAGTTGGTGGCGTTTTAATTCAGGAAGATAAACAAAGTGTGGATATTCCAGTGAGCTATTTCTCTAAACAAAATTAAATAAGTACCACTGTCGACAAGGAATTATTGGCTTTAATTTTGGTTTGCAACACTTTGAAGTGCACATTATTCAGCTCTTTCTCCGAGTACTTTGTTCAGTGATCAGAACCGTCTTAATTTCATGGAGAAAATGAAAAACAAAAATCAGAGATTGTAGAGATAAAGTTTGATTTTGCATAATACAACATTGACATTAAGCACATCAAGGGAAAAGAAAGTTTCACTGCAGATGCACTTTCATATGTGTAGGAGTTCAATATTAATTTTTTGTATACACTATTGTTCAGTTATTATACATCTTCCATTGTAATTTCATATTATCATTATCATTTGTGTGCTTGACTAATATGGAAAAAGAAAGCTTTATTGCACAAATCTTTCTTTTCCTCACGAGAGGAGGTTTAAAGTATATTTATATTTTTTGTAACTCCTGGTACATGATTTTGTATTTTTTAAACATTTATTCGTGGTTGTAAATTATAGTAATTTTCTATAGTTGGATTTCTTACATGCATCGGGTCTATTATAAGATATTAAATAACGCTAAATTGAATAGGATCTATAAACAGATGCTTACGTAAGTGTTGACAATTACTAATAATAAACTATTAGCAAATATGAGTACGAGATCAGGTCTTTTCCACATTGGACATATGGGTCAGGTGGAATCTTAGAATAATTAAGTTAATTCCTATTGGATGAGTCAGGTCACATGAACAGGTATTCTTAAATATTAAATAGACAAATACGATCAGTCACGTGGGGTATATTGCAACGTATAGTCGTAATAGACTATTGAAGGTGTATACAAGGAGAGAAATGAGCAATAATAATCCATTGCCCTCTTGAAGTTATTCTTTTTTATTGTACTTAGATGTTATTTGAGAAGAAAAATATTTATTTAAACTGTTCTATGGAAATATAAAGTGCTCAGTTTGACTATAATATTATCCTGGAACTATTGTGAATTATTCAAATGAATTCTGGACAAGGCCATTTTGACAACGTTACGATTTTCGACGGACCGGTACATTTCCGGTTCTGAAGTTAACGGACTTTACATTCTTTTGGACTTTACTATAACTCTTTCGGGATTAATTTTGGATTCACTTCATAATCTTGTAACTTCCTCTCACATTTTCACTGATAATCCTGATAAATTATTTAAGTTTTACAAAACTTTGTTGGTTTCGCTTCTTTCTGTTACTTTGTTTATGCACATAGAGTCAAAACATTAGATTGGTTCGAATGATTTCCAGATCTTGAATGTGCTGATGTACAAATAGCGTTGAATGTGGCGATGTGTTACTAGTCTCATATTGATGTAATCCAAAATATCTTTGGATGAATTCACAATTCTCCCAAAAAAGTTATATAGTCAAAACAATCACGTGAACACAGCATAATCTGAATAAATAAATTAAATGATTTCTCTTAAATTAATCTAAACACAACACTAAATAATTAAATCTAAACACAATAGTAAATAATTATGCAGACAGGAATTAATATATAACTAGGTTGTTAACTGGTTAATTCTTCCGGCTTATGTACATCTCCACGGCTCATGTTGCTATACATCCTTACTTGACCTATGTTGCTATACATCCCCACCTGATTTATGTCGGAATACAATCCCACCAGACTTAAGTTGTAATACCCAATCATCCCATCCAAAAATTACCCCATAATGTAAACTTGTTTATTTTCTAGAACATTCTAAATTCAAAATTTCATGTAAACACGTTTACAAATATTATCTCAAAATACACTTACCAACGTTAGTTATGTAATATGTTGTTTACTAAAGACCCTTGTATCTACAATCATAGGCAAATATTAAGCACACAATATACATATACATACCAATTGGTTCGGTGTAGCTCAATTATACATATTATGGTTTCAATGTGGCTGAATGATTCCGAATATTGAGTTTAATAAGACTGAATGATTCCGAATATTGGTTCATTATGGCTGAAAGTTGTATAATGCTTTTATAATTTTGTCTGAAACGTTTCTTCAAAGTGTCTGAATGAAACTGAAATGAAGGATTTGTGACAGAAACATCATTTGTAATGTATTTCAAATTCAGACGAAATTTACGCTGTAATTCAAAATTTTGTAGATGATCAAGAGCAGAAAATGCCGCTACAAATATCAACAATTGTACGCTTATGATAAATAGTTCCACTCCAAATTTGGCATCCAGAAAACTGGTGTCTTTTGTACTGCCTTTCTTTAATTACAAATTATAAACGAACAAAGCAATATGAATTAACACTTATTTATGTAGCAGTTTATTATGATTCTGTTGTTTGCGCATGTTTAAAAAAAAACAATTGTTTCAAGTTTATTCCAGGTCTTTTAATACCTTGATTCATATTTGCCTAATTCTTAAGGTCTCCTCGCCAGAATGATCCTTTCAAAGTTTTTTTTTCTCTAATAGATTGCTTTTTTTTCTATCTTTAGTTACGACTACCATCTTTTATTGCGGATCTGTATCACTTTCAATGTGAAATGGTTTAAAGTTGCGACGCTTTTTGTAAAAAAATATCAGAATCTATTAAGAAATGTTCTAGATGTTGTTTTATATATCTATTAGCCATATTCAATGGCAGACGTTGTTTTCTGTCACAGTCTGTCGGATGGTTTTTGAGAAGTCATTCACAGGAGCATTACTCAGATAGAACAAACAGTTTTAGACACAGTCTCAGGGCTGGTGACTTAAAAATGTCCAGAATAACATTTATGTCCAAAATGTTCTTGTTTATGTTATAGGTTAGATACAGTCAAATCAGGAAGAGCAGCATCGGGAAGAAGTCATTTGTGCCTTATTTGCTTGTGTGATTATTTATTTATTTATTTATTTATTCATTTTTTGTTTATTTATTTATTTATTTATTTATTTATTTATTTATTTATTTATGATTTGTACCTCTGGTTTCATCGTTTCAGAAAAAAATGAATCTGATCTACGTCAGGATCTTTTTGGTCACAATTTGTACAGACTTTATATTAAGAAGTCCTTTAAAGACATTTTCTCTATTAAGTCATGATGGCAATATTTAATGACAAATCGGCATCATTTGAAGAAGGAAAAAACTTTAAATAGCTATGGTGCTTTTTTAATTCCGATCAGCAGTTCTTCAGAATAAATCGTTTGAAAAATTGTACGCTTTTATTATGGCAAAATGGTGTCATTTCAATAAATTTGAAAGCTCTATGTCTGGATGCTTTTTGTTAAATCGGGGCACATTTTTTATGCCATTTAGGAAAACAAGATGCATATATCAATTGCTATTGGACAGCAAACGTTGTACAATGGATAAAAACCCATATCATAATTGGAGCTGGCCATAAAAGTGAAGGTACCCCATTTATTAAATAATGTCTTTGCAAATGAAAATAGTTGCAAAAATGTTTTGACAAATTATAACAGGCAGGCTCATCAGATTTATGATGGTGACATAAAAAAATACATAGGACTGTGCTCTCAGTAAAATTGCAAAACAAAAAAAAATAAGAATTTGACTGCACAAAATTATATGTAATAAAAACACCTCTGTGAAACGTGCTTGACGTGTGCGACATTTAGTTGAAATATGTCGACGTTTTCCAAGTTACTGTCACAATCCAGAAATAAAAAAACGTTCATGGACAGACATGGCGATAGATATAACCATTCGGAGGGCAGAATGGTAATGGGGTGGGTGGGTGGTTAAAAAGATTAGAGTCTTCTAAATTACACTCCCACCAATATGTCCGCTAGAAGACAAAATGGTTTGTCGAAAATTTGTTATGCAGGATGTTCGTATTTACATGCGATTTGTTGCAGATATGAAATTTTTAATGCTGGATATTTGATGAACAAACAAGGATCTATACAACTATTCAAAGAAGACTTTTAAATAGCAAAAGACACATCTACATCACTAGTGTGTACGAAATTTCATAAAGATATCAAGAGCATCACAGTTTTAAAAAATTGGATTACAGATAACATAAAAACTAATTCGTAAAATAAACAATACTCATGCTAAAACAAAACATACCGGCAGTGAAAAATACAGAACCAAATGAAAACACTTACACTTAAGAGCTGAAATTAAAGAAAATTAAACACTTTACATATCAGCTATATAATCAACATGACTGAAAGCTTAACGTCAGGGTCGAATTCTGCAGCGTTTAACAACATCATTGTGATCGCTTCACCATGTAACTTCCTGAAAGATTTTAGAATTAAGTACGTTATGGTAGCGTGTTTAGGAGTTCAAAGGTTGCTTGAGTAAGAAGTTTCATAGAGATATTTTGAATGGTTTAACAAATATACTCGTGGTATCTATATTTTGTGTCATTGAGCTGGACGATGTACTTTGGTGTGTGCATGATTTTTTTAAAGTTATAAATATGCTGATAACAGATGTTTTATGTCTAATTATGTTCACAGATATTTTGTACTAAATTACTATTTTGGGATCATTGTGAATTCCCTCAAAGATAATCTGGATTATATCACTGTGATCCATCAAGTCTGTTGGAACATGCGCTCACCTAAGACTATTGGCACCAGATTCAGCTCTGGAATTCATTCGTAACACAATGTACATTTGGAGTTGTGATAGAATTCCAATTTGCATTAAATTCAAAAACTTCCAAAATACTTGAATGTGGCTTGCCATGCCTCTGTCTGTAGGGAGCGTGCTAATCTGCGCAAGCATAAGTAACTGAAATATTCAAGAGAGTTGGAGCCAGTTCCTGTATTAAGAGATCACTCTAACTGCATCATGTGAGGTCAGACTTTTAGCATTGAAGCGAAAAGCTATAGCCGGAAGTGGTAGTGGGGGTAGCTGGATTAGTGAGTGGTAATAGTTCTTCTATGGTATTATGATCGGGTATGTTTTTTTTTAAAGAAGAAATGGAGTCTAAGAGCATTTCTCAAGGACACGTCAATAAGTCTGGCCTGTGTAGGTATGAAGAGACTGTTACCACTGGTTAAACGTGATTCTGTTGAATAACCACATCTTGATATGTTGATGGGTACAATCAGTGAGAAACAAACTCTTGCTTTAACATTTTCTTTACTTTATAAATCTTCTCATAGAAATATACGATGCTAGAAGTAGCTCATAGTGATTCACTTATTGATATGTAAATCTACTTTAGAAACCAGTTTTTCAAGTAAAATGTGTTTCTTCGATAATAATTACCAGATCATGTACCTTAGCCTAACTATGAACATCTAGCAAATGTAGCCAACCAGGTTAAAAAAAAAATTACTAAAAAGCTGAACGCTATTTGTCGACCTAGGTGGCAGTTAGAGGTATGCGGAGAACTCGCCCCATGGAGAACTCGCCCTGGGAGAACTAGCCCCAACGTATCTGGAGAAGTCGCCCCAGAATGGTTGGAGAAGTCGCCCCAATTGGTTGGAGAAGTCATCCCAAAACTTGTCACCCAAAAAAACTTTTTGTAACAGAATTAAGTCATCTTTTATGTGATTCATATTTAGATTCTTATATATACGCGATCACAAAAGAGATATTAACTGGTAATCATAAAAAGCAATATCATAATTATAGGTTACTGCTTTTGTATGGGAAAATATGAACGAGTTCTGGGATGGAATACTGCACGACCTTGGGAGTGCAATATATCCTTCCGACAAAACGAGTTCATATTTTCCCATGTAAATACAGTAACCTTTTAATTATATGCTCATTTTTTTAAATTCTACCTAAGGTTTAATTATATAAACAAAATACACTACAAGAAACAACGTAAATAAATGAATGCCGTATTCCAAACTAAATGCACAAGCGCAGATATGTCATTACACAATAACATCATTATTAATGAGCACATAACTCCGCCCAGATAAATGTTAACTTAGTCGCGCGCTCGACATAACTTTCGAAAGAAAATGGCGTATCTAGTTAAAATTGAAATTTGCAGTCATATTGTGAATGAATGCGCATTGCAACAACTTTTCCATTTGATCTGGAATGAATATATTTTGATATTTTGTTTCGATTCGACGAAAGTTTGTGATTTTGGACTGGATTTATCTGTGCAAATTACATATGAAATACATCGGATTGAAGCGGTGCGAGAGAAGCGTGTTTACATCTGCAAATGTGTTTCTGTTTCTGTCATTGAATGTTTGAAATCATAATGTGGAAAAAATATGAAGTCTTTCAATTGCAATTATCAAAAAGACGCTATGTAATTTAATGCTTATTTCATTTTGAGTGCAGTAAGGAGGATGCAATTGCACTTATCATCGAAATTACAGCACAATTTCGAAATATGTAATCCAGATTGAAAACCTATGATTTGGCTCATGTAATTCGGATTTGCAGAATTAAGAAAATACATTTTGAGGAAATTAAGGATGTAAAACTGTTAGTATAATTTAATTTGCCATTCTTATCACCAGCTAAAGAAGAGAGTATGTGACTTGTCACTTGTATGTTATTCGTAAGGCCCTTATCTTCTGTCTGTTATATAATGTAGCTAGACCAACAAGTTGTTCTCCACCTTTGATTGTTTTTTTGTTTGACAGGGGCAGTCAAACAAAACAAAAAAAAAGGTGAAGAAGAACTTGTTGATCTAATACAGTAGCTAGCCTAAATCCATAACATTGTATCAACGCGGAATCTGCCAAAACAGCTGGTAGGTGGCAGTCCACGAAACATCTGTTTTAGTTCATTCAGAAACAAATTTAAACAACCACAACGTAAAGAGCCTCTTACGCGAGTGTACATGATTTGTGTACAAATCAAAAGTGCTGGCGTCTGCGTCCATTGTTTGTTTACAATAGAAAGTAGTTCCTTTATGCACGTGAATGATATATGTGTATTGTCGCGCGAGTTCAGTATCGGGTAATACTGAATGATTCTGACAATGTAAAGTTAACGGGGGAAAAATGAGCATATAATAATAATATTTCTAAGGATGAAATTATGTCTTTATATAATCTAATGAATCACGACAGTATAGTGATTAAAATGGATGATAAATCAAACACTATTATTATTATGAATCAAGATGATTATGTTAAAGAAGTTGAACGTCAATTAGAAATTAAATTAAAAAAATTCAACATGCATTAATGAGATCGCTAAAAGAAATAATTAGATATATATGAGGAATTTGATACTTTCACTCTTAACATACGTACAAAACATACGTACACCTCAATTCTACATATTACCCAAAAGTCATAAAAATCTTGACCATAATTTACCTTTAAATTATCCAGGATGACCCATTATACCAGGTTGTAATTCATATACTGAAAACCTATAAAAATTTATTGATAGTGTTTTACAACCTTTTATGAAATCACTTCCTTCATACATTAAAGATACAACTACTTTCATTAACAAGTTGAAGTCTATTCCACAGCTATCTGATAATTTCAATCCTGGTATCATTAGATGTAACATCACTATATGCCAACATTCCGCATGCAGATGGTATTGAAGCGTGTAAATATTTTCTTGATAACAATTCTAATAATAGCACACTATCTAGTGAAGATATTTGTAAAATAATAAAACTTATCTTGGAAAATAATTATTTTCAATTTAATAATACGAATTACATACAAATAATGGGTACGTCAATGGCTATTAATATGGCTCCTTCATACTCTTCCCTTGCATGGGTAAATTAGAAAAGGATTTTCTTCAAAACGAAAAGTTTAATCCATCTCTTTGGGTTCAGATTTTTAGATGACATATTTATGATCTGTAAGCATTCAACTGAAGAATTGAGGGAAAAAAAATGCATTGGTCGCCTAAATCATTTTCACCCGACGATTAAATTTACTTATACTGCATCTAGTACGCACGTTTCATTTTTAGATGTAAATGTAATAAAAATATTGATAACACTATCTCTGCAAATATTCATATCAAGGAAACTAATATACACCAATATGTATGAGAGATCATGGTGTTTTTATATATAATAAAATAACCTAATCTTGTTTATTTTGCATCAGTAATTTAGTAGTGAACTATTTTTTAAACTTCTCGTTCAACTTGAAATAGTTTGTTTTATTGAGAAATAATAAAATTACGAACACTGAAAAAAAGAAGAAATAAACTAAATGATGGGTGTAGTACAAGTGATCTTTTAGAAACCGTCCGAATTCTGTGCAGTAGCCATGATGATGAACTCTTTAGCGACCGCATTTCCTGAGTAGGCGTCAATGATGCTTTTTATCGAGTTCAAGTATCATTCGTCAATGGTTAGCAAATCTCAATGAACAACCAGACTAAATTGTTCAGTTAGAGAGATGATAGTATAAGCCTTTGGCTTATTGACGGTAATCGCCAGTTCAGTCGATTTCGGGTTATAGAGGTCCATGCCGTAAAGTCATCTCAGGATGACTTAGGTTATTAGGTTGGAACCCTTACATATATAAAACTGCAGACATCACATCATGCTTACACCCTCTCTATTTTTCCAAATGCATCTAATGATTTGAAGGGCAGAGCAAAAGGGACAGATAACACTTATTTTTTTTTTGTTAAGTACGAGTTGATCAAATAGAAAAGTTGAAAAATTGCAAAATTTATAGATTTAATAAGTTATTAAGCTGAAGAAAAACAACAATAAATAAAGCCTTAACCATGTGGCGATACCTCAGAATTACTATATATGTTCCTTGGGGCGACTTCTCAAGGCGAAGTGGGGCGACTTCTCCGACCACCATGGGGCGACTTCTCCTGACACCTAGGATGAGTTCTCCCAGGGCGAGTTTTCCATGGGGCGAGTTATCCGCTATTCGCAGTTAGATAGTGATCTCCCTTTTATAACGGGTTGGCACCAATTACATTGAAATCGTCCGTTACTGCTGGAGCAAAAGGCATGCTCTCTATATGGATATAACTGCAGGGAAGGTGTATGTGTGTTATGATCGAGTAAGTATTACCGAAGAAACACATTTTACTTGAAAAATACATTACCGGATCGTAATAACTTAGGAGAATAAGTAAGAGGTGTAGTGAGATACGGATTATGGAGAACTCGCCCTGGGAGAACTCATCCCAGGTGTCATGAGAAGTCGCCCAACAGCTCCTGGAGAACTCGCCCCAAGGATCATATATACTAATTTTGAGATGGGGCAACATGGTTGTTAAAGCTTTATTTATTGTTGTTTTTCTTCAACTTAATAACTTATTAAATCTATAAAATTTGCAACTTTTCAACTTTTCCATTTGATCAACTCCACTTCTGTACTTTAACGAAAAATACGTGTTATATATTCCTTTTGCTCTGCTCTTCAAATCATTAGATGCATTTGGAAAAATAGAGAGGGTGTAAGCATGATGTGATGTCTGCAGTTTTATATATGTAAGGGTTCCAACCTAATAACCTAAGTCATCCTGAGATGACTTTACGGCATGGACCTCTATAACCCGAAATCGACTGAATTGGCGATGACCGTCAATAAGCCAAAGGCTTATACTATCATCTCTCTAATTGAACAATTTAATCTGATGTTTCATTGAGATTTTCTAACCATTGACGAATGGTACTAGAACTCGATAAAAAGCATCATTGACGCCTACTCAGGAAACGCGGTCGCTATCGAGTTCAACATCAAGGCTAATGCGCAGAATTCGTACGGTTTCTGAAACCTCACGTGCACTACGCGCATTATTTAGTTTATTTCATCTTGTTTGTCAGTGTTCGTATTTTTATTATTTCTCAATAAAACAATTTAAAGTTGAACGAGAAGTTTAAAATTATTTAAACTAAATTGCCGATGCAAAATAAACAGGATTACGTCATGATCACGCGTACTAACGTGATTTTGTTACCTTAACTGCATATTCGAACTGCTCGACGTACTTGGGACATAATGAGAAGATCATCTTTAAAAACATTTAAATGTCACATTTAAATCCTGGACTAAACTGAATAATATTTCACATGGTCCGAATCAGCTTGGAAGTTTGGAGAATCAGCCAGAAATCTGGGCCGAACCAGTTTGTAATTTGTCCTCAGCCTCGTCCGAGTTTGAGAGTAATTACCACGTTAATGAATAATGTTAGTATAATAGATATATCAATCAAGAACGTTAACAGTAACATTTGCTTTTTTTTTAAAATTCTCGTAGTGTTCCGGTGTGTGTTGTTATAAGAAATCTAACGAGTCGAACACGCACACTTTCCATTTTAAGTGATTTATTTTTCTATTATCGACATTACACAAACATGATGAATGCAGAATGGGAAGGAAGAGTTTATTATACAACGAGTGGAAAACAGACTTGAACGTAAGTGTGGATGAAAAATGCATATTCATCCGACGGAGTTACATACAAAATCAAATGTGCATAATAAATTGATAGAAGCGTAAACATGTCTTTAATGTTATTTCATTTGGTAATTTCTTAATTTTCAAAGACGGAGAAAGAAAAAAAAGAGAAAAATAAATTGAGGATTGTTTCAGTACCCATTCTAATGTAATTTTACAATATAAATATCAAAGTTAAGCAACAATATAAAGTAAGAATTTCAAAACGAATACTTTTTGCTACCAATATTGAAACAGTTTTGCCGTATAACTGTCAGAGATGAGCACTGAAGGAAAACAACGGCAATAGTTCCCATATTATTCAGTACCAAGCGTAGGATCGTTTAAGAGAATGAAAAAAAAGTATTTGGATACGCGCTGAACATATTCAATCAAGGACAATTTATTCAACGATCTATTTGACAATCTGAACCCTCCACAAAAATGACTGTGACTACTTAGTACTACGTTTGATAAAATAATTACATTTACTTTGAACATCAATGAATTTAAATAAGTTGCGCCCGGCACTTACACAGATTTTGTCAAAATGGGTTATGAACAAAAATGTTTATATCCGAGTTAAATACAGTGACAACTCGTGCTTTTTGTATTTTTTAATAAGTGTTCCTGTTGTTTTAGTAGGTGTCCGATGAAAAGTAGGATCTCAGCAAATTTGACAATGATTTTGATGTCACTGCATAAATCTATGAACTTACCAATATTTACCAAATGACCGAAAAGGAATATATACTTTGCTATGATGACATTTGCACCATTACGTTGGAATGACAAAGATAATACAATAGAATTACGATACAGGTGCAGCTTATAATTTAGAAAATTTATTCAACAATGCACCGACACTTAGTTCTTCGTTTTTGAACATATCCCACAAGTGAAATACTCTTCCTTGCTTTTCTTTTGTTTTCCGGGTCTGACTTCGTTTCAGTTTCCCTTCCGAAACCAACTTGAGTTGCATAGGTATGGAGTTTGCTTCCTTGTACAGGAGATTCAATACCAGAAAATAAGATACATCATTCGTGTATTCAAATAATGCTGTAACCACCATGTGGCAACATCTTTGTTGCTAACAGCATTGTTCTAAGGTACACATTTCTATGTTTTAAACAACTTATTTATTTCAAAGATAAATATTAATTAGGTTTTCTGGGTGACAAGGTTTGGGGTGACTTCTCCAACCATTTGGGGCGGCTTCTCCAACCACTCTTGGGCGACTTCCCCATATACGTTGGGGCGAGTTCTTCCAGGACGAGTTCTCCACATACCGTGAGATATGTCCCCTTACTCTTGGGAGATCAAATCCGGACCCCTAAAGTATACAGCTTCTGTATATAACCCTACTGGAACATAGACTCCATATATTGGGGAGCGGCTTCAAAACGGAAACTCTTTCCTTCTCTCAAATCCTGCAGTAGTCCTGATACCACATCCTTCCGAAGCTGTCGAACGACCCGGTAACGTAACATTTTGCGCCAGGCCATAGGTTCCCCAACATCGAGTTGAACCTTTTAGAATGAAAGATCTCGGAGATAAAAATGGATAAGTGTACTCGGATCTCCATCTCACGATATGGATAATATAAGTTACGGAACAGTTCGTTCATATATAATGTTTGTGGCGGCTGTCTTAACTTCGTGAGCTGAGATGTCAAGCAAATTCATTGGTGTGGGTTTTTATGGAAATGCGGAACAAATAACCTTTATCCAGGACGAAAGTGTCTGTGTTGATATATCGTCCTTTCCCTCTGTGACGCCTTTGGATCCAGGTCTTGTGAGACAAAGGTGGGAACTGACATTCCACTTGTCGCGAATAGGTCTATCATATCATAAATCAGTCCCATTGGAAACCTAATAGAGTGAAAACCGACGGATGATGAGACCATTCCATTTGTATTACATGTAGTTGGTTCTTGCGAGACAATTAGTCTGCCAATACATTAGCCATCCTATGATATGTCAAACTCGAACGTGGATTTGTCATTGAGCACACCACTTATAAAATCCCAAAACAAGAACTCAAAGATCTAGGGACTTGGTTCCGCCACGCTATTTGAGATAAGTCACCACAGCGGAGTTGTCGGTCAGAATTAAAACTCCATTCCCATTGTCACACAAATCCATCAAATTAATAGTTTGGGTGGAACATATTGCCAGAGTGAACATAGGTTATATTCACAGAGCTATACTGACATTGCGATTTTAAGGAAAAACGTGTTCCTGCAAGAAACCCATGATGCGTGGAAAGCAAGATATTACACACATGTATGTGTTTTGTGATTATAAAGCGGTCATGATAAAAAATAGAAGTGTGGGAGTGCACGACTCCATAAGAGGGGCTTAACTGAGTGTCCTGGCCAGTGAAGGGGTGGCTCAAAATCATAATATGAGCCGGAAAGCAACGATATGGAATGATTGAAATGATAGCTGAATAACTGGGCTTGAATCACTTTTATTAATCTTATTTAACATTTTATCATCACTGAAAGATAGAGTTAGTGGGAATGTGTGTGTGTGCATTACTCTTACGTCATAAATGTATTGTTATTTGTGTATTTTCTGCTTCTTTTGAGTGATTATTGCCTGTCCCAAACATTCACCCTCCCCTATCTTAAGTATTTGACTAAATGTAGAGGAGTTCGTGACACCCATGTCGGTTCTCTGGCCACAAATGAAACTTTCGGAATGGCTTTCATCTGTATCTATAAATACGTTGATGCAGTCATACTCGACTATTAAGCAAGAGGTGGTGCATGGTCAAGAATATACGAAGGAAGGAAGTGGTAGGACAGAGAGAAGAGCAATGATAGGAAAGGTAAAGTAAAAGTGTGTCAATCTACGTTTTCATCCCTCCATACTGAGACCAATCCAGCTATCGTGGTGGCGAGTAGATACATTAACCTCAACCAGCACAGCCCTGATAGTAACTAGATCTTACTTGTAGCTGAATAGTGCATTAGAATGTGATGTTGGATAGCTCCTGCTTGTGAGACACCAAGTCAAGAGCTTCTGCAATTGCTGATGGTAGTTTGTTCCAAATCCCAATTGTACATGGAAAGAAGCTGATCTTTAAACAATTTGTTGATGCTGAATCTGACCTTCTTCTGTGATTTGCCCTAGTGTGGCTATATGCTAGGGTTAAGTATTTGTCCATGGGAATGTCCACTAGGTTGTTCACTACAGTGTCTTGTATAACATGATCAGCTGTGCCCTGGTTCACTTGGGTTAAAGTGACTCCCACTGGAGATGATCCAACATTGCACTTATGCTGATGCTCGTGAATGTTGATATGTAAATAATGATCCTCTGTGTGTGTGTGTGTGTGTATGTGTGTGTACTCCTCCAGCATCCCAAAATTATATGAAACTTGTCCCACTCCACCCCCAGTCCCCTGTATTCACAGCTGTACAGATTGTGATTGAGGTACAACCTCAATCACAATCTGTATGGATGCAAACATGGATGAACCATAAGAATTATGCCCGAAGAGTAGTAGTCAACCTGGTCTTGCCCATGATCTAAAACTGTAAAGCAAAACAGAGCAGACAATATATACAGGTATATTGTGATGAACATCCTGCATGATGTTATGAACTTAGTAGTGTCTGTTCTGAGTCACTTACTATGATAAATACCTGTAATAGGGTACATGTGGCCTATACATGTTGAAAATTTGAGCATCCCTATCAATACTTACGAAGTGGATGCAAAATAATCAATTCTAGAAACAAGTTACCTGCTGGAAAGCCAAGTTTGTATTGCCTACACAGGTAAAATCACTGAAGTATCACTTATAGTAACTGTGAAGTGGACCCTACGAGTAAACATGTATAGAAAATTTATCTGCATGTACATGACCATAATGGAAGCAATACAGTAAAATAATTGAGTTTTCTATAGTACACACCAAACCTGCACATAAAAAGGACACTGAAGCATCATTCTTGATATTTAGAAAGTGGATGCTACAATATCTATTGTCAGACAATGTTGCCTGTAGGAAAGGCCCAATGACATTCTATACAAGTAAAATCAGTAAGGCATCATGTATATAACTATGAAGTGGATACGATAAGACAATATAGAAACCTTACCTCTATCTGGATTATACACCAATATTAAATGAGTTTTCTATATCACACACCAGACCTGCAATTACTAACATGGTTATAGCAATGTGAGGGGAAGTCATTGCAACCCATGTACGTATGTACCAATGGTGCCATTGTGATAAATAAGGTAAAATGAAGACACTAAAGGTCACAGACTCTGTAATCAATGATAGAACAAAAAAAGTTGAAATTTATAGATGGAGTATACTTCCTTTCAAAGATTAAAGTAGAAAACCTCTAAATTGTTTGCATGAATTTTATGAGGCTTCTCTATCTGTATATAGCATGCTATTTGGAACAAGCATGTATGTTTTAGACTCCTCATGGATGTAATCTAATGATAAACATGTACACGTCTTCTTATTCAGCCAATGTGGGTATGTGAGAAAGCTTGCCAGTAGCTTCTTGTGGGTCAGTGGTTCTTTCCGGGGCTTTTCTCGGGGTTCTTCCTCCACCATTAATACTGGATGCCATGTATAGCCTATCGTGCGTTGAAAAATGGCGTTAAACCCTACAACAACAATGTCTTCTTACACCCCTGAAGGGAGCAATAAAATAAAAAACAAACTGATGGATTGTTAGATTTTTTTATTTTTAAATCTGATCACAGAGTAGTAATTTTGCTAGTTGATAGCTGGGGGATAGAAAAAGCAGTACAAAAATTAATTTGTATAATTATCATGCCATGGAACTGATTAATTACTATAAACAGATGTATAAGAATGTACAGACCAGGTTTTATTGAAACTGTCAGAAAATATCTATAAACTGTATAAAAATTACATAGCAAAAAAAAAACCTTGCATACATGACATACCACAGAGTGCATATATTGTTAGTCAATAAGTATATATTGAGCTATATATTAAGGAAGGCAGTAGTGTTTTCTAGTACAATTATATATTTATATAAAGCATAAAACACACAGCATTATCAATATACACCTTCCATAACATAGATTTTGACACATGAAAAGTCAGACTTTTACTGAGCAAGTAATTTTATAACATTTTCTATCAACTACACAAAAGGTATATAATAAAACAAATTTTACCTGTGCTGAAAAATATTATACTTAATTTTGAATAGTAGAAAAATACTATTGTGTAGAATTTAAGATAAAATAAGATGCAGCACTCAATTCATGGAGTGTTTTGATGAAATCATCCCAGTTAAACGTGTAAAGTTTTTGCATGCAATATTCTGTATACAAAATAAACCAGTGTCAAATTCTTGGTCTACACTCTTAAATGTGATGTAGTAACCAATACCACTGACTAAAATATCAACAGAACATTTATAATCTTGTCAATTGAATTTTTTTCAAAAATATGAATATGTACATGAGGCATGAAAAGCATTACTTTGCTCAGTAAAAATCTCATCGTTCCACTCTCTCAAAATCTGAAGAGGTATATATGTGAATTATCAGTTAGCACCATAGAAATCTAGGTAGAACATATGAAAAACATAATATTGTTATCATATAAAATTGAAATAATTTGCAAAGCAATAAAAGCAGTATCTAAACACTTCATCCCCTGTTAATTTGAAAAAAAAAACTATATGTTCAAATGTTTTTGTAGAAATAGTCACTGTAACCCTGGATAAATCCATAATTGCTAGCATAAATACTGGTCATCTTGTCTTAATACAAGAATGTAAATCTCGATTTATCTGAAAGCAAAAGCATATCAATTCATTTGTGTAGAATAGTTCTGGAAGATGTTTAATCTTGGTGTAATGGGATTTATGCCAAAATCTTTTTTAAAGTCTTCAAGAAGTAGTACCACCATACTAAATGTCTTCAACACCCTTCTTCCAATATACATACACTAGAATTCTTTTTTTAAATATTTAAATACATTGAAATGCCATAGTAACTTAGAATACAGAATGTCATAGTAATTTAGAATATAGACATGTCATAGTAACTTAGAACATGGACATGTTATAGTAACTTAGAACACATACATGTCACAGTAACTTAGAATACAAACATGTCAAAGTAACTTAGAATACAGAAATGTCATAGTAACGTAGAACACAGACGTGTCATAGTAACTGAGAACACATCTTTAGCAGACTAATTACAATTCATGTATAATCAATTAGATCAAGTTTA
The DNA here is from genome assembly GCA_028554795.2 of Sinohyriopsis cumingii. NCBI lineage: Eukaryota > Metazoa > Mollusca > Bivalvia > Unionida > Unionidae > Sinohyriopsis > Sinohyriopsis cumingii. Next base: position 43,101,518 of record CM068838.1, read on the forward strand.
AAAATTAACTGTCAGAATTATTTCCAGTAAAATATGAATAACAGCTGTAGCAAGACATTGAAACACAACTGATAAAACTATGAATATTACATTTGATTGGGTTTTTTTTTTCTTTTTTGGGGGTAAATCTTCAGAAAAATTTTATTATGGATATTTGGATTTCAAATCTATCTGATGAGCTCTCTGGTTTTGTTGAATCATCTGTGGATTTCAACAGAATATTTTTCCAATACAAAATGTCCACAACTTGTAACTAAAGGCAATAAATCAACTTGCAAAGAAATACAAGAAACAAATTTAGAAATTTATGACAAACAACAAGTTACTTTTGTCAATTCATTGCATAGATCAGAAAGATTGCATAGATATAAAAAAAAAAAAAAATCAACATGGCAATAAAATACCATCTTCTCCAAGCATTATTATTTTTATAATTTGTTCTCAATCCTAAAAATATACAAGAATATATTTAAAGGTAAATAAAGATTTTTTTTTACAGATGAATTTAAATGATGCCTTGGATAAAATCAAGGGGGATGTGACTCTAATCTCCTTGAAAAGGGTGATAACTATAACCAGAAACATCCTGCCCATAATATATCCTATTTATAAAACCATGTGGAAGAGGCATTAACAATATATGGATAGTTTCAAATATTAAAATGCACTAACAAAAGCAAATATAGCAAAATATGATATAAAACCATTCTCCATGTTGTGTACTGGCATGTAATAAAATTCAACATCAATAATGTGTATTTTATCCCATAAAATTAAATACAAAGTTAATGACGACTCGAATGATAAGTCTTGGAGAAAGCTTACAATCCTACAAACTCTGGAACTTTTTTTATGCATCATCTACACAAGCATATTATTCCATTATTACTCAAAATGAAATAGTAGCAAATTATATAAAAACTTTCATAATACTAAAAACTAAGACAAAGTACAAATACGGGAACAGAGTATTTGATGCAATACATGTACTATCTCAATAATGTCTATCATGACATTCACACATTTGTTTTAGCTTCTACAAGGAGACATACATTTTTTTTAGAAATTATCAGCTGAACTGTGAATTCCTCAAATGTATGTAGGTATGCATACTTTTGCTTCTAAGCTTCTGACCCCTGTAAAATTAAAATATTATGAACACACTGCAGCTGGAAGAAATCTAGTTCATCGCCTTTCACACATTTAGTTTTAGAATTTCCAGGGTTTTATCTTCCTTCACTGAAACATGTTTTGTTAAAGTGGTCTTGTGTATCTGTGTTTATCCTTATTGACTTATAATATCAATATGTTATGCGTTAATTGTCAATTTACATACAAAAGATACTTCCAATAGTAAACTTGCTGCCTGTAAAACAATCAGGTGGTTGTCACTGATGCATTTCATCAACAGACAAATCATCAAGTCATTTTTGTAACATAAATTGACATATAACCATCTAGTAATGGAATTCATAACATCGGTGGACAAATTAACATCTAACTTTGTAATGTCAATAGACAAATTACCATCTTGTAAGAGATTTTGTAGCACAAAGGATAAATTACCATTTTGTGATAGAGTTTGCAACATCAAAGAAATAAATGAAATTTCAACTAGACTCCATAATCATGTACAATTGTTCCTCACATTGTAACTTTCATATTTAATAAAATTATGCTTATTTCCTAAAATTATGCTTATTTTGTTCATAAGTGTAAAGTTCATATGTGATTTTACCATGGATTTTAGAAAAATGAAGTTTACAGGGGTCAGAAGTTCAGATTAAAAGCAATTCTTCTGAATATAGTTTTCACTTGTTGACACATGGTCTCACATTATAACCACTTACAGCATCAGCAGGTAATCTCATTGGACCTTTGTCTTGAATGCGAATATTTTCTATACAACCATTAAAATTCTGTGTGAATTTGTTCCCCGTCATTTCTTTTACCAGTGCTACTCCACCTGAAAAGAAAGAAAAGACATATGTCATTATTTCATAGTTTTAATGAAGATAATGTGCTAAAAGGTATGTAACATAGCCCAAAACTATGAGGAACAGATTGTCGGCAACTAGATTTGCTGCTGAGTGGATCAAGTGGTCCCTGACCGTTAAAAAATGTGGACTTTCTTGCCTATGCCACAACAAAGTAAGACAAACTATATGTCCTTCAACAACAAATGTGAAAAAATCATGGTCAACAGAAGTTGCTGGGAAAAGCAAATCTCTCATCTTGGATAAACTCTGAAGAGTATCAAAGGAAAGTCATTGCTACACTTTACTGCATACAACATAAGAGACATGTTTTATATATATTCTACACATGAACAGAATTTGTTTGTATCACTGCTAAATAAAACTTATGAAAGTACCACTATCCCTCTTGACTGGCATTAGTGATGTCCATGACAAGACACTTGTTTACAAGGGAAATCTGTCATACAGAGTTGGAACTCATAATTACAGTACTGCCATGCTGAAAATAACAAACTATTTACTTAGTACTCAGCCATTTCTTATGCTAAAGCTAAAATACAAATGATCATTTTAATTTTTTGCTCAGAGAAAGGATAGTTTATGTTTTCAAATTACAGTTCCAGCAACTCGTAGCATTGTCTTTTTACTTTCATTTGGGTCAGAAATAATCACAAACTTCAAGTCCTCACTGGCAAAATGAGGTACACTTGAATTGAAAGCAAACATAACATAATATTTAGTGGTTTAATTTTGATTTTATGAAAATATATCACCTAAAGAACATTCTTTGCTGTAGGGTATATATACTAACACCATTATACAACAAGCCATATGCAGATTTTTTTATGTGCTCACATCATTCATAAATATGACCTCTGCAATTTGGCAGAATCAGTACACTGCAGAGGCAATAAATTTTCAAATGTTTGAGTTAAAATATTTCCAAAATCATCACTTTTTCTGACTTTCAACTGTATTTTTAATTTCAAAAATACAGATTGAAACTTTTCATAAATTTTCCTTAAAAATAGCATTCTTTTTAGATATCCTATTACTAAGAAACACCCCCCTGCAATATTTCTCATTATCTGGTCAAAGTCGAGTGTGTACATTTTAATTTGTTCCTTGTTAACTGTTAAGTTAGTCTTCAATAAAACCATGTCTGAACTTTGATATCTCCATCAAAGTTATTTTTATTTTCAATTGATATATTTATGGCCCTATGTCTTCTACCTGCAGTACCCTCTGGCTTTGAATAATGGCATAATCACTAAGGCCCTGACAAACTTGACAAGGCCATACCAGCTGTATCCTGCACTCTCAACAAGCTGGACATGGCCATACTGGCAGTACCTTCTGGCCTCAAAAAAATTACATGGCCATACTAGCAGTACCCTCTGGCCTAGACAAACTGGACATGGCTGTTCTGGCAATACCTCTGGAATACACAAATTGGACATGGCCACACCAGCAGTATCCTCCAGCTTTAACAAACTGGACATGGCCTTACTAGCAGTACCATCTGGCCTCAAGAAATTGAGCATAGCCATCCTGGCAATACCCTCTGGCCTCAATAAAATGGACACAGCCATACCAGCCTTCCCGAAAGCCGTCGGTCCGTCGGACATGACCGACAAATTTTTACCTGGACCGACAGTTTGTTAGTCGGCATCGGACCGACTGTCCGGCAGTTTTCTCACTCTGCACCGCTCGAGTAGTCGTTCTTGAATCTAGTTTGTTAAACAGATTTTCATTAGTTACAAGCTTTCGAGCGATCCAATCACTACGCCTGTTATAAACAGTTATGTGGCTCACCTGTCATCATGGCATCGTTGAAATATTACGACGAGTGAAACTGGGAAAAAAAGAAAACTATCTTATGAAGAATTGAAAGAAAAGAAAAAGGATTATGAAAAATATAGGGTTGAAAGAACCTTTAATGATAAATGGAAAGAAAACAGAGACTGGTTAATATTTGATGAAATAAAGCAAGTTATGCAGTGTGCCATGTGTCTCAGTTTCTACGGCGAGAAAGCGAGGTCTGATGAAAATTTGCGAAACACAAACGCGTTTATCGTCGGATGTACAAATTTTAGAATGTCAACAATAAATGATCATGAACTTTCCAAGTCCCACAAAAAAGCATCAGAGTTTGTTTCAGGCAGACAGAAAACTGCTCAGGAAAAACTAGGGTCAGAAGCCAACAAAGCACTTAGGCAATTAAAGGCAGCTGAAAAAAGTAGATTAGTGCATTTGTTCAGAAATGCACACGCAGTAGCCAAAAATAATCGTCCACTATCAGATTATACATGGCTGTGTGAAATTGACAAAGCTAAACAATTAGACATAGGCAGTACATATATTAATGAAAAAGCAGCTGCAGATTTCATACACAGTATAGCACAGACAGAGAAGCAAAAAACTGTAAATCTTATAGAGTATAATCCATTTTTTGCCTTTATGATGGATGGAAGTACAGATATCTCAGGAGATGAACAGGAGACCATATACATAAGAACTGCAATGAAAGGTGTTGTTAAAGAAAGGTTCCTGAACATCAGCACTCCAAACTCAACAAAGTCTCTGGATCTCTTTGAGAATGTTATGCAGGTCTTCAAGGAGAACAACATCAATGAAAGTATGATTCATTATAAAAGTTTAACAAATTCTGTAAATTTGATTAAATAAGATCAGATTTTTTTTAATTCTACAAAGCAATGATTAAATTTGGTAAAGTGATAATTATTAACAGGTACATTAAAAAACTATTCCAAAAATAAATTAAATTCCTTTATTTGATTAAAGTCAAGATAAATGTTTTTTTGTACAGATTATTATTATAAAAGTTAGTTTTTTGTGTTTATAGAAAAACTAATCCCTATGGGTAGTGATGGAGCCTCCAATATGACAGGAAAACAGTCAGGCTTATCAACATTGTTGAGGGAACGAGTAAACCCAGAGCTGGTCAATGTGCACTGTCTTTGTCATTGCCTTGAACTTGCCTTCAGAGATGTTGTTAAGAAAGTAAAACTATATGAAAAACTTATGACACTCCTTATTGGGCTCTATTATTTCTACAAGAAAAGTTACAAAAACAAAAAAGGGCTAAAAACATCCATTGAAGCTATGGGAAAAGGTGTATATCCAATGAAAGTCACTGGTACAAGATGGCTGCCTCATTTATTCAGAGCTATTTTTGCATTCTTGAAGACCTAAAGAGCACTGGAAGCTCACTTGTCACAGCAAGCAATGGCAATACCAAAGCCGAAGGTCTTCTGAAGCTGATGATTGACAAACAGTTGATGATTTTTCTATTGTTTCTACAAGTAAGTATCATTCTTAGCATATTAAGAAAAATCATTCAATTAAAATATGTTTAGATTCTGGACTGATAATAAAATTATCCTCTGCTTTATTGCAGTACACTGTTCCTTTATGATAATTATAGCCAAAAAATTGTAAATTGTTGTAAAACTGTGTCTGTTCTTTTTAGGATGCCTTGGAGCCATCAATGAGACTTTCACTGAAGTTGCAGAAACCAGAAATGACATTATCAGACAGTTTATGTTGGGTGGAGTCTACTATTGAGCTACTGTCAGAAAAAAAAAGAGAAGTATGTATAGCATATTTGGTGAAAGTGCTTCTGTAGAATGTGAATGTAGTGTTCTGTTTATAAACTGTCAGATATTTGATCACCTTTACACATATAAAAATTTTAATTGCTGAAAATTGTTAGAAATTTAAGAATATTCCTTAACCTGAAGTTGCAGTCTGTCAAGAGTACCATTTGCATGAATATTTTTTAGGACCTGTGAGGCTGTGAATCAGCTTGTTGTTTCTGGAAAATTTGAAGGAATTGCTTTGAAAGGGGCTACTCCAGAAATGAAATATGCAGCTGAAATTTTGCAAGGTTTCTGTGATGCCATCAAGGAGAGATTCCAGTCTGAAGCCAAAAATGTTGTAAATGCTACAAAAATTCTCATTTTCGGAAGTTGGCCTCTGGCAGGAAGCTCAGAATTTAAAGGTCTATTTTTGCTGCAGTTGAAAATTTCTACAGTTGACAATGTCTTGCACAGTTTGTATAGCTGTTCAGTTTTGTTGTTACTTGCATGTTTACCTTTCTACAGTTGGCAGTGTCTTGCACAGATGGTTTATAGCTGTTCAGTTTTGTTGTTTTTTGCATGTGTTTGCCTTTGATGCTGCTTTATTGGTTGTCACCGTTGTGACAAAATTCAGTTTGTGTTTGCATTTTTGCTTGTTTTATTTTTGTTTCTGTTTCATTTTGTCACACAACTGACAGATTTCTGAACATGATCATGTTATGAAGAACTGCTCTACACTATCGCAACAACATGGTTCTTTTGTGTTAACCACTTATTGAAATGGAGTGAAGGAATGTACAGATATAAAATGTGTGGGTTCACATATGTAAGAACTGTTTTTTTTTCTTTTAAAGATTATGGAAATGAAGATGTGAAACTGGTTTACCACCATTTCCAAAAGAGCCTGTCACAAGTGGTTCCTGGCATTTCTGCAGACAGTTTGGTCAATGAATGGAACCTTCTAAAGAAACTGGTTAAAAGAAAGTAAGTAATGCTGTTCTAAGTATAATTAAGGTTTGTAATAACAATAATTCATCCTTATCGTTTTGAATCAAGGAAGCTGAGTTAAAAGAATAAGATGGTTTTTCTCATTTATTAGTTTATCAGGCTTACATAATATTTAGATCTTGAATTTTCCACTTTATCAATCAGTGTTTACTTATCTTTTAATTACTCTTTGTATTACAGTGATAAAAGGTTTGTTTCAACTATTCCAGGTTTGGTGATATTACATCTCTTTCATGGAGTACTGTGTTCAGGCAGACTACAGATCTCAGCGAGATAATGCTGCTAATTGACCTGATGCTGACTGTACCATCAACCAGTGTAACCTGCGAGACAGCATTTTCTCAGCTGAAGCTGTTAAAAACTTGTAGACGATCTCGTTTGGGAACTTCCCTATTGAGTGACCTGATGATGGTGAAGCTTGAATCCCCAGAAATTGCTGAATTCAACCCTGAAAGTGCTATTGACATTTGGCTGGTAAGCATTATATGTTCAACTATAAATTGCAAAGTCCTAAAAGCAAATAAAAGTATGTAAAAATGTGCAGAATAATTGACATTATACAAACTGATGCAGTTTTCTTTTTAAAGGACAGGAAACCATCAAAGAAACACACATGTTGAATATTTTGTAAATTTCTGTGTTTGAACATTTAGTTTTTGGATTTGGATTAAATTTTGTGGCAGGTGCATTTGAAAAATGCTCATGTTCCTAATGGTTCTGTAAATTTCAACAATTTCAGGCAGAGTCTGTGATGGAAAGAAAACTTACATACAAGAGAAAGAACAAGAAGGAAACAGTCTCAGAACCTCAAACATCACAGGAAGTTATCACACTGTCTGACACTGAACAAGTCTCTGAGGCTACTGATGATTCCATCAGGGAACCAGTTGATACACAACCATCGACATCACATGTAACAGTTGTTGTTGAAACATCATTTCCCTCTGGGTCTGTCATGGAAGACCAAGACTTAACCCAGCCTCAAATTGCCAAAGTGGCTGAAACGGTTTCAGCTATTGATAGTGTATATATGTCACTCGAGATGGAAATAAATAAGCTATGCGATGATGATGATATTAACTTGGACATTGAGGAAGAATGTTTAGACTATCTAGATGAACTTGACAATTTTGATAAACTGATCATGTTTACAACAGACTATCAGTGAATTTGACTTTACTTGATTAACATGTGTTATTTACACTTAGAAAATAGAAAACAAAACACGTTACAAAATACCTCAATTCTGTTATATTTTGTCGGTCTGACAGATTTTTTTTGGTCTGACAGATTTTCAGGTTTTGTCAGACCGAATGTCTGACGCTTTTTTTAGCTTTCGGGAAGTCTGCCATACTGGCAATGCCCTCTGGCCTCAGTGAAATGAACATGGCCATAATGCTGATGCCCTCTGGCCTCAACAAATTGGACATGGCCACACTTGTATGGATATGCTGGCAGTACCCTCTGGCCTCTACAAACTGGACATAGTCATAGTAGCAATGCTCTCTGGCCTAAAAAACTGAACATGGCCAAACTGGCAATGCCATTTGGCCTCCACTGGACATGGCCATACTAGTGGTACCTTCTGGCCTCAAAAAATGGACACAGCCATTCTGGCAGTAACCTTGAGACCCAAAAACTGGACAAGGCCATACTGGCAGTACCCTCTGGCCTAGATAAAGTGGACATGGCCATACTGGTAATATCTCTGGCCTACACATACTGGACATGACCATATCAGCAGTATCCTCCAGCTTTAACAAACTGGACATGGCCTTATTAGCAGTATCCTCTGGCCTCAACAAACTGAACATAGCCACACTGGCAATGCCCTCTGGCCTCAACAAAATGGACATAGCCATACTGGCAATGTCCACTGGCCTCAACAAAATGGACAAAGCCATACTGACAATGCCCTCTGGCCTCAACAAACTGGACATAGACATACTGGCAATGCAAGATAAACTTATCAAGTGAACACAAGTTAGAGATTCTATTTATTATAGACTGTTCAAGATTTTCCATTATGCAATAATATTGCTTTTTGCCATTACTATATGTTAGGTCATGATACATCAAAGAATATTTTACGATATGATGCCATGGTACTAATATCATGTGATAAACCAGTACATGGTACAAGACATATCAGGGGGCCCCGAGTGGCCGAGTGGTCTAAAGCGCTCTCCGTTACAGATCACTGCCATCTCACCTCTGTCTGCGTGGGTTCGAGTCTAGGATTCGGCCAATGTGGGTATGTGAGAAAGCTTGCCAGTAGCTTCTCATGGGTTGGTGGTTCTTCCCGGGGTTTTCCAGGGTTCTTCCTCCACCATTAATACTGGCCGCCATACATAGCCTATCATGTGCTGAAAAATGGCGTTAAACCACACAACAACAACAACAACAACAACAAGACATATCAACTTTCAAAGTATAACTCAGAGACAGAAATGTTTTATGCTGCTGGTTCAGATCATATCAACTCTCCAAGTATAACCCACTGACAAATGTTTTATGCTGCTGGTTCAGATCACACCAACTTTTCAAGTATAACCCACTGACAGAAAAGTTTTATGATATTGGTTCTGATCATATCAACTCTCAAAGTATAAATCACTGACAGAAATGTTTTATGATATTGGTTCAGGACACACAGACTTTTCATAAATGATCCAATGACAAATGTTTCATGAACTCTTCAAGAATGACCCAATGACAGAAATGTTTCATGTTACTGGTTCAGTACATATCAACTCTCCTTGAATTATTCACTGATAGAGATGTTTTGTTTCAAGCTACTGGTACAGAACATGCACGTGTGATGAAATTGGTAGTGCCCAGAGCTACCATGGAACTACCAGCTACATGATTTTTAATAGTAAGTATAAACTATTGTGCAGCATTGTTGTATATAGTCTGGAAGCATTAGATGTGGCCCCTGATATTTATGATGGGATGGGTTGAAGTCTCACTGCTTGAATAAGTGGTGCTGTGATATATATTCCCTTGTCAGTCAGCCCTGGAACTAGAGGCCAAATTTTCAACAATATCTCATATAGTTGGTTGATTATATTGACAATTTTGTAGATCAACATCTAATTGCTTGAGTAATACTATACTATACTTACTATAGTGCTTTTTCATTACTATGCATATCGAAAATACAATCAAGTTGTTGACCTTCTGCATCTCTGTTGCACAACATTTCATTTGGCTGAAGGCCAATGTTAGTGGAGGAGTGCCAAAATTTGTTAACATGCATCTGCTTTTCTTTAATGACATGAATATGGCTGGTTACATTTGGCCAAAGTTTAGACATATAGTTTTTCATTTAAGAAAATATACCATAAAGTTAAGAGACTTCAGTATTCTCAGACCTGCCAACCCAAAGAAGATCTGATCTACAAGGCAGTCAAATTTTCTCCCCAAGCTGGGCCAGTTTCAGTAAGATTTAATTAAATATCATGAACAGCTATTGTCAAGATGCAAAACTATCATTTAAAATGTTCAGAAGTGTGATTCGAGACTAATGCAACAATGTTAAACATGATCTTCAACTAAAATGTTTGTATAGTACACTTAGACTCTAATTACCCCAAATATGGTTTGACAATCTGCAGCTCCAAACCCTATGGAGCTTAATGGCTGCATGCTATCAACCTGATGTAATCCTTGGCATTTAAAAAAAAAATTCACATGACCATGGCAACGTATCTCTTCAGCCATAAGACGTACTCAAATCAACATGATATCCAATAAACGTAATTGTTGCCCTTACTGCTTTCTTTCCTCCCAAAATCTGAATATTCCTTTTTATGCTTTTGTACTGACAATTAAATCTTTTTAAGAGACTTATTTTCCCTTTCATCTTGAATATGTATTGCTTGTTGGATGTCATTTTTAGATAATTCTGTAACCAACAACATGATCATGCATAGTTTTGTATGAAAAATATGCACAGTGTAAAGCAGCTGAGGTACTCCTGTAATGTTAGTCTGGTTCCCTGACCAACTCTGTTGAATCTAATATGAAACCTAGATCTGAATCAAACACATTATTCTGCAGGTCCATATTTTAAAGGTCTTTTCTGTAAGACTTGTAATCAAATCATAAGGGTTGGCAGGTCTGCATTCTTTGGCTACCAGCTAACTGAAATATTTATCCAATGAACTGCAAAATTTAGCTGTGGGCTACCACAGTTTTCCTCTTGGTAGCACATCAGAAAACAATATAGTGATTTATCCACCCCTGATATAGAAGCTACCCTAGAATGACCCATCAAGAGAAAAGTTTTGTGTTATTGGGTCAGGACACAGCAACTCTCAAAGAATGACCCACTTACGGAAATGTTTTATTTGATTAGTTCAGGACATATTAACCCTCCAAGAATGATAAATTGAAAGAAATGTTTCATGTCAATGGTACAGGACATATCAACCCTTCGATTATGACCCACTGACATAAAAGTTTCACACAATTAAATGTACAATAAATATAAACTTTTTCCAAACTTACCTATGAAAATGTTGCCTTTAGTGTTCAACATCTGCAGGAATCCCAGTGAATCTCCTTTAATGGGGGCATTATTGTCAACAACTAAAGTTCCACTACGACCAAGCCTTAAATAAATAAAGGGACATAAATAAAGAAATAAAAAACTGGTATACCCTAAACCTGCAGCAGACCCTCCAATAATGTAATTTTTGAAAGATTTAAAAATGTTAATGCAAATTTCTCATTTTTCAGTTAAATAAAAATGGTTGTAAAACACTGTAAATTTAATAATAAAAAAGTAAAATACAGTCTTGGTCTAATATTCAAGGAAAATAAAAGGTCTAAAATAAGTTTGTCACTGCATTTAAACAAGAGTCATCTTGAGATAACAGATTCCACCACCAATACCCTGCTTATGTAAAGACTCAACCTGAAAGTACCCTATGGTCCATCACTTGTATACAACTTGAACTAACACCCTATGGTTCAGGACTCATAATTTATGAACTACTTATGTTACACTTTGTTTCTGTAACAACATAAACAATTACTGAATGCCAAAATTTTAAGTATCAAAAGGCAGCTCTAGGCAATATGCTTCATATGTGTGCCAAATTTAATTTGAACACCTTGAGTGGTGCAAGAGTTATGCTCCAGAAACAAATATGCTTATGAACAGACAAACACAGCGATAACAATATGTCCCTCTATTAGATGGGTGGGAGGACAATAATACAACGTAATAAAAAAATTGACACTACACCTATCCTCCATTAGGTCTGGATGTTCCAACACCTTGGTTGGTCACTGTCATCTAACATTCATGAAATAATTATAACATCAAAATATCTATCATTTTTCATGAAATCTGTATTGTCTGCCTCTAACTAGTAAGTCAATTTCTGCAGAGATAATTGCCAGAAGAAAATACTTGACTTAAATATAACATGCTATACTAATGTGTATTGCAATCCTGGCTTTCATAATGCATTTTTACCAGTATTATAGAATGCATACATTGAACAAGAATGAATTACAACAGTGAAATAAATCATATCTGCCATATCACACAGAATCACATGGAAAAAAGTGACTTTGAAACTGCCAAACACAATGACACCATTGTGATTTGCAAAACAAGAATTCTTAAAGATGTATCTATGATAGAGAGGTGGTGGTGGTGGTGGGGGGTGAAGCATTACCAAACACTTCTAAAATATCCATGTTTGTAAGAATATCCTGATTTGGAGAACTCTGAATTACAAATTATATCCAGTAGAATGCACATAAGCTTCCAATGAAAGCACAAACAGTTGGGAAACAGTTGTAATTTACTGGAGAAGAAATGATTATTATAAAACTCATGTGGAATTGCTAATCTATTAAAAGTAACATCATTAATAACACCTGGATTTGATATCTGGAGCTAGAATTGAAGCACATCTCTTTTGGAAATGTAATAAAATGAACAAGATAATAAAAACGATCGGCAAACAGGCATTATTAACACAGTAATACATCAAGTAATCTGGTAGATTCTTCAGCGCTGAGGCAACTGGAGAAAAGTACTTTGCCCAAGGAGGGATAAACTACAAGGAATATTAACAATGACACAGTCATATTTTGTTGTCTTACGTTTTATTATTATGTAAGGGCCAGAACATTTTTATACCAAAAGTATCAATCACTTTTGAATCATCTTACTTCATGCTACATTTAACAAAAAGAGGCCAAATAATATCTTAATTATATCATTTTTAATTAATTATGACATGTCAATGAACTAGACTATGTGTATGCCCCATCTCCCATAATCTGACTTGTCAACCACCACTGTCCAAGTATGCCTAAAATGGAGAAGTCAAATCAATATGTGCTAGACATAATGTATGGACAAACAGGCAGGCCAGGCATGAAGATCATAAAGTGTCAGAGCTAAAACTCTGAGCCTGAAATTTTAACATCAACCTATCCATACAAGAGTACTGTGAACAATGGCATATTATATACATTCTTTGTGTTTAATACTCATCTATTATGACAACTGAAATTATTGTGCAGAAAATAGTGACCTTCACCACTGACCTTTTGCCCCCCAAATCAACAGGCTTCTTTCCTACACAAATGTGTAAGCAATCCACAAAGTTTGATCCAAGTTTAACATTACTAGGTAGAAACCCTTTTACTTCTTTCAATCTTGGTGACCTTGACCTTTGATCCAAAATCAAAAAACTTTTTTCTTACCCCAAATGCAAGCCATCCACAAAATTTGGTTGAGACCTGTCCTGTGAAATGAATGTTGTGTGGAAATCATTTTCCTTTTTTAATCAGTTATCATCACCACAGGCATTTTGTTGCAGAAATCAAGAGTCCTTCCTTTCTCGAAGTGCATGCCCTTCACAAAGTTTGGTAACCATTGATACAAAACTCAGGTTAATGTATGGAAATAGTTCCTTTGACCAGAGTTTACTTATCGAATACAATGGACAACTCAAGTTATTGTGTGGAAAATAATCAAACTGTGTAGAAGAAAAACAAGAGAAATTGGTAATACACCACTCCCTCGATAACTGGTGCATTGACAACTCAGGAACCTGCTTATAATGCGGGGTCAGGCGTGGATCCCATTTATTAAACCAGAAAATACCCAAAAATGAATCCCTATTTGTTGAACCTGATGAAAATTGCTATCAAAATTGATAACAGAAACTTTGATATATCGCTCCTTTTATCGCAGAAAACAGTAGATATGACTTGGAAATTTTAATCAACATTATGAAATATTAATTTTAAATAAGAAGTCCTATAATTTGTAACATTTTCTTTTCAAATGACATTCTTAGTATACTGCAAATAATAATATTCAAGGACATTTTGATCATTGAAAATGTCACACCTAGTGGAGGCAGTACTCTAAAAAATAAATACCAATTAAATTTTCTAAAATTTTCAATTGATATTTGTGTTCTAGTTCCATCTTTTAGTTCCTTTTAAGTGTAATCATCATAAATGCAATGTGCCATCTTGTAATTAAATGTAAAATGTGTCAATCTACTGTAACAGCAATGTCCACAAATGTTTCTCTCAGAACCTAATTATGTGCCTGTGGTTTGATATCGGACTAGCGGAAGCATTTGTTGCATTGCTGCACTAAATAAAAAGTGAACCTACTGTTCTATTATCACTTTATTTACATCTTTTGAGTCAAATAAAAGAGATGGAATAAAAAAAAATTAAAAGGCATACAAATCCAACATGCTTAAAAACCAGTGGCTCCAGTCATATGTTAGGCAACTCATTGAGTTGATCAATCAAACACTGTTATAAATTTTATTGTGCATGTAATTTAACTAAACTATATTAAATTAAACTACTCAATCATAACTGTGATTATTGATAGCAAAACAACCAAGCGAAATGAGTACTTTGTAAAATAAAGAGCTTTGTTTCACAGATACGGACCATGTAGAAATATCCTCAAGGATAATAAGACATTTCACTATTACTTGCAATGAAATCATGACATCAATATTTTACAAACTGAAAAATAAAAAACTTGATTTTCAATGTAGACGATTGCCTCACAAAATAAATGTTGAGTGTTTTTGATAAAAAGGAATCTTGTCTGGTAGTGTATCAACATTTTTAGTCTGGTTCCCTGCTTCAGAGACTCCTAGTTTTAAAAAATATTATTATACATTACTCTGGGAACCAGACCAATCAACAAAACATGAAGTCATCAAGTAATTCACAAATGTTTTTTGCATACATTGTTTGGTTACTGAAACCAGTTGGAATCATGTTATCGATCTTTCAGATGTTGGACATTTTGAAAATAAATGTAATTATAAAGAATAATAAACAACTTCATCAGAAAAAGTGCTTTATTAAAACGTTTTCTAGACTCAATTATAAAATGAGGATTCAGCCATTAAACAGCCCAGTACCCCCTCCCCTAGCGGTTTTCTGGATGTCTAATCGGTTTTTGGGAGGTCCCTCAGTAACTCACGCCCTCGCTTATAATGGGGTCTGTGTTTTTTTGGACCTTGATGTGCTGAGTTATTTATTGAGGGAGAGGTGTAGATGGCCAACATGATAGCCTAATACATTCAGGCAAATAAAAAGTGTTATAAAAGTACACTATCTCGTGATTGGTTGATCACAAATCTCAATTATATTCCAAATTCCAGAAACCAAATTTATACTGATAACCCACTAAACATGTGCTACCTTAGCTTGGTCTTTAGCAAAACAAGACATTCTCCAAGTAAAGTTTCCACACCTAATTTGCAAGGATTATCTGCTAACGAAGCATTCTTGTTTACATTAAGATAGAAAAGTTTTGTGCATGCATATAAATTACTGTTGAGGAATGCTGAGGAATGTTTTATATATATATATATATATATATATATATATATATATATATATATATATATATATATATATATATATATATATATTTATATAATTAAAGTATATATTTGACTAGCAAGATTTATTCCCAAGCCCAATCACTTAAGAACTTGTTGGTACCCCCATTTTATTACATACCTAGAAACTTGGATGGAGTGCGTGTAGCCATCATCTACTCTGACTGTTGACTTCAGGAGGGCGGGACCACTTCCCAACTCATAGCTGAAAGTATGCACTGGTGAAAGTTAAATTTTATCTTCACAGTCTAAAAAGAAACTTACTTGATCTGTGGTTGCACAACAGTTATACCACAAATACAGATACAAAAAATGTGTATGTCCCAAAATCATCAAATTTTAGAAGAAAAAAAACCCCTGCTTATCTGCGTTTACATAGAAATATGCACAACAAATTTCATTTGCCTACCTGAAGTGGATTATCCTTAATCCTGCAAGCAATATTTTTACCAAAAGTTACTGAACTGGCACCATTTACGGTATTTTCAAATGTTTCCCTAAGCCATGATTAAAAAAAGTCCATTTTTACTTGTTTGTGTTATCATGCTCACAATCCTGGACAGCGTTAATAAAAACTGCCAAGACAAAACCTTTGACTAAAAAGTCTGAGTGCTGACTTTCAACATGCTTACTGGAATGTGACAAGAAAGTCACTAGTGCCACTAAGTCCAAAAATGTAAGCAATGATCTTTGCATAGCTGCCAACCTTCCAGGCTCACAATTAGTGAAAATAGGGATAAAAAGTCATGAATCTGGACATGAATTCGTGAAAAATACCATGACAATAACTCCATCCACTCTGACCACTCCATCCACTCTGACCGTCAATATTACACTATATCAAGTTTGCAAAATAAAAATAAAACACTACATATATGCAGAAATATTTATTTATCAAGACATGATACTGTGGCAGACTTGAACTTCCTCAACTGCTTGATCGTAAATTTGTTTTCTAAACAGTTCCGACTTCTTGCCTGCTGGTTGATCTTGGAGACTAAAATTGCTGACAAATTTTCTGCAGCTAAGGAGGCATTAAAGTCTGTCTTATTTTTCCTCACTAAAGAAAATACTCTTTCGCTGTCACTGTTGCTGTGAGGAATGCACAGGAGCTGCAGCATTTTTGGTTCTTCCACAGGAAAATGTGGAAGCGACTTTCGAGTCCGGGAACATTTGTCAGAACAAATGTTTAGCATGGTCTCCAGCTGATAAAGATAGATTGTGTTCGACAAGAAAGCTCACAAATAATGCTTCAGCACTGGTAGCCTGCAGGTCTTCCACCAATGGTTTAAAATATTCCAGAGCTGAAATCTGCGGATTCTTAATTTTCCCAACTTCGTGTTTTTTGCAACCGACATTCTTCCTCACATCGTCTCTGCAATGGCACACTGAGTGCAAAAAGCATGAATGAATATCAATGTTTAATGGCAGAATGCACGGCCAATTTTTGATATATTCCAAATTAAACTTCACTTTTTGAGTAATACATTTCTTTTTCCTTGGTGGTGAAGACATTTTCAAGATCTTACATGCAATGCTGAACGTAACTCTAATCAGTGTTTTGACGCATGTGCGGAGCAAATTTCCAGTTAGGCCCCAGTTTCTCTCAAAAGCATTTGTAAAATTACTCTTATACATATAGATTAAAAAGGCTAAAATGCTTGCTACAGGGCCAACTGTACTAATCGGCTGTAGATCTACTAATATCGTGACCAGCAGTACCGGACCGTTTCGGCAACTGTGAATATCACGACTAGCGCTTAACGGGAAATTGGTTATTTTATTAAAGATTTAAAATAATTGAGGATTGGAAAATTCATGAATTTTTGGCTTATGGCATGAATCCGTGAATCACTGAAAAAGTCGTGAAATTCACACCAAATTCGTGAGGGTTGGCAGCTATGCTTTTGACTCAAACCCAATGAAAATGAGTCTGGCCTTAAACTCCAACCTTTAAAAACATTTGGATATGTTGTCACACATGCACAATATTATTTCATTTTCTAATAAATACTGCAAGAAGTATTTTAAACCTTAGGTCAGTGTCACCATTCATTACAATATACCCAATATAAATCATGGAGGACAGATAAACACCATTCTCATACAGAATAGATACTAAATAAATACTACAATTTTTCAACACCTTGAAATGGCCATCTTGCTTGAGGTATGATCAGCTGAATTTTCATTTTGGACCAACTAAATCTTCCGAAGAAAAAGCAATTACTTCATTTTCAAGGTGGCAGCCATGTTGGAGGTTTGATCAGCACTATTTTTATTTAGAACTAACTACATAAGAAATTTGTTCTCATGAAGTAGCAAAAACAAGGGTTTTGGATGGCTGCCATAGTGAACATACTGAATGTACAACCTAAACACCATTTTCATTCACTGACTTCTAACTTTCCTAAGTCACCCACTACAAAATGAAAAATTACTACACAAAAAAGTGTCTGACCTATAAATGACATTTTTGCTATCTATATTGGCATATAACTTAATATAAAAATGAAAGTGTAGAAATAAAAAAGTTTGGCAAAAGCTCTGCATTACATTGTCCTCTTGCTTCACTTTTAACCAGAATTTCAGACAAATGATAATAAAACAAAATGTACATGTCTCTCTTTTCACTATATAGCAGATTTTAACTTATTAGTATTATAGTAAGTTAAATTAAGCAAATACTGAAACTGTGGAATATTCACAACAAAATGTTTTCATGAATATAAACTAAATGTAAACTTTCCTGCATCTGGGTCAATGACTGAAAATAATTCCATTTCATTGCAAATTTTTGGATGTTTTTCTCGTCAGAAAATCTTTTGAAATTACAATCATAATCCCAGATACCTTAGTTCCAAATATCCATCTTTCAGTCCAACAGAGAAGTAGTCTGCCCCTTGGAGCTGTTTTCCTGACAACTCACCCTGCCAGACAATGACACCATTTGGCTCAGTGGTTTTGATGTCAAATGAGATTGCCTCCCTTTCTTGGGTATTGGTATGTGGCAGTAGATCCTTAGAAAATTCTACAAACCCATTGCCTTCAACTTCAATGCTTGTGCCCAGGCGTACCGCTAAAAAGAAAATGGGTTTTGTAGTTTTAAAATAAGCTGATCAATTAAAAAAAACTAAAAAACCATAAATTTGTCATCTTGTCTGCTGCAAATATTTATTCTCTGGAGATATTATGTTCTCAAGTTCTTCCACTAATACATGTTCTCTTGATGAACACAGAAAAATGGACTGTAGACAATATAATTAATCAAGAATATTGTCTAATCCAAAAGAAGAAAAGAAGAAGAGGAAGAGGAAGTGGAAAAAGAATGCAAAACAAAAACCTGATGGAGAAGAATCAGATGATAAAAAGTAAAATAAAAATGATAATGATGATAATGATGACAAGACCAATATATGGCATGTATTGCCTTGTGTAAAACTTGTCCAACAGAAGAAAATAAACGTAAAATATGTGACTGTAAATAGATATTTAAAAATGAAGGTGTGAGGGGAGAAAGCAAGTATATATTAAGTTTAACAGCACATCAGTATAGTACTGGTATCAATTAAAAGTTGTGTTCCAACTATGTACAGATAACAGATTGAAAAAAGAGATAAACCCTTCCAAATAAATGTTAACATGTAGTGAAGAATTACAAGCTCACCAACAACAGATAAAATGTGTGATACAGTCATCAATAAGGGTAGCATCTTCCAATCAATCAATTACTTTAATGACTTTATTATTTATATATCATCATCCAGTGTCTCACCAATTGTACGCTGATGACACCCAATTATACAAATCTAGCCACCCAACTGAAGTTGATGCTACCATCCAAGGTGTAGAGAGGTGCATTTCTTATGTGAAATCATGAATGACATGTAACAAGCTGCAGATGAATGATGATAAAACTGAGACCATTCTGATCACAACACAAAGACTTTCTCATTCACATCCTTTACCTCAAACAATAAATATCAGCAACGCCAACATTAAATTCACACAATCAGTATGAAACCTAAGTGTTACTCTAGACAGTACTCTCACATTGCACCAACATGTCATGAACATATGCAAGGTGGCATATCTTGAGCTGAGACGCATCAGCTCAATTCGCAAATATCTTTCAGTTGATGCCACTAAAACACTTGTATGTTCATTAGTACTTTCAAGACTGGACTATTGTAACTCAATTCTGTCTGGTTCATTTCAATATCTACTCCAGAAACTTCAAAAAGTTCAAAACACAGCTGCTCAGATCATACTTAGAGTACCACAATCAGAGCACACCTCCCCATTGTTCTGTACCCTACAATGGCTATCCATTCGATCCAGAATCAAACACAAAATTTATTCTCTGTGCTATGTTTCACTGTCGGACTCTAGTCCAACATACCTATCTGACCTCACCCATGTGTACACACCAGCAAAATACTTCCGCTCCTCTTCTGACAATCGTATGTTCATTATTCCAAGTATGAAAACAAAGTCATATGGTCAGCGTTCTTTTGCATACCAGGGCCCAGCAACATGGAATGAATTGCCCACTGAACTTAGACACAAAGACACAGTGATCACATTCAAGAGGGCTCTCAAAACTCACTTATTTCGACTGCTAGAACAAACTTAAAGACCTAATAATGTTTCCCACCTGAAATATTCTCAGCATGTTTTTTATTTTATAATGTTTTTCTAATTTCATGGTGTTTGTTTTTGTAATAATATTATTAGATGTTTTTTTTTTATCTTATAGGTGTTGTCTAATGTTGTAAAGTGCTTAGAGCTTCTAAAGATTAGGCGCTATACAAAGTCCTCATTATTATTATATATCAACTTTTCTTTTTAAACAAGAGCCCAAGAGAATATGATATCATGTATCATACTTATAAATATACATAGGTCTAAAAAAAAAGATCTTAAACTATGGGTCATGGCCCACTCATGGACTGCAAGATTGCTGCAGGTGACATATTAGCCATACGTAGAATACACCAATGTGGGTCGCAGGTGCAAAACGTTTGAGAACCATTGGGCTAAAAGACAAATGTATTAGCCATGTGAACCAAACACACACACACAAAAACTATTCTGACACCTTATCTGTGTACCGTTGTCAAAAATATTAAGACAAGGCCTATGTTATAGCTCCACTGAGTGATGGCCCTAGTTATAGATCCACTGAGTGATGACACATGTTACAGCGCCACTGAGTAAAGGCTCATGTTATAGCTCCACTGAGTAATGGCCCATGTTATGGCCTCACTGAGTAATTACCTTTGTTGTTGCTCCACTGAGTAAATGCCCATGCTATAGCTCTGCTGAGCAATGGCTGAGTAATGACCCATGTTGTAGCTGCATGTAGTGATGACTTATGTTATAGCTCTACTGAGTAATGGCCTAGCTCTACTGAGTGATGGCTTCACCTACACCACTCCCTCAATAACTCGCGCCCTGATAACTCGCAAACCCACTTATAATGCAGGGTCAGGCATGGATCCCATTTTTTAAACCTGAAAATACCCCAAAAACTGATCCCTATTTGTTGAACTTGAAGAAAATCGCTATCAAAATTGGAAATGGAAACTTTTATGTTTTATTCGAACCTTTAATCAACACTATGAAATATCAATTTTAAAAACAGATCATACAAGTTTTACATTTTATTTCCAAATGACATTAATTGTACACCGCAATTAATGATATGTAAGGAAATTTTGATCAATGAAAATGTCACTTACGCCAAGTGGAGGCAGGACTTTAATAAATAAATACAAATGAAATAATGTTTTTATCAATTGAAATTTGTGTTCTAGTTCTATCTTTTAGTTCCTTTCAAGTGTAATTGTCATAAATGCAACGTGTCCTCTTGTAATTAAATGTAAAATGTGTCAATCTACCGTAACAGCTATGTCCGCAAGGGTTTCTCTGAGAACCTAATTAAGTGCCAACTGTGTTTTGATCACTGACTTGTATTGTTGCATTGAATTAAAAGCTGCCCTCCTTTGTATTATCATGATAATTATGTCTTTTGAATCAATAAAGGTGGTGCAATAAAAGAAAAGTTAAAAAGCACAAAAATCATACATACTTAAAATTTAGCAGCCTCGGTTGTATGTTGGGTGAATTCACTTCATTTGATCAATTGAACACTTATAAATGTTATCGTGTAAGTAACATAAACTACCTTAAATTAACCGACTCTTTTATGAATGTGATCAAAGATAACAAGGCAGCCAACTGAAATGAATACTTTGTAAAATAAAGAGCTTGATTTCACAAATACGGACCATTGTGGGCAAGTGAGTTTCAGAGAATTATTGAACTGGTACATAGATATATCCTCAAGGATGACAAGAAGTTTCATTATTACTTCCAATGAAAACATGATATCAATATTGTACTAACTGAACAATACAAAAATTGAGTTTTGATGTAGACGATTGTCTCACGAAATAAATGTCGTGTGTTTTTGTACAAAAGGAATCTTGTTTGGTAGTGTATCAACAGTAAGTCTAATTCCCTGCTCTGTGGACTCCCAGTTTTGCAGGATACTATTAAATACCACTACGGGAACCATACTCATCAAGAAAACACAAAGCAGTGACATAATTCACAGATTTTTCACATATATGTGATGGTTGTTGAAACCAGTTGGAACAATCTTTCATATGTTGGACATTTTGAAAATAAATGTTATTTAAACTTCATTAGCTAAAGCACGTGATTAAAAATTATTATTGACGTGATTGTAAAATGGGATTCAGTCATTAAACAACCAAGTTAAAATAATATTTAAGTCATGTGCATCATTATTTGTTTTTTAAAATCGTGTCTTTCATCTTGTAGTATTTCATGTTTATATTCATAAGGGTCATCTTTGTAAGCTTTTAGGTGATAATTGAAGTTCACAATTTTAAAATTTATTTTTTAATCATCACCATACAGTCAATTCTGTGCTGACATGCCATTAATCCCGATACATTTGAGTGGGGAAATGGGTAAAATACATGGTGAGACAATACTCATTCCACATTACCTGCTTCACAGTTCTTTCCCATGAATCCTAGAGGACAGTCACAGCGGTATCCATCAGCTGTGATGCTACAGGGAGCCTGGTTCTTGCAAGGAGTCTGGGTCAGGCAAATGTTGATCTCAATATCACAATTTACACCTGTTTAATAAGGAACAAAATTAAAATTCTTCAGTGACAAAAAACTGAAAAAGATGAAATTCACACTTAAATAGCTCTTAGCTAGCTCCCAATATCAAGCAGAGGATCAAAGCCAAGTTTTCACTGGCATACAAATCTGGTCATCTTAACAATGCATAATCCAACATTTCAAATGGGGACTTTCCTGAAAGAAGGAATGATTTACAACAAAAAATAACTTTGAATTATTTTTTCTTAAAAGGTGTTGCAACTTGATATAGATTTTGAACATCTTGGTATATCTCATCATTATAATTTATAATGAATCACAGAAATACTGATTCTTTTCCCATTGTTGGCTGAAGGCACATTAATCAAGTAAGGACAGTACTTGTACCACGTTAATGCATTTTTAACATTATGAGCATTTGACTATTATATATCCCTTGCTACCAAGGTTTCTCACAAGAGAGACCAGACCTTAAAGAAAGGCCACAGTAACCTGTACCAAAGTAGTGCATTTCTATTATTATGTTTCCATTACCACCAAAGGTCACCACAAAAGAGACCAGCCCACAAAAAGAGGCCACCATGTCCTGTAACACAGTGGTACATTTTTACCATTATGACTACCATACCCAACACAGTCCCTAGACCAGCCCTGAAAGAAAGGCCACCATATAATGTGTGAAGGGAGAGCATTTTACCTTCATGTCACCTTTGGTGCTTAAATTCCCTCACAATAGAGATGAACTCCTCTTGTAGAGATGCCACTGCATCTTGTTGTTTCTACCATTATATTCCCTTTTTTCATGAGAAGCCAACCCTTTAAGAGAGGCCACAGTATCCTGTACCAATGTAATGCAATTTTACCATAATGTTCCCCTAGCCACCAAAGTCCCTCACAAGTGTGACCAACCTTTGAAGAAAAGCCACCATCCTATACTATGTAGAATATTTGTACCATCATGTCTCCCTTGCCACTATAGTCTCTCCCAGAGACAAACTCTTGATGAGATGCCACTATCCTATACAACGGTAGTGCACATTTATCATTACATGCCCCTTCCTCACATGAAAGGCCACAGTATTCTGCACCAAAGGAGTGCACCTTTACCATGACATACCCCTTCCTCAAAAGAGAGACCAGCTTTTGAAGTGAGTCCACAGTTTCCTGTACCAAGGTGGTGAATTTTTCTATCAAGTCACCCCCTAAGAATATTCTTCTTGTAAGTCATTTTTTTTCTCTAGGAAGAGGTGGTCTCATGATTGGTACCATTGTATTCATGTTCAAAGCTTTGGTAATTCATGTACATCATCTCCAAGAAAGATTACATATTACTTCCACATAATCTGTCACTGTTTGAAACTGGTATTAGTTATTAAAGTCAATCTAAACTGAACAAGAATCTCGCAAAGAGACTGATGCCAAAAAAATTTCCAAGAATTCAAGATGACACCATTTCTTACTTTTAACTGCAGAGTGTTGAAACCATGTCTGATATTTGTTAAGCACTAACAAGATTTTTTTTTCAAATTGGCCGCTGTGGCAAACATACTGGGTGTAAGACTAGTACCATTTTCATTTAGGGCCAACTTGATATCATTAGAAGTCTTTTTATGAAACTCAGTGTGAGTACAACCATCCATTCAGAAGGAATGTCACATCAACTCTATTTTCATTTAGGAAAACTAGACATTATAAGAAGCAGTTTGGTGAACTCTCCATGTTGATATCGCTATCAATATATAAATAGCAACATCAAGACATTGGAGGTCATTTAATTTAGAGCCAACTAGATATCATTACAAGTCTTCTGGTAGAAACTCCATATTAAGAAGTATCCATAACAACATTTTCAAGATGGCTGCTATGATGGCCATACTGGACATCAGATTGGCACTATTTTCATTTAGGTCCAA
This sequence comes from Sinohyriopsis cumingii, assembly GCA_028554795.2. Classification (NCBI taxonomy): domain Eukaryota; kingdom Metazoa; phylum Mollusca; class Bivalvia; order Unionida; family Unionidae; genus Sinohyriopsis; species Sinohyriopsis cumingii. The sequence goes on from CM068838.1 coordinate 43,126,113, forward strand.
CTAGTCATCATAAGAAATGTTCTGGTGAAAACCCCAAGCTGATATGACTTTACATTAGGGATGTGTAGGCTGCAATAAAATGATTTTCAAGATGGCTGCCATGGTGACTATATTGGTCATCAGATGACCAACTATACATAATGGGAAGTCTTCTAGTAAAATCCCCATGCTGATATGACCATCCATTCAGAATAATCATTGATAGCAAGAGTTTTCAAGACTGAATCCTGGCAGGCAGCCATACTGGACATCAGATCTGCACCATTTTCATTTAGGACCAGCAAATCATGGGAAGAATGTCTTGGGTGGAGTAGCAATAATAAACTAGTCCTAGTAGATGGATGGACACTGGAGAACAGAGATATCCAATACTTCAGTGAAGTTCAAGGAAATTCATTTCCTCCTCAGGTAAAAGCTGCTAAAAATATTATACCTGTTAACTTGGATATAATTGATATTCCTTCATCCTGTTTTATAACTTGTGTTTTAAAGAAGACCTCATGAGAGAATAACTTCTGCATAAAGCTACCCACATAAAGTATTATTATCATTATTATTATTATTGATGTCTTACAATTTACTTCAAGCTGACTTTATTTCTCAAAATATTTGTCCTTTACATCTACTTCTTTTAGTGGGCTGTGATTTTTTTTATGTAGGAGATACTGGCCAGTATTTCAGAGGAATCAACTGTAGCAAGCACACACATGTAATCTTACACAAGCCAGCTGTTTCAACCTTCAAAGTGGTGTTATACCTCCAACATGCAAATGAAGTGAGATGTCAGCTTAGAAGCGATCAGTCGATCCATTCAATTTGGACTGGAGTTTTGACTTTAAATTATGATGATTTTCATTTATTTAATTTTCAGCAAGCAGATGGACAAAAATGACAACCAATTTTCGTTTTCTCTCGAGCCAGCCTGATTTTTCTCTAGTTAGGAAAAATTCTTTCAGTGTTACTGAGTCCACACAAAGTTGACTTTACAAGAATGGTAGAATGTGTATATTCATATCCTTTTAATTTGATTCCAACCACTGAAATTAAGATTTCCATCCATTATTGAATTTCATGCAATAATTTAGTTGTTTCAATTTGGTGTCTTATCCCTGGAAGACAATGCACACTTAGATATCCCTGCATATTTTAAATACCAATTCCAATGGCTGAAATTCCCATTTCCATCCAATACTGAATTTTGTTTGATATTTTGGTTGTTTAAATTTGGCACTGTATCATAGAAACATAGAGCATGCTTAGATATCTTGACAAACTTTCATTAGTGAAGCCAAGCCAACTTGCTGTATGCCACTTGAACTCTTCCAGGTAATGCCTAATCCAACCATGATTCATTAACATCTTTAATCCTTTTCACATTATTTAATATCCATCTCAACAAACTTTATACATTGAAGCTAAACCGACTCTGCTGACAGAATCTAAGTAATGTCAGTTGTTTTATGTGCCTTGAGCTCTTTAACAATCCAAACACAATTAACTATTGCCTTTGATCCTTTCTGAAATACTACCGAACACACACAGTATGATTACTTTTAGAATACTGTCCAATTAACAATTAATTGGCATGTTTGTGTAAGTCAGTTCACAGTCACATGATCACAGGAAGTCTTTACCATCGATATAGTAACTGGGAAGCAAGGTGAAGAAAAAAGGAAAATAGAAATTACTGTATAGAATTCTTTTAATACTAACTTTGAATATATAGGAGATTTCAATGACTGGCGAGAGACATCCCTCATCGCAAGACAAAAACTCTTCTAGTTGGGAGTTTCACATGCATGATACATCAATGCAATTAAATTTTCTTCCAACAACAGTTCTGATTATTACTACTCAGTGACCTTCTTCATAAACCTGTGGGTGGTTGCACCTTTAGTTGTATCTATTTGGTCCTCACCTGTCTAAAAGGGAGAGCAGATATACATTTATAATCAGAGCCAAGTATGTTCTCACAGGTACAATAACACAACTGAAAGTCAACACCATTAGCTGATTCTTTCTGATATTTACTCCAGGAGAGAAAGGAGGGTATGGCTGTAGGGATGGCATGTAACATAAGAGTTTGTGGATAGGGGTGTGCTGCAAGGATCCTCATGAAGATAGCAAATTGTGCATTACAATATTTTTTAATTCATATACTAGTTACTGGCTACCTGTAGATTACCTTACTTACAAAAGTAGCCAACCATAAAGTGGCAATTCTTCTGCAAACAAACCATTGCCAAGGATAGTATGGAATTCTCAAATGTCCCAATGAATTTTAATAACATGAATAAACCTGTGGTGATCAATTCTGAACATATTTATATGAGATAATGATCCAATCATGTACTGAAATGATGAAAAAATACTCATTAATATACTCCTTGGCTTAGGAAATAGACTCAAACAGTAATTCTCCAGACATCATTATCTAGAAAGTTACCTGCCCTATTTTTCCTTTATTTGTGTTGGATGGTGGTCAGACACCTGTAATCAAGGCTAGTTAGGTCCTCACAAGTGCCAAAACTTCCAGTACATCTCCAGATATCATTATCTTGGAAGTTACCTCTCTTTGCCTGTGTGTGATGGTAGGACAGACAGCTATAATCAAGGCTAGTTATGTCCTCGCAAGTGCCAATTCAGACAGCACATCACTAGTTATTATCTTAGATGTTACCTTCACATAGTTGTGTGATGGTAGGCAGACACCTGTAATCAAGATAATTATGTCTTCAGGGTGCCATAACACAAGTGTTCAGCTTTAGCTATACCTGTCTGATCCTCATGTGTGTGAGTTGCAAAGACTCCTCTCAACTGGACGAGCTGGTGCCATAATAAACTTGTGAACTTGAACCTTAAATTATCTGTATATTCCATCTTTTCATCTTACCTGTAAGGGTGGGTGGGCAGATACATCTGTAATCAGGGCCAGGTAGGTCTTCACAGGTGCTCCCATTGGCACATGGCTGTCTCTCACACACTCGGCTTTCCCCACAGTCCTGGATATTGGCACTCTCCAATGCATCCTTCACTAGGCCAATTGTCCTTTCATTCACCCGCAGCTATAATACAAAATAAAACCATAATGATCCATCATAATATCTCTTAAAAGTTTGTACCTACTTTGTCATATATGATTACATTTTATACAACTATATTCTTATTATTTCTGGCAATATATTAATTTTCACAACAGAATTAGAATTGCAATGATTAGATCTTCCCAAAATTTTGAAAATATCAGTCAAATTTTGTGACTGACATTTCGCTGAGAGTTTGTCAATAATTCTGAAAATATAGTGATATTTTGTGATTGTAATATCACTGACATTTCAATAAAAAATATCAATAAGATATAATAAAATTTATTGTTTTGTTTCTTGTACAATTTGAATGATTTTCAGCAGCATTTATATTTCCTGTTTCTGATAGCTGTAATTTTATTGTTCATTTTGGGCACAATAAATTCTTTTGACACCTTTCCTTGTTATATTTCTTTTTCAAATCTTTTGTTGTTGTTGTATTTTTGTTTAACTTCAAATGGATTTAACTGTCCTCAAACAAGTTTTCTTGTTTTTCATTTTAAAACAGAATTTTGCTTTTCTCCTGACTTGAATCTGATTTTCCTTGATCAGGACCATATATTTAATATCATCTGAAACTTTTTCTTTCAATAATGCTCTATCTGGTCCCATTCCGTAACGAGCTTTCTAATAAGTATTTGTTCCATTTATTATTTAAAAGATGATTGCTGTAAAGAGCTTTCTGATTGGTCAAAATTTTGTCCTTGCCCAATAAAGTGTTCCTTAATGGAAATTGATGGGAATGAGCATGCTTGCTAAACATGGCGATTTGAATTTTCGAGCAGGATACGAGATCGAATAACCATCTGAAAAATGTGCAGCAATGAGAACAGCTTGAATGCAAAGTCAGTGGGAACGTAATTGGTCAATCTGTATAAAAACTGAATGCTAGGACTAGCATTTGCTTTTTGTGCCATAAAGAGCTTTACAGTAGCAGCTAACATGCTAAATAGGATAAGGCATTGAACCAGGATGATTTCAAAGCTATAAAACTCAAAACTGATTAACTTCCAGAATGAATTTATGGAGGGACAACATAAAGATCACTGGTGAGAATTGTTGCAAATACCCATGTCTATAAAAGATAGACATATCTTTGCGGAATTTTCTTGGCTCACACATAGAATCATCTTTCAATATCAGAATATTCTAGGTGTGTTAGAATTCACTGTAAAGTAAGAGCAATTATATCATGATAAACATTTGTCATGGCTGCTTATGGAACAAGGTCTAATTCAAGAGACCACAACAGCATCATGGTTTGTACATTAATCACAAATCATTTCTACAGTACAAGTAACATAAGGCAGGCTCCTAGCATTTCTTCTTTTCATAATCAATGTCTCAAATGGATGCTTTTCTGTAATTTTGCATTATTTTCACAGTTAAATTTTTCAATTCAGATTATTATTTTATATTTTACATATCTTTATGTGTTCACAGATGCCTGTGCATATATTCCAGGCTTGACACTTTGATTCTTAAAATCACTTAAATATTTTGCATCAAGCCAGATTCTTCACATTATGTTGTATATACTGGATATATTGTACATAACAAACAGAAGGCCTCGTGGACACACAGTACTAATGGTATGGAAAAATGGGAACCAGCCTGGAAATGGGTGAACATAAAAACCTAAATCATATTTGATAATGTCTGTCAAAATAAAATTTGATTCATTTCAAAAATTATTGTGAATATTTATCACTGATTGCCAATATTGTCTAAGAATCATTAGGCAGTTTAATAGAAATCTGAAGCAGATTTTTTATGGTTTAGACAGAAAGCGCTTAAAAAACCTGTCTGAAATCCACCTTAAGTACACCTGGAAAATTTCGCATGGAATGGGCCATTACCAAATTCCATATGAACTATTTAAAAATTCCATATGGACCATTTACAAATTCCATATGGTATATTTCCCAATTCCATATGGACTATTGCCAAATTCCATATGGATTATTCACAAATTCCATATGGATTATTGCCAAATTAAATATAGAATTTTAATTTTATTTCATATGGACAACCTACAGATCTCATGGACTAATTTGCAAATTCCATAAAATTCTCCATATGGAGTACGTAAAGAATCCATAACATTTCCATATGGATACAATGAAATCCATAAGAGTGGTTCAGCTATAGAATAAAAATTTCCATATGGATATTTCTGTAAAGGTATGTATGGATTCCATATCCAATTCATATGGAAAATTTCAACAGCAGCCATATTTGATGACAGAGGGGCATCATTTGAATAACCTGAAAGGTGTTCAAGCAAAGACCTTTCTGTCAAATTCTTTTAAGTGGTTATTTTCAGTAGTTAATAAAGGTTTTCTATTTTTAGAAATGTCAGCCATATTTGATGACAAATTGGCATCATTTGGACAATGTTAAAAGTCCATCATGCCTAAATACTTTTTGTAAAATTTGGTCAAATTTTGTTTACTTCTTTTTTGGAGAAGTCATTTAAAGAAATTAGTACTGTTAGTAATGGTAGCCCTATATTTATATGAATTTAAAAACCCTTACTACCAAATGCTTTCTGTAAAATGTTGTCAATGTCTGCATATTTTGTACAAAACTGAAAGCTCTCTATGTCAGAGTACTTATGGCCAATTCTGTTGAGTGGATTTTTTGAAAGAGTCATTATTTAAAAGTTGTCTATTTTTAAAAGGGCATGCCATATCTGACAGCAGATTAACATCACTTGTGAAAACTTTGAAAGGTCTTTATGCCAATATGCCTTCTGTCAAATTTAGTCAATTTCTGTTAAGCAGTTTTGGAAAAAAGTTCTTCTATTTTTAGTAATGGGGCTATACTTGAAAGTAAATCAGAATCAGTTGTACGAACTTACTATGCTATTATACAAGGATATTTTTGCAATGTTTGGCTGAAATTGTCTTTGTGGTTTTGAGAAGTTAAAAATGATGGATGGGTGTTTCTATTTTTAGTAATGATGGTGATAACAGACTGTTATCATTTGTATAAATATGAAAGGTCTGCATACCAGGATGCTTTCTGTCAAATTTGATTAAATTTTATTCAACAAAGTCATTTCAAGGGAGAGAGAGACAGGTTTTGGGTAGTGTCTTGTAGGTCATACAGTTTTCTTACGGTCTTGTGTTAAGAAACACACCTACTAGTTTAAATACAATGCGTAAATCAGTTTTAATACACTATTTAAACACTGTACAGGTACTTAACAACTCTAGCATGTAAATTACTCTTCCACAGTTCTTGTGATTATTAAACATTTTTAATAAATTTATTTGCAATACAAGAGGACATCTGAGTCCTACTTTCTGAAAACAGACAAGACCAAAATTGTTTTCACAAATGAAGAATAGTCTATCTGCAAAGAAGCATAATGACAGCGGACAATAAAATGTATCATCTCACCTGTGCCACACAGCCTATGAACCCCTGACTGGTACCAGCATTGGGTGACACACGAATGGCTTGGTCAACACCTCCAAGAAACAGTGGCAGTTTAAGGTTCAAGCCAACCGTGTCGCCTGGGGAAACACCTGTTTAAACAAAATGAATAATGTTAATAACTGACATTCAGAAAATTCATCATTATTCATTTTACAATTGCTTAATATAAATGTATTCAACTATGACAAATCTAAAACATTCAAATCTGTTAGAGTTTTGTTCATTTACTTTATCTTTATTCAATTTTTATAAATTTTCCTCACAAATTTAAGATAACATTTGGTCTTAAATAGTTACATGCCTGGAGAACCTCTCTTCAATACAGCATCAATGTAATAACAGAGATGAGAAAAAAAGCTGAAATGAATGCTTACTTCAAACCGATTGTGGTACATTTTCATCATGTTTATTCTGATTTTCAGGAATGTAGATTTATTTTTCTAATTCTAAATTGATTAAAAAGAAAAGAGAAACTAAAAATTTGAAGTTATTGAGTTAGTTTGAAAAAAGAAGAGGAATAAAAAAATTATGCATACAAGAATTTAACAAAAGCTAAACAAAAATTAACTCAATAGAAACAAAAAATCAGCTAGGATACTGAACAGAAATCACCAGTACTTAGCTAAATGTGTAATAAAAATCAATTTATTAAAGTGTATTAACAATTAACAAAATAATCACATAAAAAAAGAAGAAAAAAAAACGGCAATAAAAACCATACTGCTGTCAGATTACATTCCATCACTAAACAATATTATTATTTTGCCACTTTAACTCATTAACCCCTGGTACTGCATTTATGCATCAAGAGGCAGTAACCTACCGATGAGCTCTGTAGCACCAAGGTCATGTATGATACACTAAAGTGGGTGGTATTATAGAAAGACAGATACCAAATAATCTGGACATTCTAGTTGCACTACAAAATACAGAGGAAAAAACCTAATTTTTTGGTCCCGATATTTTTCCACCCAAAATTTGCCTGGGGTCAGAGTCCAATTTTGTGTCAAGATTTTTTACTTTTTGGCCTCAGATCTAAGGCAGACTGGTCTGAAATGCACACAGACAGGCAAACCTTTGCAAAAAGTAGGATAAGATGGATATTTCAAATAAAGAGTTGTCTTGATACAAAAACGATGAGTCTGTTAAGCAAATAGAAAAATAGAACTCCAATATTTACCCTTCTTCTCCTGCAAGAGTGAAATAGCCAATGAAAAACAATGTTTCTAACACAACTAGGCATTAGGTTAACAGGAAATCTCTTGAAAGTCAATGTATTAGGATGTATTCAGAAATAGCCCCCAAAATGTGTTTCCTACTCACATTTCAGGCAAAGATGACAAACACCTCCAGGGGTTAACGAGTTAATGCAAAAATTATTAATATGCCAACCCAACTAAAAATGTTGAAAAGAGTGTGTGTACTCAATGAACACCCATAAATAGCTACATTAGATTTATGTTTTGAATCATGTATGTTGATCAAAAGTATAAATAAAATTGAAAGCTTCTAAATGATTTGCTGAATTACTATTACAAATCTACTAAAATCATCTAAAATGCATAAAAACATGCCTACCAAATTTCATTCATCTAACCATGTTAACAGACTTTCATTACACAAGAAATATAACTATAAAGGAGATCATATTAATGTCACCATTTTTCTTTCAGGCCAATGACATATTGCAAAAAAAGTGTTTTATCCCACATGCAAATCTGTATGTTTAGAATTGCAAGATATGACACCATTTTAAAGCTGGCCCATTTTCATTCTGGACAAACAACATGGAAATCTTTTAGTGGAAAATCCATGTCCATCCAATCAGAATTTGTCATACCAAGAATTTCAAGATGGCTACTGATGCAAAATATTTTTAAGGTTACATTGGGACTATCTGCATTTACGAAAAAGTGCATAACACAAGATTCTTTAGATGGCCACTATGACAATCATACTGGAAATCAGCTTGGCCAACTCTTCATTTAGGACCAACTACATTTCATAGGAAGTCTTTTAGTGAAAAGCCAATGTTGTGATAATGATCTTCATTCAGGGGGAGTAGCAATGCATGTAATAAGATTTTTGAGATGGTGGCTATGTTGGACATCAGATTAGGATCATTTTCTTTTAGGCCCATATCAAGACTTTTAGCAAAAACACCAAGACAGTGACCATGTTAGACATGATACTGACACCATTTTCATTTTGGACTATTTATTAAATAAATAATGACCATCCTTGAAGAGTAGCAATATCAAGACTTTGAAGATGGCCAAGATAACAGTTAAGTGCTAACAGACAACTGACAGACAGATGACAGATTTAAGTCCACTGTATAATCTCTTCTCATCTTCAACCTAGAGCACTAAAAACTGCTGGAATAGTCTGAAAATTCAACATCATCTTCATATGCAAATAAATATGCCTGTAAAACATAAGTTTATCTTTTGTGCTATCATACTAACAAACTTCTTTGAATGAATGGTTGTTTCTACATTTTAGCAAGTTAGAAAGTAACTACATATCATTCATAGAAATATTTGGTTTTAGTCTGTTCCAATGGTAAGCTAAAATTGTTTTGCAGACAAAATGAAATGCAAAATACCAAAGCTAAAGCAACATCAAATGAAGCAAAATTTAGCAACATACAAATGGAGCATATTTATGAGTGCCTTATTCCATTAGTAAAAGCAAACTCGAATGAACACACATTATAAATTATTAATACCCATGCCAAGAAATGTGCAAAGATATTTAAAACTGAATCAAACAGAAAATGAATGCATCAAGAATATCAATATTTTATGGTGATATATAATGGTAGTGTAAGACATATATCATGAAATGAAATGAATGTACTAGTTCCTGGTGCTATATAAGTAACATTAGAATGAAGATGCTGGTACTATGCAAATCAACATCAGAATACAATAAATGAATGTGCCAGTTGCTTGTACCCGTTAAGAATCACCACTGGAATGTAATAGATGAATGTACAAGCTGCTGGTACCCATTAAAAATCACCATTAGAATGTTATAAATGAATGTACAAGCTGCTGGTACCCATTAAGAATCACCATCGGAATGTAATACATGAATGTACAAGCTGCTGGTACCCATTAAGAATCACCATTAGAATGTTATAAATGAATGTACAAGCTTCTGGTACCCATTAAGAATCACCATCGGAATGTTATAAATGAATGTACAAGCTGCTGGTACCCATTAAGAATCACCATTGGAATGTTATAAATGAATGTACAAGCTGCTGGTACCCATTAAGAATCACCATCGGAATGTTATAAATGAATGTACAAGCTGCTGGTACCCATTAAGAATCACCATCGGAATGTTATAAATGAATGTACAAGCTGCTGGTACGCATTAAGAATCACCGTCAAAATGTTATAAATGAATGTACAAGCTGCTGGTACCTATTAAGACTGAACAGTCAATCTGATATAATAAAATGTGGGTGAGTTTGAGTTGCTATGGACTTTTTTGTATGCAACTAAATGAATCAAATTCTGAAATTTATTGCTATTGGCATGAGCTACATAAGCTGAATAAAACACAATGACTGTAGCTGCTGCTGTCATGTCATTGTTCAAAATAAAGCTCTACAAAGTTGTGCAATAACCTCATACCAAAGCATAAACATAAGATTGTCAAATCTGTTCTAAGCATATTTTGTTTTTGATTGAATGTTTAAAATAAAATAGCATGCCTGCATGATGCATTACTTTAAACACTGGTCTCAATTAAAAAAACCTCAGTACACCAATGCTACTCTCATAATGAAGGTATATCAAGGAAGTCCATTAAATTAATATCAAATTTTGAACAGTGTTATAAAGAAGGACGCTGTATGCTGTGCTGTTTCATTGATCTAGACTTTTTTATACAAAAATGTCTTGGCATTTTCAACACCAATTTTCTAGAAAAGACTTCCTCTCTTACTCTGAAAGTCCAGATTATCACCGATCCATAAGAAAAAAGGTCAAAGACACAAGCATGTCACAATCCTAAGTGGTATCTTTATCTATATACTTTATTTCTGTAGTATATCATACTAATGATGTATTATTATTATTTTTTTAAACTGCATCATTAGCAAATAAATTCGAGCTTTTTTATTTCAAAATTATTTTGCACTGACACTTAAATAATTAATTGGTTGGAGTGTAATGGATGCTGCTCCCTTTTAATAGAGTGTAAACTGTGTATACTTGTATTTATACTTGACTGTGGTAAATTAGAGATGCAAAACATTTGGGCTCTTGTTTGGTACAAACCCCTTCTCTATGGTGTGTTTTGTCCTAAGGATTTGGTTAGTCCAAACTGCTTTATGGTGTGTTTTCCTCGTACAATTTGGTTTGTCCAAACTGCTTTATTGTGTGCTTTACTCGTAGTATTTGGTTGGTCCAAACCCAACTTTATGGTGTGCTTTGCCCTTAGGATTTGTTTGGTTAGTTCTGCTGGGCAATGGAGGCAAAGTATCTTGGCCAAATCCTCACACACACAAAAATAATAATAATAATTTCTACAAATGAACACTGAAACATTTCAAGCACAGAGTACAGTCTTCATTAGTAAAGAAATTTTGTATATTAAACAAGGCTATATTCGCATTTACTTTAACTTACTGCCATTATTTAATAGTTTTTTTAATGTGTCATCCTTTTTACATGAAAGACTTTTAAATATAATTCAGTGATGTTTTCAAGGAATAGCTTCACTGATGTGTAAGTTAAGAGTTTTACAGTTTTTAAATATTCCAAAGAGGAGTTAACCGAAATGTGAGGTTTATACCATGGTAACAAGAAGTAAATTGGCAGCCACTATAAACTCCAAGAAATGAATTTTACAGTGCAGAAATTAGGTAATGGATATCTGAAATATTATTTTGGCTTAACTATTGAAAAATGTCTTTTTTTCTTCTTATAGACATTTAGCTAAAGTAAATAAATTGTTTAAATGTTAGTAATAATCAACCATGGACAGATATGAGAAATAACCATAGTGCCATACCTACCTAGAAAAGCATCAAGCAGAAAGGCAAAACAATACCCCAGGTAGAGATGCAGAGGCAAAACAATACCCCAGGTAGAGATGCAGAGAGGCAAAACAATATACCCCAGAGGCAGAGATGTTGAGAGGTAAAACAATACCCCAGATGCAGAGATTGCAAATTTCACATGAAATACTGCACAGTTTTGCTAAAATATGAATTTTTTCTACTACAGGGTGTTATGAAAACTTGTCTCAAAAGTTAGCAATTAAGAACTGAACATTTTCATTAGCTATTAAACACCAGGAAAATACTAGTGCTATTTGCCATCATTTTAATCTTTAGAAGTATCAGAACAAACATTCTTAACACCCTGCAGATATGCTGCGGAGCCATGAACAGTGCCTGTGTATTTGACAGTAAGGTGAAACATAGAACCAGACATGTAACCATGATGAATACCTCTCCTAAAACGCTTAGATTTATAACGGTAGTAGTCGAGATAGTCGTTTCGTAAGTTGTTGTTGTTGTTCAAGTTCCACAAAGACTCTGGGTTGAAAGAAAAATGTTGATCATTAATAGTTAGTTCAACAAAATATACACAAGTCCATATCAAAATGCTTCTACAAGCTGTCTTTTTTTCCTTCCATAAAAAATGAAATAGGTCACATAAAACAGAATAAATAACTGATTTCAAATTATTGCCAAATATATAAATCTGTCACACTGACCTCAGATTCCATGCCCTATCAATAACTAAATATGACAGCCTTCATTTTAAAAGAGTCTTTCAATCAAACATAAATAATCAATATAGTTGATGATGGTGATTCTATTATTTCAAAAGAAAGTTCATATTAGTTCATTTCCAATGTAAAACATCCAATTCTTCATGGTAATGGAATAAAATTTAGTCCAATAATCTGTATCTTCAAATTTACCATTAGAATTACAGGGAATAAAAAAAAAAACTTGTGCCTAAGCAATTTGTTCTGGACTTTTGGACACTTCACATCGCTGCAAAAAAATTAAACAGTCAAATAATACAAATAAACTTTTACAAGACTACTTCTATAGAGCTACCATATATTAGTATTAAAAACACTACATACCAGTAGACAGATTGTCAAAACTAGTTTCTATAAAAATTAATCTACTTTTAAAAAAAAAACACTTAACAATTAATAGCTATTAATAAATAATAAATAAATTAGATGAACGAGAATAAATATTAATGTGTCTGTTGTGAGTTGTGCCATTATCTATGGATATGTGCTGTCATATTGAAATGGCATTCTGATAAAACCTGGAAATATTCACTGATCCACTGCAAGTATTATTTCAGGCAATTTTAAATACAATGTCACCTCTGGGTCAAATTTGACAAAAATCAAAATAAACAATATGCACAAACAATATAGTTTTCTCTTGGTTTGATTCTTAGCAAATCAACTTCCTATGTCATTTATTAAAACTTCTTTTGAAGTTTAAAAAAATATTTCTAAAATAATGATTGATCATTAACTCATATCAGATAAATCATTGTGCAACATAAAAAACACAGTTTGAACTAGCAAACCCCTCTGATGTGGTGATGCTTGGAAAAATACTAATTTCTAACAAGAAGGCCCATGCCTTGATTTCAAGTAAATGGTCAAAGTATTTCTGTAAAGTGTGACATTTACCGTAAGCATAAATGCTGATTGAGCATGTCACAGTACAAATTATCTTAGCTTAAAAATGGTTCATCCAATGTGTGAACTAAATCCATCAAGGGGTTCCTCTTCTTCCAGTTAAGTGCTTGGCCCTTATGGGGGCATAATCTCACTGTGGTGAACTATGTACATGTGTAAATGAAAGCTCTGTGTACAAGTTTAAATTGGTTACGACACACTGTGTCCAAGCTAAGATCACTTGCAAGTAATTCCAAAGATGGACATCTGAGGGAAAGAAAGAACTCCTATATGCATCTGCAGAGCAGTGTGGTACTCATTATTTGCTGGCATGGCCTCTGGTTGATGCTTCTGCTGGGATCAAGTACCCTACTGTCAGCTTTTCAACCAGACGGTTGATGATCCAATCCAGTACATCATGATGATCATGCTCTGTTGACGATCAGTTCACAAGTCTTCCCATTGGAGGTCCTTCAGCATAGTTCAGATGCTACTGGTTCGTCAGTACCATGAAAAAAACTTGCTGTTTGCTTCTGAACTCTTTCTGGTTTTTGGCTGCATTGGTCTTGGAGTGAAGGTTCAGGAAATATAATAAAATTTTCTTTCATTTCAACCAGAGCCTTAATGCACTTTTCTTTCTCTTGGCTTCATGACTACTGCCAAGTATCATGTTAATATATCAAGTGATTTAGGAAAGATTAGCAAATGAAAACCTTTTGCCAAACTCATAATGCAAAAAGTTTCTATAACTATGACCCTGACCTCAAAAAAGAGAGGGGGCAAGCAAGCATTTCATAAAATATATTGTCTTACCTTTACAATAATTAAATACCATATATGATTAGATTTTTGTCAAGGGGCTTAAGAAAGATATGCAACTTTAACAAAACCTTTACAAAATGTTTATGTCTTGCTTGCCACTTTGTGAGGTCATGTTCTCAGACAATTCTTCATTTGTGTAATTTAAATGAAGAGTTTTGAGAGGTTAACAATACTGCCAGAAAGGTATAAACAATCTATGAAGAATTTTATTTTACAATTTATTCAGCAGACTACACCATATATGTCACTGAAAAGACATCTTTTCATCAAACCAGGAAAGCAAGATGCATGGGAAGTAACTGGGGAGTATGATTAAGAACAGTTTGAGCTGGAAAATGTTAACTTTTGAAACAAATTATATTTTTACAGATAAAACAGAATGCACAGTGGCACTGGTAGAGTTGCAGTAATAAAAAGCTTAGCATGTTAAATATCTAGTCTGCCATCACAGTTTCAGTTTTTTAGTTAAGGCCACAACAGTTTTGTTCCAATATTTTAATCAATAGTTAATTTCACCAAATTTACTCCAAACTAAGAAGGATTTTCATTTGATATAACTAATTAAGCAAACCTTTTCATGCTATATAATTATTCACTGATGTGGACTTCTAAAATGACCCCCTTTAAACTACAATACCCAATGAACAAACCTCCACTATTGTCAAGAAAGTTGGCAAATAACCCAATAATACAGATATTTCTGGTACAGCAACCATTCACCAATTACCCTAATAAAAAACCAACTAATATGCATCCTAGCTGTAAAGATGTAATTATATTAAATAGAAACAACTTGTTTAATTCTTTGTAACAAAGTACTTACCAAAATAAAGACAAACTTGAGACAGAATCAAATCCACATTGTTTTGCTTACTTTTACCCTGGTATCTGATGATAGCGTACTTCACTTTTTCAATGGCATTTGTTTTATACCATTCATAATGCATAATATATGTTACACCATATTTCAATAGCATTTGTTTCAAACCATTCATGATACAAGGCACATGTCATACCATAGTCTGATGGTATTTATTACATACCATTAATGATAAAAGGTATTACAGGTCACATTTGAGTTCAATGGCATTTGTTACATAACACTCATGATACAAGATATTACAGATCACATTGTGTTTCAATAGCATTTGTAACATACCATTCATGATACATGGTATTACAGGTCACATTATGTTTCAATAGCATTTGTAACATACCATTCATGATACATGGTATTACAGGTCAATAGCATTTGTAACATACCATTCATGATACATGGTTTTACAGGTCAATAGCATTTGTTACATACCATTCATGATACATGGTATTACAGGTCAATGGCATTTGTTACATACCATTCATAATAAAAGGTCCTGCATATGACATCATGAATCAATGGCATTTGTTAACTACCACTCATAACACAATGTACTAAATGCTGCATTGTAGTTCAAATTCATTTTGTAAAGGGTTACTTTACTACAAAATAAATTCCTTCTACAATGAAGTTACACTTTTAAGTGGAGTGGTGGTCTTTGCTTTCTCAGGCTATAATGTTGCAAATGTACCTCTATGAACCTGAAAATTATATATACAGTTATGATCACTCAATAAATGTTTTATGTTTTACAGTGCTTGCATTATATTATTAAAAGATAAAACTTTCATAAATGGAACATTCAGTGACTTATTTTGTCATTGTTGGTTGTTGTTGTTGTTGTTGTTGTTGTAGGGTTTAATGCCATTTTTCAGCACATGATAGGCTATACATGGTGGCCAGTATTAATGGTGACGGAAGAACCCGAGAAAATCCCGGAAAGAACCACCGACCCACGAGAAGCTACTGGCAAGCTTTCTCACATATCCACATAGGCTGAATTCGAGACTTGAACCCACACAGACAGAGGTGAGATGGCAGTGATCTGTAACGGAGAGTGCGTTAGACCACTTGGCCACTCGGGGCCCCTGTCATTGTTGGAACAAGATAGTGAATCAGTTAGCGGACCAATGTAAGTTGTTTTCATGAATCAAAAACTTACTGAATGTGTGAAGCTTACAAACAATCACTTCATTATGCTTATTCTTTAAGTTTCCATTATCAGTCCATAGAAAAAAAGCATTATTCAGTTATATTATTTTAGTTTATGATATTTTTCTAAAAAATTATTTGAGGTATGGTATGAATAAAACTGACATTGCCAGGCCAAAATTGATTTTAATTTTAATTTTCATAAATCTTTCAAAATCATTCAAATAGAGAGAAAGAGAGACCAGTCATAAAAATGTAATGTATCAAGGATATATGCTGTCAATGCTTATGCAGTGTGGCTTTGCAGTCATACAATATTCAATGTATCAAGGATTCAATGCTTATGCAGAGTGGCTCTGCAGTCATACAAGATTCAATGTATCAATAATTCAATGCTTATGCAGAGTGGCTTTGCAGTCATACAAAATTCAATTATCAAGGATTCAATGCTTATGCAGAGTGGGTTTGCAGTCATACAAGATTCAATGTATCAAGAATTCAATGCTTATGCAGAGTGGCTTTGCAGGCATACAAGATTCAATGCTTAAGCAGTGTGGCTTTGCAGGCATACAAGATTCAATGTATCATGGACTCAATGATTATGCAGAGTGGCTTTGCAGTCATACAAAATTCAATGTATCAAGGATTCAATGCTTATGCAGAGTGGCTTTGCAGTCATACAAAATTCAATGTATCAAGGATTCAATGCTTATGCAGAGTGGCTTTGCAGTCATACAAAATTCAATGTATCAAGGATTCAATGCTAATGCAGAGTGGCTTTGCAGTCATACAAGATTCAATGTATCAAGGATTCAATGCTTATGCAGTGTGGCTTTGCAGTCATACAAGATTCAATGTATCATGGATACATGCTGCCAATTGTTTGGGAGTGTGGCTTTGCAGTCTTACAGACTTTATCAATGATACATGCTGTCAGTGTTTATGGTGCATGACTCTGGCACTTTCATAATGCTACTAGTTACATGTCAAAGAAATGTGAGATAAGATCATTTCCCAGTGAAGCACTGAGGCAGGCAACCAGTGTGGGTATCACTCAAAACCATAACCCTTGGATTACAATTCTGGTGGTCCAACATGACAGACTGACAAGAATATCACTGACTAATATGTAGACAGACAAGCATATGGATAAACAAACAAGTGGGCAGACATATAAACTGGTTTTAATGAGAACATAACAAAAGATAATGAATAAGAGCCAACAGAACATTGGAACAACTCTTAGAAAAAAGCTTCATATGCATGTTTATTTCTGTTGACAGCATTTTGTACAGTAAATATCACATTTCCACTTCTCAAATTCCACTGGATCAGAGTATCTCTTGTGTAGCATATATTTCTCTGGAAAAACTGATACCCTTAAACTGCACAGGTTTACTTATCTCAATATTATGTCAGAAATTAAATTCATTCGCTTTCTTTTCTCAGTAAAATAAAGAACAAAAATGTTTTTATAATTACATTGGCTTTGTAATGTTTTAACAGTGATGCTTCTATTTGGGGGCAATTAAAGTTACAGTCCAGATGCATTTAAAGAAAAGACCATATTTTCGTAAATACCAAGGTACAAAAGATAGAGAGAAAATTCTTAATAAAAATATTTGATATCATGGACATCTTACTTTCAGCAGGGATGGCAACAGATTTTTTTTATCATCTCAAAAGGTATGGTTGTTTTCCAATAAAAAAAGTGTATCTCTATCTGAATGCAAGAAGTCAGATTCCAAACAAAAATGCCTATTTATACCTCAATGAAAATTCTTCTTCATCATTCTTCTCATTATCATTTACAGAAGCCAGGTCAAATTCAAAAGTACCAGGCTAGATTAACGCATCAATGTAACAAAAAATGCTACTGTTATAAAGGTAGACGGTTTAAATTTTACAATTTGTAAAAGCAAATTTTTAAACTGGCTGATGACTCTTCATGAAAACACTGCCTTATCCTGTAATAATCCCTGTCTAAGGACTATGTGCGTAGATCTAAAAGTCCCTTTCTTGTAGTACATACATGAGGGTGTGTTTTCATACAACAAATGGCAACTGCACTGTCTGAAACCATTGCCCAATGTTTTGAGTTAATCAGAATATTCACATGGCGATGAGACAATTTACAAACAAAACCCAAACAATCAAACAACTGTTGAATAGAAGCCTGAACTATTTTATACATGTCTGAATGTAGAGGAAACCTACAGAAAATGAGATAAATAATGGAACAAAAAAACAAACAATTTGATTAAAAAAATAAATCAAAATGCACAAACTTAATATGTCTATTGTGTACTGGAGAATGACAAAAGGTTATAAAAAAATAGTCAAAGGTGTGGTGACCTACGTAAATGTATGTTATCCATATTGTGAACCAAATTATTCTGGCCTAATTGCAGGCAACAACAGACAGAAACCTTGCATATATAAAAACTGGACCAGGAGGTACAATATATGCAAAGATTATGTATATCCACCATTTCTATTTCTTGAAACGTTTGCATTCCACAATACTGTAACAAAACATCTAAATCACACTCACACACACCCCCAAATCACACTAATTGAGTTACTGTTGCTAAATAAAGTCCTTATTTTATATATTATTGTCATTATTTTTATTAACCATATCCTGTATCGGTTTGAATCTCCAATTCAGCCAATGTGGGTATGTGAGAAAGCTTGCCAGTAACTCCTCATGGGTAGGTGGTTCTTTCTGGGATTTTCCTGGGATCTTCCTCCACCATTAATACTGGCCGCCATGTATAGCCTATCATGTGCTGAAAAATGGCATTAAACCCTACAACAATTAACCATATCTCTTGCCTTGGATGTCATATAATTGCAACATCTGTATAATTTTGCGTGTGTGTATGTGATTTGGATTTTTAACATAGCTTTAACAATTTTTAGTCATATCGCTATGATGTCTGCAGTGTGGCAGTTTATAGTGAAGTCTAGCACTGGGGCATCATGCCGCAGACATGTAGAATGATGTCCCACCCAGTCACGTTATAATGACACCAAGCCGACCGGTCCTAACACTAACCTCTTGATGCTGTGTGCCAAGTGAGGCAGCTGTAAGTACCATTTTTTTAAGTCTTTGGTATGACTCGGCTGGTGATCGAACACATGACCTCCCGCATCCAAGGCAGATGCTCTAACACTAGGCCACCAGAGCAGTTGTATAATTTTGTATCATGTACACTGAAATATCACCTTGGTTAATAAAGTCCTCTTTAATTCATATCCATTATTTATTTGAAACTTTTAGAAATGTCTGAAAATTACTGAAACCTTAGTAAAATACTATATAATGATTTAAATTTTAGTGAAATCTCACCAATGTTATAGTAAACTCTCACAAAACTTTCAATTAAATGTTAGAGATCTCACCAAAAGTTAAGTGAATGTTTTGACTAATGTTTTTTTGACACCTCACCAGAATTTCAGTAAAAGTTTTGGTCAGAATTTTTGTGAAATCTCACCAAACTTTCAGTGAAATGAAAAAGACTTACACGATACCATCATGGATTAGGTTTTGTATGCAAGAAAGAAAATGAGTACAAGAAAAACCTAAATCTTGTTTGATAATGTCTGTCAAAATAAAATTTATGATACATTTTTAAAATGTTTGTGAATTTTTATCATTGATTCCCAATGATGTCTAAAAATCATTAGGCAGTTTAATAGAAATCTGAAGCTGATTTTGTATTGGATGATATTTATGTAGACATTTTAGACAGCCTTTTTTTAGATGGAAATTTTAGGCAGATTTTCATTTCAGGAGGAAATTTCAGGCTTTTTTTCAGGTAGAATTTTATTTCAGGCAGAAATCTTAGATGGATTTTTTGTTTAAGTGGAATCTTAGAACAACTAATCTGTATCTCATATTTTGCCTAAAACTCTAATAGAAATCAATCTGAAATTCACATAAACTTCTTTAAGTTTATGGTTAGGCATCACTTAAGAAACCCGTCTGAAATCTGCCTAAAGTCTGCCTGAAAATTTTGTACAGGATTTCAGGCGGAAATCTTTTTATTCAAGCGGAATATTAGCACAGCTAATTTGCATATTTTGTCTAAAATTCTGCTCAGAATCCACCTAAATTCCCCTTCAAATTTGCCTAAGCTCCCTTAATATGAGCAGTTATGCTTTAGGCAGAAAGCGCTTAAAAAAACTCGTCTGAAATTCGTCTGGAAAATTTTGTATAGGAAGTGACAAGATTTACCAAAGTGCAGATGTGGCAAAATCATGATTAGTGACAAGAACACTGTTTAAATACACTTTCTTAAACAAATAAAAGCACAAAAAATGCATTGGAAAAGCTATAATAAATTACTGGGATAAACTTATTGTTTGCTGCTACCACCTGTTGAAACCTCTGGAGGAGCAAAAACAATTCATTTTTAATTAATATGTATTATAAGTAGTCAATACATGTCGGTTATTTTCAAATGCATCAAAATGTTCATTTGCACTTTGGAAGATTACAGTAAAACCTGTCATGAGCAACCTCTGCTATGAGCGACCACCTGTCATTTCCGACCACAATCATAATGCACGGATCAATTTTACTATATAAACGCTCTGTTATGAACGACCACCTGCTGAACGCAACCAGCGACCGCGATTTATTGGCAAAATATGCATTTTGACGCTGCTATGAATGACTGCATTGTCAAAAAAACAAAACAGATTGACACCAATGACCTTAACTTAATCCTTTGTAAACACTAGAGCTTGGGATAAATGTAGTATGCAAACAAAGTGCACATTAAATAACACTATAGTTGAACAACCATATATCGAGATAAACACCTCTAACCATCATTTAATCCTTTGTAACAAAGACTGCATAAATAGTAAAGATTGCTCTAATAAAGTATTAAAAAAGAATTTGTCTTGCTACAGTACCAGTTTTGTGAAATTTACAACTCCAGCGTACAGTGTCATTTGTAAACTGCAGTAAACCAGACTAAAGTACGTGTCACTAACCGCCATTGTAGTGCCGAAGTCATGTGAATAGCCAGTAAGAGTAACATCAAAAAGGGAGTAATGATGAATATATGCAGTCAATTTAGAGCTTTATATTTTTTCTTTATCTTTATGAAAACTTACAAAATGCCGGTAGTCCTTATGTCCCAGTGAAAAATCTTTTGAAAGGGCTTCAGTGTAGGTTTGAGTACATCGTTTGTCTTTCCAGTTAATCCATAATGCCTGGAGGGTGAATGAGCTCATTGTCTTTAATACTAGTAAGTGAGAATCATTTCTGGATTTTTTTAAAATTATTTTTTATTTCTTTTGTTAGTGTTTCACCAAGCCACCATCTGTTTATCTGGGTGCAGATCGTCGCAACCTTTGTTTATCGAGCTGTAACGCTGTTGATTTAAACTTTGTCTCAGAATAAATGTATTGTTTCTTGATGAGTTAATTATGTCTTTTGGTTTTATTCATTGGTACATAATATATATTTATTCCACATTTCCCCAAAACCTGATCAAAACTGATAGTCTTGGAAGAATATGCCAATATGGATCAGTCTAGAAACTTCTAATGTATTCAACAAAGGGCCAGACTGGGAGAGGATATTCTTCAGAGAGGTAAATCTGGTACTTCTCCAATTGCAGACAGTGATAGTGACAACGAGTCATCTGTTGGTGAAATTCTGACTCAAGTTATTTCACATTCTACAGTCATAGAACATTTAAATGAGATTAAAGAATATGCTTTACAACATGGTGATCCCAAAATTTTGCTTCTTTGCTCAGAAATGGAGATACATGTTCAGACCAAACAGCTGAGTAAAACATGTCAACAACGAAGTATAATGGATTTCTTAAAAAACAAGTGAATAAGTGTATAAAATAAGATATATACATCATATCTAACTGTTCATTTTTTTGTACATATTAATGTGATGTTGAAATATAAATTTTATTCTCGTTGTTTGATAGATGTATATCTTTATTATATAAAGATATTTTGAGAGGAATGCATGCAATATTTAACAAGATTTATGAATAAAGAATATGATACATGTACAGTGAGCAAGGGTATTATTTATTTTTCAACAATGCTAACTATTGACCCTGAAAACCAGTCCATTTTCACACACCTCTTATGAGAAACCACCTGTCTTGAGGGACCACTTTTGGTTGGCAGAAGGGGTGGTCTCTCATAACAGGTTTTACTGTACTATCAGAGATCCTGAAATGCTTGTATTTGCCAGACATGTCCAACAGATTCAAGGTTTTCACCAGTGATCATGAAATCCCTGTGTTTGCTAGACATGTCCAATAGATCCAAGGTATTCTTTGCTGAGCACACACTCTGAGCAACTGGACATCAATCATGGGATTTTGCAAATATCATTATATCAAGTTGTCTTTGATTTATTTCTACATCAAAATGTGAAATAAACACCTTACCAAAGTTAAATTCAAGGGTCATTATGTCTAGTTCACGTACTGATTCTTTGTCAGACAATCCATAAAGAAGGTAACAGCTAAACTTAATTCAAAGGTGACTGGGTCTAGTCTGCACATTATTTTCTTTCATGGACAATCAACCGAGATGTTGCCAACAAAGCTTATTACATGTGCACAATCAGAACTCTTCCTGTTCATCATCAGTGGCATCATGATTGAAAGATCCAACCAAAGTAGATGGTATACATGTAGAATCACATGATCAGCCATTTTCTCAGACTTTACATAGTTACAGACCATGGATTGGGAGTCTTGGCATCCAACTATATTGTTTGGATTTGTGCTTTGCCATAGTCTAGTGCTTCATCTCATTTGCCACTTGTTCTCTGCTTGGCAGTTTCTCATCTCCATATTACTCAGTTTGCATCTGGTTGAGATTTCTGTGTCATCAGTATTCCATTCAGGGTGGACATAAACAACATGATAACCAGGATTTGGAAAGGTCATTATAACAATAGTCAACCACCTTCTTCACTGGGGGCTGCCAACTATGGCCAACTAAGTCTTGTCATTATCATAGAACTGGTCTCTTCCCAAACATGGAGGAGGACTTTAATTTCAGACCAGGATTCAATAAATCTGATTTGCTTCATTTAGTCAGGGAATTTACAAGAAACTCAAGAAGTCAACCAGACAATTTGTGCATCTGCATAACTCCAAATCCATATAGTGTTGTGACAGAGTTATCAAGGAAGGCTATAACCTTTCAAAACATGTGGTTACTTTATCAGAGACTATTTGTTCCTTGCTCAACTCAAGAAAAAGTGACATGGGGAATGAAGCATCAATCTGGCAAGCAATTCTTTGGGACTTGGACATTCATCATCAGTTTCAGGCAAAGTAAGAAAACCAGAGTTATTTTCTTCATCATTGTAAGAAATTTGATATCACTGGTTTATATGAAACTTGGGGAAAGTCATTAGCAGAATATGTCAATTTTCTTGAAGATTATATCACTTATAGTTGCGTTCATAAAAAGGTGGGTAAAGGTAGGGATTCAGGAGGTGTAACTGCTTTTGTGTGCAAAGCTGATGTAATGAAAAATTTTGTAAAAAGAGTATTTGATATGTTTACTGATTGTGTAGTTCTGCAATGTTTCATACTGATTAAGATTTAATCAAGGTATTTTCATACATTAACCCTGAATATTCTCCAATATATAACAATATTAATGAAGAAGGAATTGAATTATTAAGCGAGAAGTTATTTACGATCAAAAGCCAATATAGAATTATCTTTTCTTAAGGGGAGATTTTGATGCGAGACTTAAGGATTTTGAAGATTTTATCCCCGAGGATACACTTGATTTTGTAAATGGATGCAATGTTGATTATGATACAGATAATTTTTAAATGCAGATATATTCAAAAGACAATAAAGTGTATAACAATTTTGGCTTATTGTTTATAGATTAATGCAGAAATTTTAATATTCATATTATGAATGGAAGGCTCTTGGATGATAAAAATGGTCAGTTCACATGCATCGCAGTTGACTATATGATATGTTCCACTGAACTATTTAGGTATATCACCAACTCTGGGATAGGGACTCGAGATGAATCAACACATTTTCCAATATATTGTTCAATTAGACTAACTCAGCTAAATAGGAATATTTTCATCTTACTGAAGACAATATAAAGTCATTTGTAAGAATGGTTAGCACAACCTTTGAAGACGTAAATAATGACCTATTCAGATATCTTGAAGCTGATACTGACTTCTCTCGGAATATTAGTTCAGTTATTATACCAGAATGTAGATTCAATTTTGCAGACATCAGGTATGGTGCCTAATATGATAACAAAGCAACCAGTTTGGTGGGATAAAGAATGTAATAAGGCAAAATATAATAAAATCTACTGGATAAGAGGCTTTAAAGTCTCAAAAACTGAAGCTGACCTATAGTTGTATAGAGAGTACAAAGCAACTTTTAAATCAATAATCACACTATTTTTGCAAAGAATCAAGGATTCAACACTAAAAAACTCAGCAAAAGTGATATTAACTTTAGATAGATATTAACAACTCAAACAAATGCGGGTATTATAGCATGTATAAAACTGAATTAGGACTGGAGAAATACTGCTCATGTAGATTATAGTACTTTCTTAAGAAATTACTTGCTAAATTTAGATGATCAGTGCATATGCTGAAAATAGAGACAGGCAGGCCTAGCAGGATTGAAAGAAATAATAGGTATTGTGAACTATGCTGGAAAAATAATGTTTATTTGGTAGAAGGTGAATTCCATTTTGTTTGTGTTTGTCCAGCTTTCGACCATATATGAAAGAAATACTTTAATGAAGTTTATTATCTCTTTCTGCCTATAGAAAAATTTGTATCCCTAACGAGTCATAGCAATATAAAAATGATAAGAAATCTTTCTAACTACATCGATTTCACTTTTGTCTTAGACAATCTTTGATAATTCAAGTGAAAGGTGAATTAATATACTTAAAGGTAATAACATCTTTATAAAATAATGCACTGATTATTGGAAATGATGTATCTATACCCATGATGAACACCATATTTAACTTTTTTAAACCATGACACATTATATTTACTTGTATTTTGTAATATGGGCTGGTGGCCTAAATTACATAATAACGTAAAAAAAAAATATATATATATATATATATATATATAGTTTTGGGAGTTTTGGGTTTGACACCATTTTTGACAGCCACTTTATCTGGTGGAGAAAAACCCCAGAAAAATCCCCGGAAGAACCATCACCGACCTATGGAAAAAAGTACATGAAAGCTTTCTCACATACCCATGCTGGCTGAACTGAGACTTAAACCCATGTAGAGTTAAGATGTTGCTGCTCTGTAAAATCAACCACACGAGACCACTCAGACATCAACCAGGAGCCTCAAATATACATTGTGAAATAGAGATTTGTGTTGAATTGAGAAAGAGAATGCAAGTAAAATTCCATGCCCACGTATAGATACAGAAACATGGATGGGAAAAATAATTTGTAAAATTGATAAGTAGAGCATATTTATTTTTCTCTTTACTGGTTTAGCAAACCAGTGTGCCCTTACAAGCAAAACAGATCAAGAAAAACCAGGCATGGCTTATTCTATGAAAGATCAGAAAGTCTGATTTATGTAAAATGCCCCATGAACATACATACATAATGTAACATATAAACCATATAACAAAAAGATGGTGTGAAATCACAATTTTGTGGGGCACCAATTTCCATAAATTTCACAGTTTGTACAAACCACCAATTTAAGCATCAAAGAAACAATTATCCTTCTATTGGAACAACAGAATTCCTTCCATAATCCATAGATTTAGAGCAATAAAGAAAGATCCACAGAAAAAAATTCACAGCAATAGTTCAAGAATCAATACTTTCTATAACTGCACCCATCTATAAACTACAGCACCTTTAAATAATAGCTAACAGTTTTATGTTGAAAACATGTACATAGAACACTGACACTAACACCCACCTAGATGGAGAGCTCTAGATGTCTGTAGCCATGGTAACATCATAGCTACTACAATTTTACTAGCTCAAGGATGCAATATGAATGAGTGAGCAGATAGATTTGCAGGCATTGCCTTAAATGATGCTCATTTGTACTGAGAGTATCTGAAAATCCTGTTCAATCTATACCACCAAAAATATATTTTACCCATAGGTTAAATTTCCTGCTGCTAATATGCCCAACTTAAAGTTTTGCTCAAATGTAATGATGCTAAAATAGTAATTTACTGAATGTTTGTTTAATGAAGTGTAAAAGGAAGAAAATATTAGGTGTTTCAAATACACTTACTTTCCTATGTATCAGTCCATATTTGGTCTTTATCAAATAGAACCTCTGCCAACAAACAGGCACCAGTATGTTGCATTATTTTATAATGTGATCAAGACTTAAATATTCAATTTAGTTAATTAGCCAAACAAATAGAAGCATACATACTTCTTTGTATTTCACCAAAAAGTTAAACTGAAAGGTCATTCTCATGAGCTTAAAACAATGCAAAATCATCCGTCTATTTTTAGTAATGATGAACAAACACTGTAAAAGGAATTTCGGCCAATATAAATTTGAATCAGCTGTAGCTTGGCAGATTGTACAATTCTGCTGTTTCACTGGATTATAGGAAAGGTCATGCAAAGGTCAGTATCTTAAAGATTTACGTGACAGATCATCATCTGTTTTCAAATAGGCACTCACAAAATGGACATATTTTAAAAAGAAAAAAGTCAGGTCTTTTGAAAAAGATTGACGATATCAATACAATACTGAAGAACATCAGCTGACATATATATACAAAGATTAACAGTTATGTGGTTTTAACGTGTCAAGACTGTTGCTTATCAAAAGAGAATAAAAATGAGAAGCCCTGCAAAACTAAAAACTTGAAAAGGACTGAAACTTAATAAACTTCTTATCACAAGATAAATACAACATACAAATAACCTCCAAATGAAGACTACTGGTAAGACTGTAAAAAGCAGTCTAAATTGGGAGCTTGATTGGTTTCAAAATGTAAGCTGCAGTTTAATAAAGTGAACAGGAATGACTGGTTTCTATTGGGTAGTGGTCTTAATTTGGTGGTATGGTTGGGTGGTGGTGGTTAAAATTGAATGATTTACTGTATTTTCATTCCCACTATAAATAACTGACAGTATTAGAGGATGCAGCACTTACCAACAACCGGTTCCTCATCATTAATTGTTAAGCTTCCCTCCCTGTTACGTCGGAATGCTGAAACTCGTGTCCATTCATTTACACGAATTGGCTTTCGACTCGTGATAATGGCTGGACCTGGAACAATAACAATGTTTATCTTCAAGTTTCATATGCTAGAATGTCATGCAATGTTGGACTGATTGACTGAATAATTTATTCATTGTCTGTGCATAAGAACATTGTAGGAAAAAAGATATATATGCAGATACCAGAGCTTGAATTAAACAAGTGACAAGCTAAATCCTCACTAGTTTCACAAACAATGATCCTGAGCTTTATCAAATTTAAAAAAATAAATAGAAATGCATAGGTGTCAACTTGTATGGTTTACCCGTAGATTGTATGCTTTTTTCCCCTCTGTTATCAGTTTACAGCCGTACAACAGTTTTGTACGTTTTTTTCATAAAAAATTTTAATTAATTTTTTTTTCCTTTTGTGTGCATCCAGGACTATTGGCATAATATTTTTAGCACGAGAATTCATTGAGACTATGGTGGCTCAAAACAACCAATCAAATCATACTCAAAACCACACTTTTTCTTTGATAATGAAATGAGTTTCATTCGTGGTTCAACTCCAGTGTGTCAAGATCTTGTCGTTTATCGCTTGGAGATTAGATGCTCACTTGGATTTCTAATATTGACTAACTACCTGTGTTGTAAGTATGGTTTTTTTTTATTTTATATATTATTATTTTATTATTTATACTTATTACTATCAAATGCATAAAGTTTGCATCACTTTTTGTACTTTACATAGTGTGACAATCACAGTGGTGTAACCGCAATTCGTCCAACTTTTCTGTGTGGAAATAAAGTCGATTTATTAAACTTTTTAACAATATACTAATTAAAAATAAATACTCAACTGATTTTAGCATTGGCATTTTATTGTGCTTTTATAGTTTTGAGTTACGTTTGTCAGATAGGCAATGCAAACAGGAAGATGCACTGCCATAATGACGGACCTAGTACAGATACTGAGTGACTCGAAAATATGTAACACTGCCAATTTATATCAAGAGATCTTCCTCTATGACATGCCAAATCTAACAAAAATTATTTTTTATTTTTATTTCTCTCATCTAGTTTAAATATTCCATCTATCAAATGGCTGAGCCCAACTCAAAGAAACGCAAGCTTGAAGACAGTGACCGAGGTCATGGCAAGCTTCAGGCTGATTGGATTAAAGTCTTCCCAGGCATTGTTGATGTATCCATGTTACGATCTTCACATGCTTTTTGTAAAATATACAGTAAAGACATTAAAGTGGTGGTGTCGAGCATATGTGATATGGAGGAACACTTAAAACTGCATGAAAGAAATTCTGAAATGAAGTAGGAAGCATCCATCAAAAGCTTCTTTGCTTAGCCAAAGCATGAAAAGGATACTGTTATTAAGTAAAAAAGAAATTAAATAAAGATTCAGAAATGTAAATAATTATGTGAATATGTGTCATGATAATCTGTGTATAGCATTTGGTGTTTTAAAACTGTTGATCTTATATAAGGTATGAATACATTTGTTCGTGTAAGGTTTTTTGGTCTTTGCAAGGTTTTTATTGGTCTGGCATGCAGGTTTTCATCTCAGAGGGTTAACACCTATGGAAATGTGCTTACTGAAAACAAATGCCCTGTCCCTCTCTCCTTTAATCACAGTCAATTAAGTGGACAATTTTGGGTCACATTAATGCAATGTTGAAACCACACACAAAACTTACTGACTCTGCAGCACAAAAGTGCATGAAAGTATGACCAGGTCTCAGTGAGCTACTTTTGGTAATGAGTATCACACACTCTCACTGACATCCAGCATACTCCCACTGACATCCAGTACACTCCTACTGCCATCCACAAACAAATCTGTAAACTTGCAACCAAGAATGCCTTAGAATCTACTCTAAAAAACAAACCAAAGGTGGGGCAGACAGAAGGATGGAATGACAAGTAAAACACATATTTGGGTGGCAAATAAAATCTATATTAAGTTATAAAATGAAAGTCACCTTTTTGTCCAGTAATAGATAATTTGTTTCAAAAACTGAATCAAACACAAAACTTATTCACACTCACCTAAATTTGAAATGTTATCACACTGACCTAATTTAAGTGGGATGACACTGTATTCACCAAAACTCATGATTACACACAACTGCTTGCCTCTGTGGCCAATCATTTATGGGAAACTAACCTAAATGCCAAACTTAACCAGTCTCTGCAACAAAATGTCAGTTTCAGTGACCTATGTTTGGTTTGAGGGTACTGTACTCACGAAGACAAATTTACATAACAAAAAGCATGCCTCTGTTGCCCACCATACCCAAGAAAATAACCTAAATGCAACACTTAAATGAAATCAATGAAGCAAACAGTGTAGGTAAACATTATCAAATTTTGATGGAATTGTGTTGTGCTTATCAAGACATATGTTCAACAAATAACTTACTCCAGGGTTAACAATGCCTAAAAAAACTGACTTCAACACAAACCTTAACTAATGTGTGATTAAAGAATGCATAAACAGATGGATGGAGGACGTATAATCAAGAATAACACTATATGCTCTTTCAAAAAAGCAAGAAGCCCAAAGTAACAGTACCACTCAGCCTCATGATGTAATCACTATAGTGTCTGTGCAACCCCTTACCATACCCAATTTGTTACATAAGTATCTTTCCCACAATTCTTAGCTATTTTGAAACTGACCTACCACAATGGAAACATATAACTAATACAAGAATCTAGCTTTCTTAATCTCTCTTGAGAAGTTTCTAGCAAAGCTGTGAACTATGTAAAAAGAACTCTTACCATATCCAGTATCGAATCTAAACTCTAAATATCTATCCTTGATGATAAGTGACATTAAATCACCAGTTCCATCTTTAGAGTTGGCATCATAAAGCAATATGGCATCTTCCAGTGATTGTGGCTTGAACACAATGTAGATTGAAAGAGAAAACAGGGCATCCTGAACCATTGGGTATGAGATGAAGGAGGTGCGATTGAATAACGGATTGATTATGTTGACATCTGAAATAATAAAGTTAGCAGAGTTACTCATATACAAAGTGCATTCAGATTTCCCACTGCATAATGTATTGCTAGATCAGGGTCAGTCATTTGTGACTATAATAATTGAATATGAACCATGCTGAGCCTGACCTGCATGATGTATAAGAAGATCTACACTGATGCTTTACATAGTTTGCCACACCAGATACACAATTAATATGGCAATCGAATTAAATTAAACCTCTCCAACATAACAGAGATCTGATGGACACTGAAAAGAGGTTATATTAAGCTGAACTTTGGTTCACCAATCACAAGACACCTTTTACATCTATGATAATGTTTCATGTTATTTTTATTATATAATTTTTAATAACTCCCTCGACATGAAGTACAACAAGTGGATCAGGAACTCAAAAGTTGGTAGAACATATTAGTGACCCATCAGATTACTTATCATAGGTAAATTTCCATTTAATAAAAGTGGCAAAAACAGCAGTGCCTCCTACAATAAATGGATCTATATTAACTGTGATGAAGAAGTTGAGGTATGACAACTGCTTAAAATAATGAAGGACTGTTGCAAAAGTCAAACGACCAAGTGTTCTATTATCATTTTCTGTAACAATATAAATTATTACTAGATTTCATTTTTTAAAAGAATGACTTTGGGACAACATTTACTAGGAAAAGAAAAGTATATGAAAAACAGTTTTCATTTCATACATCCTTCCACTGTTTTAGTAATGACCAACATCCTTTCATTATTTTAGTAAAAATTCGAGTGCAAACAAATTGGCAGATGACAATGCATCAGTAAACTATTAAATTTTATGGGATTCAAGCAACTTAATTGTTACAAAGTATGCAAAATGAAAGTAATAACAAAAAGCTATAGAAAATATATAAATATAGATTAAAATTGAATCTTTGAATTTTAACTAATTCCCACCACTAATATAAATGGCTTTTTTGGTCAGAATGTATTGATTATGTAAAGGCTGATTTACTGTCTTCCCCAAGCAGCAATGAAACATGGGACAGTCAAATTCATGGAACAATTGGATCATTTATGTTCCCTTTATTATTTATGACCCATGCAAGAAAAAAGGCTTAATTTAATCTGGAAACTCACTTTTACAGTAGTCCCCCTCTTGAACGGCCCCCCTGACCAGTGGCCACCCGCTTCTTACGGCCAAAATCCGTTGGCACCGACGAGTTTGTGTTCAAAAGTACCCCTCGCGAAAGGCCACCTGGCTAACGCAACCAGCGGCCAGCATATTAGTGCAAAATTATAAAATTTACCCCTCACAAGCGGCCGCATTTTATTTGAATATGTATCCAGAACCAGTATTTTATTCATAACGTGTGTTAAGTAATCCGATTTCTGTTTCCCAATGTCAGGTTTTCGTTACTGAAAGAAGTGTTGATTAAAGTACATTTACCACTAAGGTTAGTATTATATCATTTACGCCTCACAAGAAGCCAAATTTATTCCATAAAAACTGAGAAAGACTAAAATTGTAATCCATACAAAAGGGTACGTACATGTAATCCAATTAGCCTTACTGCTGTGTTATCATAAGATGTCTGGTTTAGTCACTCTGATAATTGTTAAGATTACAATTATCGAACAGTAGTAACAGCTGAGAAGTGGCAGTATCGATGTACAATACCCAAGTCAGCAGAAAAATGGTTTGGTAGCCTTTATGGCTTCCCTTAGTAAGATGTTGAGCTTGTTCACTTTGGTAATCAGTGGCTATTCCTACTGACAATAATTGTCAAAATTACGAATCCTAGTGGCCGCGAGGTCAAATATGTCTGATGTTAATGGTACATATCGAAGCCGTTTTGGCTTCTCTCACTTAGTGTAAAGAAATGTATAAAAACAATAGGGTACCAGACTGCGACAAACAAATCACGTGACAAGATCACTTCCTTTAAAAACACACGGCAATTTGTTTAGATGCATACAAAATTGTTTTATCAGTATTGCAGTTGGCAACATGAATAACTTACTGCAAAAAGATCAACATGTCATCGAGGAAAATAAAAATTCTCAGTTTAGAGGAGAACATGAAAGTAATTCAACTGACGGGGGGGGGTGTCATCATGGATCCTTGCAGAAAACTAACGTCGGGAAGACTCAGATAAACAATATCGTGAAAGATAATGAAACAATTCTGCAGAAGTGGAAAGGTGAAATGGATGGAGAAAGGAAGATTGTTTAAGCCAGGAGACGTTTGTATCCCGATTTGAAAGACAAGAAAAAGCAAAAATTTTGTTAGCTGAATTGGGATATGACGACTTTACCGCAAGTAACGGATGGTTGCACAGATTTCAAGTGTGACACAATATCAAGTGTTCTGTCCTTAGCGGCGAATCAGCTGATTTTAATAATGAAGTTGTCAAAGATTGGAACAAAAGACTAAACGATATATGCAGGGGATATGACAGCAAGGATATTTTTAATGTGACGAGACTGGTTTGTTTTTTAGACTGTTACCAACAAAGTGATAGATGATGTGAACTGTAACATAATTATAAAGACAGTTTTAAAACTATATCAATGGTTATTCATAGCATTCTTTTGAAAATGATGACAAAGTTTGTTTTACATTTATTTCACATCATGCATGTGATTTTTTTAATTAAAATATTAAATATTTAAATTTAATGTACTTGTGACTTTCTTCATATGTATTTACTATTTGCATTTGTCATCCCCCTCTAGAAAGGCCACCCGCATTATAAGGCCACTTCCTTGCTACATTAGGGGTGGCCTTATAAGAGGGGGACTACTGTATATGCAATACCAAGAAAATGAAGATTTGGTAAAATTTCCATTTTCAGTTTCCATCTAGCTTTATGTAGCCAGAAACAGTGCACAAGTGTACAAATACCTGCATATCATATCCATCCATAAAATGTCTGCCATAAGACTTACCAACTTGACATCCAGCACCAGTTTTACCCATTGGACAAACACATCGGAATCCCCGTGTACCTGACAGTGTGAAGCATCGCCCACTGGGACCACAAGCACCTACATGCAAAATTGACATATGCATTATGAAATCAAATGGAATTTCTTGAATATGCTTAGGGCTAATCCAGTAAGATATACATGGGACCCAGGGAAGGCACTTTTAATATAGAATACTCACCCATAAATGCATTAGAATTTTGTATTGTTTTCACATTTTCACATGAACTCTTTGGGTAATCTGAGTGTCCTAGCATATATTGTTTTAAAAGTGCCTTTCCTGCATATCATGTGAGCATAACTGGAATAGCCCTTAGCAACATTTTATAATATTTCAATTAAAAAAAGGTAGTGATAAAATAATTACAATTTTCAAGATCACACCAGTCAGGTAATGAATTTCCTGAGATCTCCATTTTTACATTTTGTCTTTCTGTCAATAAACTGTGAAGATATGCATTAGTCTTGCAGGTCAGAGACTTAAAATATGCTGATAATACAGCATAAAGATTGGAGATGCTAAGTTATCAATTCAAAAACACCCTACCTATACAGAAAGATACTGTCTTATGAAAGAGGTAAGGAAGAGACAATTCTCACCCTACCTCGACAGGAGCTAAAGCCCAACATCACATCACCCATCACTCAGTCATCTTCAGCCCCATACATAACAATCCTAAACAGCTATAACCAATTAACAATAAAGAGCAGTGGCATCTGATAAGAAGTGAGTTCACCTTTGAGAACCTCCTAAAAATTGAGCCAGTTTTAACATGACATCAGGTCACAATCAAAACTGTGATATACAGGACATAGGTTCATCATAGCTTACCAGGGTAACATGACTCTCCTGTTGTCTCACATCTTGTACCAGCAAATCCTTGACGACAATGACACTCATAACCATACTTGGAATTTCTGGGTACACAGATACCTCCATTGAGGCAAGGGTTGTATTGGCAAACATCATACTGCTCTATTCCAATGACCTCAAGTGCCTCTGCTCCCAGGTTCAGACTTATGCCCTTTATCTTCACTTCACTGACACTGCCTATAATAATGAAAGCAATTAGATGCAGGTCTTCTTTACTACAGTAATTAACTAGTATAACATGTAACTATAAACAGTGTCAATCTAGACTTGCCATTACATAAAGTGTTGGCAGATCATTGTTTATGTTGTTGGCATGGAACCATAAGATGAGCCAGATCTACAATTGTACAAATAAATTAAAACACAATTTCAACTGACAAGACTTGTTCAACTAGTATTCTTTCCTAAAGTGTTGCCACCATTAGGCATTACTATTTTCACTGAATGATATTTCATTGTTAATTATTATTGGCAGTGTCTTGAGCATTTGTTTTAAAAGAAATTTTAACAAAATATTAGACTTCTTATTAAAATGTTACAATTTCACGATGCTGATTCCAAATTTCTGGGCACTAATCAAAGTTTATCATGAAAAAATAAGTAATACCGTATTTACCATATGTTCTTGGACACCATTTTTTGGGGGGGAAATATAATATTTAAATGCCTTGTAAGTTTTCGGACATTTCTCCTCTATAATTTTATCTACAATTTATGCTTCATTTGCGCCAATTATTTAATGTGATCATGAACTTCCATGAACTAATATAATTTAAAAATTTTAATCGCATGTATGTATGTATGTATGTATGTATGTATGTATGTATGTATGCATGTATGCATGCATGCATGCAGGTATGTAAGCAAGTATATATGCAGATAGATTGATAAATAGATAAACATTTTTATATTAAGCCATACAAAATAAATAGCAATATCAAAGAATGAAAAGAAATATGATCTAATGTTGTAATATATTTAAATATATTATTCAATATCAAGTAGCTTGTCCTTAGCCTTTCTTAGGTCCTCGGGCGAAAAGCCCTCAAATTTTGTATCACTATCATCATCCATATTGTTTAATTGTTTGTCATTTCTGATCAGCGTGTTTTCACTTCCGCTCAGATTGACACTGACGCCGCACACATTGAAAGATTTCATTATCACTGTGCGCTTTTCTTTCAATGTGTCCATGGCATTACAACCCAGTCCAATATAGTCTGTTTGCTGGCTGTCTTGATCCGTCCGTTGCTGCTTTCTTCAAATGATTTTAATGCATTCATAGCCTCTTTGGAGACGATTTCAGCAAGGGAGAGCCCCTCCACAAACTAGGCAGTGCCTCCTCGCTTGTTGCATAACGTATGATAAACTTATCCATCAAAATTATTACAGTACTAACAATATTATGTTTCACAACGACAGCTATCCAGTATATAAACTTTTGATAGTGGTGGGTATTTTATTTATACTTTATGTTTTAATAGCTTGATTTGGCTAAATAAAATAAGATTGGTTGTCAGTGTATACATTGTTACACACGAAACCCCTTCAAACAGGTGTGACAGTTATGGCTTTGATTAGAAACCATGACCCCTGCTTTATATCATTAAACAATACATCAGAGTCCGTATGGATTAGTAAAATTCATTGGCATTGTGTAACAAAATAAACTCCTTATCTCTGAGGCATTATACACCAAGGTTTAAACATAGTTATTGTTCTAAAGGTAATAAACCTCTTTGTAGATGATAAATATTGATTGTGGGTGCTAAATGTTTGGTACACTGTGTGATCTTTTAATGAAATCCAGATGGCTGCATTTTATTTCCGAACATACGTCAAAGAAATCCCATTAGTTATATTATTAACAATTATCACCTAGACACCTTAAAATCTCCGACATGCATCAAAACAATCTTTTAGCATTCAACTGTTTTGAGTTGGCAAGCTCTGCTCATTCTGAAGCTACCCTTGGCTAGGTGGAAAAAAAATATGAAAGAACCACAACAAAAAGTTCACCTTTATTTTTTTTTAAATACCAACATATTAATCATGCCAACACTCATCCCATATGAAGCCTCTCACCCTTGGTGCTCTAAGATTAGCCATCATACATATACCGGTATTTCTACTCTTGATACTAAAATGTTTCTGTCATAAATATCTCAAGAATTATAATTCTAAAATCTTTTTATTTAATTTGCATTAATATCTTAATTACACAGAAATAAAGCTTGTGTGCATTTGTAATGTAGATTTTAATGATCACTGATTAGTAGAGGGTTAAACTGTGGATTGCAAGATTATTAATATGGCAGTTCTTTTGGAAAATACGCACACAATCATAGCTCTGATACATGTATGGCTGTGTTTTCTGGTGGTTGAACACGTATCAAATAGACAAAATAGGCAAGTAATGCCTGTTTTTCATTCCTTATCCTTTCTGTGGTGCTAGACAAAATACTTGTTTTACTTCGTGGCAGTATGTCATCATGTGAGCTAACGGTAACTTCGTTATGGACGGGGGTGGGGGGATAAATCTATCTTCACCGAATGTTTTCAGACACCTAATTAAAGAATTTAATATGTATTCGGACGACAAAAAAAGTAACTATTTGTTGCTGTCCAAAAACATATGGTAAATACAGTAGGTCAAGATTTCATCTTAAAATTTTCGGTGCAATTTGATTCACATGAAATAAATAGGGACCTATGGGGGACAGGTATTTTCTAAAAAGGAAAAATAGAATCTGCAGCTGTCCCACATTATAATTGGGTTCACAAGTTATTCAGGTATGCTAAAAGTGAGTGAGGTATGTCTGTGTGTATTAAGCTAGAACCTTACCCACAAATCCTGTTCTGAATCCAGCTGCTCTTGGCACTATACTGAAATCTGGGACAGATCCCAGATACATATTCTCCACCAGATCCAAACCTTGGAACTTTCCAGGGGAAACACCAGTGTAAGCTGGCTCATCATTCACAACCATAGTTCCTGGAATGCAGATGTAAAAAAGAGGTTACAAAAATTACTTAAAATTAATTCAGAGCCAAAAAGTGTGGGAAATGTTATCTTTTGTTTGTCAGACCTTCTAATTTAGTACTGAAAATTGACCATATGGAGTTCACAGGTCAGACATTCTAGCTAATTACTGCAAGCTGACCATTATGTATTTCACAGGTCAGACCTTCTAGGTTAGTACTGCAAGATGACCATATGGAGTTCACAGGTCAGATCTTCTAGGTTAGTACTGCAAGCAGATCTTGTGGATTTTATTACCATTCAGAAAATGCTTATAAGTAAAAAAATGTTATCATCAGAGTTTTGGCTCAGTCAAGCTACACTCCAAATCAAAATGATCAAGAGGCAGCAGAAGAAAGGAATCTTATTACAGTGGTCTTCACAACTTGAGAGATTCATCTCAAGAGGTACCACCAGTGATCAAAAAGGCTTTCGCCCAAAACTAAATTTTTATACCATTTTGTCTCCCACAGGTGAGGTCATGTATTTTTTGTAGACACCTTTTCACTATGGAAGAGATGGCCTAGCTGATGACTATTATTATCCCCCATTTTTCAGAAATTATCAGTGATATCATGACACACATTGTTCATTTGGCTGGCCATCTATCCATCCACCATGGCAACAGTCTGAGAGGTGTGTCATCACTGGCTTCCACTTGTAATCTCCCCTGGAGGGGTAAACATTACTTAAATTTTAATTACATTTTCAAATATATTCTGACCAATTTTCATATATATGAACCTGACAAGAAGATGTATCATTATGTGATGGATTATGCACAATGGTCCATTGGTCACTGTCTGGGGAATGGGGATTTGCCATTGTAAGACAATCTAGGTGCTCTAGTTATTATTATTATTACTATTTATTATCATTATTATTATTATTAGTATAACCATTATTATTATTATCTACCTTTCTGCCTGTCTCTAGTCAGCTTGACAGTGTGCCACTGGGTCATATTTAGTTTGTTATTACCACGGATAATGGCAGGGCCAGATCCAACATCAAACCGGAATTCTGGATAACCTTCATTCAGGCCAAAGCAGACAAAGTCACCAGCTCCACTACTTGACTGGCCATTGTAAAGTACCATACCTTAAAATGGAGAGATGAAGCATTAATTGGTGCATGCAGTATTTTCTTACGACTGGCTCAGAATACCTTCTTAAAATGATTCAATAATGTTTTGAGACGAAGCATCCAACAGTATTACAAATATGAATTAAATGAGGAAGATTTGCAAAAGAAAACTCCACATTTAATCTCAGTATTATAAATTAAGATGAGACTCACCTTCTGTGGATTCAGGCTTAAGGGAGAGCAGCAGATCAAAGTCCAGATAAACATCACTCAGAGGCCGGTATGCAATGTATGACTTGGGATTCTGTTTAAAGTGTGGGATCAGGTCTGAAAGAGAATTTTTGGAAAATGTAATATCTAAAATACTGTGATTTAAATGTTTTTCATAAGGTACCAAATTTCATGGGGTACCAATTTTTGTAGGGTGCCAATTTTCATGGGGTGCCAATTTTTATGGGGTGCAAATCTTCATGGGGTGCCAGTTTTCATGGGGCACCAGAACTGTCATCCCTAAAAAGACCTCAGTAATGCAGTAATTTGTTTTAATAAGGTGTAACAAAATATCATGTACTGCTACTGTCATGCTGAAAAACATATTTAAATGTCCAGAAGTTTGATTCAAGACTGATGCAGCAATCATAAACATTGTGTTCAACTAAACAGTTTGTTAAAGGTTACCTTAATTACCTTCAGTACAGTTTCACAAACTGCAGTTCCAAACTGTACGTAGCTCAATGGCTTCTTGCTACCTCTCAACTTGACATTAAAAAAAACCCAAAACAATTCACATTGGCCACCACAATGACAAACACAAATCAACACATGATGTCAACTAAATGTGACTGTTGCCCTTCCAACAATTTTCTCCAAGATCTGAATATTCCCTTTTATTAGTTTGTACTATTAAAACTGTTAAACAGATTTACTGTCTCTTTCGTCTTGACCTGTATCTTGTTTGGATGCTATTTAAAAAAAATAAACAACAGCCTGATCATTCCAATGTTTTGCATCACAAAATACATGCAGTTTAAAGCATCTGAGGTACTCCTGTCAAGTTGCTCTGGTTCCCCAGGCAAATGACAATCTTTTCGCTAGCACGGGTTAAAAAAGTATCATCAAAGCAAGTTATTGCTGTATATACTATGCACCTGGAAACATTAATGCCTGTTTGTATGAATTATAACTACAGAGGCCAAGCACATATATGCCTGGGTGGTGAATAAACACATCTGGCAGTGAGCAGTAAACTTATTCTTTGAACTTACCGACAGGATATCAAAGATAAAGGTTATTTTTACTACAAAGCAAGCTGACCTCAGAAGCTGACTTTAGATACTTTGAAGCCACTTTTTCTTTTTTTAAAGGATATCAATACAAAGTTTATTTTGTTGCAAAGCAAGCCAACGTTGGAAGCCAACTTTGGATTCTTTTAAGTGTGCTGATTTTTTTGTTTGTTTTTTGTTTGAATACACAAAGACAACTGAAATATGGAAGTAACTTTGGTTCCTTTTCACCAGTATTCACAGAAATTTTGAAAATAAATTGAAACAATGGAACAACTTTTTAAGTGACACAATATAGTAATTCATGCATGGACATCAATGACCCATCGTCACCCAGAATATTTGGAGAAAATAAAATCATGTGATGAATTCATGAAGGACAGAAGAGAAACCAATAATTTCACCAACAATATGATCATTAACATGGATGAAATTCTAGTGTACTTTGATTGCATTCCTACATGGACTGATGATAAATGGTCATCAAAATTGGGAGAATCAGCAAGACTAGAACAGATTTGAAAAAAATATGACTTTAGTCCTTGCAGTTTTTTCTTTTTACAGAGTGTGTTCTAAGTAAATATTGCATAGTCAACTCTATTGCCAGTACAACAGTGAAATGTTTCCTATAGTCAATGGATTTTCTCCTTTAGCAAATAACTTAAATAAAAATATCAAATAACTTCAATCATAAATTAAATTAAACCTCTATAATTCACTATTATTTGTAAAGCTCAAGCTTTTATGGATTTTTTGCTTGCCAGAAAGCACAAATTCAAAGATCCATTGAGGAAAGATAAAAAGGAGGGACTGAAGTAAATATTAATTTGGCAAAAACACTTGCTTAAGCATTCTGATATTTACTTGTTTAATTGTTGTTGTAGGTTACCAAATGTTTGAAGAAGTATATTACAATATTACAGGGAATCTCTTCTCTGTTTTTGGTCAGTTCATTTCCAAATGCTGAAGCATGCACTTTCTCCCAATGTTAAATTCCATTTGCTAAAAAATGGTCAAAGCTCAAGAAAATCAGAGTTTATGTCAGTGTTGGCAAGTAGCAAAGGTCCTGAGTGTTGAAAGTGTTTCACGCAAAGTGGAAGTTAATATGGTATATGGAGGAAGAAAATGTGTCACCAGGCATATGCAGACACTATTGCACAGGAGAAATATGGACCAGAAAACTAATGAGAGCATTTTAACTATGGAATTTAATAATCACAATAAATGTCATCAGTGGACACCATTCAGTAAACTTGCAAAGAAAACTAAAAATGCTTGTGGATTTTATAAAAGAATCCTTGCAGTGAACTATGAGATATACAGCAGTTCCTGTTTGTATCTAATCGACAATAGTCTCCTACTAATTATGAGACACTGATTCATGTTCAAAACTTGTTGTCTTATTATAATATGAAAATACATATGGCACAAAATGAACCTTTTTCGTTTCCATTTGCCTTAAAATGCTGAAAAATCCATGTCTATATGAAATCCTACTGATTTAGAAACCAATTTACTAATCAAACTTTTGTATTACTATTACATAACATTAGGGATTCATGACTACACCTGCCTAATGAAAGAAACTGTTATATCAAGGTACCTTATTGTGAGGGAACACTGTACTTTATGGCAAGTACATTTGGAGGCTAAAATAAATCACCAATGAAACAGAACTTTTCTTCTTCTATTAAATACTCACCTCCAATCTTCAGGTCTACTGATGCATCAGACTGTCCATACTGGTTCTGAGCTGAGCAGATGTATGTTCCAGCATCCTCAGTTTTAACACGTGGAATCTTAAGATTACCATCTACAATTGTGTATTCTCTAAAAACACAAAGTTAAAAAATTGTGAACAGATTTGAAAGTTTCTCAATCACAACAAATCGTTAAAATACCCATAAATGATTTGTCCAGTTATGCAAACTATCTTCAGTGTTGGAAAATGAGCATAGATCCCATGCAAGTTTCTCACTGTTCCATGTCACCCAAATCTTGACCCTGTGCACCACCCTGGGCATGCTATTTTTGTCAGAAAGAAAAAAAAATTACCCTAAAACTAATCATTTTTAATGGATGTTTATCCAATATTGGCAACAACAACAAAAAAACACAACTGAGAACATGATAATATTTATAGTCTGTGACATGCTTGACAAAAATCACTTCACATTTCATGACCTGATTTCAATGAGCATATCTTTCCTGACAACAAATTTGTTTTATTCCATCTTGGTGCTGGAATTTTCAAAATCATCCATGACTTGCCACGAAGAGCCATTACTTGTACTTTCTACCATTTTCTGCCTCAACTTTGAGGATTCTTCCAGAGATGGGAACACCTTGTTCATATTGTTGTATAAACCAGGTGTACATAGCATCATCAAATTCCATATCTGTGCCCATTTTCATTCAGTGAATATACCTTTCGCTCGATTCCTTTACTCTCCATGATCACATTTACAAATGATTAGGATATTTATATATTCTTATGTCACTTGTTTAGGCTTGAATAAACAGTAACACAAGAAAGAGTGAAAACAACAAGCTTTTAAAAATACAAAAATTTATTTCCCTGGAAAAATTCTGTAAAAATGAAAAAAATATGAACTTACGGTTTTATAGAATCAAATCCAAAAATGATCCAAAAATAATCCAAGAATAAAATTTTAGTAGCCCTAATAACAAAATGTTCAACTGATTTCACATTTGAATCCCAACAAAGAATCCATGATGGAAGACAGAAGACGTATGCTACAATCTATAGTTCCTTGTAGAAATAAGAATTATCACTCTGGTTTCTGATAGCTGAATAAATTTTTATATAAAAAACTGTCCTTGTTCCACAATATTACATCAGCACAAGTATTTTCCAGAAAAATAACAGAATTAATCCTTTTGAATCCAAGTAATTTGAAATAACTCCAATCCAAGAAATTTGAAATAACTCCAAACAGCACAACATACAATAGTTTAACAGCCCAACTTCTACTGAGATTAATTCTCCAAAACATGGGTTATATGGGCTTTCTAAAACATAAACAAGAGTCACGTGATCATCTGGAAGTTTATAGAAGGAAATACTTGTTACAGATCATGTTTATCCAGCGTGACCCTGAAAAAAACCATTTTTACTCTAAGAAATAAAAAAAATGAAAAAAATGTTTATATCTTAATGACAAGGTCCCATCATGACCTTGGAAACACCCAATCATTTTAAAATAAAAGATAACTTGTTTACAAAGGTTGCTATCAATTCTGAAACAAGGTCAGGATTTAGATCAACACCTGGTGCTTATAAACTAACAGTCAAGGTCAAACTATTTTCTAAAAAACGTATCTTCTCTAATGAATAAATTTACATTACAATATCATGTAATGAAAAATACAAAACTTTAAAACTGAAAAACAATTAAATTGAAATAAATATATATTAAATCAGATATAATTAAATCAAATATACATAACAATATATGTATATAATCA
Organism: Sinohyriopsis cumingii; assembly: GCA_028554795.2. Taxonomy (NCBI): domain Eukaryota; kingdom Metazoa; phylum Mollusca; class Bivalvia; order Unionida; family Unionidae; genus Sinohyriopsis; species Sinohyriopsis cumingii. Next base: position 43,169,166 of record CM068838.1, read on the forward strand.
CACACACACACAAACACACACACATACAGCCATACACATACACACTTTAATGATGTTAAGTACATAATATTTGAAACCATATTATACAGATCAAATAAAATGGACTGATTTTGAGACACAACAGTGACGACAAGAGCTTATGCTGGCAAGATTTCTTTCAATGTTGACACCTGTTAGCATTTACCGGAATTTTTCATTGAACGTTGTTCTGCCATAATACTAACTGCCATTTTTACCAATAAAACACATGATGTATCAAGTTTCATTTACAGTGGACCCCGCTATAATGCAATAATTGGGGTCCAAAAAATTGGATCGCGTTAATATCTGGGTCGTGTTAATGCGGGGTTTTACAGTATTTTACTTTTTTCGGAGAACTCATTGGCACATATACATGTATTTATGTCTAATGTATATGATGAATAGGGTATCAACACCATTTACTATTGTGCCATCGTGGCATGCAGTTCATCTATACTACATGTGATTCCATTGAAAAATTGCACACAGACTTACAATATTCAATAATTTTTTTCCCCGATCATTGTGTCTGAATTCAACGTCTAATATACAGCATGAAAAGAGTATCAACACCATTTACTTGCTGTCTGATATCATACCGTAGGGGCTTGCAATTAATCCATAATATATGTAATTCCATTGCAAAAACTGCATACATATTTAAACTATTCAATAATTTTGTCACACATCATTGTGTCAGAATTCAATGAGTATAATTAACAGCAAAATTAGGTTAAGAAAGATGAAGCACATGTACGGTTCATTAAGTTCCAGGGTCTATGAACGGTATCTGTACAAATTTCAAACTGCTAAAATTTTCTCATATGCATTTCCATGTACATTTTTCCATTGCAAATTTCCAATGAGTAATGATTGTATGCCTATTCGTTTGAATGACTGCAGCAAGAATAATTAACAATCAACATATAAATTTTACTTCAGATTTTGTGAATATCAAAAGGAACTTGTGAAAACTACTATACTAATCATTGTGCAAAGTGCAGAGAACGACTTGTGTTTGTGAACTTGCTTTTCCATAATGGTAAAATAATTTTATAAAAAATAGGAAATTAATAACTGGGGGGGGGGGCACAAGACATATGCCCCCCCCCCCCCACTGCACAAAAATAAGGTGTTTTATGTGTGCTTGTATCCCCCATAGGTGTGTTAGTTTGTTTATTATTATAAATAAAATTTTGATCAAAAATTTATTTAAAGTTAAATTTTTGATGGGGTATTTCTAGTCCCTATTGTTTTCAATAGGTTGTTCATCCAAGCCAAGTTTCATTCACCTAGCTCGAAATACCTTCCCCAAAAGTTTTCAGTGACCTTTGTTAGAGGTCCCCTATGTCCTGTGTTTGCTATGTGTATTTTGCTATATTGTGTGTATGCTACAGATATATGTGCAAGAACAGCCTCTATATCAAATAATAGTTCCCCTCTGCTTTGTCTAATTATTCATCTTTATTTCAATGGTTTGTTTTAGTTTTATTTTCAATTTAGAATTTTTGCAAGTAAATGGTGTGCTAATTTGTTATTCAAAAGAAAACCTAGTGTTTTATGTGTGTGTTATTTTTGTGTCGTTGCATTTAGCTAGTATTATCTAAAATGAGACAGGCTGTATCCGAGTGAGGGTACACAGCTCTTTTATTTTGTTATGTTTCTCCTGACTCAGGTTAGGCCTTCTCTTTTTATTATTTATCCTGAATAACTAATGAAGATACAAAAGGGTTCAAAGTTTGTTAGTCCCTAAGTTATAAGAGTAACCTTTTATTAGTCCCCGTGTTTGTTGCTATGTTTGTCCATTTACTTCATGTGGGTTTTTCTGATACTCTTTTGCTGACCTGTTCACTTCACGTGGCGCCATGTGACATAGCCCTGCAACGTTTGTGCCTCTTACTTCACCCACATGAAGGTTCCCTGTGCCCTCCTTAATTAATAACAAGTTCATAAACAAACACCATACGCATGTAAAACCAGAGAACTAAGTACAGTAGGCCTGCAATGGTCACAAGTCACTTTTATAAACAATTTTAAAGCTGAACACATGTACAATTTCATACCCGTTCAATTTCCAGCTAATGAAGCAGACATTATTTACTGGTCAACTGAATGCGTCTAATAACACCGCTAAGCCCAGCAAACATGTTGGCGGCTTTTGTTTTTTGATGTTTATTAAACTGTGAGAATCTTTTATCAACCACCGCATTGTCTGCTGCTTGGTTGTGTATGCAGTTAAAGAAGAAACACATGTTGGCTATTGTTTGAGCAACGATAGTATACAGAATTAATTGAAGACAATCGCAAAGATGACTTACTGGCTTTACTCATGGTTTAATAATAAGTAACATTTCCGATAATGTTTCTTTTGGCATAACACTTCAAGAACCTGGTGATATTGTTAAATTTCTGAAGCTATGCCATGATCGTATTGTATAAAAATTCATATGTGAACTCTTCCTCAAAATGATAATAAACATTTGACACACTATTTCTCATACTTATAAAAAAAAAAATTCCCAGTACGAGAAAAATAAACATACAGGTATTTAAAATTTTAGGAACCATGCCACAATCATATTAAATTCGAATTCATATGCGACCTTATCCCCATAATGATAATAAATTTTATATATAATATTTCATGTACTTAGAACAAAAAATACTTTTTCAGGTGCGAATGAATATACAAAATTTCAGGAGCCATGCCACGACAGCGTTATATCCGAATCTGCGTTATAGCAGGGCACATTATAGCGGGGTTGCACTGTACCAATTGCAATTTTCTTCACATATTTATATATAGGAGTCATATTTTTTTACAGAAATTTCTCTGGAAAAAACCCTAGATCCATGCCTGATGCCACATTATAAGCTGGCTCACAAGTTATCAGGGCACAAGAATTTGCAAGAACGGTGTATACAAAAAGTATATGGGTCCTTTTCACAGTACACATGAATGAATATGGGCCTTTTTTCTGAAAGCCAGAAATTTAAAATCTTTTCTGCCAAATTTGGTAATGTTTTGCTGAGCAGTTTCTTAGAAGTTATTGTTCTAAACATTCTTAGAAGTTCTTAAAGGTTTTTCTATTTTTAGTAAGAGCAGTCATGTCTGACAGTGAACTAACACTACATGCAAGAAAATTAATAGACCTTCATGCCAGGATACACCTTGTTAAATTAAGTCTAATTCTGTCAAGTGGTTTTTGAGAACAAGTTATACAGAGGATTTTCTAGCTTTAGCAATGACTACAATATCTGACAGCAAATCAGAATCTAATTGCACAAATTAGAAACTCCCTAATGCTGAATGCTTTGTCAAATCTGGTCGATTTCTCTTAAGAAGTTTCTGAGAGAAAGCCTTAAAAGTTGTTCTATTTTTAGTAATGACAATCATATTTGTTGGCAGATCTGAATTTTTAATAATCTGAAAATGCATCAAGCCATGATACTTTCTGTTAGAATGACCTTAGGGCCAGATTAGTTAAACACTCTTTATGTCCAATACTGGTAATCAACGATCAATAAGAGTAAGTCGGAAATGCAGAAAGGTCTAGAGACAAAATGTTACAAAAAAGTAAACTTGACTCATTTATGGTCAATTATTGAAACTCATAATCAAACACTTGGTCATTTGGTTTCTTCAGGCAATCTTTGGTTATTCTGAATAATGTTCATTCTATTAATTTTAACCCTACATTATTATGTACTGAATAATCTGCAATTCATTACACCCTCTTACTTTTGCAAACCATCAATCTATATAATTATTGGTGTTTGTTTATAAATATTTTGTACAGAGAATTACATCATCTCTGCTGTCCTATGTGCAGATTTAACAATGACTGCTAAATAAAATAGCACATTGCACAGAGTACATTTTCACAACTTTAGACTAATGTGTGGGAGTCCTTATGCATTACTGCTCTCCAAGTGCACGAATTCACACATTTTGATTTTATATAGAGTACTTTGCATTAAGATTAGTCCTTCATACAGATTCCGTTGTATCAAAATCTTTTACAGAGAAATATGTATTCTTATTAAGAATTTAGGCAGAAATTGTCACAAAACCTGTGTACATAATGGCATTTACTGCACATACACAGAATTCTGGCTATAAAAAGCTGAATCTCATTTTGTGAATCTGAGCAATGCTTCTCTACTTACGATGGCATCTGTCCATCCTTTCTATACCAGGTAATTTGTGGGCTTGGGTATCCCGTGGCTTCACATCCAATTGAAGCACTATCTCCTAAAGCTGCTGTCATGGAATTGTGAGGGACTGAGATCAATGGCCGGGCTGAAATTTGATAATGAGAAGAAAAAAACATTAATTATCTTTGTTTTATGAGATGTATGTGTAATAACGAGGATCTAAGTTTTTGCTAACTTTTAGTGGCAAATTCTATATCTAAAAATTTGTAGCATCTCAAATGGGCATGCAAAGAATATATATGTTACTTATTCACACATGAGAAGAATATTATGTGGTACTGTACCAAATATTGTCAATGAAATGAAAAGAATAAGAGGTTCTTACACTGTATGGAACAATTAACATTTAAAGGGGTTATTAAGATTAATAATGAAAGTCCTTTGTCATTGTTTTTTATTCTTCAATAGAACTTGTGTGCTTTTAGAGTTTCTAGAGAAGAGATGGTAGTTTAATAAGCATGTTCAACTTACCTCTAACGTACAGTACCACCTTGGATTGTACAGATCCAGCCTGATTGACAGCTGTACAGGTATACGTTCCTGCATCCTCCAGTCTTGCATCTGGGATGATCAAGATTCCATCTCCGAGAATAGCAGATGCTGGTAGTGGTCCATCATCTCTGCTCCAACGGATTGTTGGTAGTGGTGTTCCTATGTGTAATGATAAGAAAAAAATTGTGGACTTGCTTGCGATCCAGTCACAATACATCGCATTTTACACAAGTGTACTTCATACGGGAACTTAATCACACCATCAACATGTATGAGGTTGCTTCAACCAAAGACATGGATTGACTCGGAGACTACTAAAATGTGTACACATTTATTACTAGTACAGACAATGAAAATGGAGAGTAAACAAAGTAATAAAATAAAGAGAAAAATATACACCATGAAATGGGTCATTCCACCAGTAAAACAACAATGGAATGCTGAAATGCAGAATTAATGTAAATAAAATGAATGCATCTTCAAGAATACAAAATACACAAGCACAAAATGTAAAATGAAAAAAATGAAAATGAATAATGAATACATTCCATCAAGTGATTTGACACATGATTATTTTTAAGCTACTGTTAAATTTTATTCGTCAAAAGTCCTTTCACATTATAATCCAGAATCTCAATCCTTGCATTGAAAGACAATTTTTCCACCTTACAAGCTCTGATATTGTGCCTGCCAAGATAGGCATGTACAACCACCATTGAGGTGACGACATTATCATTGGTGGTTGTACTTGTACAATATCTACTTGAATGAAATCAAGAGATACAATTAGTTGACGAATACTCTACAACTGTATGTTTACACTTTTTGCAGTTGGTGTTATATTTTGTCATAAATCAATGCTATCTTTTGCAAGTGCTATTTTGTTAAAGAACACTTTTAATAAGAAATGATATGCAAGCTTGAGTTCTATAAACCAATTTCAGTAAATCCATTTTGTTTGAAATAAAGCAAAATGAAAGTAAGTGATGGATGGAGTGATACACATAAAATCTGAATGCATTTCTGAAATCTTAAATGAAAAACAACAAGCTAGACAAAATGTAGATATGAATGAAATCTTAATGGAATGTAAATGGAATACAAACAGATCTCAAATGAAATGTAAATGAAATGAAGATTTTGTAAAACTACCCATTTCAAGATCTACTTATAGTCACACCTGTGAAAACTCCCCTTGCAGACAGTGAGAAGTTTATACCTGTGAAAAATCCAACTGTAGAGAATGATGTTTGTACCTGAATCAAACATTAGTCAATAATCAGTCTCATTTTATGTACATAAAAATGATTTCAGAAACAAAGTGACTTTTCCTTATCATCATCATGCTCATAATGATAATTCATTATTATCATCCTCATCATCAGCATCATTATCTTTAGTTTGGTAATAATCAGCAATATTTCATTTCAAACACTAACAATTTCAAAAGATGTGTTTCTCACTATGAGGATCATCATCACAAATAATCTTCACCATAATTATAAATTAAGAAACATAAATAAATTGCAGATTCTCCAATTAAGAGGTCTTGTTCACAGTGGAAAGACTGGTACTCAGTATACGGTTCAGGGTTTTCATGGTTTTTCCCCATTTCATAAAAGATCACATGGACTTCATTTCAAACTACCAGTACAAGATAAACATAAACTGGTATGCAGCTACTGGTATCAAATTAGCTGAGGAGAGAAACGTTTGCAGGTTGCAAGCAATTATAACCTGATCTTAACTTACTAGCCATTATAGCCTGATATCAATTTACTTGCCATTATAGTCCAATGTTAATTTATTGTATGGTGTATTGCCACAATTATTCTAGTCCATTTTTTCGCTTGATATTTCAGCATGTTTTCAAATTTTACCAAGAAATCATTTTCAAGAATTTCCAGGTTTATCCATTGCTATGGGAGTTCTAATGAAGTTACTAGATACATTACACAAAAAGAATTTAACAAGAAAATCTAGAAGTGTACTTTGAGGTGTTCCTTATCATTTGTAATATCAAATGTAAATTTGTATGATGAGTAACATTTTGACACAGGATCTCTAATTTTAAAATTCTTTTAATAATCTTAGAAGTCAAACAAAATTTTGCAAAGGAAAACAAATTCTGTGAAATTGTGCACAAATAAAAAATCCAGAAACTGAAATATCCACTATTTGCAGAAAAAACATCAGAAGTGGTGACTTGAATACACCATTTATGAGGATGTGATCTTCCATTTAACATGGCAGTATGAGCTTACCAGCAACAATACATTCCATTTCCACTCTGTCTCCTACATTCACAATTTGTGTGTCAATACGGGTCTCTCCACCATTAATGACTGGACCACCTGTTGGACAAAAATGACAAAATGCTATATATGAAGTTAAAATTACATGTGGGGTTTTTAAAAAAAACTAAAGCAGTAGATTAATACTGAAGAATGAATTAAAAGAAAGCACTGATATATTATAATTTTTATAATAATAAATAATACTTTATTTTCAGAAAATACAACTCATTTTAGCCAATTTATTAGGTAATCTTACACAAAGATGTAAGAGGCATAAAACATTTTATACATGTTCACAATATTTTTAAAAGAAAGAAAGAATGATGATATTAATTAAAGGTTAATGCAACTCAAATATTTCACTTAAAACTTAGCATGTATATATACTAAAACTTCCAATGAATATACATGCACATTACTTTAACATTTTGCAGCTGATTTGTGCAAGTGCATAAGAATATGGAAGAAATTGTCATAATATCTTTTGAGCGATATTTTATGTTTAGTATTTGAAATATCCTGATCTGAATACTGCAAGACTATTAGACTGCTTTAGTTCAAGTGATAGCTGTGTCAAAAATTACCTCTAGGATTCAGATCAAGAAATTACTGGAAACACTTACTTGTCACTGTCAGGAAGACATAGTCCCTGGCAGTTCCAGCTGCATTTGTAGCAGTACAGATGTACCTCCCTGAGTCTGCTGGCTGGACATTGTAGATTCTGAAAGGAAAAAGATCATCTACATGTAAAATTTGGAAGAAAAAAAACTGTACTATATATAAATAAAACAAAACCAGAAAACAGTAGATAAAAAAAAATTGGGGATGATCACATCTGAAATATGGAACATTCAGCTTTATTTTTAAAAAATCTAATGTTTTTACATAATTAAGAAGTCCAAGCAGGCAAAATCCCATAAAAATGTACATCAGGCATGCATTTTCCTGCACTACACGTTACTGAATATTAATCCCTAAAGAAGAGTCATTACACAGAAAAGTATGGGGGAAAAAGTACCATTACTGTGCATAAAATGATAGCTTAAAAAGTATTACAAAATAATAAAATCTGCATAGGTTGAAGATCACAGACACCTCTTTATGATGGTGAGTCAAAGTTTTCAGTATGACACAGTTAAGCTCACACCAGTTTTCCATACAAAACTAGAGGTCACATAACTTTTTAGGATTTCATAATGCCTCGTATATTGCCAGTTCTTATTATCTGATGTGCTTTGTTGTTGTTGTTGTAGGGTTTAACACCATTTTTCAGCACACGATAGGTATACAAGGCGGCCAGTATTAATGTTGGAGGAAGAACCCGGAAAATCCCCTGAAAGAACCACCGACCCTCGAGAAGCTACTGACAAGCTTTCTCACATACCCACATTGGCTGAATCCGAGACTTGAACCCACGCAGACAGAGGTGAGATGGCAGTGATCCGTAATGGAGAATGCTTTAGACCCCTTGGCCACTCAAGGCCCCATCTGATGTGCTGTGGTACACTTAGATAACAATTGACATAATGTTGATGGTATCATAATGTAATTATAACAGTTTTGGGATGTGCATTCAACACTATATTTACAAAAGCACACATCCTTAGAGGATCAAAGAGATTGTCCTTCAAGGATAGATTTCTTTTATATATATAGAATAAATATAGAAGCCAAATTAAGAACAAAGTTCAAAAGCAGGTGTCCTTTATAGTAATTTACACTTAAAAATGTGATTACAATGCTTTTGTCAAAAAAATGTACATATATAAGGTAAAAACTGCTGGGTTTAAAAAAAGAAAAAAAAAAGTTGCCAAATTATTCCAGTCACTAGAACTTCATCATATTTTGGACCCTGTCTAAAGTATCTAAATACCAAATTTGACCTGGTTCAGCTCAACTGTTTTTCAGCAATTTTGCTTAAGAGAAAGTGTGGCAGAGATGCAGAGTTTAAATGATGGATAAACTCAGAGCACAACAATTTGTCTCTCTTCCTTGATGGATGGGAGATATACTGAAGAAACCTTAGTTTAAGAGCAAGTGCAATGTCCCAAGTCAAACATAGGAACCATAAACAAATCACAATCTGACCCCCACCCCACCCAGCAATGTGAAAATGAAACCACTTTGAATGCAATTTAGCGTCATATTAAGCCTCATTATGAATATGAATCAAATTCAGTATGTTATTCAAACATTATGGAGTGCAAATTTAAAGACTATGTCAAACAAGGGCCACAGATGAAGTCCCATTTTACAGTCAAACTTTGCTCAATGTTTATTACACTGATATTACAATTTCACTGCAACTGAAATTGCTCAAATATTTTAATTGTTCTGGTCTTAATTTCACCAAGATTAGTCTAGAAAGTTAAACTCAATTTAATGACATTTCATTAGCTGATTGAAAGTAAGAATAATATTTCAGGCCATGATATCACTCGATTCTAAACTTGTTCTGAAGTTTAGATTTCAGTTCTTTTGGTGAAATTCAGGACTGGTTTCAATTTCACCAACAAAAGTCTTAGTTTCAATCCATAAAGCTCTTCAAAAATCACTGAGGAAATGAATTTGTGACATTCAGACATGACAGGGCAGATGTAGGCAAGAATTATGTGGCAAGGGTAATAATAATTGGGAGGATGCATCTACTTAGGTTGCAAGGTGAATACTAGTTGACAGGATGCATCTCCTTAGGTGACAAGGGGCATAATAATTGGGAGGATACCTCTACTTAGGTGGCAAGGGGCACAATGATTGGGAGGATGCCTCTACTTTAGGTGGCAAGGGGCATAATAGTTGGGAGGATGCCTCTACTTAAGTTGCAAGGAACATAATATTTAGGAAGATGCTTTTACTGAGGTCATAACATGCACAATAGTTGAGAGGATGCCAATGAATGAGCACATATTACACATATAATAGTTCAAAAATGATAACCTACGTCAGCACACCATCCTGGATTCTGTGTTGTAGTGGTAATTCCCCAGTTTCATAATCCCATCGTACAGTTGGCTCAGGGGAACCAGTAAACTCACATCTAAGTTCTACCACTGCATTCTGCTGCACGCTGTATTCTCGCTTGAGTGCTCTTACAGTTGGTGGCACTGTAAGAACAAAAGGGAGATCAGTTATCTCTAACCTACACCATATCAACTCCTGTATCTCTGTTTGTGTCGATACATTTCAGTTCCCATTTAAACTTGCCTCCAAAAGAACTGTCTGCTATCATTCGAGTCAACCTCCACAAATATTACAATTTCACTGCAGCTGAAATTGTTCAAATATTTTAATTGTTCTGGTCTTAATTTCATCAAGATTAGTCCAGAAGTTAAACTCAACTTAATGACATTTAATTAGCTGATTGAAAGTAAGAATCATATTTCAGGCAATGATATCGCTCAATTCTAAACTTGTTCTGAAGTTTAGACTTCAGTTCTTTTGGTGAAATTCAGGTCTGGTTTTAATTTCACAAACAAAAGTCTTAAGCTAATTCAAGACATAAGACATCTGATTGGTCAATTTGAAATCAAACTTAAATTATGTTCAACAGTATTGCTGGATTCTATAGTAGAATTATGTTATTGAAATCAGATCCTGGATTGGTGTTTTGTGGCAAAGCAATACAAGCATGTCATTTAGTGCAATTGGAGTAAATTATCTTGCCCAAGGGCACAACACATTAGCCAACACAGGCTGGTCCATTAATAAAAATCAAATCCCCACCCTTCTACTCACAAACCTGATACTTAGCCACTGAGCCACCTTGCCATGATAGTCACCTCTTATGAACATGTAGAAGGGTACATTAGGTATATTCTATTTACTTTAAGGATTATGATTTATTCCATTTACAACATGTAGAAGGGTGAATCTGGAATACTATTTATATGAACATTTGTATTTATCCTACTTACAAAATTGCTTTATGTGGTGAGTTTTGTTTATTGGACTCTCTTGGAACACAATATTCTGGCTGCTTTATGGTGGTGGTCAGTAAACAGGTCTAGTTTGCCAAATGTTACCTTTGTGAGAACATCTTGTGGAACAATGAACCCAAAACAGAAGTGAAATAATTCTCCTTAGAATCTTGATACACATGAATGTATAAAACTTTGTGCCAAAATGGATGTGTAAACTTTAAATTTCAGCTATGCATATTTTAAAATAGAAAAGTTACTTTTCTGGAAGAACGATGCTAAAAATTGTTAAAAATCTCTTAACAGAATCCTTCAGTTAATAACAGACACATGTATATAAATTATTGTGGTTAATTTTTTAACAGACTATTTTCAACATCTCATATTCATGGTATTACAAACTCTTAAAGTAACTTCAAGGTCAAAAAACGCTGACTTACAGTAGACAGAACTAAAGATTACCTGTTATTTCCACTATGGCATATCCTTCTGAACTACCAGAGGCACTTGTTGCGACACACCTGTAACGGCCAGCATCTGCTGCTGTTACCTGTTGAATTTCCAGAATACCTTCATTCTCTGAGACTCGGGGAGACATAACGCCATTGACTTTTGACCATTCAATGTTGAAAGGTCCACTGCCTGTAGGACTGCATCTCAAAATGATGTTCTCTCCAGCACGTGCCACAAGTCGAGATGGTGACACAGTCAGACGTGGAGAAACTGTAAAAAATATGTTTACAAGGCAAATTAGAAATGAATAAGATAAGTGATATATATGGATGGCATTAAATGCTCCACTCTCAAGAATGTGACATACATTTTAATATAATAAAATGTAAATAATGAATTATGCAATACTTAAAAAAGACCTCTTTTATTTGGATCAAAGCCAAAATTTCTCATCAGATATTACTTAGCATTAAACAAAACAAATGACTAAGCATGATTATTAATTCAATTTCAAGACAAGTCCCTCAAAGGGAATGATGTGCTACTTACCAAAAATTCCAGGAATCCATGATGATAAAGCAATTTATTTTGCTCTTTCATTCTTTTTAACTGCTTTGTATTGAAATCCTCTCTGATATTCTAGAGAAATTTCAAAATACAAATTCTGAAAAATAACTATTTTCTTACATGATCGAACTAACATGTTTACAAGATATCTTCAAAGGTAGTACAAAATTCTTTGTCACAGCCTTTGTACCTCTCATATCATTGGTCTTATCATACTCACAAGCCAGTCCAGCTAAAAACCTGACTCAAGACTTTTGATCTTAAAATCAATGTCAGAGTGCTGACTATCGACTTGTTCACTGAAATGCAAATAAATACGATGTCTGGCTAAAATCCATTCTTTGTACAAGCCACTGTGTTCACAAGGTAAAACACAATCCCTTTATGCAGATATGTTGGTAATCAGTTCTTCACAATTTCCATTCAAAGCCGATTCCATGCTGCAAAAATAGCAACAATCCTATGTCAAGGTCACCTTTCACTCAAGAGAAGTGATAACAGGACATATGACAGTACTAGGGCTGGATATTGCTAAAATTTTGTTCTACAGTATATCAAGGTGTTTCTGAACATATAGTGATATTTTCCATGGCATAGTGCAATTATATAAGAGATCAACAAGTTAATGTTTTGAGGCAGAATTGACATTCTTTTGTTTAATTTCTGTCAATATTTTGAAAAATATTTTGCTCTGATTTATAGCAATATAACACCATATTATATCCATGATATTATTTGGTAAAAAAATACTATTTATCTTCTAAAAAAGAAAAGAAAATATTTTAGCTCAGAAGAAAATCACAGTCCTATCCCCCACCCTGAAAATTAAATGGCCAACTCCTTATAAGACATTAATTTACTATGTGTAACTGTTGTATAAGTTGCAATCTAAAAGTTGTAACAGAAGTGGGATGTGTCACAATAATATTTTAACAAGATGTATTTCTCCTATCTTTGCATCATATTCAAAAGAGCTGCTGCTCTCTGTGATATGTCAAACTTTATGTTGCAACTGTTTTTCAGCTTCATCTTAAGATGTACTGAACAAATTTGATTCCACAGTGATATTATAATAACTGAAAGTTTCTACACTTAAACTTGCTCTTTATATATATATTATATATATATATATATATATATATATATATATATATATATATATATATATATATATATATATAAAACAAATTATGTAGACCAAAGTTTTGAAATGCTGAAGCTGAAACGATTTTTCAGTGGTTTTGGTTTTTAGATGCTTTACTTTGTGAAATGTCTCATCTCTGTGGCATCAGTGCTGCAGCTGGGAAATGCTGTGCATGGTTCAAAAGTTTTTTAGTTCTCCAATTTCTTAAACCATTTTGTTTAAGGTCTTTGCACCCAGAATTCAGCACTTTGTGGCAATTAACAAACTCTTCTGAATATCAAATGATGTAGCTGCAGTTACTTTCCATTACTTATTAGTCTACAGATGCGCTGTAACTATTAAGACTGGTTCAGCGTACAAATCATCCAGTTTCGTTAAAGTATTTGGTTATGCACCAATTTAAGTATTTAATTAAACAGTGGCAACGTTTTCTCTAAACGTGATGGAATTTCTAATCATTCATATAGTCTTTTTTATATTGTATTTTTAAACTTTCAATACAAGATTCAGTGACAATGTACTTGGACTCTCCTTCTCCATCATGTTTGGTGTCAACTGGAAATACCAGCTTCCTATGAAAACTCAATTTCAAACATACTGTTCAAAATATTGTTGTCAATCTCAACTAACTCTACTTTCTTGGCAATATATACCATGACATACTCATTAACTCCTTGTTGCTACTTATGGTACTCCTCCATTATTCAGAGCAGCAAAAACACCATTTTCATCCAATATTAAAATTACAAATGCATGTTGACATTTTTTAACCCTTTACCTCATACAAGCTTCTTTGGACGCCTCTACTCCATTCGCATGGAAGCGCCTTTTGACGCCTCTACAAGATTCGCATAGAAGCGCCTTTTGACGCCTGCGGTAAACATCAGCCATTTTGAGCTAGTTTTCGTAGCGCCACCTTCGGGGAAAACCCCCCCATTACATACTACATTCATTTCTGCGAATGACAATTACGTCAGATCATGTGGTCGCTATTCATGCACTGGTTGATATCTGCTATTTAAAGTAACTGGGTTGTAATCTCCACTCTCCAAAATGGCAGCCGCGGATTTCATTCAGTACGTACGAAGTTTTCACGATTAGAATAACAACCACGAAAGATTCAATAAATTAGGTAAAGTCTCTGATATTGATGTAGGCAGCAATTAGTTTTTATAAATTATCAAATTCAGATGACTTAGTGATATAGACGCACACGAAAACCTTGTAAATTTCGAGGATCGGAAATAGCAGCTATGGCTGGTCACGCAGCCTCACGGACATGACGGTGAACGAGTTCTCTCAAGATTTTGAAGCACATAAAAAAATTCTTCTGTGGAAAATAATTACACAGCTATAACAATCGGACATTACTCTTAAATTTTTCCACATATAATATATGTGTACCAAAAATGTAAAATGGTTAAAATTGTTGTTAAATGTAACATACACTAAATTGCTTAACAGTTCACAGGCAGGATTTCATTCAGTACTTACGAAGTTTTCACGAGTAGAATCACAAACACGAAAGATTCAATAACCTTGGTAAAGGCTATGATATTTTTGCAAGCAGCAATTAGTTTTTTATTGATTATCAAATTCAGATGACTTAGTGATGTAGACGCAGACGAAAAACGTGTAAATTTCGAGTATGGGAAATGGCAGCTACGGTCGGTCACGCGGCCTCACTGACATGACGGTGAACGAGTTCTCTCTCGATTTTATAGCACATAAAATATTCTTCTGTGAAAAATAATTACACAGCTATAACAATCGGACTTTACTCTTCAATTTTTCCACATATAATAAATGTCTGCCTAAAACGTAAAATGGTTAAAACTGCTGTTAAACGTAACACCACTACATTGCTTAACAATTCACAGGCATGCCTATGCGGATGCGGTCTGCTAGGTAACAGGTGTTCTATTTATAGTGTGCTGCACTTTGTCACTAAGCTCTATGAGGTAAAGGGTTAATAGCTTAAATTATATGGTAATAAATCATTCCTAACAGTTTATAAGTGGACTATTCTTGAATATCTGAAGCTGTAAATGGCAGAAAGAAGGAAGCTGGATATGGCGTATGAATGTTAAGGGTGTCATGAATCAAAACATGAAATAATGTTTTCTTTTCTTCAAATGTGCTGCATTTCTATCCATGTCATTAAACTTTCCATGACTTCCTACGTCTTCCTTACTCTGTCTGAATCTTAAACATTTCATTACAAGAGATTGAGAGAGACAGACAGACAGAGAGAGAGAGAGAGAGACAGAGAGAGAAAGAGATGCCACTGTGCACAGCAGCTCCTTCTGAGAACTCATTATCAAACATTCTGTCCAAGATATTGTTGTCCAGCTCAAAATACTTGAATTTCTTGGCCTACATACAGTGAAATGCTCATTAAAAAAACTGCTTGTTGCACTGTATGGTACTCTACCATTATCCAGACCTGCCAACCCTGATGAGTCCATCTCAGTGAGGCAGTCGATTTTTTCCCGTAAGATTGACCAGTTTTCATTAAGGTGTAACAAAATATCATTAACTGCTACTGTAAAGCTGGAAAATGTAATTAAAAGTTTGACGCATCGACAATAAACATTATGTTCAATTAAAAAGCTGGTAAAGTATGCTAGACTTTATTTACCACGAGTACAGTTGCACAAACTTTAGTTCCAAACCCTATGCAGCTCAACGGCTTGTTGCTATCTCTCAACTTGACATAATTCTTGGAAATTCTTTTCCATTTCACACGATGACGTCAAGTATATCTCCCACCACAAGACATACTCAAATTGGCATGTGATGTCCAATAAAGGTAACTGTGTCCTTTCCAGCTTTTGGTCACAAGAATCTGAACATTCCATTTTATTCTTCTGTGTTGATTATCAACACTTTTTGAGAAGCTTATTTTCCCTTTCATCTTAAACATGCATCACTTTCTGGGTGCCATTTAAAAAAAAATCTATAATTAGATTTGATCATGCAGATGCTTCACATGAACAAATAGGTGCAGCTTAAAGCGTCTGGGGTGCTGCTGTAAAGTTAGTCTGGTTCAATGACTAATTTCACTAATTCTAGGATGAAATCTGGATCTAAATAAAACACGGATGAACCAATTATCCAGATTTTTCAGCAAACATAATTTTTTCATCGTTTCTGCTAATATACTGTAAGTCCCTATTTTAAGGGTAAATTTCATAAGATTTTAGGCAAATCGTAAGAATTGGCAGGTCTCCATTATACACATTTTTACAAAAGTATTGATTTTAACCAAATCTGACTGCATTTCTTAAGGTTACAAATGCATTGGCATTTTTTAATAATTTAAAATGTATAGCAATAAATCATTCAAGATTAGTGGACTATTATTTAATATTTCAAGTCGTAAAAATAGCTCTAGGCTGTATGTGCAATACAGAATTATTGGTGTGCGATATGGAATAACAGATCTGAATATCTCTATCACAAGCCAGATCAGCCATGTAATATTAAATGGGTATGTAATCAAATTATATTGAAATATTCACCATTAATTTGTGACAGATACAACCATTTTGTACAAAGAAGTTAATTGGTTGAGCTATTTTGTTGTGAATAATGAAAACACGATGTTAATATCTTTAAGTTGTAACATAATTCCTAGTGAATTTCTGTACATTACTAATGGAAACTAGCGATGTACCAGTACAGTGAAAAGGTACTGTGGTACGTACCATCAGAAAAAAATACCACAGTACATTGGTATATGGAAGTATTTTTTTATATTTTATATTTTTAAAAATACTTTTCAATATACAATGGTGCCATACCATAATTATGTTGAACAATCCATGAAATAGCTCTGGACAGTGTATCGAAAATCTTAGGACTACTTCTACTACCAAACACTAACTTGGTGTAGAAATAATACTTTTTCCTCCACTTGATGCCATATGGAGGCCACAATGTTGGAAGTATGGGAATTAGCTTTAATACATCAGTAATATCTGTCTTGCACATATTAACACCCATTCCTAACTGCACCAGAATGTGAATAGCATCATCTATTTTTTACGTACCAGAGGGAAAAATCATCTTTGCTGATTGAGGCATTGATACTTTCATGCTCGAGTGAACTGTGAGGTGCCAACATATCTATTATATTCTGTACTTGCCAGAATATTTGCTTTGTACTACACTGAGAGGGCTGATCCAGAATATAGGAAATGGTGGACTTTCAAAGGGGCCTATGAATTAGTTCTTGGAGAGCTCTTACTCAAGTAATACTCAGGTTGTGATGTTGCTGATACTAAATTTTTATGCTCGAATGAAGAAGTAGGCTGATGAGAAATTCCCATATGAAAACCATAGCAGAGACCATTCATAAGATAGTCCACAAATTCTTTCTCATGATGGTGTTGCAATTCGTTTTGCAGTCTAGTGATGTTCATGGGTGTGGTTACCTGAAACGCTATTAACCCTATATCCTGATTTAGTCACTGAGGTTTTGTAGGTGGCAGTACCTGCTTAGTCATCAGGCTGCACTTGAACTGTGAATGTGGATTATTTGCAAGTCAAGCACACATGTGCATTACTACAATTTGCTTGGAAACAACCATTTGTTCCATTGAAATTATTACATATTTCTTTTCCTAAGTGTAATAACCTTCTCCAACCTTGTCTATCTACTGTAATCTCTCTATTTACTGATTGGCTTTGACTTGGTTGACTAATTGCTGTCTGCAGAGCAAGGTGACAAAAGTCTGAATCATGAGCAAAACTCCGGCAATGCTGACATGGAACAACCTTGTAAGCAGACAAGACAAATGTTTGTAGCTTGGGATCGATTCTACTCCAATCTACTTTAATGTTCATGGAGCTGCAGTAAATGGCTGCTTTTGGTGCAAGTTCTTTGTGGTACTCACAAAAAGCTGAGCTTTCTTTTGTAAGGGCATGCATTTTTATCATCTCTTTTTTATATAGATCCAATTCTTGAATTCTGGAAGGGAAAGCATCACACATAATCACCTTGTACCGACTAAACACCAGTATGAACTCGCTAATAGTCAAGTTCATAGAAAGCCTATGGTTGCAGACTTTTGTAATATTTGAAATTTGACCAGGAAACCTTCCCACCAACTTCATGCCCCACTGACCTGAATGAATAGATGTTTGATCTTCAAATTCGTGTGACATTAGGAGTTAAGATAAATTCACGTATCTACCTGCAATAATCTCCTTCCGCAATTGTGAGCTGACAGGGTCAATATCCGGTAGGGTAGGGATAGGCACGCCATGGTCAGGAAAATCGGTGACAGCCGAAGAGCTACCGGACCTGGTTTCCATGGCCGACATCACTGTTGTGAGGGTATGCGACTGTCTCTCAGTACAAGGATATTTCATATTGTTGGTCATATTTAACTGGGTTTGCATTTTTATCACTGCTGCTTGGAGAGATGATACTACTTCAAATAGAACAGTATCCTCCTCATGATCATGTTGTATTTGTTGTTGTTGTTGATTATTCTCTCCAGTGCTAGGAGCCCCACCTACTGTGGGTGCAGAAGAAGGCATTCCTATTGCTCACAGCTGTGCACTACATTGACTGATTCTTGATGCTGAGTGCAGGGATGAATGCAAGGGATTAGCAGCATATGTAGATTGCCAAAGACTTGCCACTAGCTGGCTGGCAGAAATACTGAGCCCAGTCTCATCTAGGTAAGGGGGTGAGTCTGTGGGTACTGACATCATCCTGAGCTGCTGCAAACCCTCCTTCTAGGTGAGGCAGAATCCAGAGGCATAAAGGCTCATGTTAGGCTGCCATCTTGAATTAGCTTCACATTTTCTTTGTAAATCTGCACAAGATGAGCCTTCTTTAGAGAAGCCGGCACAATAACGTTAATTTCACTTATTTTTTTACGAAATTTTCCCACCAACCAATTTTTTGCCAACCACAGTACCCACGAGAAAAGGAAAGCTGAGGCAATTTATCCATGATATACAAGAAATCAGCAATTGCCCACAGAACAATAGGGTGATATACACGTGGCAAAACACAGTTTTTCAAAGTCAGCAATTGCCCAGCAGAACAATAGGGTTGTGAAGCAGATGGTGCTACATGACATCCACTTAAAAGAATTAGGCAACTTGTACATTGTCGTTGTGATGTAATCCAGATGAATAAAAATTCTAGCATCGTGCCCAGATATTCAAAACTATTTCCACGTATTTCCAGTAGAGCTTATGAAGAGTCCTGAAAGACTGTCAAGTTCTAATAGCAAACAAATCTTGGCCCAAGAAAAGAATATAATATGAAAACAAAAACTGTCCACTCTCAACACTTGTCACTTGTAAAGTCAATGACTGCTGCTGTCAGCTACCACAGCACAGCAGACCCTTGTCTCTGATTGGCTGATAGCTGATCCAACTTAGTGTGTGTGTCCACTGAAACTGACCTTGAACTGACCCACATAATGGGCTTGGCTGGAATCCATTCTTGTGTAAACAGTTAATTACATTAAACACCTACATATGGAAGTCAGACTGAGATGGTCACTATGGTGCCACAGAGAAAAGTAAAATGAGATGGTCACAAAGGTGCCACATATGTAAGTAAAGAACATGCTACATAATATGTGTTTGAGTTGCCAAAAGTTAACCTACTTTCCAATATTAGTAGTCATTTAGGAGATCACAATGGCATTATTTTTATTTAAGAACAACTACATATAGTGAAAAGAAACATGTTGATATAATCATCCTTTCAAGAGATGTAATCAAAACAAGATTTGTGAGATGTCCACAACTGCCATCATGCTGGAGCTCTAATCTGCACCATTCTTATTAAGCTTGGATGGTTGATTGGATGGCTTCAACAACACATTAAACACATTACCGGCTATATCATCCCAAGGATCTACTTAGGAGAAGTAGCAATAACAAAGTTTTCAACAAGGAGTGTGTGTGTGTGTGATTAGGATTTTTAACGTAGCTTTAACAATTTTTCAGTCACATCACTACAATGTCTGCAGTGTGGCAGTTTATAGTGATGTCTAGCAATGAAGCATCATGCCACAGACATGAAGCATGATGTCCCATCCAGTCACATTATCCTGACACCAGGCTGACCAGTCCTGACATCATTATCCTGACACCAGGCCGACCAGTCATAACACTAACCTCTTAATGCTGAGCGCCAAGTGAGGCAGCTGTTAGTACCATTTTTGTAAGTCTTTGGCATGATTCGGCCAGGGTTCGATACCCACAACCTCCTGCTTCCAAGGTGGACGTTATAACCACTAGGCCACTGGAGAGGTCTTTTCAACAAGGATATCATAGCAATCAATGTCTAGTTACTCCTAAATCATAATGTTGCTGATTTGACACCAAGGATGATTGCTATGATTCAACAAAGATATCATAGTAATCATCCTTGATGTCAAATCAGCAACATTATGACTTAGGAGTAACTAGACATTGTAAAAAATATTTCAGTGAAAACCTCAAGTTGCTATGGACATTCATTTAGAAGAAATAATAGAAAGAAGATCTTCAAGATGGACATCATGCAGCCCAAATTGTATGTCAAAATCATAGTATGGTTTGCATTTCCTTTATGTCACTGTGTAAAGTCAGAAATTTTTGTTTAGGTGTTTTAATTACTAATCAATATCATCTATATTCAATATAAATTTTCATTCACTCAGACTGTGTGCATTCACTCCTGTTACTTTTTCTGATACAGATTTAGCCAACACAGTTTTCATTTTGCCTGAATAAAACCATCACTGACACTACTATAATCATGTCCTCAAACGTCTAATACATATTGCTGGTAAAGATCAATTTGGAACTGTAGATACACACTAAATATTCTCCAATTCATAATTACATGACTTCAATATCCTAAATTTTAGATTTTTGCTTACCTGTAACAATGATAAACACAGATGCTTGGTAACTTCCTTCTGGTGAGGTTGTGGAACAGATGTATTCTCCACCATATTCCACAGTTAATCGTGGAATTGACAGAACTCCTCCTCTCAAACTGTGTCCTGGTGGCAGGGGTCCCTCACGACGCTGCCATCGGATTAGGGGGTTCAGAATTGCTTTAAACAAATAGAAGGATATTATGGCTTCCTTAACTTTAGATAATGATAGCCCCTTCCACTGTGTATCATATTTTCCTCTTTTATACAGCAACTCACAGGTTAATGAAGCAATTTAAACATATGGAAACAAACTGACAAATGATATTGTAAACATCTTTATTGGTGGCTGAAGTGTAACAGCAAAAACAACCATATGTATCCATCTTGTGGAACTTCAAGTAAAAGATGACATTATTTACATACAGATTTATGTAAGTAAAGTCTTAAATCTAAACATATTTCAAAGAAGAGTTGAGTTCAAACAGGTTAAATTATAAATAATTCTTAACATTAATCTAACAGCATTCTAATAAATATTGTCTACACTCATTCAAATGGGAATTTCAATGAAAAAGAAGATGCTATCATTAAGGGTAGTCATTATTATATGCAAACTCCAAAATCCCTCCTTCCTGGAAAAAACATTCTTCTTTCCTGTCAAATAAAAAAATACCAAGTACAAACACAGTACATATGGGAAGGGAAGTAACTTTCCAAGATTATATATACTTACTTCCCCTGTTCACCACAGGACTTCCCAAATACAGAAAGTTCTTTACAGGCTTGAGCAGTACAGCAACAAGGATTTGCACATTTTTGTGGTGTGGTGTGGAGAGTTTAATCATAAACATAAATATACTTTATGATAAAAATTTCCCTTCTCAATTGAATACATTACCTGCTGACTTTTACATCAAGAGACTCTTGTAGGGAAATCAGGAAAAAATGTATGAGCATCTGACTTCTAACTCGGTCACCCTTTTGAGGGTATTTTATTATATGGGTCCTCATGTTAAGTATAAAACTAATCTCCTAAATAGAAGCATCATGTGGGACAATAGCTATCGACATGCAAATGCCACGAAACCCTAAAAAAAAGGTTAAGGCCAAATGAATGGCATTTCCTTACTAAGGAAAGATTCCAGAGGCATATCCAGCAATATTCTACTGGC
Organism: Sinohyriopsis cumingii; assembly: GCA_028554795.2. Classification (NCBI taxonomy): domain Eukaryota; kingdom Metazoa; phylum Mollusca; class Bivalvia; order Unionida; family Unionidae; genus Sinohyriopsis; species Sinohyriopsis cumingii. The sequence continues at coordinate 43,191,354 of CM068838.1, forward strand.
CTCAACATGGTCTAATAGATATCTTTGCAACTGCCACTGGACCAACCAGATCAAGTTCTCTATGAGGCTAAATCACAGATAAAAGAGAAAGTCTACTTGCTTGCCAGCCAACTTCAAGTGGTTCCTGGCCATGAAATCTGGCTCCATTTCATTAGAACTACTGAACCATCTGAGCAGACCTAAGGAGTTTGGTCCAGCAAAAACAGCATGCAATTGATCCATCCAGCTAGTTGAAGCTTAAGCTATCAAGAAGCATACCTTGCACTATATCTAGCTCTGCAAAGTAATGCACAAAGGCTCAAACTTAGTAGAATTGAGCCATCTCAGAACCATAAGATTTTATTTGGGGAACAATGTGAGTGTCTTGGGACAGCTTTTAATGTTTCCTCTGCAACAGTGTGGAAAGACATTCCACTTTCCCTTATATGCCTTCAGAGTGGAGGGCCAACTTGAACAATGAACACCTCTGCACATGATTTTTCTCATATTGCATATTAGATGCACCCCATTTCATTTCATTTAGGACCAACTATAGATGATAAGAAGTCTTCTAGTTAAAGTACAATGTTAATGTGATCAGCCATCTAGAAGAAGTAACAAGGTTGTAAAGGTATATTCATTCATTCAGGATACATTTTCAAGATAGCCACTGAGATGGCCATTTGGGGTGTCTGAGCAGCACTATTTGTATTAAGGACCATCTAGAGATCGCAATAATTCTTTATTAAACCCCCATCTTGATAATACCATCTATTCAGAAAGAGAAGCACTAGCAAGATTCTGAAGATTGCAGAACTAGCAGCTATATTGTATGTGGGACTGGCACCATTTTCATTTATGACTAATTGGACATGACAAGAAGTCTTCTGCTGAAAACCCCATATCAATATCACAGTTTGTTCAGAAGAAATAGGGAGAAGATTATCAAGATGGCTGCCACAGTGGCCATATTGGACAATAAAAACTAGATTTTCAAGATGGCTACATATCAGATCTCTGACCAGCGCTATTTTCATTTAGGACCAACTAGATATAGAACTCTTTCAATGAAAACCCTTTGTTGGTAATATAACAATCCATTCAGGAAGAGAGGCAAATTTTTTTTTCAAGATGACTGCCATTTTAAACATTATAACAGAACCATTTTCATTTAGTACACAACATAACAAGTCTGCTGGTGAAAAGTCCAATGTTAAGATGATTTTACATTCTGAAGCAGAAATAACATTTTCAAGATGGCTGCCACAACGACCATACTGTATGTTAGATTGGTCATTTTCATTTATGTCCAACCAAATATCATAAGAAGTATTTTAGTGAACACCCCATGCTGATCTGATCATCCATTCAGGGGGAGTAGTTGTAGCAAGATTTTCAAGATGGCTTCTGTGGTGACCATAACTGATATGTAAGCAGCACTGTTGTCATTTCAGACCATCGAGACCAAGGGATGAATGTGTGCTTAAGTCTTCAATCGTATGACAATCATATGAGTAATTCAGAAAGAGTAGCAATAACAAATTTACACTAACAGACAGAAGACTCGCACAAAAATATCATCCCACAAGCTCTTCTGGTCTATGAACAACACAGTTAAAAATAACTAAGTAATGGAATGAACAGCATGAAATTTCAGCACATTTCTGTCCCCTGGCTACCATGATACCATAATTCCACCTCATCCATAATGGAGCTACAAACAATCAGCTGAAGAAAAATGCATAGGCTCAAGCAGAATAAATCTAGAAACTGCATCCTCTTTTGATCAAGCAACCCCAAGCAGCATCTAATGTTAAGTGTATCACAGACAGTTCAGTACACAAATTGGCCTGATAAGTAATCCATGTGGTCAAAGAAACTAAATCAAAGGACAAATAAAACCAGCAAAATCCATGCTAAGGTCACAAAAGTTCACAATAATGACATCTGTGACCTTCACAACAGCAATATAAACCCAATGGCAGACATGGAAAGTAACCAAGATTCACAACCCTATCTAAAGGACAGTAGTATTTGAAGATAAAAGCCTAACAGTTGCACATGAGATTCCATCAAATTGAGAAGCATAAATTTAACATAGTTCATCCCTGTACTTCAAATAGATTTTATAATAAAAAGAAACAAAAGAAACCTAGAAATACTAAACCTTCAAACTTGCTGTGCAACATATCTTCAAGTGAAAATACATAAGTACACCTAGCTTTAGCCATTTATTTTAAACAGCTGTGTAGTTAGAAAGCAGAAGAACAAATGTGACTGAAATAAACAAATTTTGATTTTGACCTCGAATATAGGACACACAACCCATCCCCCACCAAAACTTGCTTCCATTTAGTAATAATGTAGAGTTGAATAGAAAGTATAACAGAAATATTAAATATATAATACAGTCGAACCCACTTATCTCGACCTCGGTTAACTCGCCAACCCTATTAAGTCGACGTTTTTGAAGTGGAACCGCCAAATTCTCTCTTTGTCTTAGCATTTTCTCATCGGTTATGTCGATTCTTTTATGTCGCCGAACCCTAATATCTCGAGCACAAAAGAAGGCCAAGTTTGCCACTTAACGTCGGTTATCTCGATCCCCATGACCAATCGCTTTGATTGTATCGACAACCCCATCTTAGCAGTGCATTGTTACATCATAATCTGCTTATGCTGACATCTGGGCCGAGTACTGTATGATGTGACAGTCAATCATGCTACCGTACTATACCTACAACTGGCCGACTTCTGAAGACGCGAATAGAACAGATAAAAGTTACGGTTACAGAGACTTAAACTCCGCAAGAAGAAATAGCAAACAACAAATAAACAAGTTTTGCATAATTAAAAATAATTATTTATTTCTCAAAATACAGGAGTGAAAGAATCCCTATATTGGGTGTTAACTTATGCTACAGTAATATATACGGTCCAATATTGCCAGGTGTTGACTTGTGTAAGTTTCTTTCGTGGGAATGGAGATCCTATTTTGCAAGAACACGCTCTTTTGATAGTAACCGCGTGTACAATACTTTTCAGAGCTGTGTCAGAGTGAAATGACTCACGAATTTAATTTTGACACTGGTTAGCTTTTTGTAAAAACGAACTACACCCCGCACGTTTCTTGTGATTTTATGAGCGATCTTTGTGTTTGCAATGTTGGAGAATATAATAAAGGTTTGTATCGAGAATCGACGGTGGTTTGTATTGTATACTGGTAAATCTCTGCTGTTAGTTGGTGCACATATGCCTTTTGTTGTTAGCAAACATGTATGTACATTTTTATAGCATGCCGATCGCTTCATCAAACAAATCGCGGCAACGCTGTTGTGTAAAAAAACCTCCAAAAACACGTGCATGTACATTCTCATTTATTAACGCACATCATGTACATAAAGAAATTTCAAGCACATGTTAATATATTGCCGCCATATTGGTTTTCGTTTATCTCGATCATCGGTTATCTCGACACTTTTTGGCAAACCCCTAGGCCGGCGACATAACAGGGTTCAACTGTACCACAATTCTGACCAAATTGAAATTCCCACTGGAGTAAAACAACACACCTGCTATGATAATATACACCAAGTTGCATCAATGAATCTCATGCATCTCTAAAGTTGTAGAGTGGAAAAGAAAGTGTGAAGGAAAACAAAAAATACTGAAGCTTGACCTTGAGGATAGGATATGCAATATTATTAATGATACACATTTTAGTGATTCATGTACAAGCATACCAGGTTTTATCTCTTAACCTGAAACAGCTTTAAAGCTATAGAGCATTGGAAAGTGATATGCAAAACATAAAAATAAAATATTGAGCCCTGACCTTGCCCTTAAAGATAGGACCCACAGTATGGTACACAACACATCATCCAGTGATGATGTACAGGTATAATTTCACCGCTTAATCTCAAATGACTTTAAAGATGTAGAATGGAAGGGAAATTGTCATGGAAACACAATACCGAGCTGTGATCGTGACCCTCAAAATAGGCTTGGTTTTGTCGGATTTTGTGCATACTATATCAGCTTTTCTTAGAAAAGGTAGTTTCTGTGGATTTTGTGCATACTATATCAACTTTCTTAAAAGATATAGTTTTGTGGGAACTTGTGCATACTATATCTGTTTGCCTTTAAAAAAAAGTCAGGGATAAAAATGGTTCAAACTGAGATTCAAACACTAAAAGCTGTAAAATATGACAATACACCACTCCCTCAATAACTCGTGCCCTGATAACTCACGAGCCACTTATAATGCGGGGTCAGTTGTGGATCCCATTTTTTAAACCAGAAAATACCCCAAAAATTGATCCCTATTTGTCGAACTTGAAGAAAACCGCGATCAAAATTGGTAACGGAAACTTTGATATATTGCTCATTTTATCATTGAAAAGGGTAGATAGGACCTGAAAATTTTATCAACTCTATGAAATATCAACTTTTAAAAATAGGTCATACAATTTTTAACATTTTCTTTCCAAATGACATTCTTAGTATGCAGCAATTAACAATATGTAAGGAAATTTTGATCATTGAAAATGCCACTTACGCCGAGTGGAGGCAGTATTTTAATAAATACAAATTAAATAATTCTTTTATCAATTGAATAATTTGTGTTCTAATTCTATCTTTTAGTTCCTTTTAAGTGTAATCATCATAAATGCAATGTGCCCTCTTGAAATTAAACCTGAAATGTGTCAATCTACTGTAACAGCTATGCCTGCAAGCGTTTCTCTGAGAACCTAATTAAGTGACGACCGTGTTTTGATAACTGACTTCCTGAAGTATTTGTTGTATTGTTGCACTGAATTAAAAGCTGGCCTCCTTTGTATTAGCACGTTAATTATGTCTTTTGAATCAAATAAAGGAGGTAGAATAAAAGAAAAGTTAAAAGGAACGAAAATCCAACAAACTTAAAATCTAGCAGCCTTAGTCATATGTCAGGTGAACTCACTTCATTTGATCAACTGAACAATAATCTACATAAACTACCTTAAATTAACTGACTCTTTCATAACTGTGATCAAAGATAACAAGGCAGCCAAGTGAAATGAATACTTTGTAAAACAAAGAGCTTGATTTCACAGATACGTTCCATTGGCAGCAAGCGAGTTTCAGAAAATGATAATAAGTTTCATTATTGCTTCCAATGAAATCGCGCCATCAATACTGTACGAACTGAACAATACAAAAATTTAGTTTCAACGCAGACGATTTTCACATGAAATAAATGTCATGTTTTTTATTTAAAAAAAGGAATCTTGTTTGGTGGTGCATGAACAGTTAGTCTAGTTTCCTGCTCTTGGGACTCCCGATTTGGCAGGATAATATTAACACCACTACAAGAACCAGACTCATCAAGAAAACAAAAAGCAGTGACATAATACACAGATTTGTTCGCGTACATGTGATGCTTGTTGAAACCAGTTGGAATGAACTTTCATATGTAGGACATTTTGAAAATAAATGGTGGTAGGCAAGGGTAGTGGCATGAAGCAAGATGTAATTAAAAAGTCTGAGAAACCATTCTTCACAATTTGTTAGGAATAAGACAGAGTGGCTGCATATTCTGTGGCATTCTAATGAATGTAAACTGTATTATAATAAATCTAAATGACACACTAGGGCAGTCCTGTCATCAACAAGTTGTACAGTGTGTGTAAAGCAGGATTTTGTACAATACTGATATGTGACAATTTTCTGCCTGTTTGTGTGTACCATACCTGAAGCAGTGCATGTCAATTCCACACTCTCTCCATCTACAACAGATAATGTCCCTGGGCCTGCTATTTTCACTTCAGCACGCTGACCTTCCTCAACTGCAATAAGACATAAAAAAGCATATCAACCTTTATTAAAATTCATGTCCAGTGGTTGCTGCTCTCAGGAGGCCTTCTATAAAGAAAAGATTGCCTTATGAGAGATGCAGCTCTTAGTAAGTGGACAAAATGGTGCAAATGCACTAACCTAATGCTGATGAAGGATAAGCTTGCCTCTCTTATCAGAGGTCTTATTAAATCGAGGAAGCAATGTACTGACTTCTGAAGACTCTGACAGTCTGTGATTCAACAAAATTAAATCACATGACAGTTTGCATATTTCAATAAAAGTTAACAGAAAGAATTGATACACCAGCAATATGCTGGAAACGGGTCTTAAAAAAATAGATAATTAGATTCTGGGACCGATAAAATTATATCTGCCACTATCATTATCTAAAAATGGAATAAAAACCAAATTGCGATAAATTAATGAGGCAAACTCACTTATGCAGTTTTGATTCAAGCTAAGATTTTGAACAAATCAACTGCGACATTTTCTACTGAAGTCATGTAAATTAATACATTTTTGATTTAAGCTAAGATTTTGGGTAAATAAACCGAGACATTTTCTACAATAACTAAGATTCCAAGGCAAAAAAAGTTAGACATTTTTTACTCACAGTAAGGTTTTGGAACAAATAAATTCAGGTGTTTTAAGGAAATAGCATGTCTATATAAAATTATGTTATACAACTAAAACTTAGCAATAAATCAATATAATAGCACTAAAAAGGACATCAATTTTAAACAACCTTTTCACAGTGAACATCCTAACCAATAACTATTTAACAACCAAGGGCTTTTGAGAGGTATTTGAGCAGCTCTGAATATCTTCTTATAATTCTTGTTTTTCTTTGAACGTATCAATCAACTGAATGCCAACTGATGGACAAAATAACATTCTATACAATGATCTTTAGATGAACATGCAGCACACTGAACATCTGTAGATATATGCATCTGATGTACAGTAAATTAGGTAAATGACAGTGATGTGAAAATGTAAGAGAGGAAGAACATGTATGCAACTGGGCAAAGTTCATACTGTAAAATCTGTGCTCTCTTAGGACACTCAGAATGAGATCAAGGCTGATGTGAATAAAGTTGACTAATATAATTCTCTGTCACATCCTGCAATTTTGATGTGGTTTCACTGTATAGGTCACAAACCATGGAAGGTATCCCACACTCTGGAAGACTGTTATCTGTGATTTGTTAGTGGAAAGTAGCTGCTGTGAAAGGGTAACTAATGAAGTTATTCAATGCGAAGTGGAAGATATTTCTCTTATCATGGGCATTAATTTGTCAGAATCATTTGAAGCCAGGAAACTTGGTATAACATAGGTCCCACAGTTGTTGATGGCTGATCAAACAAAAAACAGACTTGGGTTGAAACTGCCAAACAGCTATGGGTCAAACAAACAAATGAGTGAACTGAGCCATTTGAATGAGATTGTCACAGGTGATGAAACTTTGACTTAACTTTTCTTTAACCCAGCCCAAGAAAAAATAGTTACCTTCGGATCAGAGAAAACAAGCAGAGGCCACAAATTGCTTGATGTAGTTGGATTGTCAAGGGAATTTTAAACATATTATTTTTCAGTGCAAAAGTCAGTGTTATCAAGGTAGGAGTGCCTGACTTTGCCAGGTGCATGGACATTTTTATGCCTCTAAAATGAAAAAATTCACTCACCATCAGGCAATTAAGCAGTGTCATTGAAAAATTCCCTGGTGCAATCAGTCAATTCCCCATACTATTATGTAACTGTCAAGTGCCATCAGGTAACTCCCCAGTGCTACTGGGTAATTTCCTAATGCCATATGATAATTCCCCAGTACCACTGGGTAATTCCCTATTAGAACTGAGTAGGTCTGCAGTGCAGTAATTCCTGTCAATGGGCAATCCCTTAGTAACAATGGGCATTTCCTCCGCAAATCTTGGTCTACATTGTTTACTTATGCAATCAGATAGAAAGAACTGTGTCAACTCTCATGTCATTAAGTGATGGCAGAGCTGGATCTATGCTGAAGGTAGATCGTTGAGCCCAAAAGAAAGTCAAGGGTGTGTCTAAACAGTGTAATGGACACAACCTATAAAACTCAAACTAACTAATGTACTGTCTTCTCTCCTTGTAAATGGGTAAATACAATAAGCCTCACTTTACAGTCTGGGTAAATATAATAAACCAACTTTAAAGTATGGGGAAATACAATAAGCCTGACTTCACAGTCTGGGTAAATACAGTAAACCTGTTGTTACATTATAGGTAAATATAATAAACTGGACTTGGCAGCATGAGTAAATACAGTAAGCCTCACTTTACAGTATGGGTAAATATAATAAGCCTGACATTACTGTGTTAAAAAAACTTTGAGACTATAGAGACATAACCTACCAATGAGCTGTACTCTATCCTCTGTTCTGCCACCAACATTCTCTGCAACACAAGTATAATAGCCTGTATTCTCCTTGCCAACATTAGTTATGTCCAGAATAGCTGTTCCTTCTTCTAGTGGGAAATTAACCTGTGGCACAATGTCACCACGTCTTGGGGCCGAGGGGTCAATCCAAAATACAGTGGGAGTTGGCTCTCCTTGTGCTATGCATTCCATTCTCACCTGCTGACCAACGATAGCATAAATTGTCTTGCTAGGCTGGATCACAATTGTAGGAGGACCTTAAAACAAAATGAAGAGACAGCTCTAATTATTTTATTCTAAGAAACTGGAATAGTCTGAGTGTTATCCAGTCTGATATGCAAGCCAACAACAATAATGAGAGAGAGAGAGAGAGAGAGAATTGTGTTCCACACTTTAAGCATATGACTTATCAAGCTATTTATACAAAGATAATAAAGATGATGTTGTGTTATTGATTATACCAAGATATTACCTATGCAAGGGGATAAATTACCTATCCCTTCTACTGATTCCAAGGAGACAAATTACCTATTCCCTCTTCTGAAGGCAAGGGATAAATAACCTATCCTCTCTACTGATTCCAAGGGGACAAAATACCATTGCCTTCTACTGGTTTCATAGGGATAAATTACCTATCCCTTCTACTGATTCCATGGGGGAAAATTACCTATCCCTCCAACTGATGCCAAAGGGATAAATTACCAATCCCTTCTACTGAAGTCAACCAAAATAGTTGAGATAAATCAGATGAATAATGAAAGAATGGGAATGCATTACCAGTAGCCAACAATTTGATAAACTAGTTTCATCTTTTGTGAACATATCAAAACATAATTCAAAATGAAATAATTTTTATTATTTTTAATCAATCAATTTAATTTAAATCATTTACTATAACTATTATAACTCAATCATAAATTTGAACTTGGGTTCTAGAATAGATCAAAGCCATTATATATTGGACTGTGACACATGGTTTGATTTTTCAGGCTTGGTCACATGATATTTACATCTAATTTTGGAAAGGTACAATTATTTTTATGAGGTGCCTGTCTGTTGAACTACAGGCTGTTAATATTACAATACCAGTCATTGGCAGAGAATGTCATGAAAAACATGATTGAGGGCTGTAAAACCTGCAAAACGTTAACTGGAATGTTATCTGATATACCTTTAAGGGATATACATGTCTTTTATGCAGAGTAAGCACTCAGTAAAAGGTCTGAAGGTAATGAGATTTAATAAAGAATGTGACTTTTTTTTGCACTCACATTTTGAACAAAGAAAACGTTAGAAAAATCAAATCCTGTGATGATGCAACATCATTCTAGTCCTCTGTATCTAAACTCATGTCCAAACATAAGTATGCTGCATGAGACAAATACACTTGTACATTAAGCTTAACAAACACAGAATGGTGAATCCAGATTCATGACTCCTTAAATCCATACTAATCCTGAAAATTTCTGGGAAGTATTTCTTACCTCGCACAATAAGCGTAGCAGTGGCAGTGGTGGTTCCCATTTCATTGGTAGCAGTACAAATGTAAGACCCCTGTTCTTGCTGGGTGGTTCCCTTGAACATTATTACACCATTCTCCATCACCTCTGTACGCTCTGTAAGCTGCAATCCTCCAACCCTATATAGATCAACCAGTAATGTTACTATATGTTGGGAGTCTAACAAAAGGAATCCAAATTTCAGGATTCATGGTTGTGACATTAGATGTTAAGAATCTGTTATTTCGAAAAGTAAGCATGCAGGAACTTTCATGGTTGTACATTAACTGGTCTTAGTGTTTCCTGTAATATTTTGTTTTCTTTAGACCTGAACCTACTAGCATCAAATGTCTTATATTTTTCAAGTACATTAAGCTCTAGACCATTATAATGTCATTTATTATTATACCATGGTTCATGATATAAGAGAATTATGGTCATGAATCCCATTTCATAAAGTGGTAACAAAATTATATGAAATATGACTTTATTATATGGCTGTATCACTATAAAACAGTAAACTCCATGGCTCGCATCAACAGCATTTTAATATGGGAGTACTGTACCAGGAAAACAATTTTTTTTTGTTGCCAAGACTTATATGGATGTAAAAAATATTGCTTTTTTTTTGCATCCCATAACTTATAGGCACAAAAAAATGTAAAGACTATATTAGCAAGATTGAACATGACACACAGCACTTGGCAGCTCTTTTAATAACCACCTAAATGAACTGTTATAAACTAGTATGATTGTTCTTGCTGTTAATTTGCATGTGCATATTTTCCAATTACTCCAACAGGAAATCAAATAGAAAGACCTCATAATTCAATGGCAAGATAGAGTTTACCCAGGAGACCTGTTCTACAATGTACTTACATGGTGCAAATCGTGCTTAGCATCACTTATATTCTTGTTTATTCCAGAAATATTAGTTGCAGATTTTGTTTTATTCAGATTACATTTCACCCAGATATACATAAGTTTCATTTACTTTGATCCATGTCATGCAAGTTACTGTTTCCAAGTGATTTTAAGCAATCCAAAAAAATGATGTCGTCTATATGAAAATGTACACATATTTAATTGTATAAGTCACATAACCAATATATATTTACATAACTGTCATACGTTCATGACAAAATGATCATAATACAGGTTAAAATTATGAATAGTTATGCATATTTGATTTAATTTATATCTGATTTAATATAATTATTTGTTTGCTAGCTTTAATTTTTTAAAAATTCTATTACATGCTATTGTAATATAACTTTATTTACTGGATTTTATATTTACATATACATTGTATATAATGCTGACCTAGTTCCTGACATTGATTTAGGACCAGTAAGGGTTCTGCTAAACAAGTTTTAAAAAAAAAATCTTTCTCATAGTAAGATTCATAAAGAGGAATCAAGGCCATACTTGGAGTACGTGACAAATAACATCTGTTTATTTTTACAAACTTTTGGTTTTCCCAGAAGGCTGAACTCTTGATCTCCATCTGGGAATCTGTTTTGCATTATAGTTAGACTTATCATTAATGTTTTGAGAAGGAACTGTCATTAGTGCCTTAACACTTAAGACATCCAGTTATTTTATGTTGTGACCAGTTTGGGGCTAATTATTTTATTTCTTCAAATTATTTTAAAGAAAAGGGATTCTTTTTCCTGGAAATACTAGTATTCCAAATTAATTCTTGGACAAGGACATTTATCAAAACTTTTTAATGATAGGACTTCTAATATTTAAATTCTTGGATTAATTTTGGATGTGATTGGTAAAACTGCAAGTTCTTTTTCTCATTTTTATCATGTTTTTTAGGGAAATAAATTATATTTTGTTAAGTTTTACAAAGCTTAATGTAACATGAATAATGACCAATTAAGGTCATCATTGATCCATTTTACTTTTGTGTTTTGCCTTAACAAAATTATATTTGCAACACACTAGCAAGCTGGTTAGTTTGGTGTCTCATTTGTTTACAACTGTTGGATATGTATTTTGTTTTCTGACAGAAATCAAAGCCATTTAATCATTTAACCCTGAAACTGGCTTGGGTAAAGAGGATTTTGTCTGGCAGCTATGCCAGTACTTTGATGTGTAATTGCCTTTTACTCCATAATATTAGCATGTTTGGCATAGCTGTGTAAACAGCAAGGTCAATTACATGAATGTGAACTACAACTGAGTATTTATGGTATTATATTTATTTATGAAGCATTATTTCTGAAACTTCTTCATTTTATTTTAGTGTTATTAATGAAATTTAATGCAATGGTACCCATAATTCCAAACCAAAAGTTGTACTTCATTCAGAGCAAGTCAAAATCTTCAATGTACATGTGATGAAGCCATGATGTAAATATGCTAACTAAATGCAAATACTGAACCAAAAACTGTTGTTGTTTTGGTGATGTCAAACTGGGATCACATTTTAATGAGTTAAGCATTTACACTTTCGAAGCAAAATAAAAACATAATTAATGGTGTACTAATACAAAATTCCAATGCAATAATGCATAAACAAACAGCAAAAGAGACAAAAGGGAGAGGTACTACAATCTGTTAATGCTCAATTCTTGTCAGCATTTGATCAAATTATACATGTCTGAATCAGACAGAAATAATATCATGAGGAAAAATTAAATATATTTATTGAATTTTCAAAATATATTATTTTTATAACATTTCCACATAATAATTCATGATGATAATTTCTAAAACAACTACAAAGTTGAAGGTGTCCCAAGACTTATACTACATGAAAAGAATGTAATGGTTTCATGTCCCAACATTTATAGATAAAAAAAATTACTTTCGGAAATAATTAAAAATGTCCCAAGGCTTATAGTATACCAAGACATACAGTCATAAAGGTATGCATTATGACTTCATTATATGGATGTTTCACTATAAAGCAATAATGTATTCATTGATATTTCATAATTAAAATGTCCCGCTGTAAAGCAATATGGTATGCATCATTACTTCATAATTAGAATATCTCACTGTAAAGCAATATTGTACCAGAGATCTTGCTAGGATGTTAACCTATTTTGGCAAAAATATGAGTCCCATTAGCAAAAGCTGCAATCCCCATAAGCATATTTGGCACACCTAAAGTGGCTAAATGTCCAAATGAGAAGAAACAGTGGTTGTCATTGAGTTGAATTTTCCAAACTCTTTTCATAGCTGACATATAGCTCTTCTTTGTCCAACAAAAAGTGAGACTGAATTTTGTCAATTCAAGGAAAGGTCTAATTCCAAACACTAGGCCAGGCATCACACACTTTCTTACATTTGGCTACTGTTCCTTCCAAACTATCAGTTGTAGCAACTTCAACACTCTTCTGAATCTCATTACAATCTTCATCAGTTTGCCATTTAACCCCAAAATACTTACTCAAATTTTGCAAATGGCATTATGTCTAATTCTCTACATGTCTTGATTCTGAGGTCCCAAATACTACTTATTCTGCTGCACTAAGAAACGAACACAATAATGAAATCTAATTTTGTTTTGATGTACTCTTGTACTCTTTCTGCCTCTGAATTCAGTCATTGTAAATATCATCACATTTTCCCACCATTCAGTGTTTTTGAGACCTCTGTGTATTTATCATTACTTCATATTTATAATGTCCATCTATAAAGCAATAAATTCCATAACTCCCATGGACACAATTAGCTCAATTTGTTAACACTTAATAGCACGCAAACTATAACAGCACAATTATGATAAACCAATGTTTCTTAATGTCTGTTAAAAGCATGCTATTAAGCACTTGTCCAAAATTAGTCGTTCTAAATATTTAATTGAGAAACAGAATTCAACTTGAGAACATATTAAATTGAGAGGTTTTGTGAAAGTCACACTTGATGCAAACCATTGCCATTTAAATCACTGTGTCTCATGAATTGCTTTTATTTTGATTTTTTTATATAAAAGAAATATCACTCCCAATAATTAATGGCACATCAGCAGAATGGCTACATTGTGCCAATAAAAAGTTGTAAAAAAAAATAAATATACAGAATTGTCAAAACAAAAGTAGAAAGATAAACCCTTTCAAAAAAACTGTAAACCTGAGGTATGACAAGTCATAATAGGTAAAAGGTAAAGAAAGTCAGATAAATGAAACTGGATTAATGTGATTTATCGGCATATGGGAAATGTATTTCTAGCACATATATACTGGTAAATAGAACTTACCTGGACCATGTTACTTTCGGTGGTGGGTCACCATCCATCACTCTACATTGGAACAGAGCACTGCCTCCAACAGAAACAGTCTGGGTACCTTCTGGATACATGTCAATCTTTGGCCTCATTCGTCCTGAAAAAGTAGTGATCCTATCCTGAGTGATGTAACACAGATGCATTCAGAATACTCTAAGAACAAACTTGTCTATAAGAGAGAGACTCAGCTGTAAGCAAACCAACACATATCTTTTGAAAATATTTTTGTTAATATTATAGGACTGGTTTATCTCAGAAAAAAGGGACTTGTGTTAAACGTTGCAATATTCTGTTGATAATTTGATGACAGATGACGTTTTAAACAACCTGTAGAATAAAGTATGCTTTCTGCATACAGTGTTCAGACCTTTTGTTTTAGAGAAAATATTTTTACAGAACTAAGCTAGTTATAAGAAATGAATGGATGAACGCAGGCAGACAGACACAGAAGATGATTACAACACAGGTGGTCTTTAATGATGATGTGCCCTATGGATTTGATTGTCTTGTTGGTTTTAGTGGCACTTTTAACACATTACTGACACCCATGCAGCCAACCTGGGCTGGCCTAGGGCCCTAAGGAATAAAATTAGCTTTAATGTTTTGCAATGATATTAAGGAGTTGAGATCAACATAATGTATCTAAGCCAATCACTCACTTTCCACTTCAACTATTCCCCAGTCCTGGTCTGATCCAGCAATGTTTTCTGCACGGCAAACATAAATTCCTCGGTCTTCCATTGTTGCTTGAGTGATTCTCAAAATGTCTCCATCAATCTGAAAGATGTAAACTTAAATTGATTAATACAGGCACTTTGCTTTAGAAGACTGAGGATGATACCTGAAGTTTCTAAGACTAAAGGTTGTTGTTGTTGTTGTTGTTGTAGGGTTTATTGCCATTTTGCAGCACACGATAGGCTATACATGGCAGCCAGTATTAATGGTGGAGGTAGAACCCGGGAAATGCCTGGAAAGAACCATCGACCCACGAGAAGCTACTGGCAAAGACTAAAGGTAATGGACGAAAACAAATTGCTCCACAAACAACTCCTAGTGGCAAGTTGGTTTAAAAAAAATCCCACTGTAGTCTCCCTATTGGCTTCAAAACCTTAAATTCCTTGATCCTGCTTTAAAACCTAAGTAAATTTATTATTACTACTACTATTTACTACTACTATCCTACTATTTATACATGAAAAGTAATTCTCTGTGTTATTGACTATTCAATTATAGATGACAACCACTTCTGTTTAAAAAAAACAAATAACAAACAGTAAACACCAAATTTACTCTTAAATTCAGGATGTTCAAGCTGACTGTTCGGCTTAGTAGGGTCACCTGGCACAAAGATTTTAATTTATGGGGAATAACAACGATACACATTGTTTGAGTGATGGGACTACAAAGTGGAAAGCTGAAACAATTTCTTTAAAAATCTCAAGATTTGGACACAATAAAGGGTATTCAGTACTAGCAAGGATAATCATCATTGTCAGGATGTGAACCAGAGAGGATATTCAGTACTAGAAAGGATATTCACTATTAGAAATGATATTCAGTACTAGAAAGGATATTCAGTACCAGAAAGAATATTCAGTAATAGAATTCAGTACTAGAAAGGATATTTAGTACCAGAAAGGATATTCAGTATTAGAATTCAGTACTAGACAGGATATTTAGTACCAGAAAGGATATTCAGTATTAGAATTCAGTACTAGAAAGGATATCCAGTACCAGAAAGGATATTCAATATTAGAAAGGATATTCAGTACCAGAAAGGATATTCAGTATTAGAAAGGATATTTAGTAGAAGAAATGATAATCATCAATGTCAGAATTAGGATATTCAGTACTATAAGGATATTCATTACCAGAAAGGATATTCATTGTTAAAAAGGATATTTAGTACTAGAAAGGATACTAAGTATTAGAAAGGATATTTAGTTGGGTTTTTTTAATCCAGTACAAAAGATGGTGTGCAGTACTATAAAGGATATTCAGTATTAGAAAGGATATTCAGTACTATAAAGGATAATCATTAATGTCAGGATGTGAACCAGAAAAGGTATTCAGTACTAGAAAGGATATTCAGTACCAGAGAGGATATGCAGTACTAGAACATGCAGCACTGTCAGATTATTCATTTCTAGAAAGGATAATTTTTACTATCAGGATGTGAATCAGAAAGGATATCCAATATTAGAAAGACTTTTCAGCTCTGTCAGAACTTTCATTCAGTTCTGTTGGTGCCAGAAAGGGTGTGACATTATTCATGTTCCCATATTCTCACAACAATAGGAGTAAACAACTCAGGCTCAATATGTAAAATCTGTTATGATACATGTATATAATTTTCTGAATTTAGCAATCAAGGAAGAGGCTTAAAAATTCCTAAATGATTTACCTTTCTAACTTTATTCTAGTAAAGTTATAACAGTTGAAGT
Source organism: Sinohyriopsis cumingii (assembly GCA_028554795.2). Classification (NCBI taxonomy): domain Eukaryota; kingdom Metazoa; phylum Mollusca; class Bivalvia; order Unionida; family Unionidae; genus Sinohyriopsis; species Sinohyriopsis cumingii. Next base: position 43,207,774 of record CM068838.1, read on the forward strand.
TTTGGAACAAAAGCTTCAAGCTACCGGTCCCAAAAACTTAATGATCTATAATTTTAATACTCATGAAGTTTGACTATATAGCTTTCTAATTTCCTAAAGTCTCCCTCTTGAGCTGCTGAATTAGGCAGAAACAAACATACAGGGTCCTCCAAATTCGAATTATAATACATGTGAGCCTCTCAGTTGTGAAGTTTTTCCTCTCTGTGGAGTGTCTGCTGTCCCTTCCATCACTTACTAAAATCTCCAATGTAAAAAAATTATTATATAAAGAATTCCAGAACAGAAATCTTTCGTTTTTTCACACCTTCCTTCAAGTGTACAGTACAGCTCACATGATTTTTCAAAACCTCACATATCACAATGCGGGATTTAGTTCTCTCCATGTTGATGCTCCATGACACAGCAATAAATACCTGCAAATCACCACTGCACCTCAGCAGGCATGCCGATGTCAACTCCACTGTGGAGGGCCTAATTAACATTACTGATTGACATTTGAACAGCCAATGAATGAAGACCACCCATGCAAATTCGGAGACATCAAGAGTGATTTACACTCCAACACCATTTAAAAAATCAGCGATCTTTATTTCAATCATATATTTGGACAATAACAAAAAAAAAACAATTTGAAAAGTTTTGTATAATCAGTACATATAGAAAAGGTTGGTTGACTTCTTTTACAAGTTTATGATTTTACTTCATTCAAATAAATCTGAACAAATGTATGCACTAACTTGACATGGGGCATACATTGTTGAGCATCTCTTGAACAATGTAAATTTATCCTACTATTTATACATGAAAAGTAATTCTCTGTGTTATGGACTATTCAATTATAGATGACAACCACTTCTGTTTTAAAAAAACAGATAACAAACAGTAAACACCAAATTTACTCTTAAATGCAAACCACATTTTGTCTTTAAACAGCAAAGACCCAGTCATGAGGCTAAATATCGTGTACACAAGTATGAACAAGTTCAATTTTGACTGCACGCATTGTTATGTATATTTGATTCAATTTAATTGTTTGTTTGTTTGTTGTAATTTTTTATATATTCCAATACATGCTACTGTAATGTAACTTTATTTACTTGATTTGACATTGTCCAGAAATTCAGTTCAGTTCCGTTTGACCAGACTGTTATGGACAAACACCAAATATAGAAACATTGTATCTAGTATTTGACCTTGATTCTAAACCAGTGATTGTTTTGGTAAACAATTTTTTTAAAAAAGTTTGTGTGATTTTTCTCAGAGTAAGAATAATTAAGTTAAGTCAAGGTCATACCTGGATTATGTGACAAATAGCATGTATCAATTGACCCCCATCCAGGAATCTGTTTTGTGTCTTAGACTTATTACTGATGTTTTGAGTTGTCAGTTTAGCTCCCAACATGTTGTGACAAGTTTGAGTTGGAATTTTATTTTATTGGTCTCAAGTGATTCTTTACCCTGGAAATACATTAGTGCTTCTACAAAATTCTTTGACAAAGACATTCACTGAAATCTATATGGAATTCAAAACTGGAATAATATTTTCTGTGCTTCAAAAAGAAACTGTTGACATAACAGCACTTCACATGTTACAACATGTCATCATCTTCCATTTTGGATTTCATCAGCATTCGAACAGATTCATTCAGGACGTTTTATTACTAGGACTTCTATTTGTTAATTCTTGGATTATTTCTGGATTTGATTCGTAAAACCATTTTCTCTCCATTTTTCACTTGATATTCAAGGAAATAAATTATTTGTTAAATTTACAGAGCTTGTTGTCTTCACTCTTTTCTGTTACTTTTAATAAGCGCCTAGACTCGTAATAAGAAAATTGGGGGCTCATCTTTGGCATACAAACTTTGGCTAAAATATTTCAGAAAACTTAGTTTTTCGAAATTTAAATTCACCTAGTTTCAGTCCCAAGTATTATTTCACATTCTAGAAATCTTAAGTGAAACCAACAGGCTTTTTCAGTGTCATCAAATGTCATCAAAAGTGGAGAGCTTTCTTTCAAATCCTACCCAGGAACAGTTAGACCTTTTGAAAAAAGATGAATTGCTTCAACTTGTCAAAAAATATGATCTTTCTGAGGAAAAAGCTTCCTTAACAAAGCAAGAAATAAAAAATATTTTTGTCCAGTATTTGGTGGAAAAGAATATTTTGGATAAAAGTGTCTTGATTTCAATCAGTAAGTCTGAATCAGACTCTGACAAAAGTAAAGTAATTAAAGTTAAAATACATGATGGAATTAGAGTTAAGAAAGCTGAAACTTCAGAAAGATAAAAAAGAAAAACATATGCAGTTGAATTTGTAGAAAAAGAACAAATGTTATTGGAGAAAGAGGAAAAACAGATGCAAATGCAGTTAGAAGTGCAGAAAGATAGAGAAAGACAAATGCAGTTACAGAAAGAATAAATGCAGTTACAGAAAGAGAAGAAACAGATGCAAATGCAGCTGCAATCTGAGAAAGAGGAAAGAGAGAGACATAATTATGCAAATGCAGAGAGACAAGGAAGAGAGGGAATATCAGTTTAGAATAAAAGCAATAGAGCTGGCAAGTGAAATGTGCATTTCCACTTGACATACAAAGTTTAGATGTTACTAAGAATATTAGGTTAATGCCCCCTTTTAGAGATAAAAAAGTAGACAAATATTTTCCTCAGTTTGAAAAAATTGCTGAAAAGTTGAAATAGCCAAGGGAGCAATGGACTCCATTATTACAATGTGTATTTAATGGTAAAGCTAGTGATATTAACTATTCACTGTCACTATAGTAAAGTGCTGACTATGATCTGGTAAATGGAATGTATCTTAAAGGGTTATGAGTTGGTCCCTAAGGCTTATTGGCAAAAATTCAGGAATTATAAAAAGAAAGCTGGACAAACTCATGTCGAATTTGCAGGAGAAAAAATGCAGTTATTTTATCGATGATGCTTAGCCAAGAAAGTTGATCAAGAATACGAAAATCTCAAACAACTTGTATTTTGAATAGTTCAAGAACTGTGTCCATAGTGATATTAAGACTTATCTCAAGGTTGAAACTTTGGAAAATGCTGCTCATACTGCTGACGAGTATTTCTTAGCTCATAAAATTCCTTTTGCAAGCAAGTCTTCCACTCGGCAGTATTCTAGTAGAAAAGTATATCAGCCTAATACAAGCCCTTTCTAAATTTAAATATGGCACAACTTTTAGAAATCAAGCTTCTGATAAGCTTGATCAAAAATCCTTGTACACCGCCCCCTCGATAACTCACGCCCGGATAACTCGCAATCCCGCTTATAACGCGGTGTCTGTCTTGGCTCCCGATTTTTTCCAGAGAAAATGTATTTAAAATGTCTTTAAAATATGCTGAACATGAAAAAATTACGAGAAGAATTGATAAATTAAACCTTGATACATTGCTCGTTTTATCATCGAAAATGGTGATTAATGCCCGTAAAAATATAATCCATATTTTGAAATTTTTAAGTTCTAAAAAAGAATTAATTTCAGAGATCTCGAAAACGCTTAATTACGCGTATTTGGACGCCAATTTTTGATCTGGGACGCAGAAAATCACTGAGGCGGGAGTCCTCCATACGCATGTAATAGGTGTGCGGGAAAATTCAAAGATTTGCCGGTCCTGTTTCAGCCACCTGCTTCGTGGGAAAATGTGTTGATCAGTTAACTGTGCTGATATTTACAATGACAGAATTCAGTGACTGAAAGACTCTTTGATGTACTGTTGCCATTTTATAAGAGTACATTAAACAAAAAAAAAAAAAAGAACATGATGCAAGAGCTAGGCGGCTAGTTCAAAGGCTTTGACTAGCGGCCGAGTGAGAAAATGTACTGATATTTAGTGATTGACTTCAGAGGCAGAAAGACCCAGTTTTAAAATCCTAGCGAGACCTCTGTTTAAAGATATCATATATTATGTAAGTTTTTATGATAAATAGTTGTCAGTATACTGTAAATAAACAGTCTGGTGAAATAGCTATCAATGAAAACTTCTGGTAAATGCTAACAGGTGGCAACAGAGAATGAAATAAACACCAGTTAAACGTCTTCCTGTGTGAAAGTCACATTCTAATCCTTTAATTCCATTTCAGTGTAAACATTATAATCACAACATATGTTCATTGAAAACATGAAAAGAGTCAATCGACCGTCACATCGAAACCCGTGAGTACTTCTGTGAGAACCTAATTACATGTACATGCCAGCTTTGTTTTGATCAACAACTTGGGGATGTGTTTGTTGCATTTAAAAAAAATCGATTACAAGAGACCTCGGGTGCTGGATTAAGGGTCTTGAAGCTGCCTTTGACGTAAAGCAAAACAGTAACAGAGACAACGACGATGATAGTGACTTCGAATGTTTCAGTGAAACTGATGTCATTAATGCCGAGGCTGTTTGGGAGAAATTCATACAGACTCATGGTTCTGAGACGGGCGTTTCTCTTGATATGGAGGAGTGGATTTGTGCTGACAATGATTGCCCCACAGCCGAATACATGTCAGATGAAACTATAATTATTTCTATAGCTAACAAAATTTGCAGCAGAAGACGATTCTAACTGGAGTAACACAAGTGTTGAAAGTGATGCAGACGCAGATGTTGCACCCGTGGGGGTGGGCCCTCTGCACAGGAAGCAATCAAATATTTTGATATTGCCATAAGGTGGCTGGAGAGCCAAAATGTTGACTACATAAAGCTCATGCAGTTGAGAAATCTGAGAGATTTTGCTCGGCGGCAGAGAAACCAAGGAGTAACACACAAAAAAAAAAAATAACTGATTTTTTCAAAAAGTGAATTGATATTTGTCAAGCGTGGCACAAACGGCAAGTATTAACTTGTTCTAATTTACGTTGTTTTAAATTTGTAGACCAATTAAATACGTCTGTACTGATTAACCCTTGTTTTTTTTGTTTTCCATCTTACTTCTATCACATTTAAAAATATTTATCTATCGTTCGATCGACACTGTTTCTCGAAAAGAGTCGATCTTTTGTATATAAAAAAAAATGTCAAATTTGGATCAAACAGTAAAACTAGAATGTATCCAATTCAACATAAAAATTAGTGATGTAGTACACAATGTGTGAAGTGGTACACATGTTAAGCGAACGGAAACCACGTGGAATAATGTTTTCGATGATCGCCTCAATATACTGTAATTTATCCTGAAATTAATGTTGTCCTATGAGGAAATAATAAAGTACACCGTTATGAAGAGATATTTATTAACATTTAATCTCAGAACGATTATAAAGTGAGTATTCAACAGCATAATCTGCCAAAACCCCCCCCCCTTATTTCTCCGTTATGTCGTCAATCACTTTATTGGCTTTGGGCTTATTTTATAGGTCCCTCGATGACTCGCGCCTCACTTATAGTGCGGTCGATGTTTCTGGACCCCGATGTGCGCGAGTTATCGAGGGAGTGGTGTATGTGTACCTAAGAGGTCAAGGTCACAGTCATGTATTGAGAGCAATACATTTGGTGGGTCTAATAAAACCCAGTCTTATTTTATTATGGAGAATTATGAAACATTCATGTTGAAGGGGTTTTATAACTCTTGGGTGATTCAGACAATCTTATCCCTATTAAAATTTTAAGGGACACAAGAGTTTCTCAGAGTCTTTTATTATCAGGTACTTTACCTTTTTCTGAGAAGTCTTCTTCTAATGAGAGTGTTCTTATTCAGGGAGTAGAGTGCGGCTTTGTTAATGTTCTTCTCCATTGTGTGAATTTGTCATCAGACTTAGTGTCAGGACCCGTCACAGTCGAAACAGTGTCTCCTTTACCCACTGAGGGCATTCATTTATTACTAGGCAACATCCTAGCTGGAGCTAAGGTTGTGGTTGATCCACTTGTAACTGACAAGCCTTGTTTGGATCAGTCGATCCTATTGAAAAAGACTTTCCTGATCTATACCCAGCTTGTGCAGTTACTAGAGCTATAGCAGTGAAAGCTTTTGAGAATGATATTGATCAGGAAAGTGTTCCTTTAGCTGACACATGTATTGGTCAGGCTTTTGATGAGGTCACTTTCACTCCTTGTTTGGATCAATCAGAAGTTAATGATCACAGTGATCCTCTTTTAACTACTAATTATCTTTATCCTAATCAGGGTGAAAAACAACAATCACTTGTCATCGAACAGAAAAAAGATCATGAGATCTCCTGTTTGTTTCAAAAGGCCATTAGTGAAACTGAAGCCAACGATGAACCTGTTTGTTATTTCATTAAATATGGGATTCTTATGTGAAAATGGGAGACCTCCTGAGGTACCTGCTGGTGATGAGTGGTTAGTGAACTATCAAAGTGTAGTTCCAAAATCATACAGACAGGAAATACTAAGTCTGGCCCATGAAACTCCTTTTGCTGGTCATTTAGGGATTAATAAGACTTATCACAAGATCTTGAATCACTTCTATTGGCCAAAATTAAAAGTGATGTTTGTAAATACTGCATATCTTGTCATACTTGTCAAGTGGTATGAAAATCCAATCAGAAGATAACTAAGGCTCATCTACAACCTATTCCTGCATTTGATGAACCATTTAGCAGAATAATGGTAGATTGTGTTGGTCCGTTACCTAAGACTAAGTCAGGTAACCAATGTTTGTTGACCATTATGTGTGCATCAATAAGATTCCCAGAGACAATTCCATTGAGGAATATTAAATCTAAAACGTAAGTAAAAGCTTTGATAAAGGTTTTTACTCAATTTGGCCTTCCCAAATCTGTCCAAATTTATGTCTGGAATTTTCCAGCCAATTATGCTTCAATTTGGCATTCATTAATTCAAGTCAAAAGTAAAATTATGGTTTGACAGAACTGCAACGGAGAGAACTTTTGAGTCTGGTAATAGAGTTCTGTCTCTCTTGCTCATTCTTCAAAATTGTCTTCAGATTAGATATTACGGCCCTTACAAAGTTAAGAAAATGAATGAGTTAAGTTATAATAATAGTAGTCCTGGGATTTAAATAAATTAAAGGAGTGTGAGTATGTTGAGAGATAGCCAGGTTAATGATGCAATTAATTTAATTGTACCTGTACAAGTTAAACCTATAGATGCTAAGGTCAAGGCTATCTCTGAATTCGATGTGCTTGTCAGTAAAAGGCAGCTATTGTGATTTTTGGGTATGGCTGGACACTATCAGAAATTTTGTTCCAATTTTTCCATAATTGCTGAACCCCTGACAAATTTACTGAGCAAGAAAACCAAACTTCAATGGACTGAAAAAAGTTCAGGAGGCTTTTGACAAGTTAAAGGCCATACTTAAAAGTGCACCACTTCTTACAGCTCCAAATTTCAGTCAATCATTTAAACTCTGTTAATACAAGTGATGTTGGGGTTGGAGCAGTATTAATTCAAGAAGAAAAAAATGGTGTTGATCATCCAGTGTGCTATTTTTCTAAGAAATTAATAAGCACCAAAGAAATTATTCAACAATCGAGAACATTTTGAAGTTACATTAGTTCAGCTCCTTCTCTGATTATCGTGTTTAGTGATCAAAACCCCCTTACTTTCATCGGCAAGATGAAAAATAAAAAACAAAGACTACTAAGTGGAGTTTGTTGTTACAGAAATATAAATTGACGTCAGGCACATCAAGGGAAAAGATAATTTAATAGCAGATGTACTTTCACATGTATAGAAATATATTATTTCATGTATACTTTGTATCATTCATAAGATTTCTTCTTATGTTATTTTTTATAAGCCACATGTATAATTGACCTATGGTAAAAAGAAAGCTTTATTATAGAAATCTTTCTTTTCTTTTATGGGGGGAAGTGTTATGTATATTTGATTTAATTTAATTGTTTGTTAGTTTTAATTTTTTTAAAGTTCTATTACATGCTACCATAATGTAACTTTATTTACTGGATTTGACATTGTCCAGAAATTTAGTTCAGTTCTGTTTGACCTGACTGTTACAGATAAACACCTAATAATAGAAACACTGTACCTAGTTTCTGACCTTGATTCAGAACCAGTGATAGTTTTGGTAAACAACTTTTTTTTATTTTCTATTTTTTTGTTCTTTCTTAAAGTAAGAATATTAAGTCAAGGCCATACCTGGAATACGTGAAAAACAGCATGTATCAATTGACTCCCATTAAGGAATCTGTTTTGCGCCTTAGTTAGACTTAATACTGATGTTTTGAGAAATAACTGTCAGTCAGGCTCCAAAGATACATTGTGACGAGTTTGAGTTTAAATTTTATTTTACTGAATTTCAAAAGATTATTTTCTTAGTAAATACATAAGTGCTCCTATAAAACAGTGTACTATAAGTGACTGGCCATTTAATCTATGAGTTAGATTGTTCTTTCTGACCAGGATATTTTTGTTCTTTCATTCATCACAAGATAAATTTGTTTCAAAAAAATGGAATGGCATAGGGTCCTCTTGTACACTACAAATCAGAGCAAGACAATCGATTTTAATCCTTCATCAACCATTTCAGAAAATTATATAGTATCTCAAATAAAGACTTGACTTCAGCAGATTTTCTACAGAAATTAAGGCAATGACCATTGTCAACACTGTCATAAAATATTAGCATCAAAAGATGATGTCAATTTCTGCTTATAAAAGGTGCACTGGCAGGAAATTATTTTTCTTTCCTCCATGATGCTTTAATGTCTAGAACAGTAAAAATAATGTACCACTTATAAACTTTTCCAGATTTCACTTGTGTACATGTCATTTTATAACTGATAACATTTAGTAACAATAATTCTTAAGAGTGCTTAAAAATTTTAACATGTCATGAAGAAGATAAAGTAAAATTTGCTCAGCATTAATAAGCATTTTAGACTTATTTCTGAAAATTAAATTTGTGCGATATTCTTGAAAACATAATCAGAATCACAAAATACTTTCATGGCAGGAACATCTTTTTGGACTGTTTTTCTACTGTTGAATTGTAAAAGCAGCAGTGGACTTTTCTATCTACTTAAGATAATTCTACAACAAGGAATCAAATGATCAAGTGTCATAGGTCTCATTATTAGTAACAAATGGTCAAATTACACCTTTATAAGCTCAGTGTAAGACCACTGTCCATCTAAAACAATTAATCTTATTTCAATCTCTCTATCTCACCTCATTAACAAATAATCTTTACATGGGTGATATGATTGCTGCAAGGAATGGAAGACAATGGACATATAAATGCAAACATTTTATATTAGCTCTCTTGATTAGTTCACAAGTTCTTCTTCCTGTCACAGATATTTCTTTTATGGGAACCAAAAAGTGAAATATCGTGTGGGTATGCAGTACAAGTCAACAAACTGCTCATTCAATAATAAAAAAACACTATTCACTTAACCCAGAGGCCATTTTCATCAACAAAAATGACAAAGAAAACAAACCTGCATAAGAGCTGCTGTTATGCTTTTAGGTTATCAGTTTGCACATGAAATTAACATATTAGTGGCAAAGGAATCTAATCATGCAGATGGCTTCAAATGTTTTAGCTTACATATAAGTCTGTGTGTGATTTGGATTTTTAACGTCGCTTTAACAATTTTTCAGTCATATTGCTACAATGTCTGCAGTGTAGCAGTTTAAAGTGATGTCTAGCACTGGGGTATGATGCCACAGACATGTAGCTTGATGTCCCACCCAGTCACATTATCCTGTTAGATCTAAACAAGTAAGATCTTAATAATGCTCTCTCTCACATCTACATATCTATGGCTAACATACAAGAAATCATACATTACGTTAATGAGAACTTGCACATGGGGTATCTATCACAACTTGTGTGATTTTGTTTCATTGAAGTCTGGTGTGAATGCAGTTTTGTTATTTTGAACAGTTCTGGTAGGCAGGCAGTATTCTGAATCTAGCCATTGGCAGGAAACAGTTTCAACTTCTTGGTGGACTCAGTACTAACACTGCCACGTTCTAATGCAAACACCGAAAGAACATTCTATTCTGATGAAAATTCAGATTAAAGCCAGAGAAAACCTGGATTTAGTTATGATACATCATCTCCTAAGTGTTGAGATCAACAAAGATGAAGACTGCAACAAAATATAATCCAAACAATAATCTGGTAAGAAAGGTTAAATAATGTTTGTGCTACATTTAAAAACAGCATGAGAGGCAACTAGTGTGAATGGACTGATGAAATAGATGAAATACATATTTTAATATAGGAAAAGACAATTTGCTCAATAGTTGTCATTTTTGTCTATCTGCATGCTTAAATTGGTTCAATGAAAAGCCTGATTTGAAGTGATACTCTGAACCAAAATTTTGCAAACCAATTGATCCATCCTAAGCAAATCTATCCATTCACTGATGTGTACTAAATATCATATTTTAATGGGTGAGGGTGGGGGAAGCTTGAATTTAAGCTCCATGCTCAAAATGTGTTTAGAATAATGTCCTTGGTCTTAATTGTCTCTGTCCCTACCTGGTGATTAGCAGAAAGCTCCTGTCGAGATTTGAGCCAGGTTATAGTTGGGGCAGGAAGTCCAGTTACAATACAACGCAAAGTTCCCGTGGTCCCCATTGGGACAGTGATCTTCTCTGGTTCAACACGCACTGTTGGTCTCTCAGCTTTAAGTATAGATATTTGAAAGAGTTACTGTCATATGTTAAACTGATTTTGTGAAATTACAAAATTTAGGGTAATTCATAATGTCTAGTGAAGATAATAATGTCCTTTCCCTAAAGAAAAACATTCCCATGTTATTATTCCTACTTTGTATTTCATTCCTAAAAAAACTCCCACCAAGTCCAAATAATGGACTCGGGTCAGTTACCCAAGGAAAATAGACACACATTCAATCAAACAGACCTTGTAAAATGATATATGGCTGATAGATGCTCTATATATTATACCAGAAAATGATTTACTTGGCTGTATAGATAATCTTAGACCATTAAAACAGTTCAGGTTTATTCTGAACTAACTTTGCTATCATACTGCTTGTGAAACAATGTTATTGGCCTTAGTTCTGAAAGTGCTATGTGAAAAATTCATAAATGTATTAATGTTCTACTTATATAAATTTCTTATAAAAATAAAAAATTCTTTTTGCACTCAAATCTGTTCTGCTCATTAATTTGTCTTCTAGTTTCCCATAATTATAATCTAGCACTATCATTTTTATGTATCATTACAGTTTCATAATTCAAGGTATTCAACTTCATTGCTAAAATGTTGATAACTGTATTTGCTTTTATTTTTTATTTTATTATTTTTTTTAATACTATTTAATTCTATATACCCAAAGAACCATTGACAAAACCAATAACAATAAATGTACCATATAAAACACTGTAAGGTAGATTTACATCTACATCATGTATCTATAGATATATAAATAATGGCAAATAAGAACGTGTATTTGTACATTCAGTAATGATGAATCAAATTTACAAAACAAAATGTGTATAACTTGTTATTATCAGGAAACATGAAGTTCAAGAAAATCTACACATATAAAATTTATGTGATTAACAACATTCAGATCAGATCACAAATTTTTTAAAACTTACTGATTGGCTTGACTTCAACATCGAGTCTTGTGACAGCACTACCTGTTCTTCCTGTATCAGTGGTACCTGTACACACATAGTTACCAGCATATGAAGGTTGAATATCCGGAATGGTCAGGATACCATCTGTCTGCACAGACCCTGATGATAATAATAATACCAATTACCTGGGATTGAAAATTCACTCATCATAACAAGTGGGTAGTTGTTTAGAATGAGAAACATTTCTATTTAAAAAAAAGCAAGAAACTATTGCCACATTTTTGTCCTGTTTTGCAGGACAATTGGCAGTTTAAAACTTTTCACTACCTGATATCCTAAAAAGAAAAAAGTAACTATTACTGAAGCATTTGGGATGGTGGTAGTGATGGTGAAAGTAGAATAATAGTAGTAATGAAGACAGTTTGTGTGCTTCAAGTCATAAAAGTAGTTATCATGTTATTATGCAAACAAAAAATTGCATGCTGTCAAGCTATTATTGTTCTGCAATATATGAAACAAAAACAGGGCCTTAATAGTAAAATATTGCCATCTCTGACTTGTGCAAAATGGATTACTTAGAAGAAGAAAAAATCTCTATAATAAATAAAAAAGAACAAATAGATGCCTAGAAAAACGACACAATTTTGATCACATCCCTGATAAAATCACATTTATAACAGAGTAGTATCTGCTAATAAAAAAGTGTGACTGTAACTTATCAAAGTGAAACTTCATAAGTATACTCAAATAAAAAAACTCTAATATCCTTCAATTTTGGACAATATAGTAAATTCAGTCCTCAACATATGATACATGTACAATTTTCTCAGTGACAAAAGAACAATATTGAGATACATGTAAAGTTTGTGTGAATCTGATTTATTGCTAAATTAGCAAGAATTTCTACTCTTATGTAGACCAAAACAGCAATGAAAGCAAGCAAAATTCTTGGTTTGATCAGAAAAAATAGCAGGATACAAAGCAGGAAAATTGCTTAACAAGCCTATAAAGCTCTTGTTCATCCTCAGTTTGAGTATCCCATCTCCATCTCTAATTGACAAACAATAAAATATTAACAAAACTGAAATGACCATGCATCATGTTGTGTGGTGGACTATCTACAATTATCTTGTTCATCCCCAGTTTGAGTATCCCAGCTCCATCTCTAATTGACAAACAATAAAATATTAACAAAACTGAAATGACCATGCATCATGTTGTGTGGTTGACCATCTACAATCATTCTTTTCGTGTCTCAGCCATGCTTGATGTATTATGATAGAGGTGCTTGAAACAAAGATTATCAGAGTCCCAAATAAGTCTCTTCTACAAATCAGTATTGTATATACTTGTTTATAAGTAACACATTTTACTGAAAATACAATTCACACAGAGTAAGGACTACATACAGTACATACAAAATACTGTCAATTCAAATATTTTTTGCTTTCGTTACACTATTCCAATCGAGAAATTCATAAATGGTTCACACTATGGATATCAAAGTTCACTGTGGGATTCATTACACAATACTTGCATTAAAATTTATCTGGATTTTGATAATTGGAAAATATTAAGTTGAGGATTGCTCACTGCAAAGTGAAGCATCAATCAATGTTGTTTAGCATGATTGTTTACTATTATTTTGTACAAGTCCCAAAAACAGACTTTTATTTGCATTTTCAGAGGTCACATCTAATTCACAAGTTTTGATTTGATTTGTATTCATCCTTTCACAAGTCAGATCTAATTCTCAATTGATGTTTATTAAGATATCTGCCAGTGGACACGAGACAATAAACCCCTATCCTGTAAAGGCAGCACCGACTATGTTTTCCCATTGACCATTCATTTGATAGAGCTGCAAATGTGATACACGTTCAGTGCCCAAGTATAGTCCTATATTAAGTTAAGTGTGGGTACTTCTTTTCAGCAATTTAACATGTTCCTCTGTGTGACTGAGATTAATCCTTTAGCTTATGCTGATGTCAACCACTTTATTTTCACAGTTAACAAACTTTTGGTGAAGCCACAGATCTGATACTTGTTCTGTGACAAGTCAAGTCCTATACTCAGTCAATAGTGAGTACTTTTTTAAACTCCCTATGATCATGTGGCACAACTGACACCTATTCAATTGTAGCAATCCTTTAATGAGATTTCCCAGACTGTGAGATTAAAGTGTCCCTTAATGAGCATAAGTTCAGTCTACACATAAATAACAGCCAAAGTTTCTGAACTGTTAGTGTATTGTCAGTTACTGATTACCTTGTCACACTGATATCATACATCATGAAATGCCAAGCTATGGTAGTTTTACCAATATGGGGAAAAGAAAATGTATTGCTTACAGTGAGTATTCAAAGTTAAGGTTATAGACTTGCCAGAGAAATGTATTCACTGCACTGCAGGATGTGAATTTGGCTCGTGTATTTTTCCAGAATGGAACTCTGACCAATGACAAGTCAACCTGTACAGATGGATTTGATTTGCAAAGTACAACCCAACTTAGAGAAGGCTGAAACATAAATTAGCTCTAACAAATATTAAGAGGGGAGAATGTAGTCAAGTCTTATAATTGCTGTCATTTTATAACCTTTGGAGAAAAAACAGACTTTTAAAAGTTACTGCAAATACTCCTTCCTTATTGCAACAATACAATATAGGAATCGTTTGCCTGAAACTACTGTGATGCAGACTATCCTAAATCAGATTAGGTTGCCAAGCTATTGTGCTGCTGACTATCCTGAATCAGATTAGGCTGCCAAGCTATTGTGCTGCTGACTATCCTGAATCAGATTAGGCTGCCAAGCTATTGCACTGCCGACTATCCTGAATCAGATTAGGCTGCCAAGCTATTGCGCTGCCGACTATCCTGAATCAGATTAGGTTGCCAAGCTATCGTGCTGCTGACTATCCTGAATCAGATTAGGTTGCCAAGCTATTGTGCTGTTGACTATCCTGAATCAGATTAGGCTGCCAAGCTATTGTGCTGCTGATGCTTTACATTGTTTTTAATCTAATTTATTGACTTAAGATTTTAACCTTACTAATCTCTAGCATTTACCCTGTAAACTATGAACATTTTTACTTTTGTATCAATAAACTAAGACATACAAATCAAAAAATCCCTGTCCAGGGGTACAGCTGCATACAGAGATGTGTAGATATGTGTCCATGCAGTGGTTCAAAATACATGAAAAATTAAAACATCACTATTAACAAAAGCTTCGCTGTAGTGAAAATTAGCTCATTTGTTGTACCTGGTGGTAGGCCACCAGTTCGTGACCAGAACAGTGTCACACGGCCAGTTTCTTCTTCAACGTAACATTCCAGCCTTGCTGTTGAACCAATCAGTGCCACCACAGATGTCTGGCGTACAATGATCGTAATGTCTGGTTTAGTTTCCTCTGCAAAATAGATAATGAATTCATAAGTAAACAAATCAGTGTCGTAAACTGATTTAATGACAGTATTTAAAAGTTATTTAGTTGACTCTTCATATTCCTTATATGTTGCATCAATAAAATCAAAGACTTGGGCATACTTTAATTGAAAAAAGCAAATGATAATATTATAATTCATTTATTTATCTGGGTATAAATGTTTGTGGTTCTGCAAACCATGATATTTTCCACTGGTACTTAAATATGTAAACTAGATAACACCAACAGTGTCTTATTGTTTTCACTGAATGATCATTATTCACTGAGTTTTTTAATTCATGGTTTGTTGACTAGACAACACTAACAGTGTCCTGTTGTTTCCAATGAATCAGCATTATTCATCAGGTCCTTAATTCACTGCTCGAAGACTAGACAACACTAAAAATGTCATATTGTTTCACATAATTATCATTATTCACTGGGTCTTTAAATGATCCTTAATGGGTCCTTAAAATCATGGTATGCAGCAATCAGGAAATCAATGAAACTTATACTCGACAAATTATGATCTATAATCAAATTTGTGTGCAAATATTAATTTATGTGTTTAGTGCTAAATGCTTTGACAGACAAAATCAAACAATAAATAAACTTTCCATGACAATGGAATAAATTTGGTATAAAGAGAAACCCTTCAAAACTAATACTCAAGGGATCCCCCAAAGATTTTGGTTTTCAGAGTTTTTTGCAGATGTGAAAAGATATGTCTTTTTCTAAGCACATATGGTAAAACATTAACAGAGAGTCCACATACCTGGTTAATAAAGACCAATCATCATGTATACAAATGAATAGCATCATTCACAATTAGATAATAAGCAGATAGACATAATCATTCTTAAATAGCTTACCTATAAGCATTTAGTCATAAACAATTCACCTTAAAAGCTGTCTATTCTTTCATAGTACAAAGTCTTCAGATTAGACTATTGTCAACCCTAATCTGAGTTGGTGCAAACGTCATGAATTGTTTTAACCTCACATGCCTTTGGTACATTGTCCAGGTCTTTGTATCATTGATAAGCCTACCAGAGTACTTGCTAAACGTAATTAATCTGTTCCAGCATGTATCAGGAATTTAGCAATTAAAATGCATTTCCAAGTTTGAAGTGAGTTTCAGTTTATGGGGGTTTATTTAAGCATAAACTTGAAATTGGGGTCAAATTTTTGTTTCAGTAATTGGAGTTGAGGGTTTATGGTTTACTGGGAAAAAGTAATGATACTAAAGAAGGAAACATTTGGGACTAAAAAGCGGGTGTGGGTATTCTGTTATCCTGAGGTTTTAGTTTTGAGAAGTATCATTGGATCATATTTCAAAATCTTCCTTCATTAGGAATTGTGCTTGAAACTTCATGCAAGTTCCAAATTCTTAAGTTATAACAAAGAAAATGAAATTATTCACACATTGATACAAAAGGAATGTATACTCCTTATTATTTCTTTCTGTCTGCATCTTCAGAATACCCAATCTCCCTCTCCCACACATTCAAAAAAGTAATGTACATACCACCCCCTCTAAAGCAGTGCAATACTCACTCTTGGTAACATAGAGTATGGTCCTCATATCTGAAGTACCAACATTGTTTGTGGCCTTGCAGAAATAGTCACCCTCATCAGATGACTGGGCCCTTGGTAGCTGGAATACTCCATCTTGGGTGATAGATGCCTCAGGACTAAGAGGACGATCACCACGATGCCACTCCACCTTCGCTCTTGGCATGGCAGTCACTATACACTCAAATCGGACCGGTGAACCTTCCTCAACAGTCTGATAACGTGGCTCTATTCTTATAGATGGAGCAGACTCTGAGGCTGTAAAACAAAGAAAACTTTTATTTTGTCTGCACAAGGACATGCACTTTTTTAAAAATAGAAAAAAAAAGATTGAATTTTTTTTTTCAATAACTCCTTGAGAAAGAACTCACAGATATGACCATGTGCAACAAATGCAATAAACCTGCATGTTTTGTCAATACTAAATTTTGTGGTCTCCAAATATGAAACAATTTCAGAGTTATTGTACTGGACCCCTCCTCAAATGCCTAAAGAAGAGTACAGCCCTTTTGATTACTTTAGCCAAAATGGTTTAAAAATATCCTTTACTTAGTGCAAATCTTGACTGTGGCATGCCTTACATCAGAAGGCATATCCAAAAACCAACCTACAACATCATGATTTTGTTGGAATTTACCACCAATTATGTTTGGCATATGTTAGTGCTTAGCTTTGTGATTAAACCAGTCTCAAATATGGATCTGATATGAATTATTCAGCACAAATACATTCATTTATTGTGGAGCAGTCCCATCCTGGAGAAAAGGAGATACACCTCTCCCTCGATAACTTGTGCACAACGGGGTCCACAAACACAGACTGCATTATAAGCGAGGCGCGAGTTACCAAGGGACTTCCAAAATTTTTTAAAAATCGCTTTGACATCGAGAAAACCGTGGGGGGGGGGGGAACAGCGTGAAGGAACTGGGTTATTTAATCACTGAATCCTCATTTTACAATCATGTCGATAATAATTTTTAATAATGCGCTTTTTCTAATGAAGTTGTTCATTATTCTGTTTAAATAACATTTTCAAAATGTCCAAAAGATTGTTCCAACTGGTTTCAACAACCATCACGTGTACGTGAAAAATATGTGTATTATGTCACTGCTTTTTGTTTTCTTGACGAGTCTGGTTCCCTTAGTGGTGTTCAATACTATCCTGCCAAATCATGAGTCCACAGAGCAGGGAACTGAACTAACTGTTGATACACCACCAAACAAGATTCCTTTTTACAAAAACATGCAACATTTATTTCGTGAGACAACTGTCTACATTGAAACTCAATTTTTGTATTGTTCAATTAGTACAGTATTGATGTTGTGATTTCACTTGAAGTAATAATGAAAGTTCTTATCATCCTTGAGGATATCTGTATCAGTTCAAAAAATCTTTGAAACTCACTTGCCTACAATGGTCTGTGTCTGTGAAATCAAGCTCTTTATTTTATGAAGTATTCATTTCACTTGGCTGCCTTGTTATCTTTGATCAGAGTTATGAAAGAGTCAGTTAATTTAAGGTAGTTTATGTTACATACACAATAAGATTTATAAGTGTTTGATTGATCAAATGAAGTGAATTCACCCGACATACGAACGGGGGCCACTAGATCTTAAGTTTCTAGGATTTTCGTGCCTTTTAACTTTTCTTTCATTCCAACTCCTTTATTTGATTCAAAAGACATAATTGTGATAATACAAAGGAGGCTAGCTTTTAATTCAGTGCAACAGTACAAGAAATACTTCCACAAGTCAGTTATCAAAACACAGTCGGCACTTAATTAGGTTCTCAGAGAAATGCTCACAAACATAGCTGTTACGGTATATTGACGCATTTTACGTTTCATTACAAGACGACACATTGCATTTATGACGACTACACTTAAAAGGAACTAAAAGATAGAACTAGACCCAAATTTTAATTGATAAAAAATTATTTCATTTTTATTTATTTATTTAAGTACTGCCTCCACTCAGTGTAAGTGACATTTTCATTGATCAAAATTTCCTTACATATCGTTAATTGCAGTGTACTAGGAATGTTGTTTGGAAAGAAAATGTAAATAAATTGTATGATCTATTTTTAAATTTGATATTTCATAGTGTTGATTAAAATTTGCAGGTCCTATCTACAGTTTTCGATGATAAAACGAGCAATGCATCAAAGTTTCCATTACCGATTTCAATAAATAGGGATCAATTTTGGGGGTATTTTCTGGTTTAAACAATGGGATTCATGCCTGATCCCGTGTTATAAGCGGGTTCACGAGTTATCAGGGCGCGAGTTATCGAGAGAGTGGTGTAACTCTTTTAATATGTATATACATGTGATGCAGACATGATTACATTGTCATTGTGTGTTTATTATGATGAGTTGTAACCACAGAAAATTCAAATGCAGTAATTAATTTAGTGGATCTGACATTGTTCCTGTCTCATTTCCTAAAACATGTATTCATATAAGTTAAGTGCTTAATCCTCCTGCAAACTTCATGACAATAAATAGCATGCCAAAAAGTAGGCATATGGTTCACTGATACATGTGCACACTGAAACCTATCAACAGGATATAGTAAATAGTTTCAATCACTATATTGTAAAGCACTTTATTCAAGACTTTTCACAAAATTATACAAGAGGATTTATTCATACAGCAAAAGTCTACAATGATTTGCCTTAGACATTTAATTTTAGTAACTTTCATATATCAGTAATAGTTACTTTGAAAATGTACATCATAATCTGTATCAACATGTATCTTGCATCAACAAATCAAATGTAATGCAATTCTAAGTTAAATTTACTTCAATCCTGAATAAAGCCATTTTGTAGTTCTTTTGCTGTCAATATCCTTTAGGGCTCAGACAACTTCAGTCTTAAGTACAGCCCTTTATATATATCCTTCTTATATTTCTTTAATCTCAATTTACTTCAAAGCTTTGAACAAGACACTTGACTTCACTAGCTCAGCACTTGAAAATGGACTTGTGTTGTTGTGCCCTAAAGCACCCACCCAAGAAGCAAAAAATACCTTCTTGCAATTCATTTTGGTGTCATATCATTTTTAGCTCAATTTTTCTTCCATGCCTAATAAAGCCCTATAGTAACTTTTTTCTGTGTTAGTATCTGTTTAGCTTATGATTTAACTGGGGTTTTTTAATTTTCATGTAAATATTTCCTGGTTTTAGTATGACTTATTATATATTCAGATTTCTAAAATATTTCATTTGAAAAATTTCCCTTCTGTTGCTAACTTCAACACAGAATCATTTCGAATGACAATGTTTTCATACTTTGCAAATAGGACTCTCAATGAAAAGATATGAATTAAGAGAAAAACTTACTTGTAACAATGATGGTAGCTGTGACACTGCCAGTGCTAAACATGTCTGATCCAGTGCAAACAAAGTTGCCTGCATCACTGACCTGGATATTAGGTATGATGAGAACACCATTCTGATCAATGGCACGGCTCGGCATTGCTGCACCCTGCTTACTCCATGACAGGATATATGTAGCCTTTAAAGATAGTTAGGTTTCTTATCAGTGTCTACATTCATTTTAATAAATTCTGATTTCTCATCTAGTCATTAGAAAATGCTTCAAACAATTCTGTCTCATCTAGTCTGTAAAGAATGTTTTAAACAATTCTGTCTCATCTAGTCTGCAAAGAATGCTTCAAACAATGCTGTCAAATTCTCATCCAATCTTTAGAGAATATTTCAAATAATGCCGTGAATTTAACACAAAATAATGCTATACATGTCAACAAAGCTGAGAAATTCACATTTTAGCATGACAACCATGTGGATTACATATTTCAAACCTCCATTTTACATGCATAAAATGTGATGATGATCCGATCAGGTAAATAAAATACAATAAACAAGACTGAAAAATACCATCAAATGCAGATGCTAAATAACACCATCAAGTGTAGATGCTACAAAATAACATCAAAGGATGTACAATACACATTGTTTTTTTAATAATGTTTTTCAAGTAATGACTTAAATACTGAATTGTATTCCAAACAGAGGAATAGAAACATTTATTTAAAAATGAGGAAGCCTAGCATGTGACAGATGAACTAATGATTGCTAAAACTGAGTCCAAAATATACATGTTTGGACCCCTACCTAAATATAAAATAATCAAAATTCATTTAGAATATCACATTTCGGCATTTTATACCAGAATTTTGACCCCAGACCCAAAATGCTTATCTCGGTCCCCAATTTGATGTGTTTGTTTCCTATTTGCAATTAGTCTAGAACTAGAAATGTATTCATAATACATGAATGCTTCAGAATTCTTATGATCTTACAGCCAAAAATGCACAAGGAGCTACCTAGATACAAAACATGAATGAATGTATGTACACAGTATAATCCTTCGACATTCACAACAATGCACAATGAATAAACCCTCTAACACAAAATACATGCTGTATTACCTCTCGGAGAGATCCAACAGCAGTACAGACAATGCGAGCAGTTTGTCCTTCCTCAACCTCTATTCTGGTCCTGTCCAGCTGCACTCGGATTGGATTGGGTCCTGAAGGGACAAAGACATTCAGTCATGATGACATTGGCCATGGTTTAGTGGGGATACAATCAAAAACTTCATAACATGAATAATAAATGGCTTAATATAAAGTAATAATAAGGCAAGAGAAAACTATTTAAAAACTACTATATTACACCTTACAAAATTGGTACAAGGTAGAAAAAAGACAAGAGTTTAAACAATACTTCTGGGAAAATGTATTACAAATATACATCTTAATATATCAAAAGGCATAACCCTATGATCCAATGGACCCATCCAAGGGCAGGAATGCCACATTAAGTTGTATCTATAGGGCTTAAATACACATAAGCACAATCCTATATGTACAGTGCTAAGTTCATACCCCAAAAATGGCACACAAAACAATGATAAAGTCAAAGACAAAATCATTACAGACTTGTCAGTACAAATTCAATTTTTTAAAACATAAACAACACTTTTTTAAAAAGCCCAAGACTTTCTCTGATGGAACACAGTTATGGGGCACATCTTAAGGAAAAAGGGTTGCTTCCATTTGTCACTTTTTACAACTTGCAATAGGGTACATCAGGCCTATTCTATCCTGAGCCTGCAAGGAGACTTCAGGAAGTAAGGAAAATATTTGATGTTATTACATATTTCAAAAAGGGAGTAAGATGGATAAATGACAACCATACTAGATTTGTGTTTGTAATACAGATACGACACTACCACAAAACAAAATGTGTATGTCCAAACAATTTCAAAAATGTATGGAAAAAAACTGAAAAATTGCAATTATGAGTGACATTTTACAGATAAAGCTGCTTAACTTTTTTATTTTGTAAGTAATGGCAGCAACATCTGATGGTGGATCATCATCAGCTATACAAATATGAAAACCCTTCTTTCAACTGTGTTTTCTATCAAATTTGGTCAAATTCTGTTGAGTGGTCAATTTCAAGGTTTTCCTATTGTAGTAACACTGGCCATTTACATGGTGGATTGACATCCTCCAAAATTAAAAGCTCTTCATGCAAAGATAGTTTTTTCCAATTTGGTCAAAACAGTTACCATATTTGATGGCTGACTGGAATCATTCATACTAACCTGAAAACCTTTTAAGCTAGGATGCTTTTTATAAAACTATTTGAGATTTTGCTGAGCTGTTACTAACAGGTCATTATTTAAAGATTTCTATTTTTGTAAAAAGTGGCAACATCTAATAGCATATTGACATCATTTTATACAAACCTGACTGCCACTTTGCAGGGATACTGTAAAATTTTGATCAAATTTTGTTGAGCAATTTGTTCGATGTCATCATTTGAAGATTTTGATTTTTAATAATGGTGGACCTCTTTGACAATCAAATGCAAGGATGCAGACGAGCAACATTTGTACAAACCTGTTAATCAATTAATGCAGCAATTCAGTAAACTCTGGTCAAATTCTGTTAAGCACTTTTTGAGATGTCGCCATTTGAGGATTTTTCCTTTAGCAATGGTGGCCAAATCTTAAAGCAGATTGATATCAATGTACAAATTTTAAAGGTCTTCATTCTACGAAGATTTCTTTTAAATCTTGGTCAAATTCTCTTCAGTGATTATTGAAATGTTATACCTTTAGTAAGTCATACTTAATGATGGTTTGGCAGTATTTGAACAAATTTAAAAAATGTTTATTCATATTTTCTGTCAGATTTGGTCTAATTCTGTTGAGTGGTTTATGAGAAATTATCTAACAGTTTTTCTACCATTAGCAACAGCAATCATACTGGATGACAAATTGGCATCAATTATATAAACATGAAAGGTCTTGATGCCAGAATGCACCCTGTAAAATTCTCTGCAAATGGGGCAAACTTTTTTTACAAGCTGTAAACAAAAAATTGTGAATGAACAACTCACAATAGATGATGCATGATAGCTGAAACAATATTTTAATGAAGGATACCAAAAGCTCACTTAAATTTGTGGCATTTGTGAGCTAACTACAAAGGGACTCAGAATAACAGGGCAGTCAGTCAGGGTTTGAATACCTGTTTTTCTTTTGTTTTATTAAACATGACTGCAACCAAAGGCATACTTCAAATCTGCAAATAGTCTAGGCAAAGAAGTTTTGTTCTCATATGCACTAATGGTTTTTAAAGACCACAATAGCAACAGAATAGGGCAAACTAATGTATTCGGTCCTAGATGCACACTGTTTTTACCATAATTCACTCTTTACTACTATGTTTTTTCAAAACAAATATGTATTGAATGGAACAAAATGGTGGTGATTTTTTTATTCAGAACTTTGTTTCTGAAACATTTAATTATGTAACCTACTTTATTTGTTAAACATTTTTTAATTCTATTTAAGATCTATATTAAGGCCTTATCCTACCTAGTCCTTTAACAGCAAAGTTTTTGACACGGGAGATATAATTCCCATTTTTATATAGTAAACATCTCAATGCAAAGATGACAAATATTACATTACCAGAACAAAAAAAATGGCTTACTGAGTCCTACAATTGTTTAAAATTAAACATGTATCCAATATTAAACCCAATGTGGATGACAAGCCAACCCCTCACCTCCTAAGTACTAAGAATGTCTTTGATGACAAGCCCACTCTCTCCTTTTGAAACATTATTAGGCTGACCCCAGGTCTAATCATGAATGAAATACTGTGTTTCAAATAAAAGGCAAGAAGAAATTATACCTGAGACAACAGTAAGATCGACATAGCCTCTAGTTACACCATATGCATTTGTAGCTGTGCACACATATCTGCCATTATCTTCACGCCTCAGTTCTCGCAATGTCAATTCATATCGTGGACTCTGGGAGGCTCTGTCTGGTGGTAATGGCCTGCTGTCCAATCGACTCCAGACAACATTGAATGGTCCCTGACCTGTAACACTGCAGCGGAAAATGACTGTTGAGCCAACTGGTTCCTCCACACGTACAGGAGACACATTCACTACAGGTCTCTGGTCCTCTGTAACATCATTCATATAATCATACATTTATCAATTTCAAGCAATTTAATGCAAGCTAATGTTTTCATGGAAGATGAATGTCCCACAATAATGCCTGCAAACCTAAATGCAAAACTTAACCAAGATGTGATAGACAAGCATAAAGATGTATAGGCATGCAGACAAAGGAAATGCTATATACCCCAACCACATTCATAGTAAAGCCTGAACATACTGCAACATCTTATCATCTTTTTGGAAGTGATATAGAATTAATCACACCACTGGGTTTTAAACTTTTTAATCATAAGCTCACACTCTTAATTCAAAATTTGCAACTCAGTGTTAGTGTCTATTGGTAACAAATTTTTCCCCAATAACTTGTAACATGAACTAACAGAAAATAAATGCTGTGATGTAGGCCTACATAGCTCATATTGCTAACAATATTCTTCATGTCATTAGCAATCCAGACCTGCCAACCCTGACAAGTCCGTCTCAGTAAGGCAGTTGATTTTTTTCCATAAGATTTACCAGTTTTCAGTAAGGTGAAAACAAAATATCAATAATTGCTATTGTAAAGCTGGAAAAAGTAATTAAAAGTTTGACGCATCGACGATAAACATTAAGTTCAACTGAAAAGTTTGTAAAGAATGCATAGACTTTATTTACCATTAGTACAGTTGCACAAACAATAGTTCCAAGCCCTATGCAGCTCAATGGCTTGTTGCTCTCTCTCAACTTGACATAATTCTTGGAAATTCTTTTCCATTTCACATGACGATGGCAACCATATCTCCCGCCACGAGACATACTCAAATTGGCACGTGATGTCCAATAAATGTAATTGTGTCCTTTCCAGCGTTTATTCACAAGAATCTGAATACTTCTTTTTATTCTTCTGTGTTAATTATTAACACTTTTCTATAAGCTTATTTTCCTTTTTGTGTTAAAACATGCATCGCTTTCTAGATTTTCTAAAATCTATAATCAACAGTTTGATCATGCAGACGCTTCATATGAACAAATAGGTGCAGTTTAAAGCATCTGGAGTGCTGAGGTAAAGTTAGTCTAGTTATCTGACTAATTTCACTAATTCTAAGATGAAACCCAGATCCAAATAAAACAAGGATGAACCAATTATCCGGATTTTTTGGCAATGATCATTTTCCGTAGTTTTTGCTAGTATGCCGTAAGTCTGTATTTTAAGGGTAATTTTTTTAAGACACAGCAAAATTGTAAGAGTTGGCAGGTCTGGCAATCCAAAAATGTATGGTCATGAGTCTTTTAACAGTTCATGAACTGATCTAATAAATGAAAAATTATGAATTATATTTGTTTGTAAAAGGATGTTTAGATAATATTCTGCATGTCTGTAAGCTAGAAGCTACAAATATCAAGTAACTTTAAAGTAAATATTAAAGGCATAAAGTTCATCTGAAAAAAGTCTTTTTTGTATCCTGGAATGTATTCTGAAATGAAGAAATATATAGGTAAAAACTGGTATCTATGGTTCAACATTTATGTCAAACTTTTTATTTTTTTAAACCCATTTCCTCACCTTCCTGTGGGCGACATGCACCTCCTAGCTCTCTGGGGTTACCAACATACCCTGAGGCACACCTGAAAAAAAGCAAATATAAAGAAATGACTTGTCAGAAAAAACATTCCTGAGATGCTACTAGGAATTTTCTTGAAAGGGGGAGGTATCCCACACCTACCTCCAGAGGGGGGAATCGGTGGGGACAATTCCAAACAGGAGCTGATGAGTGACAACATTATTTTCAGGTATGTGCATACCTAATTTTAAGACAAGCATTTAACAAGTTTATATCACTTCTTTGACAACAAATATATAAAGTATCTGCATACCCAATTTTGTTTGCTGTGCTGGTAAATATTCTCTCTGCTTTCTTATCACTATTCTTCTTCTGAGAACAGGAAATGGTCGATATAACCAACTTGTATCTGAATACTTATCGGTTTATTCGCCATTTCTGATGTTAAGAGCAGTCTGAATTTTGTTTCATGAACTAAATCCCCTCTCACAATCTTTTCTTTGTAATGGGAGAACCACCGCAATTTTTGCCAATTTAAACAAATTAGGGAACTGGTTATCATGATATTTAAACACATTTTCCCACAACTCAATTATGTTGTCCCTAGGATATTTTAATTGTAGAATCACAGTTGCAAGGCTGTATTCTGCCAAGGTGGCAATTAACCTGTGCAACCATTTTTCGTTGGTGAATGGATTATGTTTCCTACACTCTCAACAGAAAACATATACCGTATTTACCACATATGTTGGGACATAAAATTTTTTTTTATAAATTTGTCCCAAAACTTATGGTGAATTTTTTTTAAGCTACATCATGTGTCCCAAGACTTAGGAAATGAATTAAATTGTGTTCAATATGCCCCCCCCCCACCCCGCAACTGGCCACACAGCATCTTACAATAAAATAGATAAATAAAATGCTTATTTGATAATAAAATGAAAGAAACTAACCATGTACTGTTATCATTTATTCACTTTTTTGGTCAACATTAGCATTTTATTAAAGGAAAAATATATCCACGAACTCTGTATAAGTAGCACATGCACCCATAATGTTATCGCTTTCGTCAGACAACACAACACATTAGTCATTGATGTGAATATTGAGAAACGAATCATGTTTGGTTGTCCTCAAAGGTTTGAATGTCATGAGAATAAAAACTGGATCCTACAAAATCACATACGAATGAAAGAGAAAGTGAGAATTATCAACCCCATTGCTCAAAAGCACATGCCATTCATGTGTGACACGGTGTAAGGTACAAAATAACCAAGAGTGTATTATATCTAGGGAAACAATATGACAATATCTCGCAAACTAAAATCATTATTAGAAATACATTCACTGTGAGTACAAATGACAATCTTTTTGATTTCATTGGTTACAAAAAGTATTATTAAAGCAAGTTAATGCTGTGTATACTATTTACACTGAAGAACTCGAAACCCATTTGTGTCAATTATTACTACAGATGGCATATAAATGAAAGCCCAGGTGTTGAATAAACACACCTTGTAACAGCCATAAACTCACTGTTTGAACTTACCGGTAGGATATCAAATACAAAGGTTAATTTATTACAAAGCAAGCCGAACCCGGAAGCAGACTTTGGATTCCTTTTAGCGTGGAGATTTTTTTTTAACTATACATTTTCTTTTAACTATACATGTTTTTTAACTATACATATTTTTGTTTAACTATACACATTTTTTTAACTACACCTTTTTTTATAACTATACATATGTATACAAAGTCAGTCGACATGGGGAAGCCAACTTTGATTTCTTTCTACCAGTTTTCACTGGGATTTTGAAAATAAATAGAAACAATGGAACACTTTGAAACAATAACTTCTCACACATTTACACAAAAAGTGATTCCTCGCAGTCACTGTTATCGCATACATAGCATATATAAAGGGGAATAAAAATAAAACAAAATAAACCACATTATAGATCTCCGACATTATGGATAAGTTTGTAGTGCAATACAAAAGTAGTGAAGAGGCCTTGCCTTGTGCATGGAAAGAAAATGTGTTGCCTTAAGCTTCACCTAAGAGGCCCATAGGTTGACAAAAAAAGCCTGCCAGAGAGGAGGAGTGTGATGTAGAAGAAAATGAACCAGCTGCAAGACGACACAAAACTGGAGACCCCAGTCAGGAGAGATGATGCCTATGAAAATGATGTCAGGCCTGGGCATTACAAGCGTTTTACATTAAAGCAAAAAGAGGAAGTTGCAAATTTCTCAAAATTGCATGGAATTCGAGTAACAGCAAGACATTTCAAAATCCCCAAATCAACCACTGCAAATTGGTCAAAAATAGATTTTTGTCAGCAGGTGAATGAATGGGGACATTTAGCAAGGAGTGGGAGACCAGTATTATATGGCTACGAGTTCGATGGAAAAATTGCAAATTGGGTTCTCGTCCAATGCGATCTGCAGATCCCTGTTAGTGTGGACAGTATATGCGCTTATGCCAAGGAACTGTTGTCAAGTGAATGTCCAGAAATTGAGTTTCAAGCCAGTAGGAATTGGGTAACAGGTTTTTTGAAGCGACACAACCTCGTGCTTTGTTCACGGACAACGATGGCCCAGCGTCTCCCAGAAGATTTGGAGGAGAAAATAAAATTATTCCATGAATTTGTAAAGGCAAGAAGAGAAGAAGACGATTTCGAAGACAAGATGATAATTAACATGGATGAAACTCCAATGTACTCTGATCTCATTCCCCGATGACCTGTCAGAAAGAAAGGTGATAAAAGTGAGAATTTGCATGACTGGTGCGGATAAAAAGCATCTAACCTTAGTACTTGCAGTTTCCGCAGCAGGAAATGTCTTGCTGCCAATGATAATTTTTTGTGGTGTGAGGGAGCTAAAAGATATTCAGGCACCAAAAGGATGGATCGTACAGGTGCAGGAGAAAGGTTGTGTTGATGAGGAGGTGACGCTGCAATGGATTAAAGAGATATATCTCAAGTATACAGGATTTTCCTGTATCTCAAGTATACAAGAAAGGAACGATCTCTTTTAGTGATGGATTGATTCCGGGCACATATTACAGATGCTGTAAAACAGGCTTTTGAGAAGGGGTAACATGGTGCCTGCAGTTATTCTGGGTGGATGCACCTCCAAGCTACAGCCACTAGGCATCAGTGTAAATAAATCTGTCAAGTCCAACATGAAGAAAAGCTGGACAAATTTTATTTGTAAAGCAGCAGAGGGCCTTTCCAAGGAAAATGACAACACATCTCATATTAAGAGTGTAGATAAACAAACGGTTGTGGACTGGATTGTGAAAGCAGCCGAATCACTTTGGGACAAGCCAGATCTGATCATAAAATCATTTAAAGTTTGTGGTATTAACAATAACTTGAATGGATGTGAGGACAATATCATAAGAGATACTGAATGTGATGGCAGTGACACTGAAGAGGACAAATTTGATGGATTTGAGCCTGAGGAGGTTGAGTAGGCAATTAAAATGTGGATAGATTGAAGGATTTAAATTAAATATATTAACAGCATTCATGTTTGTTCAGCAATACATGGATTATGTCAGATATCACTGCTGTGTAAATAAATGATGATCGATTTCGGAATTAGTATGTTTATCAATCACTCTGTAACATCACTATCTACCAGTATCTCTCTTTCTTTCTCTCTCTCTCTCTGAATATATTTTTATGAAATTACAGTGAATAGTTTATACTGTGCTCATCATTAGTTATTTTGCCAAAATAAGTCGTGTAACGAGCACGAATGGAAAATAAACCTTGACATTTAATAATAAAAAAACTTTGTTGAAGCATAAATTAGAACAGAAAAAGTTGAACTTGTTCTCATATACATAAATGATTCATTCTTACTTGAGCTCTTGTTCTTAGCAAATTTGCATCTATGAAGAAAGTGTAAACAAACAACACTCACAGCGTTTTCTTTTTTAAAGTTTTCTTTAATAAAATTTATGTTTGAGTGCATTTTTGGACATGTAATTTTCGAATGATTTGAAAGGTGTCCCACAACTTATGACTCAAAAAAAAAACAATGCGTCCCAGAACATACAGTGCACAAAAAATTACTTTTAAAATAAATTTATGGTGTCCCACCAAATACGGTGTCACAACATATACGGTAAATGCAGTAGCATCCATCCTTTTATTTTCTTTCATATAACCAAAAGTAGGTAATCAACCACATGTCTTGGAATTCTGGTTCCTTTTCTTCTCTTTTTCTCAGCCTCCTGGTCCCACATGCTGTGGAAGAGGTACCAACTATTTCCATGCCAGTAGTTTGTGTGACATCTTCAGCTCACATCAGAACATGAGAGCTTCCCTCTTGTTTTATAGTATAGACTGTAGCAGACAAATATAACTGTAAAGAAATTGGTTATTTTCTGTTTCGACAGTTATAAAACTTGACGCTTGTTACACTCTACACAAATTCTGTTTTGGCCACTTAATGGATCATTTTGTAATACTCCTCTAAAAGACAATTTAATCGAAAACCCTGGACAGTTTCTGCAAAAACCACAGTAGATCTCTGTCATACAGATGCATGTATTCAAACACTAAATCAATTAGTATAGCTTGACTGAAATCACCAGCAAAATGGACAATCAAGACTTAATTTGACAAACCATTAATTTTCATTTTCATTTTTAATAAAACATAAAAACAAACAAAACATACATACAAAATACACACTGGGTACAACGAATTGCACAAACCACAAATAATTTGCATGACCCTTCCCCCATTGGTTTTGAAAAGCTGCATGACTAAAGATTTTTTTTGGTGAGAAACCCACAATCCTGTGGCCTAGAAGCATCTCTGACACTCCACCAACTCAACAGCAGAATAAATCTGCATATTTCTTTATCCAAACAATCTCTGGAATTCAAACAGAAATTGCAAGTATCAAATGAAAATTGTACACAATTTCATGTGTAAGATAGTTTCATTGTATTATGCATTTCAAAACAACACCATTATCCACTAGCCCTGGACCACAAAAGACAACATATCACAAACATTTTGTAACAAAGAACACACTTCTTTAGGATCTTAAACGGTTCATAAGAGATGAAATTTACTCACGTTCCACAGTCCCTGCCTGTGTAGCCAGTGGGGCATCTATCACATGTTACTATTCTATCTTCAGCCAAAAAGCAAGTTCTGGAGAATCTGTTGAAAATACCAAAATACAAATACTGTTTTCAACAAGTTTATGGGGAAACTAAACTCAATAAAATGCCAGAATGAGATCAATGGCATACCACTGCAGTCTTCTTCTACCCTACATCCTGCCATTGCATATTCAAGCTATCCTGTATGAAATTTTTAGGCAGATTCCGCCTGGATTTTAGGTGGATTCAGGGTGTAATCTGCCTAAAACCCCAAATTTTTTAAAGAAAACTTTAGGCGGACTGGGAATACAGCTAAATTGAAAGACTGAATCCGTATAATAGTTAAGAGTACTATTTCTCATATTCCTCCTAAAGGATAACTGTTGTCCAGTTCATTTTCCTACTTTAAGCCAGAATTTGGACTTCTACTGATTTTAGGAGAAATGTTAGGCATAACTTTATTTTGGTCTTAAACAATATGGTGCATGGTGGATTTTGAACTTGATCTGATGTTTGCTCTGAAAAATAAGTTTTTTTGCTTCCTATTAAATTATGCTCTACAAAAATCAAACCTAGTGAAAATGTGACTGAAATTTCAATGTGAAATTTTATGGCATTCATTCACATGTCCTTTTTTCCACTACAATTATACATACAGCCAAATTTCTGTGAAACTTCACTGATATTTTATCAAAATTTTTGAAAATATCAGTGAAATTTTGTAAATGAAATATGACTGACTGCCTAAATTTCTAAAAATATCAGTGAGAATTTGTGATTGAAATTTCACTGAAAGTTTGCCAAAAATTCTGAAAATATAGTGATATTTTGTAATTGTAATAAAAATATTAATAAGATATAATAAAATTTATTTTTTTGTTTCTTGTACAATTTTAATGATTTTCAGCAACATTTATATTTCCTGTTTCTGATAGCTGTATTCTTATTGTTCATTTTGGTAACAATAACTTCTACATCTCTCCTTGTCATGTTTCTTTTTAAAATTTTTGTTGTTGTTGTATTTTTGTTTAACTTCAATTGGATTTAACTGCCCTCAAGCAAAATTGTTTTCTTGTTTTCTGTTTTAAAGCAGAAATTCTCTTTTCTCCTGATCTGAATCTGATTTTCCTCGATATGGAGCCTTTTTTTAAATTTCATTGCTGAAACTGTTTTTTTATGTATTTTTTCTATAATGCTCTATCCAGTCTCATTCCGCAATGAGCTTTCTAATAAGTATTTGTTCCGTATATTATTTAACAGATGATCGCTGTAGAGAGCTTTCTGATTGGTCAAAAGTTTGTACTTGCCCAATGAATTGTCGCATAATGGAAACTGATGGGAATGAGCATGCTTGCTAAACATGGCGATTCAAAGTTTCGAGCAGGACAGGAGTTTGAATAACCAAATGAAAAATGTGCAGCAATAAGAATAGCTTCAATGCAAAGTCGATGGGAACGTAATTGGTCAATCTGTATGAAAACTGAATGCCAGGACTGCATTTTGGTTTTTGTGCCATAAAGAGCTTTACAGTAGTGTCTAACAAGCTAAATATGACAAGGAATTGAACCGGGGTGACTTTGAAGTTATGTAACTCCAAACTGATTAACCAGAATTAAGGAGGGACAATGTATAGATCACTGGTGTGGGAATTGTTGCCAGATACCCATGTCTATCAAAGATAGTCAAATCTCTGCGGTGTTTTCTTGGCCCAAAAACAGAATCATCCTTCAATATCGTGAGTGACCTTATTGTGTATATTATCAAAATATTCTAGTTGTGTTAGAATACAGTGTAAAATAAGAGTAATTAATATATCATGATAAATGTTTGTCACAGCTGCTTATTGAACAAGGCCTAATTCAAGAGACCACAACAGCATCAAAGTTTGTACTTTAATAAAAAAAATCATGTCTGCTGTACAACTCCCGTATCTCTTGCCTTGGACGTCCTATAATTACAACATCTGTATAACGGTTTTTTTTTCATGTACACTGAAATATTACCTTGGTTAATAAAGTCCTGTTTAATTCATATCCATTATCTATTTGTAACCTTTTGAAATGTCTGTTTACATTTACTGAAACTTCAGTAAAATACTATATAATGGTCAAAACTTTAGTGAAATCTCACCAAAATTTTAATAAACTCTCACAAAATATTCCATGAAATGTTAGAGATCTCGCACAAACTTCAGTGAAAGTTTTGGCCAAAAAGTTTGTGAAATCTCACCAGAATTTCGGTGAAAGCTTTGGTTAGAATTTTTGTGAAATCTCACAAATATTTCAATGAAATATTAGTGAGATCTTGCCAAAATTTCAATGAAAGTTTTGGTCAAATATTTTATGAAATCTCACCAAAATTCCAGTGAAATGAATGACTTAAATGATGCCAGGTTTTGTATGCAAGAAAGATAATGAGGACAAGAAAAACCTAAATCTTATTTGATAATGTTGGTCAAAAGAAAATTTATGATCCATTCTAAAAATTACATGAATATTTATCATTGATTATCATTAGGCAGTTTAATAAAAATCTGAAGCAGATTTTTTTCTTGGATGATATTTAGGCAGACATTTTAGGACCCCTTTTTTTTAGATGGAAACCTTAGACAGAGTTTTATTTCAGGTGGAAATTTTAGAAGGGATTTTTTTTTTAAGGTAGAATTTTATTTCAGGCAGAAATATTACATGTATTATTTTGTCTAAATGGAATCTTAAGACAACTAATCTGCATATTTCACCTAAAATTCTGCCAGAAATCCACCTAAAGTCTGCTTGAAATTTGCCTAAGGTTCTTTAAGTTTATGGTTAGGCAGAAAGTGCTTAAGAAATCCATCTCAAGGCTGCCTGGAAAATTTTGTACAGGATTTCAGGCGGATTTTTCTTAAAGGCAGAAATCTAAAACGGATTCTTTTTATTTATGGGAAATATTAGAACAACTATTCTGCATATTTCGCCTAAAATTCTGCCCTGAATACACCTGAATTCTGCTTGAAATTTGCCTAAGCTCCCTTAACCATTTCTCATACTCGAAATTTACAAGTTTTTTGTCTGCATCTACATCACTAAGTCATCTGAATTTGATAATTTATAAAAACTAATTGCTGCCTACATCAATATCACAACCTTTACCTAAGTTATTAATCTTTCATAGTTGTGATTCTAATCGTGAAAACAAGTACTGAATGAAATCCGCGACCGCCATTTTGGAGAGTGGACATTATGACCCAGTTACTTTAAATAGCAGATATTGACCAGTGCATAAACAGTGACCACGTGATCTGGCGTAATTGTCATTCGCAGAAATGAATGTAGTATCTAATAGGGGGTTTTACCCGAAGGTGGCGCTATGAAAACTGTCTTAAAATGGCTGATGTTTACAGCAGGCGTCAAAAGGCACTTCCATGCGAATGCAGTAGAGGTGTCCAAAGACGTTTGCATGAGGTAAAGGGTTAATATGAGCAATTATGGTTAAGGCAGAAAACTCATAAAAATCCTGTCTGAAATCAGCCTCAAGCCCGCCTGGAAACTTTTGTATGGGATGCCCGGACAACTGGAGTTATGGTCTGAACCATGGGCCTCATGTCTGATGCAATTTTGACCCTCTGGGTAAAATTTTCCTCTCTTACACCAATACATATTAAGATCTTTTTTATTCCTTGCCTTTTGTTAAAATAAAATGCTAGGATAATATGTCATTAAATAATACATGATATAAGACTGACAATCGGTGATTGTCTTTTATATGGCACCTATGCTGAACTTATGCCATTTTTTAAACATTTAATGATACTAAAATGTAATCCTTTTCAATGATTAACAGTTAAAACAAATAGTATGCCAAACTTATCTATCAATGAATTACATCAAGGACATTAATAAGTCAATTTGACTTTCTTGAAAGCTATACAAGGAACAAGACTGCATTATGGCAAAGAACTTACTGATTGGATGGGACTGTCAATGGACATGGACAAGGTCTGCAGTCATTTGCTGTACCAGCTGTGGCATCACCATAGAAGCCTGCCACACATCTCTCACACCGGTCACCTTCAGTGTTATGTTGGCAGTTCTGCAATTAATAGGCAGGTATTTTAAAAATCACAATACAACAGGCTTATTAAAAGGTATGTTTTAAAATTTTCAACCACATCATCTTCAACAATGCAATCTGCAGTGTGTAGTACATATATGTAGAAACTTAATACAGATTAAATATAAAGCTTTTCACACATTAAAATTTTTTCTTTTGTGGCAAAGAAGCACTCTAGATGTTTGTTAAAACAGCATTGACAATGCAAATTTCTAGATATCACAAACACTTGCTTTGGGCTTAAAAATATGCCAACAATTTGTACTGACCTAAAAGCAAGCCACTAAGCTGACAGACTAATGTACTCAAGCATTCTTGACTGCATGTACAATATTTATTCTAATTTAAGCGCTCTTTTAAAAAAATCTCAAATATGAGAGTCCCTGTATTAAGTATATTTTACTATATTTCACTTTTTTCCATGCCATTTTTAGTGATTTCAGCTTTCAGTGATCAATTAGAACCATTTTTGAAGTGCTAAACATGATCAGATCTATAGTACTATATATATATATATATATATATATATATATATATATATATATATATATATATATATATATATAGCATGAAAATTTAGGTAATGTTTATGGGTTTTTTGTGGTTTTCATATATCCATTATCTTAGTCTTCTGTTCAATATATTCAAAACAAACTCATCCAGATTTCCTACCATCAGACAATCACAACAATACCTATTCCAATATTTATTGAGTAACTCAGGCAAAAACTTATCTCACCTTTAATTGAATGATAAACCAGATCCATCTCTTCTTGTTACAATTTCATGGATGGATACTACAATTTGGTTCAAGTTGTTAAGTTTCTGTTTTAACGCATCTTGACATAAATCACATGTTGACAGATTTCCAATCAGTTTAAATAATGATTAAGACAATAGGTTCGAATTCATTCAAAGATACTTGGTAATGAATAAGGCATACAAAAATCACTTTCATTTTCATACTTCTGTGCCTTTTAATATAAGATAATTTAAAATGAACATCAACTGCATATTCTGTATAGTGTACATTAAAAATTAAATAGTATTGTTCTCCTTGAAACAATTACATTTAATTGCAACAAGTACCTAAATAGGTACATTATTATTGTAGGACCTATAATGACAAGGAGCTCTACAGAGGTTTACAACTTTGAAACAATGCTTCTTCATAATAAATTGTTACTGATCATTATGTTCTGTTATTGAACATCCTTTTCCAAAGGTTAAATTAGTTTTTTTTAATGTTTTTGTCACAGTATTATCAGTAAATCAACCTGATGTATTGAATAATGATCAGCAAACACAATTCTCATCAATCTCAGTTTTTATTTAGCAATGCCTTGCTTTGATATGAAAATCCTTTCCACTTCAAGAAAAGAACTGGAAAAAAAAACTATAAAATGGTCCTCTTTTTTAACAGGTATAGATCTTGAAATAGATCACCCATAAGATTTTGTATCACTTTTTTATTTAGCTATATAGAATATGCACCAATCTTCAACATCTTTCTCCTATACTAACAAATAATGCACAGTCAGATTGGTGGTCTATGCCATTCTATTAAAACTTTATGCAGACTGAACAATACAGACCCCAATCTGACATCACATAATGCACTGTCAGATTTGGGTCAATGCCATTCAAATGAAACAGTATGAAGACTGAGCAAGACAGACCCTGAGTTGCCATCACATAATGTAATGTCAGATCTGGGTCAATGCTATTCAAATGAAACTGTATGTAGACTGGACATGATACACCTTGATATGCCATCACATAATGCACTGTCAAATTCGGGTCAATACCATTCAAATGAAACTATGTAGACTGAACCAAAAAAGACTCCAACCTGCCACCACATAATGCACTGTCAGATCTAGGGCAATGCCATTCAAATGAAACCATGCAGACGGAGCATGATAGGCCCTATCTTCTATCATATAATGCTCTGTCAGATTTGGGTCAATGCTATTCAAATGAAACTGTAGACCTAGCAAGATACACTGATCTGCCATCACATATTGCACTGTAAAATCTAGGTCAATACCTCTCACATGAAACTGTATGCCGACTTAGCCAGATAGACCCTGATCTACCATCATATAATGCACTGTTAGACTTAGATCAATGCCATTCAAATGAAACTGTAGGCTGAACAAGATAGACCCTATCTGCCATCACCTAATCTACTGTCATATCTGGGTCAATATACACAACTGGGGAAGAATCAACAGTAAATGTATCCAAAAGACACAGATACCCCTGTAATCCATGATTTAAGTGTATGCTTCCAAGTCACACAAGTAATATAACTCAGTCAATTCAGACATAATTAGGTGACAATCAAATTTCACTTTGGCTTTTTTCAATGTAAATCTTTATATCATATTTGGTCTCAATCCACCAGGTCCTTAAAAAATGACTGTGATGAAACAAAATTCACAATGGACATCATGTGTCAGCACATGACAGGACAAGATGGGACAGGACTGATGGATATGGCTAACACTATATGCTCCCTCAATTATGGCAAGGAAATACAAATCTACCAAGCATTTTCCTGTCTCAGTATCACAAGAGGCAGCATGTCCATTGCAGTTACATCTGACACAGCGTCCCAGAGAGCTGCCAGAGTCTGATATACGAAGATATCCTGGTGCACACTTCTCACAAGATAGGCCTGTATAACCTTGTGGACAGCGACAACTCTCCACCATTGCTGTGGTTCCCAAGTCTGGAAATATAGTGCAAATAATGTACAGAACCTGTACAGGAAAGAAAGCACATTGTTTAATATTACACTGGTCAACAGTGAAATCATTACTGACTTGAAAAGGCCCTAATCTGTAGTATTTTGGTGTGCCGAACACGAATATAACCGTGAAAAATTTGTATTGGCTCTCGTTTTGAAGATATTCATATACCTCATTTTCTATGTTTCACTGTGTAAATTTCTCCAGTAGGACTGCAGCAACATCCGGAATAATGATGTAACATTGCATAATACCATCATGCTCACATCATCCACAGTTGATTGCATCATTTTCTGATGCAATGCAATACTAATGCCATGCGGCTGCTGAAGTAAGTTGACGTCAGCAGTGTACTATACATGTGTAGGCCTATTATACTAATGCCAGGCGGCTGCTGAAGCTGACGTAAGCAGTGTACTATATAAAGCCCAATCAGATAGGTTCAGCATTTAAAATATTTTAGACGTTGTGCGAGACAGTTCAAGCTACTGTTACATAAAACTTATTATTTTATCCATTTATGTACAATAAAGAACAGTAATGCCTCGAAAGTGTGTTAATACCGCGGACAATTTTTGCTATATTTGTGGGGAAGTGACATTTGCCAACCAGAAGAAAAGTATCAATTCTCAAGTGAAGAAGGCATATCATCTTTACTTCGGATGCAAGGTTGGTGACCAAGACAAGCCTTGGGCTCCGCATATATGCTGTGCTACATGTACAACACAGCTTTCACAGTGGTTGAATTGCAAAAGGTCATCAATGCCGTTTGCAGTCCCAATGGTGTGGAGAGAGCCAAGCAACCACCTAAATGACTGTTACTTCTGCTTGGTTCCTCCTCTTTCCGGCGGAATAACGAAGCGAAAGAAGTCGAGAATAGTCTACCCAAACATTCCGTCTGCATTGAGACCAGTTCCACATGGTGAGGGACTTCCTATTCCAGAACCTCCAGCAGAATATTCTCTTGATTCATCTGACGAAGACAAAGGTGAGTCGACCTGTTCTTCTCCTGGTCCATCAGCATGCAGTGATCCAGATTTTCACTGTGGTGCATCATCAACCCCACACAGAATAACACAGGAAGAACTAAATGACCTGATTCGTGATTTGGACTTATCAAAGAACAAGGCAGAATTGCTAGGATCAAGACTCCAACAATGGAATCTTCTAGAAGAAGATGTCACAATTATTGCATATCGAAAGCGCCACCAGCAATTGGAGCCTTTCTTCAGAAAGGAAAGTAATCTGATATTCTGTTCCGATATTGAGGGCCTCATAAATGCTTTAAAAATCACTCATGACTCACAAGAATGGAGACTATTTGTGGACTCTTCGAAACTGAGTCTCAAGGCTGTGCTTTTGCACAATGGAAACATTCTTCCATCTATTCCAGTAGCATATGCTGTCCACATGAAAGAGACATACGATAACTTAAGGCAGCTACTGAATTCCATTGAGTATAACAAGTACAGCTGGCACCTCTGTGGTGATTTGAAGGTAGTTGCCCTTTTAATGGGACTGCAGCAAGGATATACAAAATACATGTGTTTCTTATGCGAATGGGATAGCCGAGCAAGGGAAATGCACTACATGAGGAAGGAATGGACTCACAGGCAGAATGTAGCCATTGGAGAGAAGAATATCCAACACCCAGCTCTGGTTGAGGCTCAGAAAATCTTGCTACCACCCCTTCCCATCAAACTAGGTTTGATGAAGAACTTCGTGAAAGCCATTGACCGGACCTTGCCAGCATTCCGATACCTGCATGAAAAATTCCCTCGACTCAGCGAAGCAAAGATTAAAGAGGGAGTTTTTGTGGGTCCTCAGATTTGAGAGCTTTTCAAAGATGACCGGTTCAACAACTTGCTGGAAGGTGACGCGAAACAAGCATGGAATGCTTTTCGCCTAGTTTCTACAAACTTCCTCGGAAATGTTAGGGCAGAAAACTATAAGGAACTAGTAGAAGACATGTTGATGAAGTATAAGAAACTTGGCTGCAATATGTCTCTAAAGATTCACTTCCTTCATTCCCATTTGGATTTCTTTCCTAGCAACTGTGGTATTGTTAGTGATGAACACGGCGAACGTTTTCATCAAGATATCGCAACAATGGAACAAAGATACCAGGGAAAATGGTCCACTACAATGCTGGCTGACTACTGCTGGACACTCCTCAGAGATGCTCCCGAACAGCTGTACAAGAGACAGGCGAAGAAATCTAAGATGTAGTCAATGACTTGATTTTTTTATAGGTAGGCTATTACAGTTGACCTTTTACTATTGGAATGCATTTCGTTATGTAAACATTAATTTATTGCAGATTACAAAAAAACTAGAGCCAATTTTGCAATTTGACTGTCATATTCGTGTTCAGCACATAAAAATTGATAAGAATTGACTAATTTTATTTCAGTAACATGACTTTTGTAAAAATTTGTTGTCCAGTGTTATATCATTTTGTGAGTACATTTATACTGTGTTACATCTCATCTCTTATGAAAAGAAACATACATGTTGGGTTAGCCTGGATGTGAACAGATAATTATCAGAGTTTACAGACATCAAAATTTTCTTACTCCATAAATGCAACATATTCACAACAAATCTTTACTGACAACCAACAAAATAAATGATTCATGGTCTTAATTCTTGAAAGATTTTTAAAAACTGAATTTCCTTGCTAAATTTTAAAAGATATTAGAAACATAACAATGTGGAGAATTTAGTGTCAAAGATACACACTTGTCGGAGAAGCTACAGCGATATCCATGCTGACATCACGAAGAGTGACACTAGCCATACGTGTATGATATGTGGCCCTGATCAAAATAGCTGCTAGGTCTGACAACACTGTCATGAAGGTTTCACGGGTTGGTGCAGCATTAGTGGACAGATCACGGAATGATTCCTGATAAAAAAAAATTACTGTTACTATGCAAGCTGCCAATATCTACTTTTATCTGGGCATGTAATCTTGACATTCTTTCAAAAAAGTGTAAACACATGCAAATGCAAACACTTTTCAAAATGCAACTAACGTGCTCAACATATCTGAACGTAAGTGCATTACATGCAGTTTAATTTATCCCGCGGCATTCTAACCAAGAATTTTGTTACATCTCAGTTGGATTTAAGTATCAAAACTTTACATGCCAATTAAACATATATTAAGCTATTCTTTCTTTCTTCTTTTTCCTTCTGGCAAACAGCTTTCATATGATGTGTACATAATTATTTTACATCTTAACTACGGGCTAAAATAAAAAAAATTCAAGTTATGGGCTAAAATAGCAATTTTTCAAGTTCAAATTCTTTCCATGAGTGTTCTAGCAAATTATTTAAACTAACAAAACCATAGGGTGAACTCTATGTTGACAAGACAATGTTCCCAAAATAAGGGTACTTACCTCTCGTAAAAGAATTTCATAACTTTGGACCTCGTTCATTTGTAGTGATGGGTTAAGCAGGAAATATAAACGATGCTGCTGGTCTCGGCTCTGAAATAAGTTCCACATATACCTGACTATCACTCAATATAAAAGGAAAAAAATAGACAAAATATTTTCTGTAAAATGCATTGTCTCCTCTGCTCACAATGTTAGAATAGTGTGATCTAACAATATCCGATTTTAAAATTTTTACACAAAACTTTCATACAGAAATTAAACCTTGAGGATAATAGTGATGTTGCTACTGCTGCAACTGCTGTTGGACAAAGTGATGCCTTTGTCTCATGATTACATAACATAAAAAATACAAAATATGAAACAATAAGGTTATATACTTTGTAAGGCCTTATTAATGTTTGAAAAGATCACTTTGAACAAAATATATTTAGAGAACTTGTGCTCAGAAAGCAGTGTACAATCGTCTCTATCCTGAGGAAAAATTGAGACACTAAAGCAAATAAACAATGTCAACAAAAAAAGTCTAAAAATAAGTGCAAGCAGCTGCTGTGCTGTGCTTCCATAAGTACATGGTATATTAACATTTTTCTAGGTTTTATCCAAATTTGTTAGAGCTCTATATGCAACATTTGAGAAAAAATGAACAAATTAGTCTGCATGATTACATCATAGTTTATGTGATGAGAAAATAATTGTTTTAACACAATAAGAATAATATTCAGAATGACCATTTTCAACAGAAAATAATCAACTTCTTGTATGTTTAACATTCAACTTATATCTTTAATACACAACAACTTCTCAAATCTTTAACATGCAACTTATCATATCTTTAACACACATCTGTTATCTTTAATGAACTACAACTTATCATATCTTTAACATACATCTGTTATCTTTAATACACTACAACTTATCATATCTTTAACATATATCTGTTATCTTTATTACACTACAACTTATCATATCTTTAACACACATCTGTTATCTTTAATACACTACAACTTTCATATCTTTAACATACATCTGTTATCTTTAATACACTACAACTTATCATATCTTTAATATGCTACAAGCTCTGTTAGAAACAAATATCAATTACAAAAGCACAAAAATCTACTACTATTAGTACATACCATAAGTTCCACATCTACGTCTCTGAACAGAGATCCCTGTGACTGGTCTGCCCTATATTCAATTGTAAACCTCAGATATCCACCATAGGATGTTGCCTGAAATTAAAAATTCCATTGCCTGAAACAAATCTAAGATCAGATGTGTCTTTTTACAAACAGGAATAAAAAACAAAAGAATCACTAACTCAGAGTCACAATGTAATGAACACCCCCAATTACTAATTCTTTCAAGCATAAAAAAGTTAAATGAACTTATTTAAATATGAATCAGGCTTTAAATTTGCTTTTCCTTAACCTGATTGTGAATTTAGGTTCAATATAATTTAGTAGAATATTTAACACATATAAATTAGTATGACAATAAAACTATAGTAACTCCTCAAGCTTCTTATCCAAAGTTTTTGTGACACAACTTGCTGACAATGAAATCTTGCCTCAGTTATTCTGCAAATATGACTGGCAAACCTTGATTTTCCATCATCTTAAATTTTTGGCCATTTTCAAACTTGTACAAAAGTGGTTCAAAAAATTGGAGGGAATTCTCTGCCTTGACCTCAGGCACACTTAACTGTTAAACATTAGCAATATGCCCAAACCAACAGGATACAATAAAATGGCAAAGTTCTGACTCAAACTGGGACTATAATACAACTGAAGTGTCAGAAAAGGATGGCAATCAAACTTATTCTAGATCTTTTGAATATGAAATCTTATACTAGATTTAGTTAAATCCATGCATTACTATAAAGTTATTGTGTTAAAATTAATTTGCAACAAGTGAAAGGTGACATCATGACAGGACCAAATGGACAGATATGAACAACACTATAGGACACTAGTTCCCCACCTTCAGGTCACAACCTAAATCAGGGTCGCAAGCATGTTCTGAAGGGTCATGGAAGGTCACCAGGATTTTTTTTAGGTGGCAAAACTTATCAGAATCTTTTAGGGTCATGGCCAAAAAAAGGTTGGGAACCACTTCTATAGGACCTCCTTTAAATATACGGTGGGATATCAAATACTTGTGTAATGATTAATGCCATATTCTGCCACGACATTAATCACTTGTAGTTGTTTATCTCGGCAATACCACATGCCTGCATTAGAAGGTTACCAAACAACATTAGACACTTGTAGTTGTTTATCTTGGCAAAACTACATGCCTGCATTACAAAGTAACCTAAAACATTAATCACTTGTAGTTGTTTACCTGCATTACAAAGTTACCAAAAAAATTAATCACTTGTAGCTGTTTATCTTGGCAAAACTACATGCCTGCATTACAAAGTTACCAAAAGACATTAATCACTTGTTACAGTAGTTGTTTATCTTGGCAAAACTACATGCCTGCATTACAAAGTAACCTAAAACATTAATCACTTATAGTTGTTTATCTTGGCAAAATACATGCCTGCATTACAAAGTTACCAAAAGACATTAAACACTTGTAGTTGTTTGTCTTGGCAAAACTACATGCCTGCATTACAAAGTCACCAAAAAACATTAAACACTTGTAGTTGTTTATCTTGGCAAAACTATATGCCTGCATTACAAAGTTACCTAAAACATTAATCACTTGTAGTTGTTTATCTTGGCAAAACTACATGCCTGCATTACAAAGTTACCAAAAGACATTAATCACTTGTTACAGTAGTTGTTTATCTTGGCAAAACTACATGCCTGCATTACAAAGTCACCAAAAAACATTAAACACTTGTAGTTGTTTATCTTGGCAAAACTACATGCCTGCATTACAAAGTAACCTAAAACATTAAACACTTGTAGTTGTTTATCTTGGCAAAACTACATGCC
Organism: Sinohyriopsis cumingii; assembly: GCA_028554795.2. NCBI lineage: Eukaryota > Metazoa > Mollusca > Bivalvia > Unionida > Unionidae > Sinohyriopsis > Sinohyriopsis cumingii. The sequence goes on from CM068838.1 coordinate 43,251,674, forward strand.
TGCATTACAAAGTTACCAAAAGACATTAATCACTTGTTACAGTAGTTGTTTATCTTGGCAAAACTATATGCCTGCATTACAAAGTCACCAAAAGACATTAATCACTTGTAGTTGTTTATCTTGGCAAAACTACATGCCTGCATTACAAAGTCACCAAAAGACATTAATCACTTGTAGTTGTTTATCTTGGCAAAACTACATGCCTGCATTACAAATTTACCAAAAGACATTAATCACTTGTTACAGTAGTTGTTTATCTTGGCAAAACTACATGCCTGCATTACAAAGTTACCAAAAGACATTAATCACTTGTCATAGTAGTTGTTTATCTTGGCAAAACTACATGCCTGCATTACAAAGTTACCAAAAGACATTAATCACTTGTTACAGTAGTTGTTTATCTTGGCAAAACTACATGCCTGCATTACAAAGTCACCAAAAAACATTAAACACTTGTAGTTGTTTATCTTGGCAAAACTACATGCCTGGATTACAAAGTAACCTAAAACATTAAACACTTGTAGTTGTTTATCTTGGCAAAACTACATGCCTGCATTACAAAGTTACCAAAAGACATTAATCACTTGTTACAGTAGTTGTTTATCTTGGCAAAACTACATGCCTGCATTACAAAGTTACCAAAAGACATTAATCACTTGTTACAGTAGTTGTTTATCTTGGCAAAACTACATGCCTGCATTACAAAGTTACCAAAAGACATTAATCACTTGTTACAGTAGTTGTTTATCTTGGCAAAACTACATGCCTGCATTACAAAGTTACCAAAAGACATTAATCACTTGTTACAGTAGTTGTTTATCTTGGCAAAACTATATGCCTGCATTACAAAGTCACCAAAAGACATTAATCACTTGTAGTTGTTTATCTTGGCAAAACTACATGCCTGCATTACAAAGTCACCAAAAGACATTAATCACTTGTAGTTGTTTATCTTGGCAAAACTACATGCCTGCATTACAAATTTACCAAAAGACATTAATCACTTGTTACAGTAGTTGTTTATCTTGGCAAAACTACATGCCTGCATTACAAAGTTACCAAAAGACATTAATCACTTGTCATAGTAGTTGTTTATCTTGGCAAAACTACATGCCTGCATTACAAAGTTACCAAAAGACATTAATCACTTGTTACAGTAGTTGTTTATCTTGGCAAAACTACATGCCTGCATTACAAAGTCACCAAAAAACATTAAACACTTGTAGTTGTTTATCTTGGCAAAACTACATGCCTGGATTACAAAGTAACCTAAAACATTAAACACTTGTAGTTGTTTATCTTGGCAAAACTACATGCCTGCATTACAAAGTTACCAAAAGACATTAATCACTTGTTACAGTAGTTGTTTATCTTGGCAAAACTACATGCCTGCATTACAAAGTTACCAAAAGACATTAATCACTTGTTACAGTAGTTGTTTATCTTGGCAAAACTACATGCCTGCATTACAAAGTTACCAAAAGACATTAATCACTTGTTACAGTAGTTGTTTATCTTGGCAAAACTACATGCCTGCATTACAAAGTTACCAAAAGACATTAATCACTTGTTACAGTAGTTGTTTATCTTGGCAAAACTACATGCCTGCATTACAAAGTCACCAAAAAACATTAAGCACTTGTAGTTGTTTATCTTGGCAAAACTACATGCCTGCATTACAAAGTAACCTAAAACATTAAACACTTGTAGTTGTTTATCTTGGCAAAACTACATGCCTGCATTACAAAGTAACCTAAAACATTAATCACTTGTAGTTGTTTATCTTGACAAAATTACATGCCTGCATTACAAAGTTACCAAAAAACATTAAACACTTGTAGTTGTTTACCTTGGCAAAACTATATGCCTGCATTACAAAGTAACCTAAAACATTAAACACTTGTAGTTGTTTATCTTGGCAAAACTACATGCCTGCATTACAAAGTTACCAAAAGACATTAATCACTTGTAGTTGTTTATCTTGGCAAAACTACATGCCTGCATTACAAAGTTCCCAGTACTGCCCAGACTGTAATTATATATTCCTTTCACCAACAAAAACACGAAAGGAATATTCCTCCAAAAAACAAAAAAAACAGGAAAATATTTCATACTTTGTCTCCTCTGAACTTGGCTGGGAGTTGAAATAGTAAACTTTCCCTCTCATTTTGGATTCCTTGGAACTTGTTAAATGTGATCTGATTTCGACTGGCATCAACTTCAAAGCCTTCACTAATAACATTGTTCATCCTTCGATTCATCAGGACAAAGTTATGGCTGCCATCACTTCCAAAGTGGGGACGAATCTACATAGAAAGAAAACTTCAGTAATGTATATGTGCCTCGTTATTCATGACGAACTGATTGCAGAAAGTACATTTCATGAAAAAAGGTTAGTAATTCAATTTGCATGAAATATATATTTTAACTGAATATTTCCCCAATTCAGATCAATATTAGCAAAATTACAGGGGTTTTCAGAGTTGGGAATAAACCCATTCCTTCTTCCAACATTTTACTTATCTCCAAGTAATGTAGGAACCCTGGTGTGTACCCTTTTCCCTCTACTAAAGTCTAGCTATTAAAGTAATTAAATTAAATTGTGTGTAAGTTATTGAACCAAATATAAATCATGAATCAGATTTTTCAATGGTTTCTGAAGAAAATATCAACCGATTAAAAAATAATTATTACTTCCTACTTCAGACAAATGTTTTCCATATTAAATATACTTGATTAGGAAAATTACTGTACCAACACCAAATTTTTTGATTTAGTAGATGGACCCTACATGCATGAGACGTCAGCATTATTATTTCAGTGCAATGACACATTCCTACTTTTAACCAACAGATTTTTCTCCTTTTCTACTGGAACCAGTCTAACAAATTGAAGAATAATTCAATGCGCAAACAGAATAAAAACATCTCTTTATGTGAGTTTTCTTCTCTGCTTATTTATCAGATCAATGTTAAATCAAAAACATTCGTTGACAAGTATAATTTACAGTATCTTATTCTTAAATTAAGGTTACTATAACCATTATTCTAAAACTGTTTGTGGCAACATTTTGAGAAAAGGCTACAAAGGCAGAAACTTGATGTGTGGAAACCCAACTTTACAGGCATATATTTGTACACTGGAGATACTTAAGTAGCACAAGACAGAAACCTGCACATACATAAATTAAGGAAAGACATTTATCCATCAAGATTACTTATGTATTTTTGCATGGTGTTCAGCATATTTTGGAAGAACATATTGCTCCTAAAAATGGTCAGTAAATGTCACAACATTAAGGGGGTAGGTGCTTTCTGTAAAATCCCACAATTTATTTTCGAGTTACTACCCTAACTGCCCCCAATTAATTAGCAAACACAGCTTTTAAGGAAATCTATGTCTTCATTTTCAGTGAGATTTTTCAAAAAGAAAAAAAGGATGCCAAAAAGATTTCCAGTTTCCTTTTGTTGTCAGGCCAAATTTTAGGCACTGCATCAGAAATTTCCCTGCAACATGGAGTCTCCCAGATGATTAGGGAGACATCAGATGTATGTGTAAATTTGTTTAGAATTTTGCATTGTTCTGCCAAAACCAAGATGAAGAAAGCTGATCAAAGCCCTACAGGACACCTACAGGATCCCATTTCTTGATTACTTACAACATCCCTGTAGTAGCTGGAGCTGGTACACTGGTTGGTTATGCCAGAGCAGTAGCAAGAGAGACAACCCTGTTCATTCTCCTCACTCAGATAAAAGTAGCCTTCCTTGCACCTCTCACAACGACGTCCCTGAGCATAGGCCTGTTAGAAGAAATTAAGCATTATAGCAAAACTCAGCAAAACTGGGGTTTGACTTTGTGAAGTGCAGCAGCAAGGTGGAGCATATTACTCTTTGCACATTCTGCAAATAGCATATCACAATTAGTCAATCTAGGGTGTACAATAGCCGACAACATAGTATTACCACCCAACACAGGGACAATGCAGAGATTAATCAGAACATGTTTAAACATTCTAGCAAGTTTTAAACTCCCTTATAGCAACACAAATGCAAAATGATCATTTATATGCTAAGAAACATTTAACAAAATCTTTATGCAAGCTTGAACAACATAGCCATCATCTCTGGTCAGTAAAAGATGAACGCACACGACATTTGCAGCATGTTAATCCCCCCGTCCCTTAAATGAACTATTGTGAGCAGTACTGACTGCATATAGTTAAGATAATATTCCACTGTTTAATGGATTTTAGGCAGAAAATTAGCAAGGTTTTTATGTCTGGGTAGTTGTGATCATGTGTGGTGACGATATTTGGTACTGCTAAGGGAGAAACCATTTAATTTTAAGTAAAACAACAAAATATCACAGGCTCAACATTAGGGGTGAAATGACTCATCGATATATCGATGCATCAATACTTTTCCTCTAATGATAGACATCCTGATACAAGAGATGGAGAATCGATACAAAACTATACTTACCGTACGTAAGTTATTTCAGTCTTCAGCAGTCATGAATAATTATTTTTTTGCTCTGCTATTCTTTAAATATAGAATTCATCTGAAACAGCATTTGCAGTCACAGGCACTCATTTTTTTTAGTAAAAATGAAAAAGATTTGAGAATACTCACTTGCCATCTGCAAATTAACACAAAGTGACAGGGCTCATAATCTGCCCACCCCCCATTCCACGCTATCTTAAGCCAGCAGCATGTTCAGCATCTAGGATGCATTCCAAACATGTTTCACATGTATAATGAAGTACTTTACCCATCATTTAATAACCACATTTATGCGAAGTTGCTATGCTGAATTGTATCTTCTCTACTTTGGTTGATTTGAAAGCTACAATACCAGTGTGTCACATGGTGAAATAGGTTACACTGAAATCTAATTGGTGGTTATTGCTTGTTCTGGACAGGGCTATATAATAACTACAAATCAGGAATTAGTGTAGCTTATTCCCTGCATGACAAACAGTAAGTACTGGCAAAGCAACAGAGAAACTTTACACAAAAGTCATTAAATGATGTTTAAAGAACTTAAACAGAGATGCTGTCAGAGTGTGTGATTGCATGAATTGTTAAAAATTTGTACAAATTACAAATCCAAACAGTTGGTGAACAGAGATGCATGAGAACTCTCACAAGTTAGTTGAAAGTCCCTGCAAAGTATACAAATTTTATTTAACTGTTCTTGTTGCGCTATCTGTTTTTTAGTTAGGCAACTGATTACACATCTGGGTTCTTCAAGCATGACTTGAATGATTGTTAAACTAAATTTGATTGGCACATTGTGGCCCGGAATAAGCATTATGGCATAGTCTGAACCATCCTTGAAGGAAGTTGTACAAATGCACATGTGAAATATGGGCTACCTGGAAAACCCAATATGACTCATTCCCAGCATGGTTCATCATGTTTTCATTCAGCAAATACTGGCTGATGATCGTGATGATAACAAAAAATTTTCAAGTTATGAAGTATATCACATTATTGATTTTTCTATATTATGCTTGCTCTTCCGTAAGTATGCCTAAACTAGGCAACTGATAAATACCACAAGCACATTACTATGGTTTGTACAGGTACAGGTATGAGCCTGTTAAGGTCATGTTTATGACATTAGGGTGTCTCACATATGTTTGCTTAGTTTGTTACCTACCATGGCAGGTGCAATAAAATTAGCAAAAAGTGCCCAAAAATAAACTAATGCAGCCTTAAAATCCATGACAGAGTCCCACAATATTGAATAGATGCCCATCTAACCTTGTGGACATCCAACTCTACTGAATCCCTTATCCCATGTCCACATAAACAAGATTGAGTGGTCAATCTATAATCCATGATGTGTGCAGCGTAACTCTTATAACAAGAATATTGTAAATTATATACTACATGCTCACCACATGTTGAACAGTCTTCTTTGTCAACAACTGAAATTTCTCTGCAGAAACATTTTTCTTCTTTCAGTCAGTGAAACTTTGACCTTTGACCTTCTGAACGCTGTATCAGTAGGATTCTTCCTTGAGCCAAGTACAAACCATTCACAAAATGTGGTCTAGGCCAGTGATGTAGACTAATGTTGCTGTATTGAAACCATTTTTCTTCTTTAATTTTAGTGACCTTGACCTCTGTCATTTTAATCTCACAACTGCAGCATTAAAATCCATCAGTGTCCTGTGTGGACACGATCCTGATTTTGAGGACTAGTGATCTAGAGGACACCCATCTGACCTTGCAAATACCAAACTATACTTAATCATTAGCTTCTGTGTCCATGTTCACATGATACAGTGATTAATCTGAAATCCACACTGTGTATAGTGTAACTGTTATAAAATTTCTTGGAGCCAAGTGATTTGAAAATGTGCGCATCATTTAAGTTATAACCAAGTTTCATGGCAATCAATTAACACAAACACGGGTACCTCAAAGGGATTGATCATCTACTGGACAAAATGAATTTCCTGGAATTAAAGATAAGACTGCTTCTTCTTTAGAGTTGAAACCATTTCTCATATTCTTCAGTGAGAACAAGATTTTAAAATTAGCTTCTGTGGTGGATATAATGAATGTCAGACTGGCATCATTTTAATCTATGGCCATTTACTCATCATTAAGTCTTTTGGGTGAAAACTCCATGTAACTTTGTGACAAGATTTCAAGACTGCTGTTGTGGTAGCCATATTGAATTTACAACTGGCACCATTTTCATTTTAAGAACTAATAGGTTTCATTCATACTAGGTCTATTAGTGAAAACCCCATGTGGACTGAGAATGGATTTGGCATCACTAAAGATAGCAATATTTTCAAGATAGTCACCATGGTGGCCATGTTTAGGATCAGTCATTTTCATTTAGGATCAACAAGACACCAGAAGAACTCATGAAGAAAACCCCCATGTCAAAAAGACTTTAGATTAAAGAGAATTAGCAATAAAAAGACTTTCAAGATTAGAAGACAGATCAGCACCCTCTTAACCTAGGACCAAACAAAAACATTAAAAGAAATCTTTTAGTGAAAACCCATTCTGATATGACCATTCATTTAGGTAAAATAGTAATATCAAGATTTTCAAGCAGGCTGCTGTGGTGGCAGTATTTGATATCAGATTGTCACCAGTTTCATTCAGGACCAACATCATAAAAAGACTTCAGGTGAAAACCCCATGTCAGTATGACTTTCCATTCTGGGGGAGTAGCAATAACATGATTTTCCAGATGGATGCTATGGTGGCCATATTGGCAGTAAGATCTGCAACATTTTCAAACCAGACATCAAAAGAAGCCTTTTAGTAAAATCATCATATCAATGTGGCCATCTATTGTAGAGAAGTATCAAAAACATGATTTTCAAGATGACCACTGTGACAGACATGTTGGATGTCTGAGTGGTACCATTTTCTAGTAGGACCAGCTAAACCATGGTGTGAATGTCAGAGCGGCCAACCCTAACACGACCTTTACAGTAAGGCAATCAATATTTTTTCTCCCCAAGTTAGCCTCGTTTTCAGTAAGATGTAACAAACTATCATGTACTGCTACTGTCAAGAAGGAAAACATGCATTTAAATAGTTCAGAAGTGTGATTTGCGACTAATGCAGTGACAGTAAACATTACTTTCAACTAAAATGTTTGTAAAGTACACTAAGATCTTAACTACCTCCAATAATTTCAAAATATATGGTTCCAAACCCTTGGAAGCTCAGTGGTTTCATGCCGACTCTAAACTGAACATAGTTCTTGGCTCTTTTCCCCTTCATTTTCACTTATCATTGGCAATTATCTCTCCCACTACAAGACACACTCAAATCAGGACATGATGTCCAATAAACAACTGCTGCCCTTCCTGCTTCATTCCCCCACATGAATCTGAATATTCTTCAGTACTATTAAAACTTTTTAAGAGGCTTATTGTCACTTTTGTCTTGAACATGTACAGCTTGATGCATGCCATTTTTACAAAATTCTATAATTAACAGCTAGATCAAGCAGACATTTTGCACAAAAGAAAAATGAGCACTTTAAAGCATCTGAGGTAGTCTTGTAAAGTTGGTCTGGTTCCCTGACCAATAAGCAATAAGAAACACAGACAAGCCAGTATCAAGATGTCACCACAACAATCATATTTCCATCGTTTGTTTGTTTTATTTCATAAATCTGCATTTTAAGGAACATTCCATAAGACTTATGGTCAAATCATATGGGTTTGTTAGTCTGTAAAGTTTCATGGCAATCCTCCAAGTAGTTTAGGAGATGTGGTGATAACAAACTTGTGCTAATAGACCGATGGTTGGATGAGGGACTATGGACAATAGACTATCCCATAAGCATCTGATGTGCACAAAAGAGTAAATATTACAGAATATTACCATTATTGGCATTTTAATAGCTCAGAACTAGGCAATAATGCTTAACAATATTGAGAAAGATGACCAAAAAAGCACAAATTTAATTAACTGTAATAAATTGTATGTTAAAATGCTAAAAAAAAGAATACACAATGAAAAATAATTATAATAGGGCATCTGATCAGTTTCTAGTTGTCAGCACATCTGGATGAAGAAATGTCAATAACAATTTACACTAACACTGGTTAATCATGATGTGTAATGGATGGTCTAGTGTGCTTCCATGGTGAGTCAATACCTTTGTCAACATTTAAAGCCATCAAGGTTCAACTCAAAAGAGCATAACATAAGTAGATTCTACTTTCAAAACTCCAATCAACCAATCACTCTTGGGTAAGTTAAACTCTGACTGGGTTAAAAGGTCAAAAAATGACAGAGGAGCTAATTGTTCTTTTTTTGTAGCACCTGCATCAGACAACTAACAAATCAACATAGACTGAATTGAATTAGACACTAGTACTTTATTTAAATCTGGCCTACCCACCTTGCACTGACATTGCTGTGTGTTAGCATCACACTGGGTGTTTGGCACAGTTCCTCTCTTGTCACAGTCACAGGTGCTACCCTGATCAACTTTACAGTAGTCTCCGCGGCGAAGGGGGTTTCCAGTGTAACCAGGTAAGCAACTGCAATTGTAAAGATAACTTGACATACTACATTCACTTCCTCACAAATCAAACCCTCTAAGCTAAGAAAGACATTCACCACAGCTTTAAGCTTGTTTTAACAACAAAAATAGTGAAAAGCGATCAGCTTGCTGAGCAAAACGACAGACAAGAGGTCTCCTCTTGGATAAAGGGATTGGCACTATATCCCATTAATCATTGGTTACTACTTGAGCAGATGTGCTTGCTCTTCCAGGGAAGAAATTGCAGGAAGAAACCAGAGAGGGTGTGCTTGTATTATGACTGGACATAAAAACTGAACCTGAAATGGGTAATTTTACCAGTGAAATACAAATGGAATGTAAAATGAATGGAAATGAAATGAAGAATGAATACAAATTAAATGATATGTGAAATAAACAAAATGGAGGACATAAATGCAGAATAATGAATGAAAAATGAAAATATAGTGAAATGTGAAAGCAATTATTTAATGGCTTGGAAATTCTATGTTCCTATATTTCATCCTGCTACTAAATTTCCAGAGTTTTAAAGCCTTCTCCAAGATAATATTGGATCAGATCCTTTCTTCTTTATACTGACAGGCAATTTTTCATTATTTTTACAAGCCATGAAATTGCTCGAACAATAACTGCTGATATGACATCCTCACCAGCACTTGCAACTAATACATTTTTGGGGAACAAGCAAAATAATAAAATTTACTAAAATACATTGCACAACTAAATTTTACATTTATTGCTATTTTTTAAACTTATTTTTGCATAAATTCAATGCAGTCAAATGAACTTCATGTATTTTCTATTAATGCAAACTATAAATAAGACATGATATGAAAGCATTAGCCCTTTCCATGAAATACTATCTAATAGCTCTTTCCAATAATACTGCCTACTAGCTCTTTTTATGTATTATTGTCTTAATAACACTTTCCATGTAATATCTAACAGCTCTGTATATTTAATAATATAGATTAGTTCTTTCCATGTAATGCCATCTAATAGCATTTTTTTCATAATATATAAGAGCTCTTTCCATATAATACTATCAAATAGCTCTTTCCATGTAATAATATATATAAGCTCCTACCTGTAATACTATCTAATATCTCTTTCCATGTAATACTATGTAATAGTTCTTTCTATGTAATACTATCTAGTATCTCTTTCTATGTAATACTATGTTGTTGTTGTTGTTGTTGTAGGGTTTAATGCCAATTTTCAGCACACGATAAGCTAAAGAACCACCGACCCATGAGAAGCTACTGGCAAGCTTTCTCACATACCCACATTGGCTGAATCCGAGACTTGAACCCACGCAGACAGAGGTGATATTGTAATACTATGTAATAGTTCTTATTATGTAATACTATCCAGTAGCTCCATACAATAATTTTGAATAGCTCTTTCCATGTAATAATATATAATAGCTCCCTCCCTGTAATACTATCTAACAGCTCTTTCCATGTAATACTATGTAAAAGTTCTTTCTATGTAATACTATCTAAAGCTCTTTCCATGTAATACTATGTAAAAGTTCTTTCTATGTAATACTATCTAACAGCTCTTTCCATGTAATACTATGTAAAAGTTCTTTCTATGTAATACTATCTAAAGCTCTTTCCATGTAATACTATGTAAAAGTTCTTTCTATGTAATACTATGTAAAAGTTCTTTCTATGTAATACTATCTAAAGCTCTTTCCATGTAATACTATGTAAAAGTTCTTTCTATGTAATACTATCTAACAGCTCTTTCCGTGTAATACTATGTAATAGTTCTTTCTATCTAATACTATCTAAAGCTCTTTCCATGTAATAGTTCTTTTTCTTCTCCTCCCAGCATGAAAGTTGACAGGTATGGTGTAAGGTTGCTTACATCAAAGCAAACTACAACTCAGCTTTTACGGTATTAGCATAATTTTCGAAGCATTATTTCTGAAACTTTATTATTGTATTTTGGAGATCTCATTAAAGTTTAGCGCAATGGTGCCCATGATTCAACTCCAAGGGATGTAATTAATTCAGCACATAATCAAACCTACAATGTACATGCAGTGGCACCATTATGTAAATACGTTCAGTAGCCTTATTGCGAGCATTCAATCGAACCGTATTGTTGTTCGTTGTGTTGTCATACTGGGATTACAGTTTAATGAGTTAGTTATTTACAATTTCAAAGCAAAGTAAAATGTAACTACTGGTGCACTGATATAAAATGTCCAATGCAATAATTCTTAAACAAACAATAATCAAGTCAAAAGGGAAAGGGAGTGTTAAAGCAACTTGCGATTGCTGAATTCTTGTCATCATTTGATAAAATTATACACAAATCTAAATTAGGCAGAAACAATAAGAAAACAGAAAATTAAATAAATTATTTTTCAAACAAGTATATACCATTTCTTTTTAATAATAATGCAAGCCAACCTTGAGATAAGTATACATGTAATTTTTTTAAATACAAGTTTTCCTAAATAAATGCATTTAGAACTTACCTCGTGCATCTTGAGAAGTTTCAGAGTAGTGGGTCGACTTATATGCAGGTCAAACATTTTTTAGTGTTTGTACCTGTTCAATTTGGGGGTCGGCTTATATGTGAACAGGCTTATACGTGAGTATATATGGTAATACCTCTTTGCAATAATATCAAATAGCTCTTTCCATGTAATAATAACCAATAGCTATGACCTTGTGAGCAAATATGACAACTTCTTCTGGTCCTTGTAGACTGAATGAATTTGAGACTGCCTACTTGATGTTTTTGTAGACCGTTTTGTGTCAAGGACATGAAATTTGTTCAAAAGTGGGACACTATCCTTGGCACCAGGACAGGTCTGAAATAAAGTCCCGATGAAGAGTTTACATTCTGAGCAATCTCTGGCACCAATCTGTAAGCAGAGTTTATTTTCTTTTGCAGAAAGTCCACTTGTACTGGTCTCTTTGGACACCTTTAGCCAAAGGAAGCCATTGACACCCGTTTGCATGACTTGTGAGTGATTGAGAAGAGTCTCTGCCATTCCAAAGCATAATACTGACAAAGCATTTAAATTTAGGTCCTGACTGAACCATCCCAATGACAATGATTTCTATAACAATCAGTTAGAACTAGTTCAATTAACATGAAATATTCATACTTACAGGCACTAGAAGAAGAAAAAAAATCATAAAATCCTTCAACAAATAAAATTCCATAAAAATGTACAACTGTTATCAAAATTAACACCATTACATTCAGATCAAAAGCTTGGAAAGTAAGACCAATAACCATAGAATTTTGCAAAATCTCCATTTAAGTTCCTTATTCATCACTCAAAATAGGTAAATTGTAGATATCAAAGATGAAGATTAAGTAAATGTGACCCAAATACATCCTATCGAAATGTGATCAATGAGAATCCAAGAAGGTCTATGACATGAATATATCCCATCAAACTGTGATCAATGAGAATGCAGGAGAATGACAATCACACAAATACATTCTTTCCAAATGTGGTCAATGAGAATGCAAGAGAATGAGAAACTTTGCAGGGGTTTAACTCTTTACCTTCTGCAAACACTTACTGCCCTGCCTACTAAGCCTGATTAGCAGCCTGCCTTCTAGCAGCTGTTTGTAGGCTGAACCCCAGAGCATCATAATGGCTGCCTGAGTGAGAGCTTCTTGAGTTAGTGCACATGATGTCTACATTTTCAATATCAATCTTGTCCCATGCAAACTATGTAATTTAATGAAAAGTACAATTTTAAACACTTACCAAGGTTTTGTGTCACTTATTTCCACCAACAAGTACATATAATCCACAGGAATCAATGTTTATATTCACCTAGTCATAATAAAAAAAATATATATTTGTTTGTGTTTATAATGTATATTTGACTTCTTTTCTCACCACTATTTTGCACAATGTATCCACTGTTTTACTGCAGATTTGGTAATTTTCTATGATACTGCATGAAGCATTCTCTGCCTACACATAATTTAACTTTGCATATTTTACATTCAATAAAGACTTCATGTCTGCTGTAGTAGGTGACCACTTGTGATCAGGCTTCTTGCCAATTTGTTTTCCAGCATATGTTTTTTTCTTCTACCAGTAACTGGAATATTTCTTTGGGAAAAAAATGTAAAAAGAAATATATCTCCCTTGCATTTTCTTCTAAAATAAATGTTGGCCCTGAAACTATTGTAAAGTTGTCCATGTTTACTGGCCTCATACGTTCTGACCAGATTTGATCATCGTGCATTTCATCCTGAGATTCAGATAAATCTGAAATGTCAGATGTTGAAGCAGGACTTACACTAATGTCTGATCTTTCATCATGAATCTGATTAAAATCAATGTCATTTGCAATGTCATCACTTTCGAATCCTTCAAAACTTTTGTCAGAATTGTCGCTGGAATACATGAATGTTGCCATTTTGTTTTACTTTCACAACTGACCTCGTTTTCAATAGAATTTCCCCCTTATATGCTGTAAAACTACTAATAGAATACTTTCATCAGTTTATGTAAGGACTATTTTCATTTGCTAAATATTTTAAAAAAGAACGATTGTTTGTAATATCATCAGTGCAAAGCTTTAATATGAAATGTATATATGCTCCTCTGGGATTTCCCAACCCTTGACCGGAAACGCATGTATGCACCAGCCAGGACAGAGAGAGTATTATTCATCATCATCATCATCATTATTATCATCATCATCATCAGTCCTGCAGTCTGATAGACTGTTGGGGCACCAAACAAGACCGAACAAATAGCTTCCTCCATTCCTCTCAATTTTCTGTCTTTCTCAGTGAGCCACTCAATGTCAACCCTTTCCATTCTCGAATGTTATCTTCCCATCTCTTTCTTTGCCTGCCTTGTAGGATTGTCTTGGCAAGTCCTGATGATCATGAGACATGCCCATACCACTGCAGTTTACGTTTTTTTTCTACTGTGATCAGGAGGTCATCATGAGGCCCAATGGCTTCTTATCCTTTGCCGTATTTCTTGAACTGGTGATATGGTCATTGCATGTGAGGATCTTTCAGAAACATCTCACCTCTGGCCTGTATCATTTTCTCTAAGTCAGCTGTTATGGTCCATGATTCACAGGCACAGAGAAATATGGAAATCATTATCAGCAGCTTGTATATGCATCTCTGGGGTTACAAGTCTATTTTTAGGGTCACATATATGCGACAGCAGAAGGTAAAGAGTTAACATCAGCAGTCTAGATTTGTAGCCAAAATGTCAACTTTTCCATATTCGATTGCATGATGACACTTTCTGCAGGAAATATGGGAAGGAGCATAGCTTAAAATTGTACTGGCCTAAAAAGCAAGCCATTTAAATAACAGGGCACTTACATAACCCAATTCATTGAGTTAAACTGGATAATGCTTGTGCCCTGTTCTCTATATATATGCTAGAACTTCTTAATATTAAAGATACATACAACACTTGATTTGAATTCATGCAATGCTTCAAAAGCTACCAAGTTGAAATGAAATTGATTTATATAATGGACATATGGGATATATCAAATATCCAGATATAAATATGTCATGTTAAACAATTCTGACAGTAAGTTCTGTAAGGAGAATGGGAACCAGAACCTTAATTGCAGCAAATAACTCTTGTTGTAGTAAACTGTATATCTGCATAATTTTTAAATGTTTGGAGAAAAAACATTATAAAGGAACTTGGACCATTTTTAGCTGCTGAGGACTCTAAGCAAAATCTCTTTTCAAGAACCAACCTTTCACATCTGCGGCCAGTATGACCAGCTGGACAAGCAGTGCAAGTGGTCTGACCATCTGAAGCCAGGATACAGGTAGGGCTAAACCTGTGAGTAAAAAGAGCATACAAATAATTGAATATTACATGCCATTTTTTATTCAAAGTAAATTTTTAAGTAAGTAGAATGGTCTCTTTGTGAGCCTTGACAAGTTATATATTCAAACTATTTTGTAAATTTCATATGAAATGAACAGAATCAAAAGATTTTATCGGATGACAAAGTACTGCAGATGGTTTTATTAAATAAATAATGCTATCTTTCTATCATCATGGAAGTACAATTTTCATGCTGAAGACATTAAGCTTATATCTTGTTAATGTTTTAAGATGTCATTACGTGTGTAATATAAAAAATATGGGTTGAATTTATCAATCCTCATATCCATGACATCTTGTGATAAACATATCTCACAGTCAACAGTTTGTCTACCAGAAGTTAGTTCAAAACTATGCTGAAATGTAAACAAGAACTAAGTTTGAACAGCATCAATATCTGTATGCAACAAAGACAAAAAAGAATACTAACAACCTGACTCTTAAATTTTTAGGATAAATTACATATTTTTGTACATTCAGGAACTTTCCCCAAAACTGCTGGTTGCCCAAACTAGTTAAATTGATAGGTGAATAAAGGAAGGGCATATGATCAAAAATTTTGCTATACAAAAGACACTACTTACTGGTTGGGTGGCTCAGTCAATGGGCATGGACATTTCTGACAGTCATTTCTGGTGCCACGTTTGGCATCACCATAGTAACCAGCACTGCATTTCTCACAATTGTCACCCTCTGTGTTGTGTTGACAGTTCTACAACAGAAAACTTTCAGTCATGCCTTCCATGCCATATCCATATAAAAAGAAATTCTTTTTAAACAAAATAATTACAAAAACAACTGCTTAGATGCTAAAGAAGTCACAATGTTTCACATTTATTTTAATGCTGGCTCAACATAAATCCAGTATAATTTTTTCATAGTTTGTCCCATTACATTTTCTTATTCTTAGTTACCTTTCTATTTTTATTAAATACTAAGTAAAGCAATCCACCACTAAATATGATGGCTCTATCTCTAAAAAATAAACCTCAACTAATGTACTAAAATATCTCAAACAATAATGTTTCTAAATATTGACCATTAAAAACTGTAAAATGCTGACTTTTGCTGACCATTTTTAATTATTAGTCACTTTCTGACAATTCAGATCCATTACTGTGGGTATCTTTGTTATTTCTGTTTAAAAAAATAGGTTGCTCAAAATGTTGTTAAGTTGGTTACAAGAACTCACGGGGCCCCGAGTGGCCGAGTGGTCTAAAGCGCTCTTCGTTACGGATCACTGCCATCTCACCTCTGTCTGCGGTGGTTCAAGTCTAGGATTCAGCCAATGTGGGTATGTGAGAAAGCTTGCCAGTAGCTTCTCATGGGTCGGTGGTTCTTTCCGGTGTTTTCCCGGGTTCTTCCTCCACTATTAATACTGGCCGCCATGTATAGCCTATCGTGTGCTGAAAAATGGCGTTAAACCCCACAACAACAACAACTACAAGAACTCACACTTGTAGTTGAATGCAGCAAAAAAAACTATTACTGTCTGAAAAACAAAATTTTAAAACAAAAGACCTGCCATACTCCCATTTTTGTTGAGACTATTATCTAACTTTAACAATATGCTTAATATATGATGTGGACAGACATGGATATGCATACAGACACTAAAGCGATCACTATGTCACAATTCTGCCAAGACAGGGTCATCAACAAAAAAAGGTTTCTTAAATTACTTTGTCACACTCATAAAAGTAAATCCTTGGACAGCATTACAAAAAAAGAAAAATGTCATCATAAAACACTGACACAGAACCTCATTTGGTTTGGTTCCAATGCCAATATTGACTATATCAATGAAATCCAAACTTTAGCAGGTAAAATAAAAACCAACACTGCAAAAGCAAGAATAAGAATGTATAAGAATGTCAAATCCAAACTTCTTTTTTTCAAAGGAACCTTAAAAACCAGCATTTGAAATTGTCCCCGCCTGGCGGCATGAAACCAGTATTTTTTTTCAGAGAACTTTAAAGGGTTTTCTATTTGTTTCAATAGATGATAGTCCGAAGTCCAGCAGGTTCTGAAAATTAATGCTGAACCCTGCTTGTGTGTTCTAAATTGTAAGAAAGCCAAAGATATTATCTCTCACTGTCACTGCTAGAGACGTTCTGTTAATCATTCTTCATAACATTATTTATTTGATTACTTTCCTGCACAAACCAGGCCTGTAAACATAAAATTTGGGTTACAGCCTAAAAGGTCTCGTAGCTTTCAAATCTCTTTTGTATAGATTCTCTTTCTTTTGTTCATCTGATTTTTAAACAAACAATCTCAAATAATGTACCCTGCAGACTCCAGTTTCGGGGTCACATTCACTAGAGTGTCCATTACATTCACATGGTGCACAGAGTCCAAGGTACAGCCCAGCTCCAGATCTTTTATATCCAGTGTCACAGTCCTGTAATACACAAAGTAAACTGTACTAACTTGTCAAAATCTTTTGACACAAAAGGTAAACTGGTATTTGTCACAGTTCTGTAATACACAAGGTAAACTGTATTAACTTGTCACAATTTTGTAATACTCAAAGTAAATTATTAACTTGTCAAAGTCCTCAAACACAAAAAGTAAACTGGTATTAACTTGTCCAAGTTTTCTAATAGACAAAAAAAACCTAGGCATTATCTTGTCACAAGATAACTGGTATTGTCACATTTCTGTATTACACATGGTAAATTGGTATTAACTTGCCATGGTTCAGTACTACACAAGATAAACTGGTATTAACTTGTTGCAGTTATGTAATATAGAAAGTAAACTGGTACTTACTTATCAGTCTTGTAATACACCAGATAAGCTGGTACTAACTTGTCACTCTTGTAATACATAAGACAAACTGGTATAAACTTGTGTTTATATAATGGTCCTTCACAATATGATGCCTCTGTATAAATTAATTCATCAATATAAAACAAGTATTTTTATTGATACATTATTACCAAAATACAGCTTAAGTTTACTTGTGTTTATCCAAAAGGTTAAAAATTGTGCAACTGTTAAGTACTACAAATAGTACATTATATACCTGCCCTGTGTTTAATAGTCCTCTGTCTAAGCACTGTAGGGCAATAATAACTCTGGAGATTATTGACCCAATGTTATTGACCATTGGGTTTCAATGACATAACATAATGCAGTCATGAACGACCTGCATTCATTCAAATATCCCAACATTAAAAAATAATTACTTTCTCTATCCTGAAAGTTAGTATGTTTACTGTTATGATGTGTATCAAAGAGCCCAGCAATGACAACCGTAGGTAAACCAGGTTTCATCATAATAAAAATACTTGCATCATAACATTTCACTGTTCTTTAAGAAATAAGAATTCTAGTTGCATTTGTGGTGGCTACAAGAAGAAATAATCTAACTCACAAAATAAAAAATTTACCACTCAAGAGGGGGACTACTGTATCTGCTCCATCACAAGTTGTGGAGCGTGTCAGCTGTTTTTATTGCTGCCTTATTAATAACACCTGCACTTTCATGGCCAGAGGGTCAACTATTCAATCACTAGTTTCTACATACAGCTAAAACATTTGTAGTTTACATTCCAACTTGATCCTTTTCATCAGCTTTCAAAAACAATTTTCTTGGTGTACATATAATTTTTGTATTATTTAAAAACATTATAAATTTGGAAAATATGGTGTCTGAACAATTCGGGGATCTGGTTATTTGAGTTCATTTTGGCGCAATTAGCATGACTTTGATATATGATAAAACATGGAATTTTTTTTCCTCTGAGTCACATGACCTTGACCTTTAATATTTGAACCCTGATATATGATAAAACATGGAATTTTTTTTCCTCTGAGTCACATGACCTTGACCTTTAATATTTGAACCCTCAAATCAACATGCTTCCTTTTACTGAAATGGGAAGTCATCCAAAAAGTATGGTGAAGGAACATGGCCAAGAAACCATGCTTCATGATGAAACCTAGTGCCCCAAATCAATATGTTTCTTCTTTACCCCTCCCCACAAATACAACCCATCTATACAATTTGGAACAGGTCTGTTATGTAGAATTTGTGTTATTGTGCAAAATCTATTTTTCTTATTTTACAGTTCACAGTAACCTTAACCTTTAACTGTTGATCCCTAAAATCAAAAGGCTTCTTTCTTACCCCCAAATGCAAGCAATCCACAACATTTGGCAACGGTACTTAACAAAAAATTAAGTTAGTGTGCAGAAATGAAAAGATAACAGATGTATAATGTCACAGCATTAATTCCTTCACCTTTTTGCAGTGGCACATATAAAATTAAAAAACTGCTGTAACAGTCTGAAAATTTAATAAGGTCATCGACATATAATTAGAATCATATCTATTAAATTTAATATTCTATCTACAGTACTTTATCATATTCATAAGGTATTTGTAATAAAGTGTCCTAAAAGTTCCACAAAACAAAGAGTTAAAATGGTCATGAAATTGATCAAGGTCTTCTACATATGCCTATAAAAAAGCAAGCAAACTTTTATTGGGTTACACAAAGTGGTTTTGTGCAATCGTTTTTGCGTGCTTCCCAGGACTTAGGGTTTAAATGGCACAGCAGTATAAGAAGATTACATAGTGCAAAGGCAATTGGAGTAAAATGCAAGTTAATGACCCAGAATTCAATGATAGAATTTGAACCTTTTCAGTCCAACATGCTAAGGGCTTTCCACTTATACATACATGCTACCCAGGGAAGGAAGTTTTTAAAAAAATATATGACTGGGTATTCTGATATCACATAGTTCATATTAAAATAATAAGAAATTTCTAAGTTGCATCTATCGGTGAGTACCCCACTTTAAAAGTGCCTTCCCTGGGTCCCATGTATGTTTTAATAGAACAGCCCTAATCACTATGTCAATGCCAGCTCCTGCCTCCATTTTTTGCCTCTTTTGACATGATGGAGGGTGGACCAGGCTGAATCCACATTACAAAGTCTGCATGGGGATCTCAGGAAAGACAGGACCAAACAGATAAGACCAAATCAAGAATGCCCTCACTGCTTACTAAATTCAGTTGACCTCTGACACTTTTCATGTACCATTTCAAGTTGAGTAGGTGAATTCTTTAACCCTGAGTACATACATCTCAGTACCATACCATACTGCATCTTGTTTCAAGTCAAGGAAAATTTATTCTCAGTAAATACATCATTTCTGTAATCTTCTTTGGCATTTATTTTCATTTCTTAGCATCTACTTCTCTGATGCTTGACTTATTTCATTTGTACATGTCATTGTTTTGTGCTCTCTAGTAAACAGGCAAAAATGAGCAGCATTAGGTGTGGGGTTTGTATAATGCTTAAGCTGTTAGAGGATAATCATCCCAATAGGTGTATGGACTGTGAATCAGGATGTGTTCAGTGGATGGAGAATAGATTGGTGACAGTTTCTACCAAACAGCTGTCCTGGGCTAGCAACATAGCCAAAAAGCAGTCCTCCAAAGATACAAACAATATCAACCTTGCCATCACCAATGCCCTGCGACTGTAGAGAACTTCTTAATGTCACATTCACTTAAGGCCATTAAGTCGCCAATGAAGGAAATTGCCCGGCATAATTAAATTGATGACACAGGACTCATCACTGTAATGCAAAACCATTGTTACCCACTGTTTCACCACACTCTTTCAGCTTACTGGAGCAGCAATGGCACTGTATGGTGACCTATATGGACCATTCCTGACAAATGAGCACCACACAAGCACCCTAGTATTGGCAATGGAGACCTATCCCTTGACAGCTGGCACTAGACATGGGATTTAATGTCAGCCAGCCGTATATCTCCTCTACTCCAGCTCTTGGTATTATCTTAAGTTTATGTCACCAGTGCTGGGTACAGTGATCTGACCTCCTGACACATCCATGTATTGACCCAAAACATTGATGGCATCCAACATCTGGACAAACAACTTCTAGCCCCACCTTTATCTCAGAGGCACAGTTTGCCCAGTTCTTTTCCCCACTGCATGTCTTCCCAAAGAAAATAATGCCAAGCTTACGCTGTTCTTTTCTGACATCCAACAGGAAGGAAAGCTTCAATTTTCACCACAGATTCTCTTCTATATAAAAGGCCAGTAGAGACTGTTCACAAATCAAATGTACCAGGATTCTATTCTAACACAAACCTGCCAACCCTAACAAGACCTTCTCAGCAGGCAATCAACTTTTTTCCATAAGTTGGGTCAGTTTTCAGTAAGGTGTAACAAAATTTAATGTACTGCTTTTATCAAGCTGGAAAACATGCATTTAAAAAATCCAAAAGTGTGATTCAAGACAGATGTACTGGCGGTAAACATTGCATTCAGCTCAAACATTTGTAAACTTTACTTTAACCATAACTGCCTCAATTACAGAATCACAAACTGCAGTTCCAAACCCTGTGGAGCTCAATGGCTTCTTGATTTATCTCAACTTGACATAAGCCTTTAGAGAAAAAACATGGTGACAACAATCATCTTTCCACCATGTGATGTACTCAGAATCAACAAAAGATGTCCACTAAACATAACTTTTGCCCTTCCTGCTTTTCTCCATAAGAATCTGAACATTTAATTTTATTCTTCTGTACCATTAAAACTTGTTAAGATGTTTTTTGTATCTTTCGTCCTGACTGCTCACTTGTTTGACACCATTTAACAGAAAAAAATAACAGAAAAAAAAACAACACAATAGCTTGATCATGCAAATGTCTTGCATCAAATAATATGTTCAGTTTAAGGCATATGAGGTACTCCAGTAAAGTCAGTCTGGTTCCCTGACCAATCCACAGATTCTTATATGAAACCTGGATCTAAATCAAACACAGACAATCCAAAATCCAGATTTTACAGCAAACAATCGTATTTCCATAATCTGTGCTTTATTCCATAAGTCTGTATTTTAAGGGTAATTTCCCTAAGACTTAAGTCAAAATCAAAATTGTTGGCAGGTCTAACAACACACACAGGCTTTACTGACACCACCTTCCCAGGATGCATGCTATTCACATGCATTCTTGAATCTTACATGAGCAGCAGCTCCAGATGCATGTCTTCATGCTGCTACTTATAGGTACTCCTGAGGCTTACTCATATGAACACCATTTCCTCCAAGAAAACCTCCACGTCCCTAATGTCCACCAAAACCACTAGGTGTGCAACTTTATGTAAAAGATATGAAATCCTTTTTTCTCTTGTTTCACCTGGGATTCCTTTTCAATGTGGATATATGTTGATATCATAATGCAGATTTTCACTCACTTGGTCATGCAGTTCAGACTTTCTCAATCAAATTCACATCCCTTTAGATTGTGTCATAATAACTTCCTTCATATTTTCTATCCTCTTGAAGAATCAAACATAAACCTGTTAGTTCCTTCACCACCTGAGTCTTCCCAATGTAGTTGTGGATCTCATTATTGATGTTGATGATATAAGCACATCTTCCATGTTTAATCAAAATCAGATCAGAAATATGGTTTTCCAGAGTGGTTACAAACACAATCAATAAGATGCAAGACCAATTCACTAATATGTGTGGATCTTGTTCATAATTAAGCTTGTCCATGATCTTAATGATATAAACCCATATTTCAACTTTTATAACAATCATACTAAAAGGGTATGTGTTCCTAATGACAGAAAGTAGCAAAACAATATGCTCCTTCTGCTAATGCAGAAAAATCATTAAAAAAAAAGTGTGAAATTACCTCACAAGAGAGACCTCTGTAACCTACTGGACAAACACACTGCTCCACTGGGTATGCCCTGTCCTGTCCTGTTAGCCGATCTTCTGCTATATCCAGGCCAACATCGCGCAGTCTGTCAGAACAGAAATACACATACTGCATCCTAATATCCTTTATATAGTATGTAATTTGTAGCTGATCACCTAGAACACGGAAACATGTTGCTCTCTAAAATCAATAAAGAAACCCAACATCTACTAAGTTTTCACACAAAATTAAACAAGCACTAAAAATAGCCCATCCATATATTTTCTTCACATTTTACATTTTATGCAGGAATTGTTTTGTTTACTAACTTACAGTTAGCTGTCATCAAAAGTTTAAGACAGCATATCAGAACAGAATTTTACCCAAGCCTAGACTGTTTAGAATATATTACATGATAATGAAGGATGTTACCCACCCGCCCTCTTGCTGCTCTCTGTCAAATGTGGCTCGGATGAGTATTGAATCCAGGTCTGCCAGAGCCATCATTAAGTGCTCCCTCGTTGCAACCTCACCATCCATACGGTACCAGTTTTGCTACAAAAATGAATAACACATTTAAAGACAAATGAGCATCAGCACCTTACATGTCCATAAGACTATTCCACTGTTCTAAACGCAATTTAAAATTTGAAAAAATAATGCAAATACCATCACAAAGGAGAGGATATAAAGAGAAGGCTGTCAGTGATGCTATTAGCTGTGCTGTGACAGGTACCATGGTGATATGATTTTTAAAAAAGGGTTGTATGGAATGTGGTGTTTCACATTTGAATTATGCTCTGATATACCATGATGATATGATAAAAACAAAGGTTGTATGGAATGTGGTGTCTCACATGTGAGTTATACAATGATACACCCCAATGTACATAACATACGAAAACTTGAACACAAAACTTGTGCTATTCCATTTAAACATACATAGTATCCAAGAAAGGCATATTTGTTAAATGATATATTCCAGGGTACTCTGAATACTCAGAATTCACATGAAAAATGAATATGGGTGACTACTCCACACAAAAACTGCCTTAATTGGGTCATATGTATGTTTTACTGGAATAACCCTTAACGAAGAATCTTCATTATGCCAGAAAGTTGCATCACTGTCTTGTTATATGATAAGCACAGACTTGACCAGAATAATGACTGGCAGTGTCTTTAAAAAGCTCAAAGGATCCAGTGTGTCCAAAACTAGGCTTATAACTACTTCTACTTATTTTAATGACAATCATCAAGATAATATTTCCCTTACCTCAAAAAAGACCACATTCAAGACTGTTCTCTGGTTTGGTCTAATGATTGTTCTTGTTCTGTGCACAAGAGTAATATCATTGCCCTGTAGAAATATTTTAGAAGATATAAAGATAATAATAAATTACATAAAACTGAAAATTAAACAAGATAGTCTAACATTCAACTGAATACTAGTAACCACAACTTTATGTACCGTATTTACCATCATATGACCTCAAGTATTTTTTATATATATTCGTTAATGTGCTGGAAGTTCAGGAACATTACAGATCAATATTTCTATTTCTCCACAATGACAGTTTGAGACACTTGTTTTGTAAGCTTCTTCAATGAACTTTGTTGAGTGTGTGTGTGAATATGATTAGGATTTTTAACATAGCTTTAAAATAAATTCAGTCATATCGCTATGATGTCTGCAGTGTGCCAGTTTTTAGTGATGTCTAGCACTGAGGCATCATGTCACAGACATGCAGCATGATGTCCCACCCAGTTACATTATCTTGACACCAGGCCAACCAGTCATAACACTAACCTCTTAATGCTGAGCGCCTAGCGAGGCAACTGTTAGTACCATTTTTTAAGTCTTTGGTATGACTCAGTTGGGTTCAAAAGCATGACCTCCCACTTCTGAGGAAGATGTTTTAACCACTAGGCCACCAGAGTGGCCAATTGAAGTTGTATGACTAGTTCATTATCCCAATCGCTAATTAGGTAGACAGATCCAAGCAATGCATTTGCTTTAAAAGATCTACTTAATGGTTGAGCAAAATCTAGGTTTCCCATTCAGCCTAATATTTGTCGGATATAATGACACAGTTCTAATTGTATATCTAAAAGAACTACCCCACTGTTTAGTCCAAAACGTCTTTTCATTTCATCATTTTGAAAAAGAAAATAAGCAAGAACAATATAATTACATTGCTTTGAAAACAATATGTAGGAATTGTCACTTACGTCAATGAAAATTTTAATTCAACAATTACAAGTGCACTAGATACTATGACCAGCTGAATAGTTGCTCCATTCAGCATGAACCTCAAGTACTCAACAACATTTACCTCATAATGTGCCCAACAATCTTTGCTGTGTCAATTACTGTGATGTCTGTATAGGTGCAATCAAGACTTGTTGCAAATAATTTTTTTACTTCCTTATATATATGGATTTATTTGAAAAAAAGGCAAAGAGGGAAAGCAAGCCAATACAAGAAAGGAGGGAAAAGGTATTTATGATATACTGCTGGTTCAGAATTTGGGTGGGTTGCTAGTCATTTCTCATTTTCAGTGCTCTGGGACAAATTTACCAAGTGATTTAATTTAGTTCCTTACTATTAGGATAAGGAAATATTATAATTGTCTTTTTCCTGTGTGACTTATAAATATTTCAGAATGCACAACTAATCACACATTATTTCTAAAATTAAAATTGACCAGCCCCTGATAATTAATAAACCATTAAATATAAACACCATTAAATACTCATGTCATAAACTCAAATTAAAGAACATTATAAAGTACGTTCAAAAATATCCAGACTGTTTTTGCATTGTTTAACATTGTTGTACCATTAAAACTAGTAATGTATCAATTTCATTAGAAAGCCTTTAAAATTATGCCAAAATTGTTTGTAGTATTTCCTGAAAACTTAAATCACTATCCTCAAAACACAGTAGCTGCACACAAAGATACTCTAAACTAATATATTCAAGCCCTCTGTGTTATTGCATAACAAAAGCCTTAATACCGAAATTTTGACAAGAGGTTCATTCCTATCCACAGCTGATCTGTTGGTCCGTGGACGAAACCGGAGCTCGAATCTGAGAAACCCTCCATATGCTGTCACCTGAAAGAGACAAAAAATCTCTAGATATAATTACTTGGCACTTTTATAGTCAGAAATGTGCTAGTGTAGTATTAAACCCTGCAATACATATGCACAGTCTATATGTCATGGTCTCATGTTTAATTATCTGAATTACAAAAGAATCATATTTGCTCTATAATTTGTCAGACAAAATTTCAGAAAGAGGAACTATATCCATTACTTCACTAATTATATTGATAGTCCTTTACAACACTTCAACTCCTCCTTACCTGGTCATACTTTTGTTCGCCTACCCCTACCCCAACCCAGACATATTTATAACTCCATAATCAAACAAGAGATTTACATTAATTATGATGTGCTGAAGTTCTGAATATAACTTAAATCAGTCCCATTCATTCTGACACAAGTGCATGAAGCTTATGAAAACTAACTGATTATAAATTAATTCATCTTGACACTAATATATAAAGCTTATCAAAACTTACAGAAAGCAGATTAATCATGATGCTTTGAGTTTAAAAAGTACAAGTACAACACTGTACCTCCATGTTTAAAAACCTGATTCTGTTTACTTGACAATCACATTTATTTACATATTTATTAACTTTGAGTTATTTATGGGCAGGGTAATTAAACTACATCAATATTTCAAAAATGTAATTTTGAGTAGCTAGCACTAAATGTGATTTAAATTGAACCCGGAATGCATTTATGCTGCTGTGCACCTTGAATCACATGAATGCACCTGTGTCAAATTGACAATCACTAGGGAAGTGGTTAATTGTGGACTTTCAGATAATGTCTAAGCTGTCTTGCTGGTTTTAATATTAAAATATAATCAAAGTCATCAATAGCAATCACTTCAGATTTATTGTTGTAATTTCTGTCTGTGAGTGCAACTATCATTTTGTCATTTGTATCTGTGTGATTCCCATTTTAAGACCCACCTTGTCTCCAAGGAAACGAGCTGGAAGGGACCAGAAGTATGTATCACGAGGGAGTGATGGGAAATCACTGAAGACCAGCTCCAGGTTCTGACGGTCAATTGTAAAACGCTGACCCTCGACTGCTTTACCCATCATGTCTGTTAACGTAATTCCCTGGTCATCTCGAGTGAATGAGGCACCAACCTAAACATAAAATATACTTGTATTTACATTTCTTTACGAAAAAAAATAAGCAATGAGATATAAATAGGGAAATCATGATTCATCATCAAGATGGAGTGATATATACCCCTTACTTGCCAAAATGCCTGTTAGAAGAACAAAGGATTGTACTAAATTTAAACATAAAATATAATTGCATTTAAATTTCTTTACAGAAAAAAAATCAAGGAAATATAGAGAAATCAAGATTCATCAATAAGATGGAGTGATATATGCTAAACAAATAACAAAATACTTAAAGAATTTGTATCAGTAAAAGGCACATCTAAACCACTGCAGTCTAAGATGTGTATACAATTTCATAGATATCTTTTATGATTGATTTTGGAGTTCTGCCCTGGAAACAAACATGAAAATGTTAGAAATGCTGAACTGAGGAACAAAAGACACATCTACATCAAAACAAAATCTAACATAGTTCCAAATTTTATACAGATAATTTAAATGCTTTTGGAGTTTTAAGTAACTCCAATGATGAAGATGAATTCTTGGATTTATTTTAACCAGATGATATCAGACAGTGACAATTACAGGATACCATGAATCATAAAAATGTGGGCTTTACTTTGTATTATAATACTTTTGGAATTATAAGCAAGTACATCCAGTACCTTAATTTATTAATTAAATTCCTCCTACATTTATCTAATTCCCCACCCCCTCCCATTTTTCAAATGGTAAACATGTTCTGAAAAATGTTATCGTAACAGCTCACTTCCTTATGCGAGTCAAAATTTTATCTGTGTTACATATCCATGATGGGCTTACTATACAAATGTTTTCTTTATTATATACACAAGATAAAAAGTAGTTATACTATAATGTATAAATACAACTTCATACAAGGGAATCCAACAAGGCCATGGCCTACATGTTGAGCCCACAACCAACCCAAAATCAATAATCAAACAATTACAAAATAGTTGAAATGATTGACAACACTGAAAAAGTGATTTTATTTTCAACTAATGTGGGCTAAACAATACATTAGCATGGCATGGGATGTGGCTAAAGAAAAGAGGTGACCATTCGGGAAGTTAGGCTACTTGTATTTCTATGTGCTGTGCTTTACTAACAACGGCTCTGTTCCATGTGGTGCTCTGACAAGTTCTGGAAACGCCCATACAGAAACAGCTGATACAGCCATCGGGGTACTGATCACTGAGGTAGAAACTGTTAGGCTTACAAGAGTCACACAGTGGACCATTTATGTTGGCCTGAAAAACAAAGATTATTTCATAAAAATACAAATTCATAGATCTGGATACTTTTAAAATATCTTATGAATGTGCTTATATATGATCCACATGCTGCTGCAAAGTTATTCTCATTTCTCTGATCAAAATTACGTGACTTAAAACATTAACTGGGTTCATACAGCACTGGAGTGGTTTTTTCAATACTTTTTCAAGATATTTTCAATAACTTCAACAGGTTTCCAAGGAATAATTTTTTCATAAGAAAACTGGATGTACTCCATATTATTTTGTTTATCACAACATAAAGAAGAAGAAAAGCAGACTTAATATGAAACTACAACCTCTCATATTCAAGGATCTTTCAAGACTATAAAAAGCCTGTGAAAAATGTCATAAACGGCTAATGCTGATAGAGGCATCAGAAAAAACTAGGTATAAAAATTCAGTTTGACTCTAGACCATCATTGTAAAATGCAGTTATTACCCGAAATATCATAAATTTATATTTTCCTGCAATGTTACAGCCAGATGAGCTAAAAATCATACTTGCAACTCAAATTTCTATAAGAACAGTAACAACCCTGAGGAAAACATAGAGACTTAGAAAATCATGTAACCTAGATATATAAAAGGGTGTTATCCACCATATCACAGACAGTCACATCTTAATTTTGCAAAGTTGAAAGACCAACCTTGCAAGTACATTGTCTTGTAACTGGGTCAGGTCTGGTGGACAAGCTGCCTCGTGGATCACAGTACTCTTCAACTGAAAAAAAAAAAAGTGACATGATGACAAGTTGTCAGATTGCCCATAATTCTCCACTGATAAGTCCATACTTGCCAAATGACAATCTAACCTACCAATGTAATAATAAACCCATCCTTCTGAACTGTACAAAAATTTACAAGGCTGGCATCGACTATATATAGTGGTCCCTTACTACAAGGCACCCCAGTATAATAAGTCTTTCATAACACCATCACTAATGGACTGCAGTATAACAGTGCCTTTCATAACGCACCCCATTATAACACCAACTCTCACTGAACAACTGCAGTATAGCATGGTTCCTCACAAGACACCCTGCAGTAAAAATGCAGGTCCCTTTCATTACACACCACAGTATAACATGATCCCTCACAAAAAGACACCTCAGAGTACAAGTCCCTTTCATACAACACCTCAGTATAACATGGTCCCTCACAATAAGACAACCAAGAGTACAGGTCCCTTTCATGAGATATTACAGTATAACATGGTCTCTCAGAGTACTGATCCATTTCACATGGTCCCTCACTATAATACACATTAGAGTACAGGTCCCTTTCATTATAAACCACAGCATAACATGACCCCTCAATATAAGACACCCTAGAGTCAGTCACTTTCATAAGAAAACAGAATAACATAGTCCCTCACAATACAACATACTAGAGTACAAGTTTCTTTCATAACACACCACTGTATAACATGGTAAATTACTATAAGATATGGCAGTATGAAAGGTCCCTTCCATAGGCAATCCAGTACAACATAGTTCCGCATAATAAGACAACCAATATTACAACTCCCTTTCAGAAGATGCCCCAGTATAACAGGGACCCTTTTAAATGGCAGGTATGGTCATGAGTCCAATTACATTATCTAATAGTTATATTTGTATAATATACCACATTATAAGGTAACACTGCTAGTAACACGGTGCACTTTTATTACTCTAGATAACAGTGATATAGTGATGGAGTAATGCAATCAATGATGTCAATCAGGTTGATACAAGTTGATGCAAAATGCTTTGTTACATTACGTCACCGATTCATACAGCAAAAACTGCTATGAGCGACCAACTGTCATTCCCGACCACAATTGTAATGCACGGATCGATTTTATTATATAAATGCTCTGTTATGAGTGACCACCTGCTGAACGCAACCAGTGACTGTGAAGTTTTGCCAAAATATGCATTTCGACACTGCTATAAACAACCGTATCGCAAAAATGAGGATAAACTCCACTGACCTTTATTTAATCCCCGTAAAAACAACCACTCATACTGTTCTAAAAATTGTTTTACAAATTGTTACAAAAATAGGCTGGATACCGATGTCTGATTTTTTATAGCTATGCCTATAATGTTTTATAGCTTCTGTCATAAACCAGACTAAAGTAGATGTAGATTATTTCCAAGTCTGGTTCCCTGCTTCATATGCTCCCTGCATTGTTCTTCACTATTCATATAGGGGTTAGCAATGCTGGGAACATAAAAAGCAGAGAACCAGACTAATTAATCCCGCATTTAGCCTTCTTCCCAGCTTTACTGTAGGAGCCGGCATCTTTATCAATGACTGTATTGCGAGAACAAACAGACACCACTGACCTATATGTAATCAATTGTTACAAGGACTGCTTGATTAGTAATGATTGTTCTATCCAAAACAAACATTAAGGGAATTTAAAAAAAAAGAATTCTGGCTACCGGTGATAGATGCTACAGTCTGTAAACCAGACTAATGTACATGTCATGAATTGACATTGTAGGGCCAAAGGTGACGTAGTGGTTGCATATATTGTCTATAGTGTTAATCTGTATTTCCGGGGATGAATAAGGTCATTGTCTATTAAACCAGCAAAAGAGAACTGTTTGTGGGATTCGATTGATAGTGTTCAAAACTTGTGATGTTTGATGTATTCCCCCACCCCCCATGTAAAGTGATTACATCCCAATCACAAAACTGTCATCTATTCAAGTTGGTGTGACCGGGTTACACACTTTGCTTACAGAGTTAATCCCATTATGTCATCTTTGAATGAAGCCGTTGACTTTTGTCTCTAAGTAAATGGTTCTGTTTCTGGATGAGATAATTTCTTCTTTTTTATTTCATTAATTGTTTGATATGCAATGCACATGTATAGGTTTTCCATATTTTCCCACAGCCCAGTCAAAACCATCTTCACGTTTGATATTACAATTTAATACTAATAATTTTAACACCTAGAACCTTAATAACAATGGTCAAACCTCCAGCTTAAAAGAAACAAATGTTAAGGCTGGAGAAAATAATTATTATAACTGAAAGAAATGAAAAAGAGCAGACCACTTGCATAAATGCAGTTTCAACGTCGGTAAAACAAATTTAGGTTGTTATAAAGGAAAAGAAGTAATTCAGAAACGATTTCATATGCAAAAAATATGTGATCTTCAAAGGTAAATGTGATTTCATGTTTAATGATAGAAGTATATCTTTATTGATATATAATTTTGTATTTAGATGAATGCATACAATATTTTAGCAAGAACTATTAATAAAAAAACAGAACATATGTACAGTGATTGTAGCTATTTTTCTTGAACTTGTTCTGAAACTGGACCTTGGAAACTGGTCTTTTTGTACAAATCTGCTTTGAGAGACTGCTTTTTGTTGGCAGAAGGAGCGGTTTCTCATAACAGATTTTACTGTATTACTTGTCTTCTTCACTTGCCAATCTTTATCATACAATCTAACTGATGAACTTTCTTGTCCTTACTGTCATGTTTTGAACTTTCAATCAAGAATCTGAATTTGTAACCCCATATTAAATTTCACTTTTAAGTATTCTCTAGCAGAAAATTTAACAACAACAATGCTTTTAATAATCATTTTACCCCATCTCCATGAAAATTCTATAAGTTTGCATTTAGCATCGATCCAACTCGTCAATAATCACAATGACTTGTGCTCTGGTTAATACTCTTTTATAAAGAATTTCAGAAAGAGTGATATGCATCCATTCATCTTAATCAACTAAGCTTAATATATGTAGTATCAGTATTGTAGTACATTTCATCCAAACCCGTAAAGTACAAAAATGGCAATACAAATATAATAATATCAAAATAAATTTATATGAAAATTACATTACCCTCCGAATTAGCAAATTACAATTTTATCCCCAAAATGTCATTTTTATTGCAATGAAAAATGAATCAAAACGTATTACCTGGCACTCGTCGGCATGTGCTGCCCAGGATAAGTGGATTGCCAACATAGCCATCAATGCACCTTTCACACTGGCGCCCTGTGTACCCCTCCGGACAATTGGTACACGTCACATTATTGTCAACATCCAAAAAGCAGGTTCGGCTGAACCTGAAATTACATCAAGTTAAATTCCAATGATGTAAAAGAATGTGATACAAAAGAATGTTTGAGCAGGTAATAGCCAAGTCCCCACTGACCAAATTTTTCTCACTTATGATTCAGAAAACTCTAGATTTTAATGCAAATTTAAATATATTTCATTGCTTTTCAATAATAATAAAAATAATAATATTAATAATAATAATAATAATATTAATAATAATAATAATAATGTCATAACTTGCATGTGAGATGGATTTAGGTGTGGGAGAGTTGCACTCTCACTAATTCATTCACACCAGTGGCACAACAATGTTGAAACATCTGGAGACAAGTCCAAATTCATTGTGACATCAGCTTACATCTACAATATGAAAGTTTTCATTGTAAAAACCTTATAAAAAAACTATAACATCTCTCACAGACAGCACCCATCCAATCTGTAGTAAACTTTTATTCTATCTCCTTCTATGCCATCCTCTATCCAGGACTAACTCTTCAGGCAATAACTACTGTCGACCAATCAACATATTTATTTTTATTAGTTCTTTGAACATGTGATTTGCTATTTTATATATTTTGGGTCTCCTTTTGTTTCATTTTAGCGAAGAATGGCTGTGTTAATATGTATGGTAAATCTGTGCATGCCAGGTGCTAATCATGTAAGTTTCATAACAGACCTGAGACACGACTGTAACACTAACAGAAGTATCATATCTTTGAATAACGAGTAACGACTATGCCTTAGCATGAGTAGAGATGAGAGACCCGAAACTTCCTGCTTATAGCTAAATGGAAGTGTGCATGCACTTAGTGATAAGGGGTATTGGTCAAAATTTTGGTTCAGAAAGCTGATGTCAATTCACTTTGTGAGAAAATAACACAACTTAAAGGTGAATATTTTACAGCATATATGATACTTCTTGTGATTTAAACTTAATGGGGTACATATGGATAAAAACACTGTGAATATTGAAATTTGAAATAAAAACCACTTAAACTGAAGATTATGGTCATATATTTTTTTACAAATATCCATGAACTATTTTATTACTGTTCTCCTGCACAAAAATACAGCTAAGCAGTGACAACTAAGTTTAATTGAGTCATATTTTATTTGAATCAGGAGGTGTCAGATTAAATGTGTGATGATGGGATACCAATGCCCATCATAATTATCCATTTTATCATTCTTCCAAAGTCACTAAATAAGACCATTATATTTATTATTATTTTATTCACAAGTGTAATCTAGTGCAATACTCTCATGTATAAGCAAATCAGATAACATATCATACTAATATATCATCCTTTTTGTGCAATTATGTTGAATGCACATCAACTTAATAATAATAATTTTGTAGATGTATTGGGGTCATCACTGGTAATGGGTCTTTTATTTGTTCATGCATGATCTCTACCCAAAAATATTAACAGATCTTTCTACATATTCTTTCTTGAACTTTACAAACTTTACTTGCTTTTATTGTTTTTTGTTTAGGTTTTCATAAACAGTAACAAGAAAAAAGTGAAGACGACAAGCTTTGTAAAATTTAACAAATAATTTATTTCCCTAGATAAACAAGGTAAAAATGAGGAAAAGAACTTACGATTTTAAGAACCAAATCCAAAAAAAATCTGAGAATAATCCAAGAATTAAAAAATGAAAAGTACTAGTAATAAAAAGTTCTAATGAATCTGAGTTTGAGTCCAGATGAAATCCAAAATGGAAGGCAATGACATATGCTATAGTCAATGTAGTACTGATGTGTCTACAGTTCTTTGCTGAACCACAGAAAATAATATTCTGGTGTTTGAATTCTATAAATTGCCATAACTATCTTTGTCCAAGAATTAATTCCGAGCACAAGTATTTCCAGGGAAAAATAAGCTCTTAGAATCCAAATAATTCGAAGAAAAATTAAAATTAAACTTCAACTGGTCACAACAGAAAAAAACACATGGACATCTTAATGTTTAAAAGCCCCACTGAAATTATTTCCCTAAACATCACTATTAAATCTGGCTACTGCACAATTCTGGTAAAACCAGAATTTCTAAGTAACAACGTAGAGGCTATTTACATGTCTAAAGTCACATACTCCCAGTACAACCTCAATTTCACTCTATAAATCCTACACCAAGAGAGAATTAAAAAAAAGCTTTAAAAAAGTTGTTTACTTTTAATCATGAAATAAGGTCAGGAAATAGGTCAGCTTTTAGATGCAAAGTTCTAATATTAGGTTTCTGAAAAACTGAACTGAATTTCTGGAAAATATCAAACCCAGTAAATAAAATTACATTACAACAGCATGTAATGGAATAAAAAAAATATTTAAAAAAATTAAAACACAATTAAATCAAATCAAATATAAATTAAATCAAATATACATAACATTATGTATAAAATATTACATAAAACAAGGCACCTGAAGCACATTAACTTTTTGTTTTTAATAAAAATAATGATTGCAGTGTTTCAAAATGAGCAACATCCTGAAAACTGGTTAAAGTAACTTTTCTTGTCATCTAAACAATATCATCTAATTATTATCATGTTAATTAATGAATGGCCAATGTACATATATTTTACAACAACCTTCATTTATTTTCAAGATATTTAAAGATTAGGATAAAGATCTTCCAGAGTAACTACACAATTAACTCATTTTCAGGGCTGAGCAAACCCATGTTACCTAATTAATGATAGAAAGTAAAAGCTAACAAACTGAAAAATGTAACTCAGATAAGGTCATCTGTACTTAAAAATATGAATATTCTGGACACACTCACTGGTTGGAAGAACTTGTAAGTGGACATGGGCATGGCTGGCAGTCATTTGGAGTTCCTCGTCTTGGGTTTCCATAGAATCCCTCCATACATCTCTCACATCGATCTCCTTCTGTGTTATGCAAACAGTTCTAAAGAAACAAAAAGACAAAATGTATAAGGTTTGATCATCTCAGATGATTTAATCTACACCAAAGCAAACACTGAAAATAAGCAAAATCTACAATGCCCACTAAAATCACTGACTTCATATCCTTATTAACAACTAAACTAACCGAGTGACCAAGGATAATTATTTATATACATTTGTACTGTTCTTACCCGACATCGGCCAGTTTGTGCTTCACAGTCATTGGAATGTCCATTACAACTGCAGGACACACATTCCCCAAGATATTCCCCACGCTGAACACGGTTAAAACCTGGAGCACAGTCCTGAAAAATAACAAAAATAATTGTTGATATTCTGTGTCATAATTATATTGTAAATCACAATAGTTATGGTGTCAATCAATCTTAGCGAACCTTTAATTTCACAATATTAGTGACATTGTTTTGCAAATCACCAGTATGCAAATTTGAGCAATAATGGTTTTACACAGTCAAATGCAAGGCTGTGTGTGCTTGTTTTATTCCAATACTCAAATGCCAGGCTATGTGTGCTTGCTTTATTCTAAGACTTGAATGGCAGGTGCTATGTGTGCTTGTGCTTGCTCTATCCCTATCCCAACACTCAAATGTAAGGTTGTGTGTGCTAGCTTGATTCCAATCTCAAATGCCAGGCTGTGTGTGCCTGCTTTATCCCTATCCCAACACTCAAATGCCAGGCTGTGTGTGCTTGCTTGGTTCTAATATTACAATGCTGGGATGTGTGTGCTTGCTTTATTCTAATATTCAAATGCCTGTCTGATTGTGCTTTCCTTATTCCAATACTCAAATGCCAGACTGTGTGCTTGCATTATTCCAGTACTCAAATGCCAGACTGTGTGCTCACTTTATTCCCATACTCAACTGCCAGGCTGTCTGTGCTTGTTTTATTCCAATACTCAAATGCCAGGCTATGTGTGCTTGCTCTATTCTAATATTCCAATGCTAGGCTGTGTGTGCTTGCTTCATTCCAATACTTGAATGCTAGGCTGTGTATGTTTGCTTTATTCCAATACAAGTTATGCTAGGCTGTTTGTGCTTGCTTTATTCCAATACTAATATGCTAGGCTCTGTGTGCTTGCTTTATTCCAACACTCGAATGCTATGATGTGTGTGTTTGCTAGATTCCAATACTCAAATACCAGGCTGTGTGTGCCTGATTTATCTTTATCCTAACACTCAAATGCCAGGCTTTGTGTGCTTTATTCCAATACTCAAATGCCAGGCTGTGTGTGTTTGCTTTATTCCAATACTTAAATGCTAGGCTGTCTTTGCTTGCCTAATGCCAATACTCAAATTTCAACTGTGTGTGCATGCCAGGTTCTTTGCATTATTCCAATACTCAAATGCAAGAATGTGTGTGCTTGCTTTACCCCAACATTTAAATGCTAGGCTGTAATGCATTATTCCAATACTTGAATCCAATGCTATGTGTGCTTGCTTTACTCCAATACTCAAATGCCAGGCTGTATGTCTTTAATTTATTCCAATACAAGTTAAAGGTATCATCAACGTACAAGAAACATGTCTCACTGCCAACATAATTTTACACAAAACATTAACTACTGCTGTATACAATATCCAAATTTCCATCTATTCCATCTTTACTGTTACATAAAATTCTGCTATTCAATCTTTACTACTGCATAGCATTTTTCTTTAAGACTACTACTCCCTCAATATGCTTGCGAAACATTCTGCCTGGGGACATTTACTCACTTTTTACTGTTGCATAACATTCTGACTTAGGATATCCATTCACACTTTACTGTTGCATACCATTCTGTTTAGAGACATCTACTCACTCTTTACTGATACATAACAATTTGTATGCGGTCTTTTATGTTTGCAAAATATTCTGCCTATCAACTCACTCTTAACTGTAGCTTAACATTCTGACTTGGGATATCCACTAACTCTTTACTGTTGCATAACATTCTGACTTCACTGTTACAAAACATTTTGCCTGCAGACATCTACTCTCTTTACCGTTATATAATATTTTGATTGGGTACATCTACTCCTCTCTGTTGCATAACATTCTGACTTAGATAATCTACTCACTCTTTACTGTCAAGTAACACTGTGCTTAGGACATCTACTCTTCACTGTTGCATAGCATTTTGCATGGGGATATCTACTCACTCTTTCCTGTTGTATATCATTATGCTTTTGGACATCTACTCATCTTCACTGTTGCATAACATTCTGCCTGAAGACATCTAGTCACTCTTTCTTCTTGTATAATATTTTACTCGTGACATCTACTCACTCTATATTATTGCATAACATTCTGAGTTGGGACATCTGCTCACTCTTCACTGTTTTATAACATTCTGCTTTGGGACATCTACTCACTCTTTACTGTTACATAACATTTTGCCTGCAGACATCTACTCACTCTTCACTATTGCATAATACTCTGACTTGGGACATCTGCTCACTGTTGACCATTGCATAACATTTTGCTTGGGGACATCTATTCAGTCTTCACTGATTCATAACATTCTGCCTGGGGACTCTACTTACTCTTTATTCTTGCATAATATTTTGCTTTGGGACATCTACTGACTCTTCACTGTTGCATAACATTCTGACTTGGGACATCTACTCACTCTTTACTGTAGTATTATGTTTTGCTTGGGGACATCTACCCATTCTTTGCTGTTGCCCAAGATTTTGCTTGGGGACATCTACTCACTCTTTATTCTTGTGTATTATTTTGCTTTGGGACATATAATTACTCTTTACTGTTGCGTGACAATCTGCTTGGGGACATCTAATATTTAAGACCAGCTTTGTAACCATCTATCCACATCTTGTGATTGACAGTGTTTATAGAAGCCTAATACTTGACGTTATCATTTGATTTAAGAGATATTTTTAATTTAAATGCCTGAATAATGTATCATTATTATTTACTAGGAAGTTATTCTAATGTAACTGATCAAATTAATTTTCTCTATAGGCTCGCAAAATCTAATTTTGATATTGTACCAGTGTGGGAATTAAGAATAATGAAGTAAATCAAGGCCAAATACTATTATACCATTATCATGTTGGTCACTTTACATTTAATTTTCTATTAAACTATGAAACTTCTTATCAAGGTGTTTGTTGTTTGTTTTTTTGGTGGTTTTTTTTAATTCAGTAAACTTGTTTCATCTAGATAAAAATTACAGAATACAAGTGACTGAATGTTATCAGAAAATTTCCTTTTCACTTTCATAAAATCTCACATTTTTAAGCATCATCGATTACAGAAGAAATTATTTCCTTACAGCAAATATTTTACGTTTCACAAACATATAAATCCAAGATGCACACATATTTTTTTAAAATAAAAGATCAGACAATCATGTTTATGTTTGTAACAGTTCATGTCTTCATACTCATGATCTGAACACTGTTGTGTACAAGTAAAATCAAAACCAAACCTAAGAAAATTCTGTGCAAGAATGTGCACTAGGTAAGTAGACTTTGCTACAATATTAATTTAATTTCCTACTTGCACTCACTAAAATGTTTAAGTAGCATAAATATGGAACAAAATTACATGTCCAGTTTGTTGCGAGCATAAAACACTTCCTAAGCATGCTTACATGTGCACCAAGGTCATTTAAGAGAAATCAGTGGAAATTTCCATTACTTGACACATCCAAAAATAGATGTAAACAAACAGAAATATGTCATTCCATGAGAATATAGTGTCCATGGTGTCTGGCAAGTGTCATAAACATGATAAAACAGTTAAGTAAACGTATTAAATCTCAATTTATGATGAAATTAAAACATGTAATTAGCATATGAGCATGAATGTTAATAAACTATTCTGATTATTTTATTCATTCAAACTATGCCAATTACATGCATATTTACCAAGTGTGGTCACATTTTTGGGGAAGCCACCAAGAGCCAGCTATTTCACATCCGGAGTTAACAACCAAATTGAGGGTTAGTGTTTTCAATTTACATTAAAAATGAGTTAATACAGGGATAGATAGGTATAACATTAGCGATTTTAAAATGTATTCATTACTACATTCACTAATATTCCAGTCTGAACGTATGAACCTGCTATAAATTTATTTTGGGGATATTTACTGAAATATAAACAATATTATGCTACCATTTTGTTCATATTGAAAATGCAATATTATTATCATTTTGGTGTTCTGATTATGAACAAACATGACAAATAACACAGACTGCATAATGTTGAGGAGTCAAATATGAAAATCTGAACTAAGTATATTTAATTTTTATGCAATTAATCAAATATGAATAAATGTTATGTTTGTATTTCGTTTATAACAAAGACACATCATTATTAAATTTCCTATTGTTGTTCTTGATTCAAACTCTATAAGTACCATATTATCTCTTTTTTATGACACTATTTGTTTAAAGACGTCAAGTTTGTTTTGCCAAAATCATATTTTCATGCATTGCGATATTTGGTCATCATTTTAAAAGGCTGTAATTTATGTACCTATTTTTTGGTCTCAAATGCAACATTGCAAGTGATAAGACATAATAGGCAGACAGATACAACTGTCATAAAGTTGGGGAATAGCTTGCTTGTTAACAGGAAATGATAATTTACATATATAATCCAAACTGATGAAAATCTTTATTAAAAGAGACAAGCATTAAAGTGAGCATCTTAATCTCAAAGTGTTTGTTTTATAACTACACTGTGGATAATACAAAAACTTGTACCTGGTCATGTACTGGTTGCATATATCAGCTTTAGTTTCAATTTTTTTTTAATTTTTTTTTTTCAGGCTGGTTTTTTTTTTTTTTTTTTTTTATTTTGGAAAACTGAGAACCCTTTCTCATGTCTTTTAATAATTAGGAATGTTGAAGTATCAAGTATAATTTAGTATGCTATTAGTGTAAACAAAGTTCTGTACCAGAATGCACAAACTGCAATCAGTATGAGACTGAGTGCATTAACCTTGTCTTATCCACAATGAAGGTGTTAAACAAACTTTTTGAGATGACAACTTTCATTTTAATAGTTTCCGCCTTTAATAAAAGGTGGATCATTCTTCTGCTTTTACCAATGAAATTTTCTATTTAGAGGTGAATAACACAATTAAATACAAATGCTTTCTGTTACTCACCCTAATGAATAGCCAACTTGGTTCTCCCAATTTTCAACAATATAAATGGTAAATGTAACTTGATGTTTTTTCAGTCACTGACTCTAATATTTTAAGATGTCTTCAGACAGAAGAAAACTATTATCTTTGCCATCTGAAGACATGCAGAAAGTATGGTACTAGAACAATGTTTAGTTATTTCATTCTGAAATTTTAATTAATTTTATTTCAATATTTGATATTGGATACAAAGTCCCTGAAATTTGTCTTAACAAATTTCTTAAAAGCTCCAATACTGTTGTTACATGCAAAATGTTGTATATGCTAAATCTTCTGAATAATATTGAATCTTAAAAGATATTGATCATAAACATCTTGGCTGCCATTAAAACTAGATAATGATAATACTGATCTTTCATCAAATTATAAGACATGCAATTTCTCCCTCAAACTGAGAAACCTCAGCATTTTTCACATGCATATGAATTAATCCTGTTAATCAGGGATATCCCTGGTTCAACTGATTTCAGTCGAAAGCTGGAACACAAGATTTGATATCACCATGGTCAACAGAAGAAGCCAACACCATGCCACACTGGATATGTTAGGTGATGATTATGTGACACACTATTATCATTTTGTGTCTGACACAGCCTAGCATTTACAAGTGTTTTTTCTTTAAAAGGCATAACTGGCGTACATTATTTTTAACAAGTCCATTTTGTATGTTTACCAATTAATATGGAAGTCTGCAACAGCCAGGTTTGTCTTTAGCCATTCGCCTTGCAAAACATCCCAGCACACCAGCCAATCACCAATACTCATTTGAGTCTTATTTTTATCTAATGCATACTTATTCTTCTCTGATCTGCTAAAAACAAATGGCCTGACTCTCTTCATTCCTTCTCAAATTAATTTGTTCACCATGTGCAAATGCTGTTGCTATTAGATTAGTCTCTAAATTAATTTGTCAAATGTATCACATTACTACTTTTGGAGTACTCCCAAAAAAGAATGGAATTCTAAGCAACTTAGGTGACTTAATTACGACCAAGAGGTAGTACCTCTTAATTCAAAACTGAATATTTGAACGTCATTTAAACCAAACATCTTGATTATTTCAAGGAACAGTTAATATCAGATAGTTTTTACTGTATTAACAAATCATTCCTTCCTTCTAAACTTTAGTTAGATAGAAATAATGGTGAAATTTTTAAAAAATGGCAGCATAGGAGCTTTGACACACAACTGTTCATGATAAGAAATAGTGTTTTTACATTAGAATTATGTTTTAGTCAAATATGACCTTTCTCTTTACCTGAAATACAAGAAATAATAATGCCAACCAGCATCTGATCCCCGTTTTTTCTGAATGGCCAGATTCACTTTTGTTTTGTAGCATATTTTCAAGAAATGAATGTATTTTACTCACAGGAAGCTTTTGCTTATTGTGTTATAATTTACAAATACCTATTCCCACCATGATGTTTAATTGTTTCCTTTATAGCTTCAATTAATGAAGTGACTGGAGATTGAAGGGAGCAACTTCTGCAACTCATGGACAAGGACCTTCAGCCTAGTACTGTGTTAATTTTGGCATAGTAAGAAGGATGTGGGATGGGAACAGTGGACTCCACCCAAATGAATATCAGGGAAACAACTCCTGTGAGGAAAAGATCTACTGGCAGAAAGCAACTGTTTCAAATCAATTTTTCTAAATAAAAATATTCACACAAACCAAACTGTTGTCATATTTCTTTGTAACAATGTACACTTCAAAGTCATTTTCTTGAAAATGTTCAAGCTGCAACAAAATATTGTCTATTTTTCTTATATAATATTTATATCATGGCAATGCTAATAAAAAAAGCATAACCTTGAAAAAATATCTTTGCTAATAGTTACTACATAGCTAATATACCTTTTATTATAGTTATTACATACTAAAGTACTAGTGTCCAGATTTGAAGCCATTTAAAATCTATATTCCCTACAGCAAACTAAGTATACTAACCTGTTTTGCATTTTGTGAAGCCACATCTCACTTAAGTACATGTTATAAATATTTTGATAAAGAAAATCCTTTGCTGAATAAGCATGATTATGGACACCAAGTTATATACATAATACATGTATGATATTCATCTACTAAGTGCCATGAAGTAAATACCACTACGTTAGCTATCTTTTCAAATGAAATTTCCAAAAGAATAATTATTTAATTTCAATAAAAGGTACACAAATGAATGATTTAATAATATTCATTTTCATACAGTTACATCACAGTCTTGGTATCAGTACAGGAAACTTGCTTCTATTAAATTTACTTCATATTTTTCAAGTTTTAGCATCCATTTCAAGGATCAAATAATCAATTTTGTATTTTAACAGTGACATTTGTTACCAATTTGGTAAAATGATGAAAATTATTTATAGACACGGTAAAGTAAAATAAACTTACATTCATGTCACCATCACCAAATTAAGATGCAACAGTGTGGCCATGTCTGTGTCTCTATATTTTTGTCCATCAATTTATCAGTATCTAGTGTACTCACCTGACAAGAGAGTCCAGTATACCCTGTTGGACAAGTACATTCCTCCACCAGATAAGCAAGGCCCAGTTCAGTTGGATAATCCACAGCTGTTGTCATCAGCACACCACCAATTCTAACATTAAAGCATAGAATAAGCTAATAAAAAATATAATTGCATGGAATAAAAGCTGTGAATGAGCCCTTTTTAAAAAATTCAAAATCGATTAATCTAACTTTAATAGTTGAGATTAAAAGACTCAAAAAAAAGCTTCATATGCAGTAAAATCTGTCTTGACCAGCTTTAGATGATCATCTGTCATGAAAGGACAGTGCTTCGGAAGACCATCTGGTCTATGTCATAAAGTGTGATGACCTCTATTAAGAGACCACTAGGGGTGAAACAATACACATATTGATATGATACATGATACAGGCTTCAATACAATACATTATTGATACACATATTAACTTGATGGTCTTTCCATCTTTGGAAGGTTTGTCTGATAGATGGTGCCCTTTTTGTGTTTTACTGGATGTATTTCCAGTATGCAGACTACAGACAGACATATATTAGCACTTATTTATTTATTCTCATCCATGACAAGACAACAAAAATACTTCCATACAGACTACCTGTTAAGATATCAGTGATTTGTTTTCAACATTTCAAGCCATATAAGCCTGCTCTATCTGATCAAGTGCAAGACTCACTTTAGCCAGTAAAAGAGGTATTTTAATCAAAAAATCTTTCCTTCTTAATTTCATATTTTTCACTCCTTTTTAATTCAGGCTATCTTAACTCCAATAGGGAAATATAGTTTTGTAGCACATGATCCTGAAGGGCTAAACTGTTCAAGAAAAAAATGAAAAATGCATTCTACTTTTAAATTGAATTTATTTTAATTTAGCCTGGTATTCTGCCTTTTCTAGACTGCTGCACTAGCCTATGTGGTTAGAATGTCCACCTGGGATGCAGAAAGTCATGGGTTCAAACTCCAGCCAAGTCATAAAAAAGACCTATAAAAATGGTACTAGCAACTGCCTAGCTTGGAGCTCAGCATTAAGAGGCTAGTGTTAGGACTAGTCAGCCTAGTGTCAGGATAATGTGACTGAGTGGGATATATGCTAAATGTCTGCAGCATGATGCCCCAGTGCTAGACATCACTGTAAACTGTCAAACTGCAGACATCATAGTGATATGACTAAAATCGTTAAAGCTATGTTAAAAATTCAAAAACACACAAAAAGCAAATTGGTGATTGACCAGCAT
The DNA here is from genome assembly GCA_028554795.2 of Sinohyriopsis cumingii. Classification (NCBI taxonomy): domain Eukaryota; kingdom Metazoa; phylum Mollusca; class Bivalvia; order Unionida; family Unionidae; genus Sinohyriopsis; species Sinohyriopsis cumingii. Next base: position 43,295,746 of record CM068838.1, read on the forward strand.
GCTGTCTATTTTTGTCCATCCAGCATATACATCAGACTCGTATTTCACACCATTATAAGGTTCAAAATCACCACTGGTATCTCCATTAACATTTTTCCCCAGCTCCAATAATCTGATATACTTCATAATGTTAAAAATTATTGTCATCATAACTGTCATAACACGCCCTTTTGGTTTTAACTAACACAAGGCAAAGAACTAAGGGCTGTTCCAGTAAAACATACACGAGTACCTTGGTATATATTTTTTTTAAATTGCCTTCCTTGGGTACTATGTATGTTTAAATGGAACACCCCTAATACAATTTCTGACAAATGTTGAAGATTAAAATAACTTGCATACTGTAAGTATCATTTTGTATCAGTTTTCCACCTTTTGTATCAACATGTGTATCACTACAGCAGAAGTATCGATGCACTGATATATCGCTGAATCATTTCACCCATAGGGATCACATATCTTGAAAGACATCTTTTGTTGGCAAAAGTGGTGGTGTATCAAAACAGGTTCCAATATACTAACAACATTTATGGGCTTTACTGATGTAGCAACAGCTTTTATTTTTCCATCATTACAATGCCATATTTTCATGACATGTGACAAAAGTTATGTTCAATGATGTCTATCAGAATAAACCATTGGAATCATTTGCATCTAAGCATGAGTTTAAATCTCTCCCATATAATTTGTCAAAACAGCATAGCTAATGAACATAATTTACAGAACAAGTGTGTATCCGAAATTCTCATGATGGCAACTTTTCTGTCAGATTTGCAAGGTTACTATGCATTTTACCAAGATTAGACATTTTTTAACATGATGGCAACAGACTTAACCCTTAAATGCTTCTCACAACACAAGTCATGCACCACTAGTGGTATTTGTTGTCATGACTTCAGTCGTTTTTCAGGTACACAACTGTTTATATATCTCTGTACTTCAGCTTAACAGGAAAGGTTGTAAAACTAAATGTGATTGGTACACACTGCCTTAAAGCAAGCATTCTGTCATAGTTTCATTTTTTCTACTCATCCCATGTTTATAATTGGCACTACCTAGAAATCTCAAAATGGCTGACTCCAAACTGTGCAAGTTCAGATATGATAAAGTTACCAAAGTGACTTGATGCTTATAAAGTTCAAACATTAATAATTCTTTTTCATATAGGGTTTATGTATCTATTATACACTTTATTTAAAATATTTCAAAGCAGCTGGCAATTTTCATTTCTTTTCTTAAACAATTCAGCACCAAGGAATCTTGTGCTACAAAACAATAAGCACTTTAATTGTCATAGGAAATTTCACCATAAGGCATTTTTTAATACAGCATATAAAAACAATGGAAATGAGGGTAAAATATTATATATGTAATAGAATTTGGATAGTGATGAATCTTATCAGCAAACCTTTGATAAAGTTATGAATCAGGCATGTAAATGATTTAAAAATTAAAAATGACTTAAATATGACACACATGATTTCCTAACTCTACTAATGAAACACTGAACATAGTTAGAATTGATGGACTCTTCCTTAAGCGTCATTAAAGTAAGAAAATGTAATGCTAACGAACCAGATCTGTGTCACTGAACAGATTCCACACAAAAGTTAAAAGTTGTGTAGAATTTGCAATTTAAGAAGTGTGCAACAATGATTCCTGGAGAAAACATCGGTGATCTGACAAGAACTTATCTACTCCTGACATCTGGGCAAAGCACCAATAATATAATGTGAACTTGTCTACCACTAACTTAAGAAGAAACTACCATATGTAATGATCTAGGATTGGGACAAGCCAATCATGGCAGAAACAATGCTTTATTGAGTTAATTCCCATTAATCATAAGTTTGAGGGTGGGATTTTCCCGTCTTACACCAATACACATCATGGCTGACTGTTTTTCTCACAAAGGTGGGTCTGAAACAAAATGGTTCCAAAATGGTATAGTTAAAATTTGTCAAAGGACAATATATCCATTTAAAATGTAGGAATACTTAGAATGAGTGTACAAGCTTTGGTTTACTCTGATGAAATTAGCATAAAATGAAGCTCATAAAAGAATAGCAGATGCATATATATATGTGATGACATCATGAAAACAAGTCAGAATAGTAATGTGTCAAATGCCAATCATAACACTCTGTTCTGATATCATCTGAAGTAGAGTAACAGTTAAGTGAGCTAGAAAAAGACTTTTCTGCATGATGTTCCACTTGCAAAATCTATACCTTTACTAACAAAGGTTGAGAGAAAGATTTAGTTTGCAATGGAAAAAACCAGCCTGCTAACTCTTTCACGTATGACTAGAGCCTGTTCCATTATACCTGGTAACTGTCTGTCTGTTGTCATAGATACCACGGATGAAAACAGACTCCAAATTTTCCAAGACCATCATTAGATCCTCTCTGGAGGCATACTGTGCAATTGGTGTATCTCCCCTCCTGGGACCCTCATACTTCTGCCATGCGTCCTAAGGATTAAGAAAATTGTTCAATGGATGACATTCGTATTGACTGTTATTATACCTATTACACTGTAGATACTAAATGTCACAATGATAACAGTTTCCAAATGTCACATTGTGACATATTACAGCAAATGTCAAAATGCGACATAACAGTTAGTAAATGTCACAGTGTGAAATTATAGTAAATGTCACAATGTGATAGACAAGTAAGCAAAGGCACTTTGCAGCATCTTAGACAAAAACAAAATCTTTGAAATTAAGAGAATACCAGAATCTAATACTAACACCAGTAGTATATGAAGTATGTAAACACTGTGGAATGATATAGATGCCCTTCACTGCAAGCAGGTGATCACTTATAGTAAATACAACACCCCATCATCGTAATGCTATCCATATGAGCTAAAGAGTAAACCTCTTTATTGTGACACAGCCTTACAATCAGTAACAAGATACATATAATTTTATTGTACACAATAATATGACGTCCATTACCATACTCACTTATTAACAGGAAATGCATTATATTGACTGGGCTTACAGTAAGGGAGTGCTGTACTGATTTAACAGATTTCAAATCTAAAAAGGACTCACCTAACAGCTTCCATTAACACTCTGTTTACAATATGGCAAAGATCTTATGCTTTAAGATTCATTTCACTGCATCAAGCTGAGAAACATTTCTGTTAAATTTCATTGACAAATGATGATGAGCTTCTTTTGACCTGTCAAACCATAAACTGTAATAGGAAATCTGGAATACTGTTTCAATGCAGTGTTTTATCTAACCATGCATCATGCGTCAAACACGCAGACTTTTCTGATTTGACGCAAAAAAAACTGTTGCCAGTATATAAATTGATGTACCCCAATGTCATGTTTTGCATATTAACAAAAATCAAAGGTTCGGTCTAAAAATCATTGCCAGTAGGTAAATTGACGCACCTCAATATTATGTTTTGCTGATTAACACAAAATTAAGGTTTGGTCTAACTACTTTAATGGCTATATTACAATTCTCCCAAACAGGGAAAACATGCGTGCATCAGTTTCTTATGATAATGTTATCGTAATAAACAGGGATACAACTGAGTGTGGAGCCTGGAACTGACCTTATGTGACATGTAACTGTCACATCATTTGTAGCAACAGGATGTTAGAACCATATAATCACCACCACCCAAGAAAGAGGAGGAAAATAAACATGTGATTTTAAAGTGATTCTCATGAGAAACTATTGTTATGCAATTTCCATTCACTCAGTTGTATGCCTTGCGTTGTTCCAAGATCTGTCTGCATTTGACTGTAAATGGCATCCAAGGCAAAAATATTTAAATAGATCCGAAACAAATGAAATTATCTTTTGATTCGCTTTTATGACCGACTGATGATAATAGTATTGTTATGGAAACAGTGCAGTCTTCATCATCCTAAGATGACATAATGCTTACTCATAAGATAAAACATAATTTGTGCAGCAATGGTTGAAAACAATGGCTACGTTTTCAAAAAGAACTTAAGTCAAGTGAAGAATGTGACAGTGAAGATGCCTTTATGTCTTGCCATATATGTAGAGGCTTAAAAAAAAACCTCCATGACCAAAATGTGCAAAAAACAATAACTCTCAGAACAGTACAGTGGCAACGCATGTTGGGTTGCCAGAACACAAACTGCTGATTGAAGGTCCACAACACCAGATTTGAATGCATGTTTACAAAAACATTCTTCCAAGCAAGACATTTAAGTGAAAGTACTACTTAAGTGTGCACATTGGCTGAGTGTAGAAAACATCCCTTTTTTAAATACAAATCTCTTGTTAATTTAATGCACGACTTAACAGCTGTAGAAATTGATGCCATTGGTATTTTGAAGAATTCTCCCAATCAGTATGGCTCGGCTACTACCTGTTCTGAGTTACTGGAAAGCCAATCAAACATTGTTGAGAATAGTCTTATACATGACCTGCAAAATTCGTCATTTGTGACAGCAATGGCAGATGAAAGCACTGACATAGCCAACAATAAATGTTTTGTCATATATGCTCAAATTATTTCTGATGACATGAAACCATTTAAACAAATATTGAATGTTCAGATGCTACTGGCAAGGAAATTGCCTTATTGGCTTTAGTCACATTATATATTTTTGTTGTCTATTTAAATAATATAATTATTTTTTAAAAACTACTGAAAACTGATCATTGGCTTGAATAAGACTCGTAAGTTTGGATTCTGATTCACTGTTTTTTGCCTTGATGAGTCAAATTATTTACATGAAGCCGTTTGTAGATAAAACACTGCATTGGTACTTTGTTCATGAAATCTTGATTTCATTGTGTGGTTCTTACAATAATTTTGCTAATCAAGAAAGGTACTTCAACTTACTGGTGTGAGTGGAACAGAAATGGATGTTGCAATGCCAGGTGATGGTACCGTTCTTCCTCTGTAGTACAGTGTTATTCCATTGCCCTGCAATTTCAAATGGCAGCATACCCTTTAATCTCCAGCAAAGCATATAGGTTTGTGATTTTAATATGTATTATCCTAAATGTGTTCTTTTTCAAGAGAGTTAATGGAATCCATCAAGTGTATTGGTGTGAGACTGGGACAAAATTATCTTTGGGTAAAAATCTGAGGGTAGTAGGAAGGCTTTGCAAAGTCCTGCCCACAAATTTAGATTAAAGGGGTGGGATTTCTCTATCTAACATCTAGGTACTTGATGGATTATCTTTCTCATTTCTCACCAGGAAATAGCATTGAGAAAAAAAGACTATAGATCATAAATAAGGATATAGTTTCTGAAACAGAGAATTTTTTTTGCAAATTTGTAGACCATTAGGAACAGCAAGACAAATTTAGTTTCAAATTTGAATGCAAAAATAAGAATTTGTTGTAATCAAGAATGACTGTTTATAGGCCACCAAAATTTGTCCTATCAGTGTCAAACTGTTATAAAAAATAGCTGTGACGTTCTTGATATCATAATAACAATGGCATAATTTATAATGACACTGAGTGCACTCATATGGAACAATCATAATCCACATGTCTTTCTAACAATGGTAAACTGTGTTCCATATGTATGGGAATGAGAAAGTAATCTCTATTTAAGATAAGAAGTGTGTGTGTGTGTGTGTGTGTGTGTGTGTGTGTGTGTGTGTGTGTGATTTGGATTTTTAATGAAGCTTTAACAATTTTTCAGCCAAATCACTATGATGTCTGCAGTGTGGCAGTTTTTAATTATGTCTGGCACTGGGGCATCATGCTGCAGACATGTAGCATGATGTCCCGCCCAGTCACATTATCCTGACACCAGGCCGACCAGTTCTAACACTAACCTCTTAATGCTGAGCACCAAGCGAGGCTGCTTTTGGTACCATTTTTATAAGTCTTTGGTATGACTTGGCCATGGATCGAACCCACGACCTCCCCCATCTGAGGTGGATGCTCTAACCACTAGGCCACCGAAGCGGTAAGAAAAGTATGAATAGTGCTCTTATTTCGATATGAGATAACTATGAATAGCACCTATTTCAATATGTGACATGTCACACTCTTAATTCAATGAGATAAGTATGAATAACATCTATTTCAATATGTGACATGTCACACTCTTAATTCAATAAGTATGAATAACATCTATTTCAATATGTGACATGTCACACTCTTAATTCAATTTGAGATAAGTATGAATAACATCTATTTCAATATGTGACATGTAAAACTCTTAATTCAATATGAGATAAGTATGAATAACATCTATTGCAATAAGTGACATGTAAAACTCTTAATTCAATATGAGATAAGTATGAATAGCATCTATTTCAATAAGTGACATGTCTAACTTTCCAATGAATTCATGACATGCAATTATTCATATATCTCTGTATTTCTATTCATTTTAATTTTAGCCCAAAATGCTTCAATTTAACTCTTAAAAGCTAACCTGACACAGTTAAATATCTGAAATGTTTGTTCTACTATTAAGCTTTCTTTCATCTAGGTGCTTAAATTTCACTTGTGCATGCTTGTCATTAGCTCCAAAAAAGAAATATAGTGGAACTCACCATTAAAATAACATCTGGCTGTCCCAGTATAAAGGAAGGTCTTCCATCTACTTCAAAGTAGATGGTGTACTTCAGCTCTCCTCCATAGCTTGTTAGCTAAAAAATATAAAAAGATACCGTAAGTTAAGGGTTAGGGTTAGAAAACCATAGATAAGTACTGCATACATATACTTACATTTAGAGCATGAAACATACACACCTAAAACTACAAGCATGTATCTGTCACACTGCTGAATAAAACTGCTCAAATTTCATTTGCTCGTCAGATGTTAATATGATGCCTTACATCCCAAGTCTGGTGCTATAGATGGTTACTTTTGATGACATAAAATTTTGACAACAAATAATTGGTTCCTAATTTCTCAGTTTATATTGTAATAGTTGCTGATAAAAGAAGGTTTTCACTTTAGTAGTGATAACTAGTGGTACAGTGGTACAGTACTACATCCATGATAAATTTATCAAAAAGTAGAGGTAAGATTCATTATCAGAACAAAGACCTTCTTAGTAAATGGTTGTCAACATTATTTGACTATCAAGCACGGACTTATCATTGGATAAATATATTTTCTCCTCCAACAATAAATGTCTTTTTGCCATATGCTGAATTCTTATTGATAACTAACAATAAAGAATATCAACAGAAAAAAAACACAACTAAAGATGTTAAAATTCTGTAAAATACATTTTTAAAAATAAGTTAAAAAAAATAAAAGACAGCCAAAGCATTCTCATTCAATCAAAATGCTGACTGTTCCATTGCAGTTTAATTTTCAAGTTTCACAGAACGAGAAATGTTTGGCCATGTAAATTTAAGCTGAGAATAAATTTTGATGAGATTAATTTTTGATATCTTAATCCATAACTGCTAAATAACCTTTAAAAAAAAATAATAACAAAATCCACTACTACAATAACAGGCTATACAGAATATACAACTGGATGCACATGATGTGAAGTGTGTTATATATATATATATATATATATATATATATATATATATATATATATATATATATATATATATATATATATATATATATATATATATATATATATATATTTTCTGATCTACAAGTTCTTGCCCCGAAAAAACAATATCAAGCAGAGAATTATCCTGTGTAAGAAACAGATATAATTCATGAAATTTTCACTAATAAGGCATGACTGTGTGCATTACATAATGAACAGAGATTACCAAATCTGTTCAGATACGCATATTTTTTAAACATGTGCCGCCCCCCCCCTTCTACAGACTCAAAAGTTGAAGTCCAGAAAGTTAAAAAAAAAATTAAAACAAACTGAATAGTTTATAAAAAGGCATGATATCAGCTGAGATTATGTGACTCTTATATCCCTTACATAACAACAGCAATTTGTTGGGTGCTCTGTTCATTGTCCTTTTTATCTGATATAATTGCACATAAGACATCATGTCATCTGCTGTTTTTCTGCCACATTAACCCTTTACCTCATGAAGCATAGTTACAAAGTGCAGCATGCTATAAATAGAACACCTGTTACCTATTCAACTCCATACACATAGGCCTGCCTGTTAACTGTTAAGCAATGTAGTGTATGTTACGTTTAACAGCAATTTTAACCATTTTACATTTTTGGTACACTTCTATTATGTGTGGAAAAAATTAAGAGTAAAGTCTGATTGTTATAGCTGTGTAATTATTTTTCACAGAAGATTTTTTGTGTGCTTTAAAATCTTGAGAGATCTCGTTCACAGTCATGTTAGTGAGGCCGTGTGACCAACCGTAGCTGCCATTTCTCATATTCAAAATTTACAAGTTTTTCGTCTGTGTCTACATCACTAAGTCATCTGAATTTGATAATTTATAAAAGCTAATTGCTGCCTACATCAATATCAGAGCCTTTACCTAAGTTATTGAATCATTCTAATTGTGAAAACTTCGTAAGGACACAGCCGCGACCACCATTTTGGAGAGTGGAGATTATGACCCAGTTGCTTTAAATAGCAGATATCAACCTGTGCATAAACAGTGACCATGTGATCTGATGCAATTGTCATTCGCAGAATTGAATGTAGTATCTAATATAAGGTTTCCCCCGAAGGTGTCGCTATGAAAACCAGTTCAAAATGGCTGATGTTTACAGCAGGTATCAAAAGAAGCTTCCATGCGAATGGAGTAGAGGCGTCAAAAGACGATTGCATGAGGTAAAGGGTTAAATTCCAAACTTACATTATCAACTGTGTTTTAGCCACAAGTTTTCACTGAAGAATTCAGTTTAAATGAAACTGCAAAGTCCTTTTTTTAAGATCCAAATACTTTCTATTCTAATGCATTCATTTTTACAGTGATGTGCCATTTGTCTAATATCCACAATTCTGATCTGGGATTACAAGATTTTCAGCAATCCACAAAGTGCACTTTTGGGGGATATATTCTGCAGGATTTGTGGGCATAAACTCTGCAATGTCCCATACCTGCCTACATAGTATGACCTCCCAGCTGGGATTTCTTTATCCAACATCAAAACCTATACTAATGCTTCAATATTTACCATGTCTAAACAGGTAGTTTACTGTAACCAAAATGATGCCATTCAATTGAAAGACATAAACTCAACTCTTCCCTCTATAGGACTGCTAGTGTTACTGAACAACTGAGACCTATGATACTGTGCATGCTGAACCTCACCTGCTTAATTTGTTTTATGTCTTTAACTCTTTGTGTAAAGATATATACTGTAACTGAAAGAACATTTTTATCAGAATGATGAGCAAATCAAATCAGTATGGAATCAATTTGTTTCCTAGCTTATGTGAAAATAAAATATATACTTTAAGAATTAACAGAAAAATCCTAATAAACAGTCCATAATTAAGCAAAGATATAGAAAGCTATTATTTAATTGGAAAGGGTATTTCATATATCAATGACAGCCACATGCATGTTCATTCACATGTTTAATAAGTAAATGTTTACAGGCAGTAAACTTAGTTAAGCAATTTACATGTGCAAACATTCCAGCCATAACATTAATTATGATAGACTATTATTCCTACCCTTTCTCCAAGAAACTCTCTAGGCAATGACCAGTAGTAATCGGCAACTGGGAGTACTTTAAAAACATCCTGAACCTGGTACTCTCGAGTACTGGGTAGAAATTCAATGTAAGCCTGCTCCACTGCATCTGCAGTATTCCTGTCCACAAGCTGCATGGGGCTCACAAGGCTAATCTGAAACAATAATTATACCATATTTATTTATCTAATGAAGTCAGAAGTCACCCTCACATAAATTATTATCCATCTTTGAAGACAATAAAGTAAGCAGCTGAACAGAAATGTAACTTCTATTATCTATTTATTTACTTATTTGCTAAGCTTGAGCATAACAAACTCTCTAAATTAATGAGTTCTAGATAAACAGCATACCTGTGTATTTTACAAAAAAAATTGAATACAAATGCATGAAGGGATTTGTATGTTTTCAAATTACACAAAACAATTAAATTTTAAGAATTTAATTCAACCATCAGCACAGTATTAATATATACTTATTAATATACTCTGCTAGTGGAACAGGTTCTGTATGTTCATTCACACTTGAAATGATAGTACTTGAAACCATCAAGACACTCACTCAAACTGAGGGATGTAACTGAACATTTAACATGAATTAGTCTTGCTCAAAAAGCCATCTGATGTATTTTCAATGGCAAGAATAATGTCATGATAAATAATACTCAATCTTGTATGACAAGTTTGTTTTGCAGCATCCAGAAAATGTCCATCAAATCTTTAAAATGCAATTAGTTCCAAAATCCGAAAGCAAAATGCCTAATCAATGAAGTTCTTATCAACTGCACTCTTAATTAAACTTTATTATGGCTGGAGGTCCAACTAATTGTTGTATCTAAAAAATGTTTATCATGAATATTTTTTTTCTTTAAGAAAAGAGAGAAAAAAATGCTGCACTGCAAAATGCATTCCAGTGCAGAAATATTTCTTTGATTTTATTTATATTTATTTTGTAACATTATTTATATTATTATTATTATTATTATTATTATTATTATTATTGCCATTGTTGTTCTTCAATACCTGTTTTCTGCTGATTCATTGTCCCATAGAATACATATATTAATATCCTATAAGTGCACTGATCAGTGCCTAAGGAAAAAATGTTGCTTTTTGTGAATAAAAAAAACATCTGAGCTAGCAGAAAAAACAATATTGTGTTTGTAGACTAAAACAAAAGAAACTGTTCTTTATGTAGTCTTGGAAACAAACACAAATAATTGACTTTTTACACTACAGCAGTAGCAGCAGCAGTTACAACAACATCTACATAATCTGTCACTACCACACCATCTATTATTATTATAATTATTATTATTATTATTTTTATTATTATTATAATAAAACTGCTTTGGAATTATAAACAAACTTTATCAAGTTCCACTAATGGTCATTAACCTCTTCCTATTCCATCCAGAGGGAGAAGTGACGTCTCCCTGATGTGGGCTCCAAGGTGGTTTTTGAGTGTGTTCATGTGTTGTATTTATTTTAGTTTTTTCTAAGCTTTTGTTTTATTAAGAATTGGAAAACTTACCCTTGAAATTGACAGGTCACTGCTGAAGCATTTGACTGTATGGCCAAAACAGAAGCATCTCAAACACTGATCTGCTGATGTGGCTCCTGTGTTGAAAAATGGTTCACTGCATGGTCCCTTTGTACCTGTAGTGCATAACAAGGCATCATCATGATTAAAACGAGCCTTCTCTTATGGATAGTATTGTATGGATTGAAATTCAGGAGCTTGAAAGAAGACTCCTAAAACAGCAAAAGTCTTTGAATCTTCCTATGTTCAATAACATAAAAAGATTGCAAACAAATGACTTCGTCTTCGGAAATACTTCTATGTGATAGATTAAACCCAAGCATATGGTACTGAACATTTACCACATTTTCCCCAAGCCTAGTGACAAGTCCTACCCAAATGTTACAAAATATGGTACTATATTTTATCACAAAAATATGTTGCAATAATAAACCCACCCAAGCTGACTCCCTCTTTCAAATAATTTACAAGGTATATGCGATAAAGAAGTCCAACTGCATTTAGACCCAAACAAAATAAAGGGACTTTTCAGCAGCAATTGGAAAACATAACAGTTCATTCATTTGGTAAAACACTGCTTCAAAAAACATATTTCTGAAGCTATGTACACACTTATAAAACAAAAAATAATCTGTCATGACTTTGAAACCTGGGGATGCTGGAGTCCCAATAACATCTTGACAAAAGACTTGTGCTCTTGACGATGTCTAAATAAAACTTGTACATACAGGTTAATATCATCATATCTGCTGGTACTAAATTTATACACTGATTAAAGTCATAATCAATGCAGGGAAACACTCAAATTTTTTCCACTTCACCTACCACAATTTCAGATGTTAATAACAAATGTCTGTACAACACAAACATGCAAATTGATGCTGGCATTGCATTGTATATTTCTGTCACAATATGGCATCATATCATATGTTTTTTGCACCTTTAAATCTTTTATCACCTGTTTCCGCTTTTCTGGCATTTTCCAGAAAATGTATCAGCCATTTCAAATTTTAATCTTACCTACCTTAAATACTCTTCCTAAAGAATGTATCTGCCCATGAAATTTCTGATTTATTATTATAACCATTGTTATTTTTATTTTGTTACAATAATCTGACTGGTTCTTCTTCCTCTTAAATATTCTTCCTAAAGAATATATCTGCCCATGAAAATTTCTGATTTATTATTAACTATTGTTAATTTTATTTTGTTACAATTATCTGACTGGTTCTTTCTTTTGTTAGAAAAATATCAGGAATCAACTGATTACAGACAGCAACTTAAGTCAACTTAAAGAAAAAATAAGGTCAGAAAATTTCCTTGGAAAATTCATTCAACATGACCATTATTTATTGAAATTTTTCCATTCATTGATATATTCTATACCAGCCTTGTTATCAAAACCTAAGATCCTAAATTTAATGACTATCACTAGGACGAATGTGCATTTCTTTCATGTATCAGCTGAATGATGGCTCATCAACAAATAAAGATACAATTATATTCTATATGACAATACAAAATTTTCCTTGTGTATCATGTCTTTGCTAAAACTAGTGCCTACTAAACTTACCTTGCAAAGAACTGTAAACAAATCCTCCAGTATGATGGTTCACCTGTCTGCTGGAATGCAAGTCTGAATAAATTCTATTATAACCTACCGCAACATCAACACCATATTTATCACTGTCAGGAGGGGTTCTAAAATTTTGAAAAGTGTTATCACTGTTATCAGGAGCTCTGACAATGCTAAAAGTATTATCCATCACATTAGGTGCTTTTAAAATACTGAACTCACTGGCACTGAGAAAAGGAGTGTCAGCTTGCAAATATTCATCTATGTCAATATCACCACGTCTTGCAGTAGAAATTTCAATATCTGATCCATTTATCTCATTCTCAGAAGTTCCTGTGCCATTATTTATACCATTTCCAGCTTCAACCTGACTTGCATTTAGCCAGCTGATTTGGATATCCATTTTCCCATCCATACTGGAGTTTCCCAAAGGAAGAGCAATTCCTACTTCTTTCTCTTTCTTTCCACCTGGCCTAATTGATGTTGCCAAGGTTGCTGTTTCTATCCAGTCCACCAATACAGGTTTTCTACTGCCTCTCCTCTCTGTGTATTTTCCATACCTATTACAGTGAACAACCAGCTGTCCATTTTCTGTCACAAGTTCCAAGACTCCAGAACATGTCTGTCCCAAGGCTATTTCAATTGCTTGACCTCTTCCTCCTTCTCTTTCTTTTTCTTCTGGACCATTAATCTCAAAAACATTTTCTGTAATATCTAATTCTCCAAATCTCACACCACGAATAACCTCTACATCATCATCTAACCTTTGTTTCTGACCACTCAGATTAATAAAAATCACATCCTTGTGCAGGTTAGTGGCAAAGCTTTGCTTCCTTATTTCAATGTTTGTCATTGTAGATCCAAGATAATAAACAACCACCTCTCTATTGTCCCCTGTGCAGGAAAAGCTAATACTACCATTGACATAGTGAGCATTATAGAGTCCTGCACATCTATTTGGAAACTGTACTTCTATAGTTTGGTTTTGTTGATTTATAATGGCATTCTGGGCACCACTTAATGAAATTAATTTTGTAACTACTCCCCATGAAGAATCTGCATCAGTTTTATTCTGATGTATTGTATTCATAATGCCTCCAAGGCTGATATAATCCACTAGCGGCTCATAATGACCTGTTGTATTTCTGTTATCCTTCTTTTGACCTACTAGGCCAATTTTCACCACATCTTTCTCTATTATGCATGTGATGATGATCTTCCCAGCTTCTTCTGTACTCCTCAGTTGTCCCTCACAGAATCGGTCAAATCCAAGTTCAATCACCCCTCTAGAAATGTTAGCAAAGTCACTGGATTGTCCAAACTCAAAATATATTTCCTTCTTTGCCTCTGATCCAGGGCCAACAATTCCAATGATCTCAATTCTGTTTTTCTTGACCTCCAATTGTTTGAGACCTCCAAGATAAATATGTACAGAATCTTTATTGTGTTCTGGAAGAACTGGTCCTCCTTCTATAAGCCCCACTCTTCGCACCTCTACCTGGGACCCAACAGAGCCCTTGTACACAACTACAACTGCCTCTTGATTACTAAGACATTTAATATCTATCGAATTCCCCACAGCAATAATTTTAAAATTTCCTTTACATCTTTCTGTAAATCCTATTTCCACCACATCATTTGCATTGCTTATTTTCACATCTGCAGGTGGACTTATCTCAAAATAAATTTCTTCTCTAATATTCTTTGGATTATGTGCTGATTCCCCAACAATTATTTGACCTTTTTCTTCTACAACAGTTGGACTGTGTCCAAAAACTTGGACACTTTCTTTTAGTTCTATATCTTCTTGAGAGGACTTTCCTTCAAACAATATTTTGGAAGTTTGATTAGTTCCTAATTGGCCTCCAAGCAATATATTGCTCTCAGTTTTAATACACTGGACCACAAGTACTCCATCCTCTTCCTCTACCAACTCAATATGCCCTCTACACTGCCTTCCAAGTCCTATCTCCACAACCTGTCTCTCATTTTCTTGAATCTTTCTTGCTCTATCTCCACCATACTCAAGAATCCTCTTTGTCGTCTTTTCTCCTTTTTGTGTGCCATGCAATACTTCTCTAAATAAGATCTCAGTCTTTGAACTTGCAGGAAGGCTTCCTAAGAAGACATGTACAACATCCTGTTTCTCAGTGAAAGCCTTTCCCTCTATTTTCACAGTCTTCTGGGTAAGTTCAACGTAAGTGGCACTGTTTCCAATATATTCTATTTCAACTCTTCGATGTGGAACATTACACAAGAAACTCAACTTCCCACTTTCATGTTCAATCTGTAGATTCTGTAGACATGCATCAGTAGACCCAACTTCAACAATCTGTCTTGACTGGTTAACCATTATCAGTGTAAAACCTTTGATTTTCAAAATATTTTCAACATCAGATCTTGAACCAGATTTTCCAGTAATTTCAAATATCTCTTTGTGTTTAATCTTTGGTTCAGATGGTTTTCCTTCAAAGGTTATATCTAACTTAGCATTATGCTTGCTATCTGGGCCACTAATAACAATATTTCCCTCAGCATGAACACACTGCACTACTTGCATTCCATCTTCTGAAACCACCTCAATTTCACCATAGCATGGTCTTGAAAGACCAATTTCAACAATTTGTCTCTCATCATGATGAATTCTTCTTTGCCCAACTCCACCAAATTCAAGTACTTTTTTAACTGCCTTTTCTCCTTTGTAGGCACTAACTAAGATTGCTCTGAAAATATTCTGTGTCATTTCCACTGCTGGAAGACCTCCAAGAAAAATCTGCACCACATCTTGTTTTCTTAAAGTTGTAGCTGAGCCTCCAATCTTTACAGTTCGTTTAGTGAGTTCAACATCAGTAGCAATGTCTCCAATATAGTCCATCACAAATTTTTGTCTAGGAATGTCACACTCACAGCTGATTTGTCCACCTTCATATGCAACCTGTATATTCTGCTGACAGAGAACACCTGCTCCAAGTTCTACAAATTGCACAGATTTGTTGACCAAAATCTCTGTGAAACCCCCAATCCTGACAATCTTTTCTATACTATCTGACTTCAAAGATGATTTTCCAGCAACTCTGAATGTTTCTTTGTGTAGATTTCTTGGTTCTGGGAGTTTTCCTTCAATGATTATCTCGGACATAGATAAATGTGTGTTGGGTTGGCCCCCGATTATTACATTTTTCTCCAGCTTGTTGCACTGAACCACTGTCTTATCACTCTCTTCAACCAATTCAATTTCTCCATCACACTGTCTCCCAAGACCAATCTCAATAATCTGTATTTCACTTTGCTGTATTCTTCTAGGTCCAGATCCACCAAACATGAGAACCTTTCTCATAGCCATTTCTCCTTTGTTTACACCATACAATATATCCGTGCATATATTCTCAGTCTTTGCTGCTGCTAGAGGACCTCCTATAAAAATCTGAACTATATCTTGTCTCATTAGAGTTGAAGGAGAGTCTTCAATCTTCACTGATCGTTTAGTGAACTGAACATCAGTGGCACTGTCTCCAATGTATTCAACCACTATTTGCTGTCTGGGTATGTCACATTCACAGATGATCCAACCACCTTCATATAGAACTTTAAGATTCTCTTGACAAACAGCACCTGACCTAACTTCAACAAGTTGCAAAGACTTGTTGGCCATTATCTGCAAAGAACCACCAATCCTAATGAGTCTCTCTACATTGTCTGACTTCAGATTAGACCTTCCAGCTATTTCAAAAACATTGTGTTCATTCTCTGACTCTGACCTTCCTTCAAAGATAATCTCTGATTTTGCTGCATTTGTGATGGGTTGGCCATCAAATGCAACAATTTCATACACTTCTTTTGATTCCTTCCTTGACTCCAGTGGTTGTCCTTCAAAGCTTATCCCTGATGTAGGTGAATGTTTGCTAGGTTGTCCTCCAGTTGTAACATTCTGCTCTGCACTAACACACTGAACCAACTTCATAGTACCTTCTTCAACCAGCTCAACTGTTCCAAGGCACTGCCTTCCAAGACCAATTTCAACAATTTGTCTTTCATTAAACTGAACTGCTTTTTTTCCAACTCCTCCAAACTCAAGAATTCTCTTGCTTGTCTTATCTCCAAAGCGTACACCAGGCAATATTTCCCTATATAAAGTTTCTGTCTTAGACTTCTCTGATAGATGGCCAGTAAAAATTTGCAATACATCTTGTTTCTCCAGTAATGTGTCCTGTCTTCCTATACTTACTATTCTTTGGGTGAGTTCAACATCAGTAGCACCATCTCCAGAATATTCAACAACAATTTGTTGTCTCGGAATATCACACAAGAAGATGATTCTTCCACTATCATATACAACCTGCAGATTCTGATGGCAGATGTTTCCTGACCCAACTTCCACAATTTGGCTTGACTGATTTACAATGGCCTGTGAAAAACCACTTATTCTGAAAAGAGATTCAACATTGTTTGGCCTTTGTTCAGGCTTTGCATCAATTACTATATGCCTATTTGTCATCAGTTCAATGTTCTTATCTTCCTTTTCAGCTATTTCAGATAATTTTTCATTCTGAGGCTGAGTTATGACTTCAGAAATAACTTCTTGCAATAAAATTGGGTTCTCTGTGATGGAATTAGTCCAAGCAGTTGTTGAAAATCTATTTTCTAGTCTACACTGTACTAGAGTTCTTCTCTCTGAATTCACAAGCTCTAATACTCCTGCACATTTATTCCCAATACCAATCTCTACGATTTGTTGCGTCTTTATCAGTGGGACATCTCCCCTTCTTCTAAGCTCAAAACCCCTCCGATTCTGACTCATATGCTCTGAGCTAATACCATGCGCAATTTCAACTTCTGTGCTGTTTTCCTTCTGACTTTGTGAAAGACCTCCAAGGTAGACAATAACTATGTCCTCCTGTTCTTCATAGCTTTCATCACCATCTATCATAACAATGTGACTTGTTACATCTATGTCTGTAGAATTAGATCCAACATATTCAATCTCTATTTGCCGCCTTGCTGGACGGCAGGCAATGTTGAATACATTCCCCCTACTTTCTGCATATAGATCCTCGTTACAAGTGGCTCCTATTCCAAATTTTAAGGTTTGACTGCTCTCATTGATATGATAAGTTGTGAATCCTGCAACTTTTATAATCTTTTCAATATTTGAAAAAACTGTCTCATTATTCCCTTTAATAATATGTTGCTTCAAAGTTTCTTCTACTACTGGTTCTTGTGACTCTCCAACTGTATTCACATCTACAATATGGTTATCTATTTTCTTTCCCTCTACAATAATCTCCTTATGAAGTTCATCTATTGCTGACCCACTGCCCCCAGTACCAACTACTTTTGTCTCTCTGTTTGAACACTGCAAAACCCTTTGCTTATTCTCCTCTAAAAGATCTAATCTTCCTTCACATTTTTGAGCTAAACCAATGTGGACAATCTGTATGTGGGTTCTTTTCCCATTATATGTTGTTCCTCCCAACTCCAAAATCCTCCTTCTTTCATTGATGATGCCTGGCCTGACTTCAATGATCTTTATTTCCTGTTGTCTCCTCCTGACTTCTTCGGGCAATCCTCCAAGATGCACAAAAATTAAATCTTGTTGTTGAAATGATGCATCCTGGATGGGAGAGGAAAGTGTCACTACTTCTTTTGTTACCTCTATATCTGTGGCACTGGAACCAATATATTCTATAATGCTTTTCCAAGGCGGTGATCTGCAGCTGGAATGAATAGTTTCTTCAGACAAAAACACCTCAAGGTTCTTTCCACAGATAACACCTGAACCTAGTTCTATCCTCTGAAAGGTTTCATCAATCAAAACAGGTGAATGTCCTCCAATTCGAATAATTTTTTCAGAAGATACTGCTTTTTGCAGTGGGGAGGTTCCAGCAACCATACTTTGTTCTAAACTTTGATCAGCTGGTTTCAGTGGGGAGTTCCCAGCAAACACGTGTCTTTCTAGCTTTTCATTTGCTGTTTGTAGTCGGGCATTCCCAGCAACAATGTGTCTTTCTAGATTTTCATTTTCCATTTTCAGTGGGGTGTTCCCAGAAATTATTTGTTTTTCTAGACTTTCAATAGTAGAATTTTGTTCTTGTCCACAGAGTATAACAATATGTTTTCCCTCCTCATAGAGGTCCAAATTTTGATCACATTTTCTGCCAAGCCCAATACTGATTACTTGTTTGGTCATTCTCCTCAAATCACCTCTCTGCCCTCCAATACCAAACAGATCCAAAACCTGTTTCTCTTCCTCTCTTCTTCCTGATGTGACCCCACTTAAAAGTGTTATCTGAATTTTTTCATGTTTCAGATTCTCTGGAAAACCTCCCATAAAAACCAAAACTTCATCCTGGTATGCAAAAGTGTCAGAATCATCCTGGCCTGTTGCAAGTATTTGTTTTGTGATCTGTATATCAACAGCACTTGATCCCAAATACTCAATTTCCACCAAATGTTTTGACCCACAAGCTATCTGAAACACACCACCCAAAATCTGAACAGCTAAATTTTCACTACACACCCCTTTGGTACCAATCTGAGCTAGCTTTTGAAACTGATCAAGTAAAACCTTTGAGTATCCCCCTATTCTAATGATTTGGTTGGTGGCTTCCAATGCCATAACGGAGACCTGTCCACCAATCAGGATATTTTCCACTGAAAATTTAAATAAGATGACTTCTGTTTAATCCAGAGAATATAATCAGTATTAATTCAGAATTGAATCAAAACCAAATTTTAAATTATATTCTTGAAAGGTTAGTTCAAGTATTAAATTTTGCCTTTAAGATTGGAATTCTTTTAGAGAGAAATAGTTTTGGTCAAAAAACTATCCCAATGTATTTATCTAGCATATAAAAAGAGATTTCTACACTTACATTTCTAATGACACCGATATTTAGTTGCAAGTTTTCTTTAATTGTAAATACCATCAAACCTAAGTAAAAATTATGCCAAATATATTTAATTTGCATTTCTCCTCATCTCAAACATGAACATTTTTATGAAAAAGGTATTTTTTTGCATACAAAAAATAGGCACCAATTTATAATTATTGAATAAAAGAGAAACACTGTAAAAAATTTCTTTGCTTTGTTAGAAATATGACAAGTTTCAATTTTAGGCTAATACTAACTCCCTCAAATTGAAAATGAACAAGGCAACCTAAACCATTCACAATTCTTCAGTTTCAACTAGACCACAAATTACCAGCCTTAATAATCTATCACCAGCATAACTATTCATAATGCACACTGCCCAAGTGCATGACCATAACACCACCAATCCCACTGATGCTACAAGCAAAACTTGCTTTAATTCTCAATTTCATTCCTTGATTTCATTCTCATCATAAACCCCCAAAATGCATCTTGGACCCATTACACTTCATGACAATGCTAACAGGATACTCACATCACCTCTATCCACACTACCTGTATATAAACCACTTTGTTAGTTATGTCCCTCCACAAAATAAATCAACAATACCACCTTCTGTTGCATGTTGAAGATATGTCACTTTATTTTTATTAGTTATCAACAGCAAAATTCAGTATATGTGTATTAGAAATCTTCATATTGCCCAAACAAAAACTTTTCCCAAACACATGCAATCAGATCTATAGATACAATTGATATGTCACAACATACATCCTTATATTAGTGATCCCCAACTGACAGTGATGAAATATTGGTTTTATGTACTAAAAAATAATTTGTGTCCATAATATCGACATGCTCTTTATACATATGTGTTGAAAGTCTTTACTTTCCAGTAAAAAGTTTACATAGCTGAAGTGACTGAGGACTGAGAACACATTTGTACTCTGCATCTTTGTTTTATGTACTTCTAACTACTCCAAAAAAATTCATATTTAAATATTTCTCATAAAATATATATCAGGGGTGATAACTCTGCTCATCTGCTGCATACAAGCAGTCAAAACAATCCAAATTTTCCTTGAAACC
Organism: Sinohyriopsis cumingii; assembly: GCA_028554795.2. NCBI lineage: Eukaryota > Metazoa > Mollusca > Bivalvia > Unionida > Unionidae > Sinohyriopsis > Sinohyriopsis cumingii. Next base: position 43,316,421 of record CM068838.1, read on the forward strand.
AAATATCCTTATACTGAAATTAAACTTATTTATCAAATTGTTTAAGCATTCATGAGTTACAAATGTTGATGCAGTGAATAGAAGTAGAGTTATTAGAACTATATGCATCACAAAGCAACCCCTTAACTACAATTTGTCCCCAAAAGCCTTCAACAGAAGAACTTGTATTGGAAAACCCAAGTTAAGATATGATGTGCATTCAGGGGCCATGACTGTCTAAATGGTCACGTGGAATGTTAAGTTGATTGACAAGTACCATATTTCTGTCCAAAAATGAATAATGAGACACATGGACCTTGAAACAATGTTCACATTATATGTTGAACTGTTCATGAACTATGCTGATTACAGGCAACATATGATGTAATGCTATGAAGTCATTCGACAAGGCCCATAACACAAAATAGTGTAAATTAGACAAACCCATAAAAATGCATACCTAACAGTTAGAAACAATGTTCTTACCAAATTCCATCTGAATATGTTGAATGTTTTTTGAGCTACAGTAACTGCAAAGAACATCTTAAGTTTCCAATGTTATGAAAAGAATATGCTGAACTAAGGGAATAACTCTGTCCAAAATGGAATATAAGACAATAAACCAGTGTTTTCCAAACTTATAACATTCACATACCCCTATTGGGACATCAGTCTTATTGGAGTACCCCTTATCCCAGTGCCATTGTTTTTTTTAGTGCACATTTTTGTTATTTTTTTTTTGGTTGCATATCCCCTGAAACCCCTTCATGTACCACACATTGGGAAACACAGCCCTAAACCCATACAATTCAAAAGACGGAGGCAAAGTTCATAATGAATTGCATCAGAGTGCTGAATGGTTCATGAGGTATGATGGCCACTACAAACAACATCCTATGATAAGATATGAAGTAAACTGCTGTGGATCGTAACTCCATCCAAAATGACGCTGATGAAACAAAGCCTCCAAACTGAAACCTACATCTGGAAAGGCAGATGGAAAAGGTGATAGCTATATGAATCCCACTTCTTGATGCAGGGCATTATGTGTTAGTTGAAAACAAAACATGACAATAATACAAAGATGCAGTGTATTGTAGTTTCTTTTCTCAGACCTTTACACAAATGTATATACATGTACTCATGCTGACTTACCTTCTATCTTCTCTGTGGCATGCTTTCTCTCTACTGAAAATAACTTAATTCATATTACATGTACCTGCAATTTCTTTATGAAGTACATACTAATCATTGCTCATGCTAGCCTCTAAAATCTTATTGCAAATTCTAAAATAGTGTTGTGAATTCATTGTTTATGTTGCCACATTTTACACTAGGATTAAGTATTTGCTCCTTGCACTCAGAATTAAGTATTTGCTCCTTACACTTTGGATTGAAGTTTAGGATTTCATTTAGGGTTCTTAAAGTTTAAAATTAAGAGCTTCTTTTAACCTTACACTTAGGATTAAATTTCGCTAATTACACTTGAGACCACTCATGAACAAGTTAAATTAACTGACCACAGCAGGGAAAATACAAATTTAAATCAAACTGGACATCTATCCATGAGTCATGCTGGACAAAGAACTTTGTGTGAAATGGTCTTTCTTCTATCAAAATAGAGTGCAGTGATGGGAAAATAGATGTAAGTTGAAGATCAGATGTTCCAAGGGCAATAAAAACAAAAGTTATCAACACCTGTTTTTCTGGCACCACAAGTTAAACAAATAAAAATATCCATCATACATTATAAAAATAACAAAAAACTTTTCATCTCAGACTTCAAAAACTACTGCATAACTTAAGAGCACAAGATGATAACCTTAAAATGGTAACTGCTCTTCTCAATAGGAAACTAATACTAAATGAAGACAGATCAGTTCATACTATTATATTTACTTTTTAAATATTGGAAAAATTAATTACTCTTCACATGAACTTTATTCTAAAACCTTCCAGGTTTTGAGGACAAAAAACCTTGGGATTTCACTACCTTCTAAATTTCAGATTTGTATGACTTGGTGGCATTCAAAACTATTTAATTAGCATAAAAATTGATTTTAGTGCACATTTCAGCTGTCTGAAAGCTAAAACCATGCAAGTTTCTGGGCCAATCTTCCATGGTACAAAGGGAAAAATTGGGATACAAGAGTAAGAACCGATTCATAAATAAGTTAACTTCATTTTACTGCCAAGTTGACTTCAAACTTCATGACAAAAGGCAACTAAATCACCCATGTAGCATGACCCATTAGTATGAGCCCAAAATAAACTTTGTCAAAGAAAGTAACCAAATGTATATTTTGATTGCCACAATCAAGGGAAAAAACCCCACCCTAAATGTTGTTGTTAACTAGCCACAATAACCTGACTGGTGTTTATGAATTAAGCTCTTGTTTTTGAGTGTGAATGCAAGTAATACAAACAAAAAAACTAAAGCAACTTTATGGCTTACTGTCATGAATCAATACACTTTTAATATCAACTTGCCTAATTTGACCCTCTATCCAACTACTAGATCCTGCCCCCCATAGTCACCCTGAGATATAACCTTTACTGTGCATGAGTGTGCACATGCACAGTTGGTATTGGATGTTTTATGAATATTGTTTCTTTATGGTAAGACCACATGAATAAACTATGGTCAAAAAAATATCCAAAATGTCCTGCAATTAAATTTTTGTACATATGACTTCGCACCAATCCCAGGATCAAGGAGAGCTCAAAGAAAGAGACACCTTTTGTATATTGCTATGATAAAGATAACTGATGTGCTAATGTTGCTTACATTTCACAACAGAGGTTTAAATGGTGGTAAAGATACAAACAAATGGATGAATGGATAGACAGACAGACTGAGCATAACACAATAACCTGACACTAATGTATAGGCATAATAAGATTATCATAAAATGGTACATTATTTGCCTGTAATGTAGTAAACAGTATTGTTATACTCTGTTATTTCAAACCCTCTTTCAATGGTAAGGCATCTAACCTTTCTCATAAAAAATCAGTAGCTGTCTTCTCTGCCTTGAATCAATGTTGTCCTCAAGCTTCAGTCATGGTGGAAGACATATTTTCTGGAAACCACTGTTCTGCTTTCAGTCTCCATGACTCTGCCCTTTGACCTATTAACCCCATATTTGACAGGTGCCTTTTTAGTCTCAAATACAACTCATCCACAAAACTTGATCATTGTATGTGGTATAGGACATTTGAGTTATTTTATTGAAAAACTTCCTCTTGGAGCCTGACCCTGACATTGGAACTAAAATATCAATAGGTGTCTTCCTCGTCTCAAATTCAAGACAGCAATAAAGTTCAGCTGAGGCATGTGGCATAGAACTTACACAGTTTTTTTCAAAGAAATCGTTTTTTTCTTTTGTCTACCAAAACCTTAACAATTGTACCACAATATGAACATGTGACTTGTCTCATATGCAAGCTAATTACAGTCTGGTCAAAGTAGATGATACAGAACTCAAAATATCAAGCAGAAAGCATTTATCTTCTTAGACTTACTGTGACTTTGACCACTGACCCCAAAATCAATAAATGTCTTATTTAAAGTACAAACCATTCAAAATGTTTGGTCAAGGAATCTCTCATAAATATAAAGTTACTGAGTGGAAAAATTTTCAGTTGCTGTGACCATGACCAATGACTTCTTGAGCCCAAAATCAGTAGGTTTCTTCCATGCATCAAACACAAGCTACTTAAAATGTGTGGTAATGGCAGATGATTGACAATTTAGGCTATTGTGTGAAAATATGAAACAGAAGCAACAATAAACATACGGACAAACAACATGAAAACATAACATGCCATGCCTTTGGATAAACAAAAGTCTAAATATTTTAGGTCAACCTGATGTGTCCAATACATGCTTGCACATGATGCTAGTTCAAGATCAATTATGAGCAGTTATTAAATTGTCCTATAATAAACTTAATGCTGTAACACAGGGAATAAAAAAAAAACTAGTAACATTTGCATGATATAATAAAATTAATTCTTCAATTTAATATGGCTAACAAAACATTGGATGGCATATGCTAACTGTACTTAGGGAAAAATGGTAAAATTAATCTAAAATAATGTGTGCCATAAAACTGAAGCTGAATTTGGTACTTTCAAAATTAGAGCTGACATTTGCACAAAACTTTCTAGTCATACTTATGCAAACCCAAACATAATTTTCATCTATTCCTGTCTCAATTTTTTATGTTCCATCAATGATCCTTTAGTGCTCTTGTGTGTGATTCTACATCAACACGTAAATCCAAGGGCACTTATTGTTTTCATGACAAAGTATGCCTGAAATATTCCCAGAGACAACATACTTACGTCTGACAATCACGATGGCATCAGGGATGGCAAAAATACTGCCACGGTTGTTGATGGCCTCACAAGTGTATGCTCCTGCATCTTCATATTTTGCACCTCTAACTGTAAGAGTACCTCGACCCTGCTCACTCACAACAGTAATGCGATCATCATATCGAATGTTGCCCCAGTTAAGCCGCCAAACAATGAGGGGAGTTGGTACACCAAAAGCTTCACAAAAAATTGTGAATGTTTCCCCAAGTTCAACTTCAATTTCTGCTACAGGGGGAACAACAATGACAGGAGCAGCTGGAAAATTGGAAAATGATTACCAGTTGTAAATGGTTTTCTCTGAATAAAACAGTATAAATTTTATGTGAAGATAATGTTATACACAGACAAGCAATCTCAGAAATGTGTACATTTAATGTCATTTAATTTTCTGCTCATCAGGTTAGTATAACGACTATATTGGTCTCTGCCAATACACTGGGTTGTATAAAACTAATATATCACTTTAAAATGACAAACCCATTATTATAGTTATATCTCATGTGTCTAAAACAGAATGACACAAACAAACAATTGCATATTGACAGACAATCTCACTATCACTATAGTATACCAAATAGATACAGTAGTCTCCACACACACCCTACATTTTTCTAATCAGCAAGAAACAGGCGTGTAACAATCTCATCTAAGGAGAGGCAGTTACTCATCAGAGCAGGGGAAAACATACTGCAGACAATCTTGACAGGTGACTTTTGAGAGTTAATTTCTTAGTTTTATTGATCGCATTAGTAAGAGACATGATTAAAATAGCCAAAGTCATCTGAGCCAAGACAACTGTACCATAAGTAAGTCTCATTTGAGTAGAGAAAAACTTACAACATCCAATCTCATCAGATCGGTCCTGGCAGTCAATCTCTTTATCGCACTGGTACGCAAGAGGAATGCACTGATCCCCACTGACACACTGGAACTCATCTGAGTCACAGGGTTCATTGGGGCCTCTCTCTCCTGTAAACAGTTTCAAAAATTGTGAATATTACTATGTTAATTTCATTGAAGAGAATTATATCCACAGTAAATGAAGTAAAATTATATATGAACATCATGATGTTAATTTTATTGAATAAAATTATATCCACAGTACAAGAAGGAAACTGCTATATAGTGCTGAATTTTATTTTTAATTAAAACAAAACTCACTAAAATTGATTTAACATCAAGTGAACTACTATCCGAGTTTGTTAAGCACAACTCAACCATTTTTAGGGACAGAGATCCCTTCATCATCTTCCTCTCCATCCCACTTATGTCTTTTCATAACAAATGTTCTGAATGGCAGACAAAAACCTACAGAATGAATCTAAGATATCAAATTTTAAAAAATAAAAGATCATACGGCAGTTCTGTTCATCAAATCCATCACTGCAATCACGCTCTCCATCACATCTCCAAATCTTCATCATACACTGACCAGATGGACACTGAAACTCATTTGGCTCGCAGATGGTTCCATTGACTGCAATTTAAAAAACTGGCTTTACTCTAACAATGAAGTCATGTTCAAATTAAAAGGAAAGTTGTTAAAGAAAGAAGCGTGAATCAGAAACAAATGCAAAATCTGCATGCAAGATCAAGTGGAATCACTTTCAAACTGCATTTGTTGCACATAAAATTAAGGAGGCTCTAGCCTTCTTGTCAACTCCATGCACAACGAAAAATTTAAACCAAAACCTGAACTGTTGGCAACAATGATGCAGTTTTTACTACAGCCAATATTTAAAAGGTGACCACTGTGTCTCAGATTTTCATTTACAAATGTCTGACACAGATGTTCGGTATCATATATTTTCTTGGTTATCTCTTAGGACCATGTCTGATTTTCCATATGCATCACATTCACCAAAGCTTTGCAGGATGAGGCAATTATCTTCTTTCCTAAATTCCTTTTGTTGCATTGTAAATGTTACCTCCCTTTATGGCAATGGTTGCCTCACTACAGTAAGTATTTAAACTATGCTGAAAAAGCATTTATCTAAGTCAGACATTATTTTATATTAAAAAATGTCAATATGTTAACACAAATTGCGCCTTTTTATAAAAGAAAGAAAACTGGTTTACATTCATAGCACATCTATTATCACCAAAATATTTATAAAAACTTCATGTTTTCACTATGTAATTGTTACCTCAATACTTCCAATGGGAAGGCAATTCCTTGATAGACAAGGGAAGCAATCTATATGACATGCAAAGAGTAGGACCATTAGTGACAACTTACCTGTACTTCTATATTGACCTTATTGAACTTCATTAATTTTACACATTTATAATATGAACTTAACTGCAAGCAGCATTTGCCCATTTCTCCTTTTACATACTGTATTAAGCTGAGAGGTAAGATCCAGGCTGTAAACATGGAATCATATGGCAACAAAATAATGTACATGCAAATCTACAAGACAAATGGACGAACAATGTAAGATGAATACTTACAGCAATCCATCTCATCTGATCCATCAAGACAGTCTTTCTCTCCATCACAGCGGTACTCACGGCGGATACATTGGCCACTACGACACACTGCCTCCTCACGGCCACATGGGCCTGGAGGTTGTTCTGGCTCCGGCCCAACTGAAACAGAATTTTAAAAATCTTATTACCGAATAAGAAACATTTGGCATGTAAAAGATTTACTGCTTTAAAATCACCATCATCAGTATCACCATTATCATCAACATCACTACTGCAACCACAACCATAATAATAATCATCATCATCAATTTCAACATTGTCATAACCTCCACATAATGTAAACACTGATGATGACAAGTCATCTACAGATGACATGTCTCCTTTGGTCTCCAGCTTATGTAAAGGTTCAGTCTGATTAAAATCAGATCTCCACTGACCTACATGAAGATCTGACAGCAACTGTTTAGGGGTCATGTTCTGGTGACCTTTGAATTAGCCAGTGGAAATAAGCTTTCAAAAATCTGAAAGTGAATCAAATTGTTATCTCTTTACCTATACTGCTGAATCTCCCAAATGTGAAGATAAAAGACTTTGTCTTATTCGCTGATAAAATTAGCAATTAAGATACTAGCATAGGCCACCAGAACATAACCCTAAGCAATCACTGTTAGATCTTCATACAGAGATCTGATTTTAATCAGATTGTGTAAAGACTATAATGAAAATAATCCTCTGATAAAGACAAAAATTTTATACTACTTATGCTTGACATATAGATATTGATCTATCCTTGAATTAAAGACTTGCAAACATGTTATAAAAAAAATTCAAGGTAACCACAACTGCAAATTTTTCAGATAATTGCTGATTTGTCACCAACCTCTGATTTTCTGCAGGTTTAGCCATTTTGGGGATTTTATCTAGTCATTGCAAAAGTTTGGAAACTTTCTTACACATCATGTAATTTTTTCAAGACGTCTGACCAATGAATACAAATATTTCATATCTTGTAGGTTAGATATGAATTACATGTAGATAAAGATAGAGTAAATTTAGACAAAGGTAGACTGCATGTAGATTGAGATATAGTACATGTAGACAAGTGTAGATTGCAATTAGATTGAGATACTGAGTACATGTAGACAAGGGGAGATTACATGTAGATTGAGATATGCTCCTACATGTAGACAAGGGTATATTACATGTAGAGTAAAATAAAGTGTACCTATAGACAAAGGTAGATTACACACAGACTGAGATACAGAGCACATGTAGACAAGGGTTGAGTGCATATAGATTGAGATCCCAAGTACATGCAGAAAAAGGTAAATTGCATGTCAATTGAGATACAGAGTACATGTAGACAAGGATAGACTGCATGTAGACTGAGATACAGAGTATGTGTAAACAAGGATCGACTACATATAGACCGAGATACTGAGTATGTGTAAACAAGGATCGGCTGCATATAGACTGAAATACAGAGTATGTGTAAACAAGGATTGACTGCATATGGACAGAGATACAGAGCCTGTGTAAGCAAATATAGACTGCATATAGACTGAGATACAGAGTATGTGTAAACAAAGATAGACTGCATATAGACTGAGATACAGAGTATGTGTACACAAAGATAGACTGCATATAGACTGCGATACAGAGTACATGTAGACAAGGGTAGATTGCATGTAGATTGTGATGTTAGAGGACATGTAGACGACAGTAGACTGCATGTAGACATATTAAAGTACACATAGACAATAGATTGCATGTAGATTATGATATTAGAGGACATGTAGACAACAGTAGACTGCATGTAGACATAGTAAAGTACACATAGACAATAGCAGATTGCATATAGATTATGATATTAAAGTACACGTAAACAGTAGATTGCATGTAGACATAGTAAAGTACACATAGACAATAGCAGATTGCATGTAGATTATGACATTAGAGTACACGTAGACAACAGTAGATTGCATGTAGACATAGTAAAGTACACATAGACAATAGCAGATTGCATGTAGACTGTGATATTAGAGTACACGTAGACAACAGTAGATTGCATGTAGACTGTGATATAAGAATGCATGTAGACACTGGTACATTTCTCTGATAATATGAACATGCTATGCTCTCCTTTTCTTAAAATATGTATTTTGCTCACAACTAAGTTTCAGAATTTTAAGACTGTATTTATTTTGGTTAATTTTGGGGTTGTCCTGACACACAAAGCTTAAGATGCCTGTCTAGTAACTTGAATTTCAAAGCTTTTCCTTACTTCTGACAACGTTTAGCCTTGCCAATGCCTGATAACCATCCACACTGCACACATAGTCCCCAGAGTCCCCAACTTTAGCCACTGGGATTGTCAGGGTGCTCCCTCGTCTGTCCACTGAAGACTGCACAGGTAACTCCTAAAAATCAACAAATGTTTCATTTAAAAAGGGACTAGAAATTTGCCCACAGAACATGTATACCCTCTAATCCCATCTTTTGCCAAATGAATTCTCTCTCAAATAAACATAAAATACAACTAAGTTATATGAATGAGTGGACAGAAGAGGCGACAGACAGGTGCAAGACTCTATGCCCTTTCTCAGTGGAATTAAAAAACAAATCTCAAACTTTAGTCCACACATTTTCCTAATTTAATGAGAAACCTTGCCAGTAGCTTCCTGTGGGAAAATGTTTTTTCCCCAACTTCTTCCACCACCAAATATACTGGCTGCAATGTATGTACTGAAAAACTGCAACAAACCCACAAAACTACAAAACACAAGTTCATAATTTATTGAGAATTATGTGACAAGGAAAAAAACATAGGTCCCTTATGTGTCATGATCAACAAATTCCATTGTACATAGCTTTTCACTTTAATTTAAAAAAAGCCAAATTTTTTAAAAGTAAATTATGTTCCTCCAAGATTCCACATATAGTAGATGAAAGGAAGAAACTCTACCAAACCCTTCCACTTTAGAATCACAGTTGGTGGAGGGTAGGTATATGCATCCAGACCGTTCCAATATATAGCCAGTGGATTGAATAGCCAGGCTTTGTGATCTGGGACTGATGCAATGAAGATTAGGAGCAGGGTATTCCACCTTGTCACAAACAGGCCCACCAATGGCCAGTCCCATATCTCAGTGAAAACAGAGAGACAGAGAGACCATTCTGTCAGTATAAGTTGATTGTCCCAGGAGAAAGAATCTGCTATTACATTTCAATGTCCAGGAATATGACAAACTTGGAAGTGGATTTGTTGCTGACAACACCACTTTAGAGTCCCACACCAGTATGCAAGGGACTGGGGACTTGATTCTGCCTTGCTATTCGAGATAAAGTCAGCACCATAGAGTTGTCAGATGGAAGGAGGACTCCTTTGCAACAAAAAACCTGCCACTGGTGAAAGGCTTCCTTAAACGGCTTTAATCTTGAGGATACTGATATGTAGATGCCAGTCCTTGGGAGACCACATTCCATTGGCTTTCTGGAAAAGGAGTGCCACCCTGCCTTCTGTACTTGCATTAATATAGACTGTGATCTCTGGCAGTTGGCAGTTGTACATTCAGAGGTATACCCCAGGGCTCTGAGCCAAATTAGGTCACTCCAAGTCTGCAGATGGTACCTCATATTTGTATAAATGGGAAGAGGTCAGTCGGTGTGGGCTAACTATTGGCCTCCACTGGGATAAAGGAATCATTTGTAAAACAGGCACATGTAAAAGCAACCTAGGATGATGATGTCCACAGCTGCTTTGAGTAAACCTAGAAGGTGAAGGAATTCCCATGTGGAGAGATTCCATCGAGAGTAATAAGGCCATAATGGTCCTGATTTTCAATGCCCGTTTCTGATGGAGAAGTACTCTGTTTAACTGTGTTAAATGCCATACCTAGACATACAAATTGATGATATAGTACTAGGTCAGATTTGTCCTTGCTTATGAGGAAACCCAGATTGTAACCATTGTAACGAGGGTTATTACTTCATGCGCTAATATATCTCACCTGATTATTGTAGGATATCATCCAGGTAGCTCGATTTTGCTGCCTTGGATCTGGTCCAGACATGAGCCATAACATGATTTATCAGATAAGTGAAGACCCAATGACTGATGCTGGACAGAGATGTTTTGAAACTAATGCAGAGTCCCTCGAAACCACTGATGAGGTCCAATGATTGTCATGGTAAATCATGTCCCACTTGGCAGCAAAGAACTGAAGCCTTCCTCCTATCAAGATATATGGGAAGGGCAGTTTGGAGTTGATTTTATTTTTTGAGAGTTGAAGGCAGTCGTAAAGAGAAATTTTGGCATAGGTCATCGCTACTTCTGTCTTTTGTCCACTTTGGTTTGTGAGAACTATGGTTTTTGACATAAGGAACTATGATAGGTAAACTGGTCAGAGGTTTGCATTTGAGTCATGGTCCTTGGATCCATTGTTGGTTTCCTGAAACATCCCTGTGTCTGTGCTATGGTTGTTGGGTGGGAAAATTTGTCTCCTTACTGGCTTGCTTGCATACTTAATTGATCAGGCCATTAAAAAGTATATTAATCGATAATGGCTATGATAGCTTGGCCTTATGGTGATCCTTAAGGAAGGTGGAGGTGGAGAGCAGTGCATCTCTTTCTGCCAATTGTAAATTAGCAGCTTCTTAGCATGAGCAGAAGTCATAGCTGAGATAATGATGGGTTTTGCCACCAGTCCCTATATCAATGGGAGATCACTGCCCAACCGCCACCAAGGTGGGCAGATAACTTTTAGCTCCTTTTAGCTAAATGTTCTATCTGGGAGGACTGGATTTGTGAGGTAGGAGTATTTCTCCAAAGGTTATAAGATTGAGTAATGCAATTAAAGAAGAAACTCTGTGACATTTTGAGGATGACAAGATGACTGCCCAGCGTAAACAACATGAGCAATTTCAAATAAAGGCTGTGCCTCCAGGTGTATAATATTAAAGGTAGTACATACTGTAGTATCATCAATTTTTGTGGTGGACCAATTTTCATGGTTTATGTTGTTGCCCCAAACCACAAATTTAAATCCTCAATGAAAAATGAGCAATGGAGGATGATGACACCCACCCCCCATTTTCTTACAGTGTTTCATTCCTAAACATTAACACAGCTACTAGTATTTGATAAATCAAGGTCAATAGTGTAATCTGGTAATTAAATATTAGCTTTTACATGTGTTTGTTTTATTTTTTATTTTAACTTTTTGAAACAAGAATTAAAAATCAGTTTATATTGTTTCAATGCACAAGTTCGATAAGATGTCCGATAGCTGTAGGTTTACACTCACTGCCTTAAATCAATATGTGAGGTAAGTAAGGATAGAGAGAAAATAGAAAAAAGCATAAGGTATTCAAACAATAGTAATACTGAAAATGAAAGAAAAATAATACAAAATAACAGTATATGGAAATTAAATTTAATACTTATTCAAATCTATCCTTCATTCGAGTACAACTGTTGTTGAAACATTTAAATCCTGCTGAAAGCACATTTCATTTTATCCAAGCATTTTTAATCCAAAAGAACAACAATCCTGTAAAATACTATAACTATTTCTTGAAACAGTTATTAATGAAACACTATGTATATACACTAATTACAGCAGAGTATTAAAGTTCACACTTCACATATTTTTGAACAAAACCACTGTATCAACATTGTGTCAATCAAGCCACATGGTACTCACAAATGCTTCTCAGGTAAATAACCCCCAAATTGCTGAATTAAACAAGTCCAGCTTTCTCAAAACCACTGATAATTAGGTCCCATCTTTCACTCATTGTCACATGAGCTGCAATTATCCATTCAGCCGGGGGGAAGGGTTATCGAAGTTGAATTTTACCACTCTTAAGCCATTGTGTTAACGCCATGGTCTTCAGAAAGTACTGATGGCGCAACTTGGTGGACAGTGGTTTAAGTAAGAGATCATTCAAATGTACTTTAATAACCGATTGGTCTAGTGTTGTTGGCTGCATTGGCTTCCTTTGATGTTGAGCACTCAAACGAAAACATGGCGAAAGTGATTAGTCTTGACAGGTGTTTTATTTGTGCTCAAAGAGATGAAAGTATCATTTTAGTGTTGTTGGCTGCATTGGCTTTGACTAATGTTATTCAAAAAAAACATGATGTAAGTATCGAACTTGCCTGCTCTTTAATTTGTGCTCATACAAGTGGTAGTATTGTTTTAAACATTAAAATGACTGCCGTTTGTGTCAGCATAATTTTATTCTTTTGTAATTATTTCAGGTATTTGCAGAGGTTAAACCATGAAATTAAATACCTACTAATATGCAAGTTTTGATAGGCAAAACCACAAATTTAAGTACCAATGAAGATGTGTTTTTTTCTTCAAAACCACGAAAATTGAGCCTAATGAAAATAAATGACACTACAGTAATCTGTGTCACTGAAGGCATCTATATAACTGAATGGGATCTTTCTGTACAGAAATGGCATACAGATGTATGTAATCAAATGTGTGTGGGATTGTGATGACAAGCTAATCAAGTTGCTCTAGTATACACTGCAAACATAAGACATATATGGTCCATACAGCCACATACTTTCTTTTTCGAGGACTTTCCAAGGAATATTTTATTCTACCGAAACTGAACCTTCTCCATGTATAACTTTGTAACCGACTAGTGTTTGATCCACTTAATTTTCTCTCATTTTCTTTTTGTATTTATTACTTTGGAAAAATACACAATAACAAAATGTCAAGGAGTTTCTTGACAAAAAATTTTTTCTGTATATTTAATGCTATAAGTATAAAAAACAACTTTTCTTTCTTTCAAGGAGTCTTCAAAGTAACCTCTCAAATGCAAGGATTTTTCAAGATTGTATGAACCATGTACAATATTATTACAATCCTGAAACAATGATGCTATATTAAAACTGGAAAGGAACAAGAACATATATAAAATGCTATTCCCATATTTCTTACATTTCCAACTCTGCTCCATACAAAAGGAGTTCCAGGTGGAAATCCTTGGTAATTACACACAAGGATTGCTTGGGCCCCCTCTCTGATGTCCATGGTTCGAGGACTAATCTCTACACTCTTTGGAGGCAAGGTTGCTGTAAAGATAACATCAGGTAACAAGAACTGAAAGAGCTGAATGCTAATATTTTCATTCAGGAACGCCAATTAAATAATGTTTGAATTTTTGGTAAATCTGGTTAATTTCAAGACAAACTTATTAGGACACATTTGATCAATCTCAACATCCTATCGTTACGAATCTATGCTTTTAAAATAAGTAAGAGAAGAGTGAAAAGCAACAAGCTTTGTAAAATTCAGCAGATAATTTATTTCCCCAAAATACAAAATAAAAATTTTAAACAAGAACTCAGTATTGCAAATTAAATCCCAAAATAATTATAGAATTACTGACACAAGTCCTGATAATAGAAGTTCTGAATAAACTTCAGTAGATATCTAAATTAAATCCAATGCTGAAGATGCTGATGTGCTTGTGGTGGCCTGTACTGTGTTGTAGTACCAACTGTCTTGTGTTGAAACAGTAATACAATTCCAGTGAATGTCTCTGTCCAAGAATATTATTTTTTTAACGAGTACTTTGTACTTCCCGAGAAAATGATCACTGAATTAAATAATTTGAATAAATAAATTCCAGCCTAAATAAACTACTGGACACAACAATAATAAATATTCATTCTGCTAGATTGTAGAGCATGAATGACTAATTTTCAAAGAAACAAGATTTTTATTTTGAACTAAGACAAAATAAACAGACCCTGGATAAAGGTGAGAGAAAAAAAAAAACATTCTTTTAGAAAGATCTTGGTAATAATTAGAATGCCCCTCACCAAAACCACAATCAAACATATGATAATCATCACATAGTCAAGCCATTAAAAAAATAGAATGTCCCTGACTCTGCCTTAAGATATAATCTCTCTTGGAGGAGAAAAACATTTGTTACCAAAACTGTTACTGATTTTGGACAAGGTCAGCCACTAGATATAATGTTTCATTACATCAGCATACAATAAATTTTAAAATAATTTAAAAAAAACTAAAAAAACAATGCAAATTAAATATACATAACGCTATGCAGTAGGCACATGGATCACTTTTGCTCTTCATCATTAGCCTTAATCTGAGCCAATTCAAGCAATTTTTTTAATTGTTTTGAATAATCAGCTGTTTAGATAAGAAAACCAGCTATGATTATGGCATACAATTTTTACATTGTTATATGGTGATACTGCACATTTTTGCACATAATATGTACAATGGCATTGCACATAATAAGTTTATTTCTGATATATCCCCAAACATATTTTGTACAACTCTGAGCAAAGTACTTAAAACAATTACAACTGAAACCAATAAATCTCACCAGTAACAAAGCACAACTAAGGTAAATTGTCGAACAATCAATACAACAATCCACAAAGCTTTGAAAATACCAAATATTCTATGTGAATGACAATCATCAGTTTAAAAGGGAGGACTGTCAAATGTTCTGATTGCATTCCAATCCTTGATTTATGCACAATATTTCTTGCAACTTCTTGCACCTATTTTGAGATCCTGATATCATCAACTGTATCACCAGCCTAATTTGATGGCAATAGAAAGTGTTATGAAACATTCCATGAAATTAGATTTTTGATATGCACTTTGATTCAAGTTAAGAAAATACAATGAAAATGTCAAATTTACTTTATGCCATATTTGCATCAAAGTTTGACCACTAGATATCTCCCAATGGGGCCTAGTCAGATTTTGATGTGCCAATATCTCACATGGTACCAGTTTATTGCTTTTTTGAACAAAAATGTTTTCTTTAAAATCTTTTTACTAGTAATTTCATACCATGTAATAAAAAACCATGAAAAACCATAACACGATATTGCAAGCTGAGGCAAACAGATGAAAATTATGATAGTAGTATCTCGCATTTGGAGAACTGAATGCAGGCAGAAACTGAAACAAACAAATGAGACCTAAAATACTTACGACAACCCATCTCATCGCTGCCATCAGCACATTCTTTGAAGCCATTGCACAAACGTCGAGCATCAATACAGGTTCTGTCAGATTTGCACTGGAACTCTCCAGTAGCACATGCTATTCCTGAAAAGGTATATGCATACAATATAAACTGACCAGAATGACCAAGCAGTTTGACCTCACATGCTATTCCTGTTATGGTATGTACATACAATATAAAATGACCAAAATGACCTCGCAGTTTGACTTTTCATCAGCAAATTAATTTGGACTGTGTCCACTTGAGAAATAAACTGGGTGGTCTGCATTAATTGTTCTTGCTTGCAATGAACAAGATAACTTTTCCAAGTATCCCAATTTTACTTATTGATGAGTTTGAGTGTCTGTAACATTTTATAAGTTGAAGATGGGATTTAACAACAAAACTTCAAGTCAAAAGAGTTTCTTAAAAATCACTCTTTATATTTAACATATACAAGATAGCAGTAATTGTCCAAATACATTTACACTCCATACTGTTTTAGAATGCTACTTGTGGTCAAAACTGTCATCAATTATAAATCTAATAAAGGGTCAATAACCCAATCATTCAACATAACATTATTCAAGCCAGTACGAATCTGGCAAGACAGAGTTACCATAATCAGTGTTTATCTCAGCTATTAAGGTGTCTGCAATATAAGAAGAAAACAAAAGGACTTACTTCTGGTGACAATAACACGAGCTGAAGCCTGATAGTTATCGACTGTGCAAACATAGTCACCAGAATCCTCAGCTTTAGCTTCAGGTATGATCAGAGTATTTCCTCTTCTGTCGATTGTGGTGCCTACTGGTAAGGACTGGAAATTAAAAACAAAAGCTAATGTAAAAACTTTCATCATTTTTCATTGAACCTTTTCCACTTATTTATCTCCCCCTTTCCAAAAGTTTTAATTTAATACCAATCTTTAACAATCAAAAATTTCATTAAATAAGGTCTGACCTGCATGTCGAGCATACAACAAAAAACACTCCATTGTAAAATGTGTGACCTGAATACAAAGTTAAGAAGGCATGTCACAGAATGAATTGTCTTCCAACTATTAACAAAGTCCATCAAGGGGTTCAGGAAATTAAGTAAATTAAATATCTTTAACCAAAAGCTTAAAACAATTTTTTTTTTCTCACTGACTTACACCCCAAAGTCAAATGGGCAAACAAGTGTATTGCAGAATGGAATGTCTCAACTTTTGAAATGTTTCATCCAATGTATGAACAAAATCCACTAAGGGGTTTAGGAAATATATACATGCAAATGAATAAATTGGAACTAAATTCTTACAAAATTTTCTCTGATGATGACATTGATTCCATGGTCAATGGGTGTAATGATCTTGTTGCCAACTAAATTGTCTTAGTTTCATAATGATTTTATCATACTTATGAACACAATCAATTAAGGAGTTTGTGAAATCTAGGCAAATGAAAAATGTTAACTGAAATTTTGATGCAAATTTTCTATGACTATGACCTTGACCCACTGGTCAAAGGAGCAAGTATGCATGCCACAGAACAGATAATCTTAGCTCCATGCCATGTGTGGTAAGAAACTTTCCAGAGGTTTAGGAAATAAATGCAAATGAAATTTTTTTAACCAAAATGCATCTTAAAAAATGCTGATGATGATGCCAGAAAAATGATTGTCTCACTTTTCCCATATTATGGGCCTGACTTCTGCTACCTTGATAACAAAAGTAGAATAGCACAAAGTATGCAAGACTCCTTCAAATAGTAATATGCAAGTATACCAAGTTCCATGTATTTCTTAAAAATGGCTTTAAAGTCATACACCAGAAAACAAAATGTGACAGCTAATCAGGTACACATATAGTATGTTGGGAATCAAATATCTCCTGCAGCCAGGTAGGAAATGACTCTTGCCAGGAATTTTATCCCAAGTTTAATGTGAGAGCCAGATAATTGTAAAATTTAATACAAAAGCATTCCAAGGTGACTACAAAAAAAAAACATTTCCAACAAAAAAAAAGATGTATATATTTAATTATTACATTTTTTTAGAAACTCTGTCATTTTCAGTTCTAGATTTGCTGCTGCTTCAGTTTTAGTGGTATCCTTTCATGCTTGAATAGTTTTCTCTTTAATTATTTATTCATAAAAAACTGATTTGTTTTCTTTGTTCAGAAAACTTTACTAAAAAAGTCAAACCCAACAACAGTATTTTATTCCATAACTACCTTTATAACTTATTAATTGACCAAAAGCAGACTTGCAAACTCAAAAATATGTACCATTAATGAACACTTCTGTCAAGACAATGAGTACAGTTTTATTTGATTTGGTCCTCAAACAAATTTTGTAGAATGATAATAGAAACTAGTTGGGTTTTTCATGAGTGTGTCCTTTCTTGTTAATCTGGGCCTAAGCTACACAGATTTAATTCTAAAAGTCTGATATGTGCTCCCACACCAATGTTCGATATGCCAAGTTAGCAAATGGCCATCTGAGCTCACTTCTTGGTCATGTCATGCAAATACTGCCGTTAAGGATCTATAGCTACAATTCTTAATTATACCAAATAGTGTCCTTCAGGAATATGCAACTAAAGCACTTCAAAAGAAGGAAATTTTTTCTATGACTACCTGTCCAACCCTGCGCCAGTCAAATTTCGTTTGTGGTGGGAATCCAGAGTACGAGCACACCAGCATGACCTTTTCTCCTTCACTTATCTCCAATTGCTTGGGCTCAATCTCCACACTTTTTGGTGGTTCAGTGGCTGAAAAAATAAGGCATTATAAAACACCATGTATTATCTTCAAGTAAATTAATTCAAAATTATCTCTAGAGTTCATTAAAATCATTTAACTCCTACAGCTCTTGTATGTGCAAGTATTCTGGTCATGACCTATTTTTTTTCATCTGAGAGAATTTCAGTCAAGAATCACACCAATGTCATTATTAAAATAAAAGTAACATTAATGGCACACTATATGCCCACCCCATATTTAAGATTCTTCTATGTAAATAACTGAAATGTTTGGGTTGAAAACCACTTTTGTTCTTTCAGTCACAAAGACCTTGACCTCTGACTCTAAAATCATAGGCTTCTTCCATACCTAAGTGTATGGCATCTACAAAGTTTGGCTTGGGTCTGTCATGTAGAACAAATGTGACCATGCAGAAACTAATTTTTCACTTTCAGTCAGTGACTTTTGACTTTGACCCATGACCCCAAACTTGATTGACTTCATCCTTACTCAAGGTGCAAGCCATCCACAAAGACTAGTCTCAGTATGTGATATAGAACTATTATTACTGTGCAGAACTATTTTATTACTTTAGTCTTCAGTCAGTGACCTAGACCTCCAAATGTTTTGAGCCCAAAATCAATATGGATCTTCATTATGAAAGTGTGTGCCATCCACAAGGTTTGGTCATTTTTTTTATGTCAGAGGACTCAAGTCGTTGTGTGGAAACCTTTTTTCTTCTTTCAGTCAATGACCTTGACCTCTGGACACAAATAAATAAGGCTTTTCTTGCCCCAAGGACAAATGATCCTCAACATTAAGCAACTGTAAATGGCTAAGATGGCTGAGACCTAGACCTCTAAACCTTTGCCCCATATCTGATAAGCTTCTTTATCCCATCCATAAAGTTTGGCAACTGCAGATTGTGAAGAACCAGAGTTACCAAACAAGCATCATTTTATTTTTGTGACAGTGACATTTGCAGTTTATATTTTGAACCTCAGCAGTTTTTTCCTTATCCTAAGTGCAATCCATCCACAAAGTCTGGTAACTATTGATGATGGACAACTCAAGTTATTGTGCGAAAACAATGGTAACAGATGGATGGTCATCATAACTTACACTCCACATTATGGCAGTCAAATTAAAGAGATCTAAAGAATGTCAACTGTGTCAAAAATTATTATTACAAGAAAATCACAGAATAAATTATGCAGCTTTGTTTTATTCTAATTTTTTACTGTACTTTATTGTGCAAACTTTAAGCTTACGTACGTCATTGTCATAACTTCATAGTTTTGCAGATATGCACAACATTGGTAGCTGTGGTAGCTCAGGTGGTAGAGTGTACCTGCCCAAGCAAGCCTGGGTTGGATGCCTTGGTGAGTCCTTGGGAAATGCACTTTCCTCTCATTTCTTCAGCATGATTTAGCCAGTAATATGTTAAAAGTGCCATTAAAAAATGATGAACCATCAACTATATCATTTAAAAAAATTAAGATATATTAGTTGTGTAAAAGGTCTATGCAACCTCAAACAGCACATGCAATGTCGTGGTATTGAATATACAATGTGCTGATCATTATCTGGGCTGCTTACAGCTGGATAATTGGTTTGGCATTTTATGCAATGACAGCACAAGTAGGGTACTTGATGCCAGGGAGTAAAGTGCCTCAACCAAGAAAACACAAAGACAGCTGATCCGGGCTGATCCAATGGTCCAAACCTGCAGGCTAACCACAGAGCAACTATGGCCCCTGCCTCCATTAGTTACCTCTAGTGACAAACAGGAAAGCACATCAGACCCATTTACATCCTCACACTTGCAGAGGGGCATCATTAGGTTTAAGATACACAGAGAATAAAAGGTAATCTAAGATTCTAATGTAGAGAGCTTTTATCTGTACATGAGTTGACAGCAATGAATTTATGGAAAACTATTAGAACTGTATCAGCTTTTCCTCTATCTTTTAAGAACTTATAGTTAAGTTCAAATAAAACTTTCACAAAAGCAGTGATTGAAGCCTGTGAATCATGGTACTTTGCAGCACAGCAGCACAAGAAGGTTATGTAGCATCAATGCATATAAAAAGTGCTTTGATTCAATAAGTATGTAATCACAATTTTAAAAAAGGTCATACAAAAATATTGTAAAACATCAATATTTGGAGATAAGTACATGTAACACCCATCTACAAGTTTAACGAAAAATGGCATTCTTAAAGACAAAATATTATAAAATGATATGAACAAAACAGTTATAAATATTTACCTAATCCAATACTTAAATTTTAAGAGTGTATGGAGGTTCTTCAAATAAGTGATATTCAATTAAATGTTTTAAAAAGCATCAAGTTCAATATAATAATTCATTTTTTTCTAGAAAATTAAAGTACTCAATTTCTATCACAAGCATGCCAAACTTTTTACACCTGATCACCAAAATAATATACATTCTCATAACCATGCTTAAAAGACAATCTTTAATTCAGAATTTAAATGACGCAAAAATCAATACACAGGAGAAAAAAATCAAAACATTAACATAAAAATAAATATTAAAATAACATTTTTTCATTAAAAAACACATAGTTATTCTCTCACCATTACCAACATGCCAAAATAGAAATTTGCCTCTGGAAATAAATGATTAATTTGAAATGAAAACCATACTCAAAAAGAAATCATTCCATCCACACACATATGTTTTAATGTGAACAAAAACAATGAATACCACAGATTACAAGAATTTCTAAATAATAATATATTCACACATTTTTTAAGACATAGCTTAAAATAAATGTAAAGCAAATGAGCCAATCACAAACTTTCATGTCACTAGCATGATGAATTTACTGAATTTAAAAAAAAAATTATATCAAAAAGTACAATTTTAAGTATTTTAGAAAGCAAGAACACAAACTTTCCAAATCTGAAGGCTAATAGTAAATATGCACTTAAAACAGTGTAAGTCTTCTCTCTGAGGTATATTTTCATTAATATTACACAACTCTCTCTCAACATAACCATGCTAAAGGGATCATAAAGAGACCAACATTATGTGTGGAAGCCGTATACTGAGCTATGTTCCAACCAGGCCATATCATGTTAGTTTACAAAAACACAAAATGGAGTTAAATTTATTGATGTGAAATTTTCCAAGAAGGCCATGTCATAATAGTATATAAAAATGGAAAATGGAGTTAAATTTGTTGCTGTGAAATCACATTACAATTGGTTCTTATTAGTCTGAACTAAAATTAAGTGAAATAATTCTAGATCACTTTAATGGAATCCAAAAACAGACTGGTGTAGGGATAAGATGGGCTGCAGTATAATGAGGGGCATTACAGAAAGGAACCAATGTACTACTCCATAGAATGTACATGTTAGAGAAAGTGACAGAAATAAGTTTAAATATTCTAATTATCAGTTATTTCTGGAAACTGAATAACTGTTTTACACCACCATTTGGTTGATCTAATTAATACCAAATAAAGCAGAATACAGCAGTTTCTGGCTTTCAGACAAACTTCTTGCAACAAAAAACTTGAATGGCCTCTAATTTTTAACTTAAGCAAATAATATCCCTTGAAGACACTAAAGATTGATTGAAATTAATTTTACCTTGGACAGAACTGGATGAAACTATCTTAAGATCAATCAAAAGTACTACAACTTTAAGTCCTAAAAAGACATATCAGTTTATTAGTACAAGGGAACTTTCTTAAATCAGACAAAATTGGGGTCCAATTTTTTTTATACCAATTAATGGAGCACAATATAGAGGTGTGATAAGAATACATGGCCATGTTGGGACCAAAATAAAAGCAGTCTGAAGAGACCACATCACTGAGTGGCTGATTTAGGGATATAACAATTGTAATATTCCAAAAAGAATTTAGGAAAATAAAACTATTGGTTAAGATATTTACTACATCTCCTTTCTACATATACTCATTATTCCCATTATGAAAACAAAGTCATATGGACAGCGTTCTTTTGCATACCAGGGCCCAGCAATGTGGAATGAATTGCCCACTGAACATAGACACAAAGACACAGTGATCCCATTCAAGAGATCTCTTAAAACTCACTTATTTCGACTGCAAGAACAACCTTAAAGACTTAATAATGTTTCCTACCATTAATATTTTCAGCATGTTTTTTATGTTTTCTAATTTCATGGTGTTTGATTTCATAATCATTATCATTATATATGTTTTTATGTTATAGGTGTTGTCTAATGTAAAGCGCTTAGAGCTTCTAAAGATTAGGCGCTATACAAAGTCCTCATTATTATTATTATTATTATTATTATTATTATTATTATTTGAGAAGTTAAAATTAAACATTTCTATTTTTCAGACATCTCTAATTTATGAGGGGCAGCACCATACTCCTTCAAATGTCTCTGTCATATTTTCTTCTTCATTATTCTCAATAATTTTTCTGGATATCAAAATTGGTCAATATTCTTCATAGCTGATTTAGCATAGCCAGTTGAACATGGCTGACCTAACATATAGCTGACTTATGACATATCTGATTTAACAGGGTTGATATAGCGTAACAGATGATGTAGCATTGATGATTTATGACATATGATTTAACATAGTTATTTATGACATAGCAAATTTAACATAGTTGATTTAACAAAGCTGATTTAGCAAATCAGTTTTAATATAAGCAAATTCAACACAGCTGATTTAACATATTGCTATTTAACACAGCAGCTATAACAAAGTCTATTTAACATATTAGATTTAATATGGTTATTTAACCAGTTTAACATAGACTTAATATAAATTGGTTTAACACTGCAGCTTTAACATCTCCAATGTAACACAGCTAATTTAACGCAGCAGATACATTCAAGACAAAGCAACACATATTCCCATTACTGATTACAATCCAAAATAATTATTAATTTGTGCATGGATTACTGTACAAATGTATAAGTTGCTAGTTTCAATTTAATTAAAGTTTCAAGAGCACTAGAAAACTTAATCAGAATGTAACATTCTTGGAATCACTAAGTTGGATTGTACTACAACTCTGATTTTCTTATATCTTATCTCAGGGCTGTTTTATTTAAACATACATGGTACCCAGGACAGGCAGTGTTTTAAAAATATATGCCAGAGCACTTTGATTTCATATAGTTCATAATAAAATGATAAGAATATCCTAAATTGCACATATTGGTGACTACCCCACATTAAAAGTGCCTTCCCTTGATCCCTGGTGTATTTTACAGGAACAGCCCTTTCTCAAAGGCACAAAATGGTAGAAACATATATTTGTATTTGCTACTGCATACAAGATCTAATGATTAATGAGTCATCCTCTATAAATAAAGCATTATTATTATTATTATTATTATTATTATTATCTAGGTAGCTGATATAAATTAAATTCAAGAAAAAGATTTTAAAAAATTTGTCACAAAAGGCTCTATGAGTCATAGAAGATCTACACAAGCAGAAACTACTGTCTGACAAGTATGGTTTAAAATAATGCATTTATCTGTATTTCTATTGTGCACCTAAATACAAACAGGATAAACATGGATCAAATTCCCAAAATGCATGACCAAAATTGGGTCTATGTCATATGTTCATTTGTCCTACAAATGAATTCAAGCTAACAAAACATACTCTAATCTACCAGCTGATTATGGACAAGAAGACCTGAGTCTACATTGTTGACAGCTGGGTCAGCTTGTTATACACCTGTAAAAATAGTAATGAAGCACAGACACACACAGTCCCTCCCTACCTCTCTCTCTCTTTCAAACCCTGTACTGCATGCTACATTATAGCACAAATTCGTCAATTCTGGTGTGGTTCCCCAAAATTTGGCAATAATAATATGTAAATGATATTTGAATTAACGAAAAGGGGTTTACAACAATTCCGATGTACAAGTACCTGTCTCACAAACTTTCTCCCAAACTTTGGCAATAATTTCACCTAGTTCTTGAATGCTAGAAATAAAACGAATTTAAGCACCGATCCCTATTAAAGTGCATACTAAATTTGGTTTAATTCAAAACTCTTTAAGTTATGATGCAAAAAAGCAAAGTTAAGAGGACAGAAACATAGCTCATCTAAATAATGTTGTGGAATGATGATGCTGAAGCAAATTCCAAGTCTCGTCAAGACATAGTTGCATGCCAAAGTTTCTGAAATCCAACTGAAACCAAAGTCTTGGACATGACTCCTGTCAGAATCTTCTGAAATACTGGAAACAACTCATTCAAGGTTTCATCAACAGAAGCTTCATTACAAAGTTAAACATAATCCAACAATCCTTGGTTAAGTTATGCTGAAGAATAAAAATTGAGAAGTGCAGGTAATCAAGGGATATGACTCCTGTAAATGCTGCTGTGGAATTCTGGAAAGCAAACTCATACAAGTTCTGTTCAGTATAAAGCCACAAATCAAATTTGCTTCAGATCCAAAACTTTGACAGTTCTTGGTAACTAATACTGAAAAAACACTCTGCATGGTAGACAGGCATGGGTCATAACACCTGTCAATAAAGCTGTGGAATGCTGAAAACAAAAATTATTTGAAATCTCATCAACATAAAGCTCACACCAAACATGGCTGAAACCCAAAAGTCCTCAGTTAAGTTATGCTTCTACACAAGAAGTGAAAAGGGCAGGTAATCAGGGATTACACCTCCTGTATCTGAAAAGGAATACTGGAATTCATTATAAAAGTCTGATTAATGTAAAGCCATAAACCAAAACTAACTGAAATGCAGCAAAGCTTGGTAAACTAACAAAGCAGAAACCGAAGTCGTAGCAAAGTCCAAACAGTGGAGTTTAAATCTCACAGAGCATTGAAAAATCAACTCAATGAAGATCTCATCAATATGGATCTGCAGAAAACATTGGACTAAAATCCAACAATCCTAGGTCAATTAAGCTGCAAAAATTAAAGTGAGGAGGAAGAGCAATCAGGAACCATAACACCTCTAAATTACACGGAAGGTTGGAAATTGAACTCTTTTGAGGTCTCATCAGTATAAAGCTGCACAGAAAGTACAATCCCATAATTCCCTGCAATGTTACCTTGCAGAAACCAGATCACTGAAGGGTGGATGAATGGATAGACAAGTTAATGTAATTACTACTGTTCTCACTGACTGCAACAAGTAGGGAGCTAATGACATTAAATCCTTAAATTTATATGCTAAAATAAAGAAATTATTTGAACAGACTGCAAATAAGTGACTAAAGCTGTGTGAGTGTTTTCCCTGATTTCCACACATGGATATAGTCTGCTACTCTGACCTTGACTACATTAAAATAAATAAGGTCCAACATTTGTTTTGAAGATAAGGGTACCAGCCTAGCGCTCAAACTAATTGGATCTTAAATATAATGCTCAGTCAAATGTATTAGTTATTATCTGATATAGGATGATACATTGTAAAAATAAAATACAAGAGGTCATTTAAAGTAATAGAAGAAGTTATTTGTTTTGGAAATAATTTATATGGATGATGTCCCTAGAGACTTCATAAAATTTGTTCAATGAGAAAAAGCACTGTAGCATTCAAGGGTTGGGTTTAGCAGCAAAAAAGTAAAATACAAAAATACACACTAAGCATGGCAAAACAAAATGGGTAAAACAGCTAAAATGGAGCATGGCACAAAATGGGTAACACATCTAAAATAGCCCAGGTAACAAGGCTAGCAAAAAGCTAAATACTTACAACACTCAACCTCATCTGAGCCATCTGGGCAATCAGATAGCCCATCACAGCGGCGCCCGAGGCTCAAACAGTGCCCAGTGCCGCACTGATAGTAGCCCTCCGGGCACCGCCCAATGGAAGCTGAAATGGCAGCAGGCAAACATTTCACATACTGTGAAGACTATATGTAGTTAAATCCCATTTAAAGCAAACAATTTTTTGCCATTGACAAGCACAAGTTTCAAATAAACTTTTTTTATTATGAGAGGTATGGAAATTCAGTTTTATGGCAAGAATTAAAGAAATATCTTTTATATATTTTTATTCAGTACAAAGATTGTAGACGTCAGTTTTCATGACTTGGGGGAAATGACATTTCATCAATTCTGTAATTCATTGTTTGGGAAGTGAAAGAGGTCCTATTATTTCAAAAGAAGACAAATGTTTGCTGAGTCATGGAATTTTCCATTTATACAGTTAAGTATGGCAACTAAACAGTAACTGTAGAAACATAGTATGTCTGACAAAAAAACTGTGGGATCAGTTTTACAATAGAAATTATGATAAATGCCTTCACTGTATATATTTTTTGTTTTCTATACAAAAACTATTGTAACATCTAACAATATGCCACTACACAACATTCCCATATCAGTCAATGCTTTTTACTACATGTCTTTGGTCATGGCATTTGCCCATGAAAATAACTGCTGTGCCACAACCATAAAGCACTTCAAATATATAATAAAATCATAACACGTTGCAAAGGCAGAAAAAAGCAAACATATCCTCAAAGAATGTAACAAATACACACAAGTCAACATTAAGTCATAACATTTCCATATTTCAGAAGGCAAGAAATTGTATCAAATAACAGACAATAAGTCTCCAGCATCAATTGCTAAAATGTGTTTCAAATTCAAATTGAATCTTTTTTTAAAAAATATAGTTAATTAATTTTCAGTATATTATCAACACAGTTGCACCTTTCTGCAACTATAAGTTATTGCATGTTTCAATTTATCTTCCACATAGCACATTTGTAGAAGTCTACATTGTAAGCCCCTTCCAAGACAACCTGATTCACCCCATCCCTCTGATGTGATGCAGGAGTTGTAAATCAAATCTGACACACACACACCCACACCCACACCCACACAAAAACAATACATGGTGGCCAGTATATCTAGTGAAGGAAGAACCCCAGAAATCCCCAGGAAGTACCACAGACCCACAGGAAGCTACTGGCAAGTTTTTACCCACACTGGCTGAACCCAAGACTCAAACCCACAGGGACAGAGGTGACATGTCAGTGACCTGTAAAGGCTAGGAACTTAGACCACATAGCCACCCCTACAAGTTTTGTCACAAATTAATAAAACTATCACTGGATTTTAAGTTTCAAACATATGACATCCTGACCTCTTCCTGGGAATTCTAGAGGTAGTGGACATAAAATAAAAACCCTCTTGCAAATAAAAACATTAGGGAAAGATCAACCCAGATGTTTAGAGGATGTGACTGACAGACAGATGGAGAGTATCACATAAACTTGATGCTAATATGCAGGGATCTAAAGCCAAAAACACTTCCTATAACTGAAGCAAGATTGATCTTTTCTTCCCACTTCCCTCAATTTTAGACAAGACTAAAGGCACCTGACATACCATAAAACTGCACACAGTCCAAACAAAGCAACCTTATAAAGCACATCTGCATCTATGATACAAAATATGACATGACATTAAACAAAATGAAAGCCAAGCCAGCATGATATTGAAAACAATACACACTTAACATTACATGAGCTAGACACACAATATAGGACAATCAAGTCAACATACATCAACTGGGAAATGCATCATTCCAAAAATAGTCTCCTATTTTCTAATGGCTTCACTTTCTCAGATACCACAATAAGCTGATGAAATAAATCAATCTAACTGTCAAGGACATGAAAAGGTGGATGAATACTTTTTTATATCTTTATCAAAATTCAACATATGGAAGTCTTATGGTGGACATAAGTCTTGGGAAGAAATATGTTTTCTCAGATAGGACTCAACGAAAGATTCCTCTTAACTTTAGTTGGCTACAAACCAAGGTATTCGACCTGATTTTCACAAGTGACACATGTGAACTAATTGTTACCATATTTTCCTTTTGCTTCTGATATATCAATTTATGTATTAAGATTACATATATCTACTCAAGGTCAAACCAATGATTTGTGCAATATTTCTCAATGCCCTAAATGCTGAGATGCTGAGCTTTCTGAGCCAGGATCCAATGGTACTACCTATGATATATATACTTACGACAGTTTGCTTCATCTGATCCATCTCTGCAGTCTCGTACTCGGTCACAGTGGCGACGTATATCAATACATTCCCCACTGTTGCAGCGAAACTCTGCATCCTTGCATGCTACAAATTTCAAAAGGCCTTACTTCATGCAGGTTTATGAATGGACATTACGTTTCTTCTCCTATTTCAATGAATTCAATTAATTTTAAGGCAGGTCTCATCATATGCAATAGACAAATGTATCAGACTATTAATTTTTAAAGGCAGAAAATAATTATTTTCCAAGGTGCAAGAATGAAACAAATTATTTTTCCCTATTTCAACCAAGTAAGGCAAGCACTATTGTTCATTCTTTATTCAATTAATACACCTTCACCTGGCCTTTCATGCCTGCCAGGTGTAATGAATGCTTGAATCTACCTCTATCGAGTTATTCATTCACAACTTGTGACATATCACACCTGCTTTAAGTGGTCCTTAATAACTGTTACATGCTCATACTATAATTATGGCTTGACTGCATTTTGGGTTAAGGGACTGAATTAAGCAAATTTATACACTTTAAATAATATAATGACATTAGGATTAGTTAGCACTGTTTAAATGGTCATATCTATTGTGTTTACTCAACCCAGATACTCAACAGCAGATCACCTACAGATTTCAATATATCAAGGTAGTCACTGCTATTAAATTATCGAAAGGCATTTACTGACGTTAGAGTTGGATTTCATCATGAACTAATTAAATGAAAATAATGATACTTTACATTTTTAATCAATATACTGAGGATCACTTTCTACATGTGATACTGCATTTGAAGTGAAAAATTACACTAATTAAGGAACTGTCAATGTTTATATTGAAATGAATTTTTAAGTATCTGTCACGTGGGGTGATCTTTACTATGTGGATAAAACAAGTTGACAGAATTTTACATTTGCAATTAAGGTAATAAAGAAGACTCGGAAAGAGAATATTCACATGAATGTGGAGGGATAACATGTAAAGCTGCCAATGAGTCTCAGGTCACCATTTCTCAGAAGAGACTTAAGCCAGACTCTGTAGCAGCAAAAAATATCAAATAAGACAAAACTAATGGACAGAGAAAGTTTTAGCTGCATTAGGCTGATACGATTCAGTTACATTGAACGAAAGATTTTTTAAGTCTTTATAAACAATATCAGACACAGCTATCAACTGCTGGCTTTGTGTTGGTCCACATGGACATTCTTTCAAATCCAACTTTGAAAATATAATCAACCAAAGTAGCAAACATATCAACCGATCTTTTTAAAAAAAACTAAGCTTAATGAAGAAATAAATACATGGTACTGTGTATACTCGATTATATGTCAATTTTACTTTAAGTCAACCACTAACCCTTTTTTTGACTACAAAAAAAACTAATTTCTCTTTGACCCTCCTATAAGTTGGGGTTAATTTTGCAAGTCAGATCTGTCTAAAGGAGTAACAAATAGCCATTGTTGCACTTTGGAAAAATAAACAAGCCAAACTGAATGGAGAGATAGATAGGAAAAATAAACACAAACCAGTGTAAAATGCAATAATATTATTGGGAAGAATATATGACATTTAAATTGACAACTTAACATTATGTTCATCTTCATGCAAAAAAAATCTGTAGAAATTCATAATGCATGACATTTGTATCCCATTTATAAGACAAGTCCATTAATTCTATTACATGTCACATTCCAGTATAAAAATAGGAGCAGTGAATGATCCAATTCACAAAATATCTTATAATATGCTAATTCAAAAATGGGCTCATAAATAAACAATGCAATTAAAGTCCACACTTTTGTGATTTCCAGAATCATACAAATGTTATTGTCTAATGTCACCTGGTACAAAACCCAAGAATTGAACATCGCAGACTAAGTGACCAAATAAAATCTTAGTCATCATAAATATTATAGTGACCAAATAAAATGTTAGTCATCATAAATATTATTCAACTCCAATTCATTGACTTTCATGTAATATGCAGATGCTTATGATGAGAGACAGCTTGGGCTCTATATGTGATGCTTTGATTATATGGTCTGCAAAACCTAATGCCTTGATATATTGCAAATCTGCTTATATTCCAGAGTTGGCATGGGCCAGACTTTCTCTACTCTTGTATTCAAACATGAAGTATGTCAATCTACTATAAAAGCCATGTCTGAACATTTCTGTGAGAACTTAAATAAGTGCTGACCGTAATATGATGTGACTTGCAGAAGCAGTCATTGTATTGTTTCACTAAATTTCAAGTTGTCCTGTTTTGTATTATCATCTTAATTACATCTATTGTATCAAATCTAATAAAGGGGGTGAAAAAAAGAAGTCAAAAGACACGCAAATTCTACCTACATATGAGTCAGCTCAACTCATTTCAACTGATCAATCAAACACTGTTATAAATATTGTGGTACAAGAAATATGATGAAAATGACTTAAAATAGCCTCCTTGTTCACACATGTGATCGAAGATAGCAAGGCAAACTAGCTAAATGAGTACTTGGTGAAATAAAAAGTTGTTTCACAGGTAAGGTTCACTATGGAGAAGAAAGTTTAAGAGTTTGTATTTAACTTAAATATCCTGAACAGACACTCAGAGATTTCTGCTGGATAAGACAAAGTTTCAATGTTACTTGTAAGGAAATCATGCCATCAATATTTTACTAATAGAACAAAACCAAAACAACAGAGTTTAAACGTTGAAAGCTGTTTCACAAAATAAATGTTCTCTTTTTAAGAAAGGAATCTTGTTTCATTGTGAATCAACAAAAACAAAAAGCTGTATGATAATACACAATGTTTTTGCATACATTTGATAGTTGTTGAAACTAGCTAAAATAATGTTAACAACCTCTCTCTGGTTGGTTATCTTGAAAATAAAGGTAATTTATAGAGAGAAGTAAACAACTTCATTAGACAAAGTTCTTTACTGATAATCATTCCCAACAATTATAAAACAAGTATTCAGTCAGTTAGCAGCCATTACCCTTACAAGAAAAAAATAACAGAAAATTCCTTATACATATTTACAACATTTTCTGAGTAATGTACAGTGGACAAAGTTATATCATTTCAATAGACAGCCATACAAACAGATAAAGAGACACTACTTACCACAGTTCTCTTCATCTGACCCATCTTCACATTCTGCTCGGGCATTACACTTGAATCCTTCCGGGATACAGTCACCATTTCGGCACTGGAATTCTCCACTTTTGCATGCTGTTAGTACATAAATTACAACAATTTAATATAAAAGTAATGCCAATCCATTGGAAAACTACTATCAGCACTTTTTCATTAACTTCAATTTATGAATAATTAAAAATAATCTGCATGTGAATTATTGTTCACTTTATGTTCTATCAAGAGTTTTGTTTACTTAAATGCACCAGTAGTAAAACTTAACTATGATATTGCATGGATATTTCAGCCAATGTGACATTAAAAATTGTTACTCGGAAAGCACTGTCACATCTATGATGGGCATTAATGCTTACACAGACAAGACTGAAGAAACCTTGCATGTATGGGTACAGGCTTCATACATAGTAATGTTAGTAATATTATCCCAAAAGTTTCAATTGATTTCAACAACTGATACTGAGCATAGATGATTTGCTCAAACTCAAATACACAATCTTCAACATTCTGGATGATAATGTCATCATAACCACTAAAAAATCAAACATGTATTTTGCCATTAGAAACAAGACAAAAATAATTTAAGCAGGAAAACAACTGACATTAACCACTTTACTTTCTTGATAAGGAGACAATTAGTTGCATAAAATTATTCCCTAATGACAACGTATTCCAAGATCAAGGAACTAACTTGCTTGCCAGCATTCACTCATTAGTTTTAATGAAGTGGTTCCCAATCCTATTCCTTTTTTCTCAAAATTCTCTAGTTTCATCTAAACAACTGCATGAAAAACACTGCAAACCATCTGTTTAAAAAATATAAATGCCATAATGCACACATGTGAATGGGAGAGTTTTTCTCCAGAGGTTAGAGGTGTCTCCCATCTCTCGCATCACTCACTGTAATCTACAATGTACACAAAATTATCATTAAAAATTATATTTTTTTCCATTTTTTTTCTCAGATCTTGGTTGCAGAGTAATATATTTATGGTAATACCCACAATGATCACATGACTAAGTATCTTAAGCTGGGCAAAATAAAGTAGTTAATAATTTCAACTTTTGATTCTGTTGGCAGTGTTACCTTGCTTCATTGTTTGAAGTTTCTTGAGGAGGATTATACAATGTGTGAACAGAAATAATTCCTAAAGGAAAAAAAGACCTTAGTTGATTATGGCTAGGTTACTAAAGAGCTCAATCAGCAAAAAAACAATACAACAATACTTCCTCTCCACAAAGCATGTTCTAATTCAGTGCTTCAAGTTGTCAAGATGGATTTGAGACTATCCTATGTATGATTAAAACTAAGTTAAACAAGATTATCTCCCCATGCAAAACACCAAAATCCAAGAAACCAAAATATCATACAAAATTCAATGATCGATGGAAATGGGAATTTCAGTAGTTGTAGTCAACTTCAATGGGACATGAATATATAGAATATGTGTCCTGCTCTTTCTGTAAAACTGATTTTAAAATTAGTCACAGCTGCAAGAATGACATCACAAATCATGCAGAAACTCCATCTCATAAAAGCATATAAATATGACAACAAATATGCCATCACTGAAATCCATGTTTATGTAATCTGCTTCAAATGTGGATAAAGTTACACATGCCAAGATATTATTTGCCATCTGTATAACTAAACATAACCTCCGGTTTGTAGCAGCAAATCATTTTCAGATCTAGTCAAAATAATGTTCCCAGACTCAGGAAACGCACAAAAAGTTCTTATGCAACTGAACAAAAAAACACTCACATAGTAACCATTATTATTCATAAGAAATCATAATCTTATATGTATAAAGTTAACAATAATAATATGAATGATTTTATTATATAAACTCACTGTTGCAAATGACCAACTGCAGAATATGAACAGAGACCAAGATTTGTAGGCAAAATATGTGTTCGACAGTACTATGAATGACTAAAACCTGATATATACATCACTGACCCTTATTTAATCTCTTATAAATATGGATGTCAACCAGAATAAAGTACATGTCATTAATTGCCACTGTAACCAGTAATGCCTGGGATGAATGAGGTCTTTGTCTTCATCTAGTGCTAGCATGTGATATTCATTGTTTTGGATGGCTGGGTCATACCAAAGACACATAAATGGTACTAGCAGCTGTCTTGCTTGGCGTTCAGCATTAAGAGGTTAGCGTTCGGACAGGTCAACCTGGTGTCAGGATAATGTGACTAGGTGGGACATCATGCTACATGTCTGCGGCATGAACCCCAGTATTAGACATCACTATAAACTGTCACACTGCAGACATCGTAGCGATATGACTGAAAAATTGGTAACGCTCAAAATGGTTCAAACCCACAACCTTCTGCATCTGAGGCAGATGCTTTAACCACTAGGCCACCAAAGCCATCTTCTTTTGGAGGAAAATTCAGGCCAACTCCTGAGGAAACCTGGAAGGACTGCATCAACATAATCCAGGCAATGATCTCATAAGAAATGCTAAAACTGCTTGTGGTACATATAAAGAGAATATGAATGGCAGCAAGTTACAGTGACAGGACTGGTTAAATGACGTGCACATTTTAATATTTAAAAAATTTAAATTTGTTGAATAGTTCTAATTTTTGCCCATGTGCTTGATAAAAATCAGGTGGATGGAAATTATTTTGCAGTCAAAAGTCCTGATCAAATTTGAGAAATCTCCTCATCTGTCCTGACCTGACATTTTTTCCGTCACATGTATGATAATGGCATGAAAATCTAAACAAGTCACCTACATGTGCATACAAACACGCAAGCCAAAATTTATTGATATATCTTAAATGGTTTTCGCTAAACTGGATAAAGGGCTGTTCCAGATAAATATACCTGGGACCCAGGGAATACACTTTTAATGTCGGAAATTCACCCATAGATGCAATTTAGAATTTTCTTATCAATTTAATATCAACTTGGTGAAATCAAAGTACCCTGGCATATATTTTCAAAAGACTGCCTTTCCACATTAACCCCTGGTGATGAATTTACGTGGCAGAAGGTAGTAGCCTACTGCCAAGCTCTGTAGCATCAAGGTCATGTATGATACACTAAAGTGGGTAGTATTACAGAAAGGTAGGCATATAGCTCTACAATGATACCAAATAATCTGGAAGTTCTAGCTGCACCACCAAATACAGAGGGAAAAACCTCATTTTTTGGACCCGATTTTTTCCACTCAAAATTTGCCTGTGGATGGAATCTGATTTTGTGTCCAGATTTGAGATTTTTTTGGTCTCAGATCTAAGGCCGACGGGTATGAACTGCAAACAGACAGATGAACCTTTGAAAAAAATAGGATAAGATGGGCATTTGGAATAAAGAGTGGTCTCGATATGAAAATAATGGGTCCATTAAGCAACAAAAAAAAGAAAAGAACTCCAACTTGTACCCTTCTGCTCATGCACAAGCCAAATAGCCAATGAAAAACAATGTTTCTAACACAACAAGCCATTATGTTATTGGAAAATTACCTGGAAGTTGATTTATTAGAATTTATTCAGAATTGCTTTCAAAATGTGTTTCCTACTTGAATTTCAGGCAAAAACAACAAAAACCTCCAGGTTAATGTGTTAAAGGAACAGCCCTAACAAAGTTTATGTCAAACAAATCCAAAACGTTCCAAAATGTGTACAAATTTTTAAATATTTATGTAATGAGCTAAAAATCAAATCAGCTCATCAACATAACAAATTAGCATATAATATTTCATTTGTCTACCTGGAATGATATTGATTAATACCATTACAAGTTTTTATTGTTAAAAAAAGAACAAAATCCAAGTCCCAAAATTTTAACATTCTGTAAAGAAAAATATACAAATAGCTAAAAGGTCCCTAAAACTGACTCAAGTCATCCTCACATTAATATAAATAAGCCAACCAAATTTATCTGCATATCTCATGACTTATGTCCAAGTCCAAAAGGTTAAACAAAATAGTAAAATATTTTTAAATAAGATCAGTCACCAAAACCTAAACAGTCTAAGAATTCACCAAGGTATCAAAATATCAAATTTGGTGTGGCCTGGCAAAATCGCTTTAAAGTTATCTATTAATAAAGTGTGACAGCACAAAATCAATACATCTTCCTCTATTTAGGGTAATGGGGAGAGGTAGGCATACTCTGAAAATCTGTCCCAAAACTTGAATTAAAAATTGGGAAGTTACTAATCCCATAACAATGATGTAATGCTGCATCTAATGCTGACATAATTTAAAATCCTTCACCAAATGTCATAAATGCCTTTCTTATTTTCTATTTTGCTATTTTCCCTTTGTGTACAAATAAATCCAAAAGCACAAGGAAACAAGTAAAATATTTGCAGGAAGTGTGGGTCTTACATCTTATATGTATATGTAACAGCGTCTGAAGTTGCCACTATGAAACTGTTTCATACCAGCAAAAACACAAACTATATTTCCAACTGACATTCTGATAACTCACACATCACTCGAATACCTGGCTCGACTAGTATGACTAAGCCTAAGTAGAGAATTCTCTTCTCTGCAACTTCAGAAAACTCAAAACGACTGAAAACTCAAACTGATCATTTTCTTCCGAAGTGATTAAAGATTCAGAACTTTTACTGTATGTAAAACTGAGTATATTATCTGTCTCAACAAAGGTTTTATCTTATCTGTCTAATAAAGCCTACATCGTATGCCTAAACAGAACCTTTATCCTATCTAACAATTTTTTAAATCTTATCTGTCAAAACAAAACCTTTATCATCTTCATCTAAACAGAGCCTTTATCCTATCAAAACAGAGCCAAAATCTATATTGCAACAAATCTTTTATTATACCTGTCCAAAGTTTTTTACAAATCTTATCTGTCATAACAAACCTTTTGGTTTTATTGCATCCATCTAAACAGTCTTTATCTTCTCTGTCATAACAAAGTTTTTATTTTATCCATCTAAACAAAGCCTTTATCTTATCTAACTAGATCCTTTATCCTATCTGTCTAAATAAAGTCTTTATCCTATCTGTCATAACAAAGTCTTTATTTTCCCTGTCATAACTAAGTTTTTATTTTATCTGTCTAAACAGAGCCTTAAGCTTTCCTGTCTAAATAAAGTCTTTATCCTATCTGTCTAGGGTGAACCTTTATCTTGTCTAAATAAAGTCTTTATCCTATCTGTCTAAACATAGCCTTTATCTTATCTGAATAAAGTCTTCATCATATCTGTCTAAACAGCGCTTTTATCTGTCAAAAAAATCTAAATAGTAACAATTTAAAATAAAGACTGCTTACGACAGGCTAATTCATCAGATCTGTCATTACAATTGACAGTTCCATCACAGCGACGTCTCACATCAATACAGATGCCATCACCACATTGGAACTGATTCTCTCTGCATGCTGACAATGAAAATAAACATATCTTGAGTGTCTTGATTCACTGCTACCACAGTAGTATTTAAGAAGAATATTCAAGGAAAACAGATCTGAATATTTTGAGAGGAATTGTTTGGTCAACTGAATACCTACATAAACATTTTTGGTCATAAATAATATCTTAAATCATCATTACTACATCATCACCATCGTCATCTTAACAAGTAAAAAAATAACTTAACAAATTCATCACAATCATTATCATAAACAACTAAATAATTAATAAACTAATTAAACACAAACCTGAATATATTCAATGATTCACTAATTTATGACTTCATCAACTCTTTCACCCATTCAATTAAACCCACAAAAACATTTATATATACTGCAGTTAAATTCATCGGATCTGTCTGTACAATAAAAGTTTCCATCACACCCTATCAATTAAAAGCACAAAAACATTTATACATACTGCAGTTAAATTCATCAGATCTGTCTGTACAATCATAAGATCCATCACATCTGAAGGATTCTGCAAAACATTCATCCACCCCAACACATTTAAATTCACCAACTGCACATCGGAATGCTGCAAAATTAAAGGTACACACACTATATTTTCATGTACTGCAGGCATCAGAGTTTTAGTTCAAATAAACAAATAATTACCAAAAAGGTAATACATGTATCACAAAACATCTCTGATATAGAGGATATTTGCTTGAAATGAGTGAAAAACGGATATATTTCATCGAGTTGATGAAAAACTCAGTATTTTCATGAGTTGCGAAGCCACGAGTGAAAATACTAGAGTTTTTCACCCACAAGATGAAATGTATATGTTATTCACTCATTTCAAGCAAATATTCTTTTTATTTTATGCTCACATACGTTGGCTACCTAAAGTTTGTGACACAGTGAATTAGCAGATTTCTTACGGTAAAAATGTCAGCTGTTTACCGTACATGTTCTGCTGTGCTATGTGTACCTGCACACAAAATTAGTTCCACATCAGATTGATAAAAATTAACTGATATTTCCAGAAAAAACAAACTACAAGTTTCAAGGATAACAGACAGGGATTATTAATTAGAAAACAACCACTACATAAGGAAAAAGTAGTTCACTGACAGAAAATCAAAGGGAGGTAAGTAGGTTCTGACCCAAAAAAGTAGTTCCTGTAGTGAAAAAATAACAATATTTTTTCACTACAGTGAAATATCAATATTATTTTAATTAGAAAATCAAGTAATTCACTGCTTAGCATAAAATAAATTGTTATTTGATTTATTACAGATTTTCATTACTTTAACTAGTTAAATATCATGACATGTCACACTAATATGCTATTTACATACAATTCCAGTGTCATACTGATAAGTTAACTAGTTAAATAAAATCTCATTATCATATCGGTGTATTTAATAGTAAAATACAATCCCAATGTCATAGTGATATGTCAACTAGTTACATACAATGCCAATGTCATATTGATATGTTAACTAGTTAAATACAATCTCAGTATCACATTGGTGTGTTGACTAGTGACATACAATCTCAATATCATATTGGGTGTTAACTAGTTAAATAAAGTAATGATGACATATTGAGATGTTAACTAGTTAAATACAACCTCAATATCATATTGGTATGTTAACTTGCTTAATATAGTAATGATGTCATATTGATATGTTAAGTACCATCATTAACATAAATATCAAAACATTAAAAAAACAATTTCCCTTTGTCTGAATTTTCCCCAAATATGTTGTCTGTTAAATTACTTATCTTTATATCAGGATTGTGCATCGGTGCACCTTGCAAGTTAAATGTTAGTTAGAATTGGTTTATGTAAACTCGGTTTCATTATATCCTTACTTGCTAATAAAAAAATACTGGTTGCATTTCTGCTTTTTTTTATTATTCTGCTTCTCTGTAAAATTATGTCAGTCTGTTCATCATGTACTGCTATTGGTGGTAATTTTGAACAGTACCCACCAATGACAAACCCAAAATGGTATAATTACTTTCATTTCTGTCAACTCTGTGCATGTTCATGAAAACAATGGTAGATACCAGCTTGTTTGGTGCAATCTTGACATAATAACTCTAAATATGGTAATGACTGCTCTAAATGTGTTAATATGCCAACCACTTAAACTGGTTCAAGAACTCACAAGCTTCATGAATGCTTTGTCTCTCTTAGTGCAATCTCCAGTAGTATAAACAAAAGAACCCTGCAAATCATTAATGCCTTGCTGTAATGTAATGACCTTTGATTTTAGACTTATTAAATATTCCTACTGTCTTAGATGAATGGGGATATTTTTCCTATATCATAACATTTAACAAAGCTAAAGACCCATTTTATTTAGGGAAGTACATACTCATGAGTTCTGATGTGTCAGCTGTTTTTACTGCTGCCAACTGAAAACAGTTAATCCACATTATAATTAGGGTACTTAGAGCAGTTTCACAGCCTGATATTTATCAATTAAAACTGATACTGTTAGGCTCCAACCTTAATCTTTTCTTCATCAGCTTTGAAAAATGTAATTGGTTTCCAAATATTTGTATGTACTACTAATACAATACGATAAGTAGCAAAATATTATGATATCATCATACTGATATGTTAATTGATGAAGTATTATGATGTCATAATCATATGTTAACTAGTGAAATAGTATAATGATGTTATCATGCTGATATTTTAACTAAAGTATCATGATACCATACTGATATGTTAACTAGTGAAATAGTATAATGATGTTATCATGCTGATATTTTAACTAAAGAAGTATCATGATACCATACTGATATGTTAACTAGTGAAATAGTATAATGATGTTATCATGCTGATATTTTAACTAAAGAAGTATCATGATACCATACTGATATGTTAACTAGTGAAATAGTATAATGATGTTATCATGCTGATATTTTAACTAAAGAAGTATCATGATACCATACTGATATGTTAACTACCGGCAGTTAAGTAGTTTCATGCCATCATACTGATATGTTAATTGATGAAGTATCATGATGTCATACTGAAATGTTAACTAGTGAATTAGTCTCATGATGTCATATTGATCTGTTAACTAGTTGTTGTTGTTGTGGGGTTTAACGCCATTTTTCAGCACACGATAGGCTATACATGGCGGCCAGTATTAATGGTGGAGGAAGAACCTGGGAAGACCCGGAAAGAACCACTGACCCATGAGAAGCTGCTGGCAAGCTTTCTCACATACCCACAATGGCTGAATCTGAGACTCGAACCGACGCAGACAGAGGTGAGATGGCAGTGATCCATAACAGAGAGTGCTGTAGACCACTCGGCCGCTCGGGGCCCCTCTGTTAACTAGTAAGTATCATGTTAACTAGCAAAGTAGTCTCATGATGTCATATTGATCTGTTAACTAGTAAGCATCATGTCATATTGATCTGTTAACTAGTAAGTATCATGATGTCATAATGATCTGTTAACGAGTGAAGTAGTCTCATGATGTCATATAGATCTGTTAACTAGTAAGTATCATGATGTCACAATGCTGTTGTTAACCAGTGAAGTATTATCAAGAAGTAATAATGATGTGTTACATAGTGAAGTATTATAATGATGTCATATGTTAACTTGTGAAGTATCATCATATCATGCTGTTCATAAGTGAGGAAGTATCATCGTGTCATATTGTTACATTGTTATTGTTGTTTGTTACTGGGTTGAATTAAATTTTTCAGCACAAGATAGGTTACAAATGGCAGATTGCGTAAATGGTGGAGGAAGAACCTGGGAAAACCTTGGAAAGAACCAACAACCCACGAGAAGCTACTGGCATGCTTTCTCATGTATCCACAATGGCTGAGCCTGAGACTTGAACTCACACAGACAGAGGTAAGATGGCAGTGATCTGTAACAGTGAGTGCTTTAGCCCACTCGGCCACTTGGGGCCCCTATTGTTACATTAACTAGCAAAGTGTTATCATATATTGATGTGTTAACCAGTGAAACATCATGATGATGACATACTGATATTGTTAACTACTTAAGTCCATGATGATGTCATATTAATATGTTACCTAGCGATATATCATCATGATGTCATACCAGGAACATGTATATCATAATGTCACAATGCTTACACCTGTAAATGACAATGCTATTTTCTCACCTTTGTCCTACATTTGTGTTCAGCTTGTATCAAATTTATGAAATTTCTCAAGTAATTCCAATCTTTTGCTTCCCAAGGCTTGCCTGAATTACCAAGGCTTGCTTCATAAATTTAAGACTCATGACATAGATAAAGAATACAGCAATATTCAAAACTGCATTGCAATACTTTTCATCATTGTGCATTACTCTAACATGAAACTGACTCCAAAAAACTTCAAGAAAAACACATCAATATTAAATTTGAAAAAAATCAGAATTTTACAAATTCAATGTCTTAACAAATAAGTCATTTTCCATCTGGCAGTGAATATGAAGAATAAACTGGTTTAGATTTCTTTTGTGTACAGTCCTGCAAATAACATGTCCAATCTGCTTCTCTCATATCTGTGATATGATATGTCATTCAATGAGATCAAATCCCCTAGAATTATAGGCAATCTCAGAGTTATACAATGAAATGGGATCCAAGTCCATACATGCCTTGTATTAGCATATGGACAATGTTATGATGTGGCACCTTACACTAAGGAAACAAAGTGCATGGATCTCAAATAATTGATGTACTGGATCCTGAGTGCAAAACAACAAATAAATAATAGCATACATGTACTTATATCCTGTAAAATTAAATTTAAGTTTGGGTTCATTTTTGCCACTAGCACACTGAAGAAAAAAGTCGGAATGAAAATTACTCAAATTTCACACACAATCTGCTAAACCTACTGGAGAATGATACAATATCTTGCACATGTTAAAGGATTTCATTAGATTTATCTAAACATTTATAATGAAATGGTAAAGGAACATCTGGGATATGTATGATATATAAACAGAATCTTCCCCATCCATCTGGATAGATATAAAATGGATATAGAATACAAAAGTATATCTGGAAGGGATAAGATTTACATCAAGGATGAGGCCTGCTGAGTCCCTGATATTCCCATGGGTTACCTTTTCCTACCTTGTCCTCATACATGGGTAAGATTTTTTTCTTCTCACATTTTTATGTGTGTACGATCATGTTTTCCAGTGTAGAACAATAAAGGGAAGTATTTTATCTTTCATCACATGACTTTCTACTACAAGTAAAGGTGCACACAAACTGGAAAAAACTTCCCAATTTGTTCATCACTTGAACATTCTTTTACAACCAACAAGATAAATATTGCTTACAACATATTCACATCCTAAACGAGCAGTGGTAAAAGTTAGTGTCCCACAATCAAAACATTCTGAACTGATCAACGTAACTTCTTATAAAAATTTGATAATCTGATTTAAAGTAATAAAACCATGATTGCAATGTTATTTTCTTAAAATTCATGTTCTCATTAAAATTTATGAAAGGAAAATCAATTATAAATCAAAGCTGAATCAAGAACTATAACATTTTTTTTATGTCAGGTTTAATCTTAGGGAAAAGAGTGTACTTTGCTTTTGGACCTGTTCATATTTGTTTATTGCACAAACTATCATTAATATGCAATTGTGAGGCTGTATAATGCCATTACTGTATATCAAAAGGACTCCACAATGTTCTTTCATCTCTGATGTGTTTAAATAGCCTTTAAAGTTTACACTGAATTTTCCAGTGCAAACAAAGCTTTTTATGCATTTAAGGTGAGAAAATTTTCAATAGGTGTATTGATGCTTTAAACTGCATTAGTATTCACACAGTGTCATTCTGACTTTGACCCACATTTTTCTTTGTTGATTACAAGAAAAATAATCCTTTATTATACATCAGTGCTGGACAGAATCAGAATACTGCATCAGCCACTTTGTTAAGCCAAGTGTCCAAAACAAAATTCTGACCAATGGTTGTTGTTGTTGTTCTAGGGTTTAACACCATTTTTCAGCACAAGATAGGCTATACATGGCGGCCAGCATAACTGGTGGAGGAAGAACCCTGGAAAACCCAGGGAAGAACCACCAACCCACAAGAAGCTACTGGCAGGCTTTCCCACATACCCATGCTAGCTGAGCCTTGGATTCAAACCCACGCAGACAGAGGTGAGATGACAGTGATCCGGAACGGTGAGCACTTTAGACCACTCGGCCACCTGGGGCCCCTCTGACCAATGGGTGGAATCGAACAAACCAACATCAATGCATATGAAAGATTCTATTATTTGTAATCACCAAATGCATTATTTCTGTTGCAAAACTCTCCAGAATATTTGAAGTCATAATTAATGTGGTACAATATGTGCCTCAACCATGCCAAATGAATTACGTCACAATGGCAACATGTGAACTTATCTATCAATGGGTAAAATAGATTTACTAGTCCAGGGAATAATTCTTGTGG
The DNA here is from genome assembly GCA_028554795.2 of Sinohyriopsis cumingii. NCBI lineage: Eukaryota > Metazoa > Mollusca > Bivalvia > Unionida > Unionidae > Sinohyriopsis > Sinohyriopsis cumingii. The sequence goes on from CM068838.1 coordinate 43,360,014, forward strand.
GTGAGAAATATACATCATACAGATATTCCTGATATTGCCCATATAGTTAGCAATAAGCTATGTAACTATTAACACTTGTTGATATTCAGAAGTATATGGTGTATTTACATACACAAACTAATATTTTTGTGTAATGCATTAACATTATTTTAACACATTTAACAATAATTTGTAATGATATTCAAGTAGAATTCATACAGTTTGCAAAAATAAGTAGATAAAATTCACACAAGGCTTGATGATGTCACATGTGAAAGCATTTCTTATTGTTCACTGGAATTTTACTTTCATAAAGTGAAATCAATCGCATAATGCATTACTTCTGCAATCAATCAGTGAATTATTTTCACAATCAGGTAGTGAATTATTTATAAAATCAATTAGATAGTGAATTGCTTTCACAATCAAGCAGGTGATGAATTACTTTCACAATCAATCTGATAGTGAATTGCTTCCACAATCAATCAGATAGTGAATTGCTTTCACAATCAATCAGATAGTGAATTGCTTTCACAATCAACAGAGTGAATTACTTTCACAATCAATCAGATAGTGAATTACTTTCACAATCTACAAGATGGTGAATTAATTTCAAAATCAGATAGTACATTACTTTCGCAATCAATCTGATAGTGCATTACTTTCACATATGCATTAAAGATGTTTTTCTTTCTACGACTAGTATTTCTTTTCTTAACAAAATATAGTGAGGATCATGGCAAACATCTGCCAAGATATAACTCTCACAAAAATACCAAATGGTAAATGGTATACACATTGTCATGTAATGACAGAGAAAAATATGCTTCCCTTATATCAAAATAAATAATCCACTAGAAAATGAGAGGTCCACTGCACACACAATGTCAACATCAGTCCATCATTGTTTCAGGTAAAGAAAATGGAGGGGGGGTTCTCCTTAGCATCTTCAATGGATAACAGAGTAATTCAGGGAAGACATCACTCCCCTGGTCACCCTCTCCCACTTCATATGACAAATCCCTCCCAGTCCCCCTCCCCCCTCTAAAGATGGCATAAATGACATATCCCTCCTGGTCACACTCCTCTTCACCTCTCATCCAGCCACCAAGAGAGAACATATCACACATACACATGCAACTTGCTTGATATGTGAACCAAGTTTGGTTGAAATATCTTACACAATTTGATAGTTATGCTTCAGAATAAAACTGTTTATGGACAGAGAGGTAGATGTGGCAATAGCTATATTCTGCCCATATTATATATGGGCAGATTAAAGCAAAGTACAAAATATGAATTACAATTCATCAAATACTTGGGCAGTATCTGCCCATATTACATACTGAGGGATAAAAAGAGCCTACAAAATATGAAAACAATTCATCAAATATGAGACTAGTTGCATACATGATTAGTTTCACATACTGAGAGATGGATTCAGAGATGGATAGAGAAATGAATGGATAGATGTATAGACAATGACTGCTTGTATGTCTTCTTCCCTTCACAGCACGATAAGAAATTATAATGATCAAGACTTACGACATCCAAATTCATCCGATCTATCTTCACACTGTGCTATGCCATCACATCTCATGTTCCCCTCTACACAGTTCCCATCAGTACAAGTAAACTGATCTGTTCTGCAGGATGCTGATGGAATAAAAAACATTTTATTATATTCTAAATTTGCAAGCAAATTAGTTCCATTTAAATACTTCACTTGCTGAATTCACCTGGTGAAATAGTTAACTGCAAAATAGAGGAGATATAACAGCCACGATCATAGCTGCATAGATTCTGCCACTGTACCTGAAAGTGTAAGAGAGAACTATCTATGCACATCATTTACAATGGAAGTATGGATTTCTCATGTCACATTACATACAATGAAATTTCATTCATTATGGCACTATGAGTCATTTCTCATTTTTATAATTTACATTTGGTAGAATAAATTCATTCACTCAATATAGAAACAACCTGCACAACTACCAGCATTTAATTTTTTGATTAAAAAATGCAGAAGCATGGAAAATGTTCCTCTTGATGTATATAATAAATCAAAAAGTGCATACTTCCACAGCAAATGTTTGGTAACTGTCCAACATTCACTCATGAGTTCCTTAATCATTCACACTCATTAATAATAAAACAAAATCAATATGAATGCATGTGTTATCCTCTATATCTCTCACGCTTGCATAAAAAGTGAAACTCAAATTCAGTGTTTTCTCTAGGACACACAACCGTGTAAATTCCTCCTTAATATAATTAACTACTCCCCCCACCAACTCCCAAAATGAGAAAGAATGCAAAAGTAACATATAGTCAATCTGATGTAAGCATAAAGAAACCTAAAACATTCAATAATAAAGCTCAAATCTAGAATGGTTGGTGCATCTGCTAATTAGTTATGTTCTTTTCATCTTCATCAACATCAAGTCTCTTAATTGTCATCAATGGTTAGTGCCAGAAAAATAGTTTAAATTTAAGATTTTATCAATTGAAATATTTTTCATACAACACAGATATTACTACCAAGATGATACAGGTGAAGAATATATGGTCCAATGTGTATAGGCACAATTTTGTATCAAACAGGGGCTGGCCACAACTCCAATTTTGTCAAAAAATGGGGGAAAGTCAGTTAGAAAATGTAAAATTTAACCAAGCTCTTCCTGATATAAAGCCACATTCTAAACTGGTCTCAATCCAAAGTGCTTTAAAAATTTACAAAAGAAAAGTAAATTCAAGTTGGAACGAATGGGATGGGTGGAGCAGATCAACAAATGACACTCTATCTCCCTGCAAAGAATAACACTGGAAGATAAATAAATATATGTGGAGTAAAACAATTAATAATGATGGTAACAGACATGGTAGAGTTCTCAAATGGAGCTTAACTGAAAGAATAAAACAAAATAGAACAAGTAACTTACGGCATCCAGCTTCATCTGACTTATCAGAACAGTCTGGGAAACCATCACACACCAATGAAACATCAACACATTCTAGCTGACTTGTTGTTTCACACTGAAAGTTGTTTTGAGGACAGCTAGCTAAAAATACAAAGCAAATACCAATATTTAGTATTCAATTAAATAATACTGAAGTTTAACATTTTATCATCTTACTTTTAATCAACTTTTATATTATTCATTTTTAATAAATATAAAATTTTTTTGTATTCTAATTATTAGATATACAAAACCTTCGTTAGCATAAAGCTAATGTGATTTAAATGAAAATAAAACTGATCAGCATAAATACAAACCCATCTGTCTCATCCCATCTCCCTCTTGTCTGGCTATTTTTTCCCCCACAACTTAAGTCAATACCAAGTACAGTAATTAACATTTTATGTGGCAATGTGGGACCCATTAACATTTTATAAGGGAATGTTGTATGATTCATCAAATTAAATCTATCTTGGTATATCAACAATGTAGCATGACAATTAAGTGAGCATGGACTGTCATGACAGTGAAATGAGCAAAGTCTGTCATGTTAGACATCAGAAGTCAATGGTCATCAGTACTTACGACAGTTTCGTTCATCAGATCCATCCTCACACTGTGGTGTTCTATCACACTTCATTCTGCCCTCAACACAGTTCCCATCAGCGCACTGAAACTGGTCTTCTCTGCATATGGCTAAAGGTTAAAAAAAATGTGGTTATTAGAAATCTTAATGCATATTTATAAAAGATATCTGGCATAAGTAATAGAGAAAACAAATCAAAAATTAGATTTTTTATTTAAAACAAGAATATCATGAACAATATATTGCAAGCCAAGCCTCAGTTTATTCTGTTCTGTTTGACCTAATATGGATAGAACTCACCAATAACATTGACATGGACATTGTAGACCTACAAGTAATAGATCCCTTTCTTGGCATTAGCCAAACCATTCATAAAAATGTTCTGAAAATATATGGCATGGAATTAAGCTGTCTAACCCAGCATCTGTAGATTACCTTCCCATATCAGCAAACCATTTTCAAAACATGGTGCCATTTTTAGCATGTTATTCATTTGTTGACAACGCAGTGAGCTTCAGCTATGACCTTCTGCCCCCATCCCCAGCAAAATTTATTTCTTCTTTGTTGCATTTACAAACAATCCACCAAGTTTGGCTCAGGTATGTGGTTTAAGACTTCAGCCCTTGTATGGAAACCATTTTTCAACTTAGTGGCTTTGACCTTTGATCTCTGGATCAAATAATCAATAAGTGTTGGAACTTTAGTCATTGTGTGAATACAGACAGATGAACATCATTATATACTCCACATTACAGCAGGGGATATAATAAAAAAGGAAACTCCTCAACCAACTGCACATGTCTGAAAATCTTATAAGCTCTTAAGTAAATAACAGTACAACAAATATGAACAATATTCCTTTCCATGTAAGATAAAATTTGTGCAAAACTGTACTGAAAGAACCAAATATGCAAGGAAATGAATGAGTCTTTTCATCTGAGTATATGGAAACTTTAATCTTCACGTTCAGTAGTATAATATTCCCTCCCTATAATGATGTTTATAGCAGACACAAAACTGTACTGTTATAGGTGAGGTTGCCTTTTACTAGGGTACATTACACATAGTATTTACATTACATAATATAATTGGACTTGTCACTATATCTCTGACCAAAACCAATTACAAAAAAGACTTATACTAAGACACCTTATAAAAAGGACAGTGTTATACTAAGACATCTTATTTAAAAAAAGGAAAGTGTTATACTGAGACACCTTATAATAAGGAAAGTTATACTGAGACACCTTATAAAAAGACAAGTGTTATACTTAGACATCTTATAAAAAATAAAGTGTTATACTGAGACACCTTATAATAAGGAAAGTGTTATACTAAGACACCTTATAAAAAGACAAGTGTTATACTTAGACATCTTATAAAAAATAAAGTGTTATACTGAGACACCTTATAATAAGGAAAGTGTTATACTGAGACACCTTATAAAAAGGAAAGTGTTATACTGAGACACCTTATAAAAAGGACAGTGTCATACTAAGACACCTTATAAAAAGGATTGCTATACCAAGGCACTTTATAACTAGGCACTATTGTAACTGTCAAGTTATTCCTATGAAACATTATCAGGATGATAAGACTGATGGAAAGAGATTAAAAATTTGACACGATCTAAAAAAGATTTCTTCTCCCACAACTGCAATGCAGTCAGCACTCATGTCTATCCAGCTATAAGAAAGCATCCAAAAAGTCATACTTGTTTTATGTGTATGTAAGGTTTAAAATACAATATTACACACTAAATATTAGAGAAATATACTGGGAGAGGTTAAAAATTAGTTACGCTGTAACTAATACATTCTCTATAAATATATTATCATGAATAGTGTTATTACAGTTGGTATTAGAATCACTAGTGGTTACACTATTACAAGGCTATTAGGAAAAGCTATTTTTCCTAATTTACTCATTTTCTTCATGCATAATCCAAGATATAGCTAAAATGTGCCTACACTACAGAACTGGTTAATGAAATGGACAAATGGTCAACAACTAGAAAATTACATCAACACCTTGTCTTTACAAGTATATACCACATCCTGTGATAAAAAAAAAAATTGGCAGATACATTTCATTATTAACACAACCCATTTCTGATTGTCTGGTGGTTCCTACATTAAGTCACACTATTTATGTGTGATTTGTCTCCCTTACAGTCTATTTAACGTGACCATACTAATACAAGACCTTTTGATCAACCTACGTTAATAGTGTGGATCTAAAAATGTGGACAAAAGGTAACTATGAAGATAAAAAATCAGCAGTAATATCAAGGCTTCTTCTAATTACTTTTTAAAAAATTACTGAATAAAGCTTTCTCTTTTGTTTTCTTCTACCTTAAAATCCCCATTCAATGGATATCTATTCTCAGCTTCAGAAGCAACCAAATTATTAGGGCCTGGAGACCCAAAATTTTAAATGGCCACTAAAATTTTCAAACACGTCACCCTAAGCCTACTCAAGTTTTAAAGGTTCTTGGAATGTGGTAATGGTTACACTGGAAACATTAAGGATGGAATACTAGAATGAAACTACATTTCAATTTATGAAAATGAGACAGTTATCTTTTTACTTTCAATAATCCTGAATTAATAAACATGAAACACTTATCACTCAATGCACAAATAGTGTACTGGTTTATTTTATTTTTCTCAGGGAATACTTTATATTATCACACAGAAATCCATGAGTAATGAAATAGTCTTTACAAAGAAACCCATTTATAACAGGTTACATTTCAATTTTTCCTGGACAGGTTAAACATGAAATTGTCAAAATTTTCTGAGGTTGTGTAAACTGTCATCTTCATTAAAGATAACTCAAGCCTACCTTTCTTTTAGCACGAAACGAACAAGAGTACCATGAATGGCACATTTATATTCCCATTCCATGTTTAACAGTCCTCTGTGTGGCTGCTAGTATGATCTGGATGACAAGGGTGTCAATGAAATCAACCTTTGGTCAAGGAATGCAGGCTTGAACAAACTTGAACAAGCTGTGCAGAAACCATTTTTTATATATACCTTGACTGTAACATCTGACCTTTAGACGCCAGAATCAAAAAGGTATCTTTGTTACCTCAAGTGCAAGCCATCCACAAGGTCATGCCAAGGAATACACTCTAGAACAAATATTATTCTGCATAACTTTTTTTCTCTAGACACCACAATGACAATGACTTTTGATCTTTTGACCTTTTGTCATTTTGACCCCCACAATCAACGGGTATCTTCCATATCTTAACAGACATGCCAATCCTAACTGGACCTTCTCAGTAAGCCTGCCAATACCTATCCATAAACTGGACCAATTTTCAATTAGGTATAATTAAATATGTACTGCTATTGTCAGCTTGGAAACTAAGGATTTGAAAAGTTCAGAAATCGGATGAGAAGCAGCAAACTTAGGCAGCATTATGTTCAACTAAATCCTTAGACCATAATTACTTTAACTTCATTTTCAGAAAATGTAGTTCCAAACCCCATGGAGTTCTATGACTTCTTGCTGGATCTGTCTGCTGGATGTAATGTTTGGTTGTTATTTATAATTTCAAATGGTGAAAACAATCATCTTTCATGCCAGGAACAATACTTAAATCCCCACAATATTATTTCCAGTAAATGTAAATGTTGCCTTTCCTGCTTTTTTCCAGGCACAGCCAAAAATCTGAATATTTATTTTATACTTCTGTGCTGACTGTTTGATCGTTATAGAAGGCTGATTGTCCCTTAACCTTAGTTTTTCATTTGTTGTATGACATTTCTGTGCTGTGAGTAACAGTGTGATCATGCAAGCACTCTGCATGAAAGACCAGGCAGATTTAAGCATCTGAGGTGCTTCTTTAAGTCAGTCTTGTTCCCTGACCAACTCCACTGAACCCAATATGAAAATCTGGATACAGACCAAACCCAGATAAGCCACTATTGGAATCTGACTGGATAAATAATATTTTCATATTTATTGCCTTTATTCCATCATTTCATATTTTAAGAGTCAATTCAAGAAGACTTATGGTCAAATTATAGTGGTTGGCAAGTCAGCTGTAAGTGCAAGCTCTCCACACATTTTGTTCAAGATACTGACTATATTATGTATGGAATGACCTGGACAATTTTCATTTCCTGTGACATTCCAGATACAATTCAATTTTCATTTGCTCTGACATTCCTGTGACAATTCTATTTTCATTTGCTGTGACATTCCTGGGAAAATTCAATTGTCATTTGCTGTGAAATTACTCAATTTGTTTCCTACAGAACAGGTTTGAAAAACACCTGTTGTAGAGTTCTGGTGATTATTTAGTATTTATTCAATTTTGAACAGGTTTTTTTATATAAAAATCAAAAAATTTCAGAAACAAAATAAAAAAGGTTGAAATGAGCTGGAATCTTACGGCATCCTATCTCATCGGATCCATCCACACAATCTGGAAATCCATCACATCTCATTGGGAGATCAATACATTGCAAGTTAGCACACTGGAAATCACTTGCAGGACAGGCTACAAATAATAAATATGCAAAATGCAAGAAATGTTACATATTTTTAATGAAATTTGCAACATGGCCACAACAAATCTCTAAACCAACCATAATTAGTCTAGCATAATGGACATCCAACAGTGAAAAACACAGACAAATATCTTGCAAAGCATATAACATCAGACAATGAGGGTCAATACTGTTCACTTTAAATCAAAGTATGACAGTAAACATCATACACCTTGACACAATCATACATTATGTGACAACTGATCTTGGTCTGCAATGTTTATGTTAAATCGTAAGTATGATAGTGTTGAGTGTACACCTTGACACAATGAAACATTATGTGACAACAGATTTGGGTCTGCACTGATCATATTAAATCAAAAGTATGACAGCAAACAGTGTATACCTTGGCACAGTGATATATTATTATGTGACAGCATATGCTGATCTACACTGTTCACATTAAATTATAAGGCAGTTTAACAGTAAACAACATACACTTTAATACAATGATACAATTATGTGACAGCAGATCTGGCTATGTACTGTTAACATTCAATCATACATGACAGTGAACAGCTTACACCTGGACACAATGATGCATTATGTGACAGCAGATTCTGATCTGCAATGTTCACTTTAAGTCACAATTATGGCAATGAACAGTGTGCACTTTGAAAGGATAATACATTATGTGACAGCAGGCTGAGCAGTTCACATTAAATTGCAAGTATAAATGAATGGTATAGACATTCACAAAAAAACATGTGACAACTGATCTGATCTGCACTGTCCACATTAAATCACAAGCGACAGCAAACAGGACTGACCTCAATATGACACAATGCGACAATAGATTTGGGTCAGTTTTAAACATGCATACACAAGTACTACAGGACTATTATGCAATATGCAAATATAACACATGTTCTACAGGACATATTTCAGTACATACAAATATGCAAATGCATGACATGACATATTGCAAGATATACAAAGAGAGCACATGTACTTCAGGACATATTATAGGATATAAAATGCTGGTCTGGGCCGGTATCGAACCTGTGCATTTTGTTTATTTCAATTATGATGTTCTACTAATGGAGAAAATGCAGTTCCATCATCAGTACTTCAATTCCTGGATAGGTAAAAAAGCCTTATTGGCATTGTTCATTAAGTCTTTTAAATTCTTGTTTTGTAGAAAACCTAAAATTCAAACAATATGGCACCACATGAAAAATAGTGAATTTATATTATGATGTTTGATCAAACAAAATCTTAAACCTTCTCTCTCATACTTTCAGCAGTAAAAAGAAAATAAATAGACAAACCTAGATTTAGAAGCATTTATGGCATAGAACATATCACTATTTATACATATAAGCATGAATATTTCTGACTACTGATTAGTGTGCCCAGGCTATAGCAAACAATATTTCTCAGACCATTCTTTTTGTATAAGAGCATATGCAACTACAGCTGCAGTTGGCATGAAGGACCATATAATTCAGACTTTAGGACACTGGTCATCATCATCTAATATGCACTGCATCAGAGCTGACCCCAACAAAAATGAGTCTGCTCCAAGACAGTTTTGAACATAAATTCAGCAACATGTGCTTCTTTGCATGCTGTTCTACCTAAACTGACTAGAAACAATAATGATTAAAATGAAGCCAGGGTAGAGTTCATGGATGTGGCATATGATCAAACCTGCTCCTGACAATTTGGGTAATAAACTTATGTATGAGGGCTGATTGAGCAGACATTGGTGGTCTGTTGTTATCGCTTAAATTGGCAGGTACATTAACTGATTTATAAATTTGGGTGAGAAACTTGTTCAGACGTTTGCATTGTTTGCTTCTTGGCTGAGCATGCCAAATGACTGAGCAAATATCTACCCTGGATTGAGCAGTGATTTTACAGAGGATGCATTAATCAAATATGAAGACTTAATGGCTTTAAGGATGGTTCAGTAACAATTTAACAATTATCAGACTTTTAGGGAGCAAACATCTTTTTCACAAATAAGCAAGAAGCAGCAATAAAACATTTTTGTTCTTCTATAGTACAACATATGTTGCCATATTAAAAAATCCTATTTAGTTATAAAATTCTGTATTGCTTCCAGAAGTTGGTGAAATTACTGTACAATTTTGTGAGACATACCATTATCCTACTATATCCAAGTTTGAGGTATAACAAAACACAGAATAGCAGAGTTTCACTGTACATATTTATCTGTGTAAAAAAGGCATCTAACTGTAAAAAGCAACAAACATTACATACTGCATCAAAGATCTGGTTCCGTTTTGTCTGTTACACTATTTTATAACAGAATGGAATAAAAACTATCATGGTCAGGAATCAAACCATGTGTGTCTGTCTTGCACTCAGGCACACATTCTACAGACTAAAAGGTCCCACCCAGCCAGGATAACCCATGATCTTCTGACTCATTTTTCAATGACAGATCTAGGTCTACTCTGCTGAAGTTATTTGCATGATCCATACAATTTAAAGGACAAAAGTAGTCAATATACACTACCCACCATTATATCTCATTTTGTAGTAATATTACAATGGGCTCACTTTTATTCAAGGGCTTGCAATTTATTCAAGGGTTTGCAATTTATTCAAGGGTTACCAATTTTTTAGGATTTTAGAACTGCTACAGATAAAGAATTTAGATGCCCAGCATTAACACGTCTTTGACATAGATACTGTTTCTGCTGGAGTTGCGGACACAAGTTCACATGTCAATAAAAGTGAAATACTTTGCCTGCCACAGTTAATTACTTCACAGTAATATATAAAAGCATTTCTTAACCTGAATGGAACTGAACTGAATTAATCTGATCCTAAGTGCCATCATGCCAAAGAACACAATTCATGATGAAAATCACACTGAATGGAACTGAACTAAATTAATTCTCATGCCAAAGAATACAATGCAGAACGAAATCTCATTTACTAAATGCAATGGATCTGAATTAATTCTCATGCCAAAGAACACTGATAGGAATTGAACTGAATAAATCTGATCCTGAGACCTGTCATGCCAAAGATGACAATTCATATTGAAAATCACATTTACTGAAAGGAACAGAATTGAATTATCATGCCAAAGAACACAATTCATAATGAAAATCACACTGAATGGAAATGAAATCAACTAATCTGATCCCAAGTTCTGTCAGGCCAAAGAGCACAATTCCTAATGAAAATACATATACTGAATGGAATGAACTGAATTGTCATGCCAATGAGCAGAATTCATTATGAAAACCACACTGAATGGAACTGAAATGAATTAATCAGATCCTGAGTGCTGCCATGCCAAAGAACACAATTCCAAATGAAAATCACGTTTACTGCAGCAAAGGTCAGGCATTCCATGCCAGCATATTGTTTTATCATCTGTATCACTTAGTTTACACATGGCTGAATGTAATTAAACTGACACCAACTGAACTGAATAGGTTCAAGATAATTTACCACACTGAATTTCATCAGAACCATCTTCACACTGTGGTATTCCATCACATCTGAGACGATCAGGTACACAGTTCCCATCATTACAGCGGAAAAAGCCTTGAGCACAAGCTGTAAAACATCATGTACAGATAAATAAGAAGAAGAATCAATAATTTCAAGCTGCTAAAAAGAGATTAGTTTCTTCTGTACAATGTAACTTACTCATATAAACAAGATCTAGTCTAGAAATGAAATCCAAGTGGATTGCAGAATATTCCAAACTAACATGCACACACAAAACTTTGGAAAAAGTTTGGTTACAGGTTTCATTAGAATTATAAGGTAAAACTGTATACTGAAGCCTGTAAAGCAGGCTGGTTTATTAACCATTTTATCCAAAAGAGTTAACAATCATACATGCACAGTCAATGGTTTGTACTATTTTTTCATTTGTTGTGAAAACCTGCACAATACTAATAATGTCATAATGAGGTATCTTCTCATCCTGTTTTCACTTAAACAGGACAGGTGCTGCTTTAAATCCTTTCTGAAGTGGCTGAGTACAGTACAGTTGACTGGACTGTCAAAGATGGATATTCAATTGAAAATAATGTGGGTTTTTTTTTCTTCTCATAATTACTTTATCTTGCCTTAAATAACAAAAGTCAGTTTTGTCACCTTCTAGTATTAAATCCCCACACAGATTTTCATTCCCAATATCCATAACAACCAAATTATTAGGACTGGCAACTTAACGTGAAAAGGCCTGAAAGTTTCAAGCAGGTCATCCAACAGCACAAAAGTTTGAAAGGTACTTGCAGCTTTTAAATAAACATGTTTAATTTGATTTTATAACTTACTGCATCCCTCCTCATCTGATCCATCAGTGCAGTCTGGGGTGCCATCACAGTGCAGCTTGTTGTCAATACACTCAAGGATGTTAGTCTGCCTGCACTGGAAGTTGTTCACTGGGCAAGCTGCAGGAGAGGATGAAGCACTGTACAGAGTTACTGGCCCTGATGGCTACATTAACTTGCCCTGAGCGCTACATTAAATTTATTTCTTTACAATCCTGCAAAGTTAATCCGAAATCCATCCCAAAACAAAGTGATCAAATTTTGGAAGCTTTTTCAATTCATTTGTAGACATTATCTTGATATTAATAGGTAAAACAGTTCTAATATACAGCTTTTGACATGGCTGACAAGAGTACCATGAATGGCACATTATGTGCCTATCCTGTGTTTAATAGTCCTCTATGTATGTAACTCAGATTTTCGTAAAGAAACCATATTTTATTTTATCTTTATTTTTATTAAAGTGACCTTGTTCTCTGACATTATAACCCCAAAATTAATTGGTTCATTTCTTGCCCCAAGTGCAAGCCATATGCAAATTTTGATACTGCATGTAGAACTTATCTGCAGAAAGCATCTTTTTTTCTTTCAGTCACAGTGCCCTTGAGCTCTGGCCTTTTGAATCCAAACTCAATAGGTTTCTTCTCCACCAATAGTACAAGCTATCCAAATGTTTGGTAAATGTAGATGATGGATAATTCAAGATCTTGTGCAGAAACCATGTCTTATTTCAATCAGTGACATTTGTCCTTGACCTTTTAAGCACAAAATGAATAGGGGTTTTCCTTACCATAAGCACATGCTATCCACAAAGTTTAGTAACTGTAGATGGTGGAAATTTATTGCACGAAAAGTTGAAAACCATTGAGCATCTTTCAGTCACAGTGACTTTAACCTTTCAAGTTTTGTACCCTGAAATTGATAGAGTTCTTTCTTACCCCCAAGAGCAAGCCATCCACAAAGTTTGATAACTGTAGATGGTGGACAAAGAGAAGAAAAAAAATAGTTAACAGACAGACAAACGGATGGTCTTATGGTGGGCATATCAAAATCCTACCTCAGTCTGAATTAAAATATTTAATCACTTGATATCCTCTCAAGGATAAATAAATACCTTTTATTTGCTTCTGTACTATAACATTTTAAATTACAGGTAATTTGAAAAATGTGAAGTTAATAACATACTGCAGTTAATTTCATCTGAACCATCAGTACACTGGCTTTGTCTGTCACATCGTTGGTTTGCACTGACACATTGTCCATTTTTACACTGGAATTCATCCTGTCGACAAACTAGTAAAGTAAACAAACAATTTATTTACAATTATAATTATTGTGAAGAAGAAAAAAAACAGATACACCTATCTGTATTGGCCATCAATGAAAGAGCAATTTAAAATTGTAAAAGTAATCAGGCCTTATATTTGCAAACAGGTAAATGTATAACTTACATGTGAGCTTAATGAACTTTATCTTTATAATCAACTAGCCTATATGGAGTTTTCCTAAGACCTGAGCTCATCATTGTTAAGAAATTAAAAATTAACTAGCTGGGATCAATATTTTCAGGAGGTAATTGATACAAATTGGAATTCTGGATTGTTCTTTTAGTGCATGGTAATCATGGGTCAATAATGGACCCCTTCGTCTAGTAAAAAGTATTTTAAGGAAGAGTCTATCCATAACTTATTTATTATAACGCAACAAGTGAATGAGAGAAAGACGAAAGACAGGTTTCAAGACAGAGAAACAGACAGAGAAGACATTTACAGCAAATGCTAGGATTCCATTCCTGAGGGGAAATACAGCGTGTGGAACCAAGTCTGTCTTTACATACCACCTGGCCCTCGCTACACACCGTTGGGACTGTACAACAGACAAAAATACTGTGAACAATACAAAAATTAAAACTCCATCTATCACATGAAATGTTTATTATTTTCTAAAGCATTTGAAGTTTCATATACTAAACTTTATCCAAAATCCATTTAGCTCACTTTGTATTTATCCAAGCAAAGATCATGGAATAGATTCTTTAAACTACTCAGTTTCATGTTTCAACTCTGACCTCAGTTTGATGCAAAAAGCCAGAAAAATAACCACATTTTATTTTATTCATTAATTTCGCTCAATTCTCCTTGTCTTAACTGTTGATCTGATGTGCTACCTGATACATTGATCTGTTATGTAGAACCAAACATGTACACCATGCAAATGTCAAGGATTATTCTGCTAATCAACTCTAGGAGTCTATGCCATATATACTGTATATTCTAGGACACAGAAATTCTTGAAAAACCATAAATTAATTTTTAAAGCAATTTTATTGTGTGCACTGTATTTTCTGGAACACATTGGGTTGTGGGATACCTTTTAAATCGTTTGAAATTATTTGTTAGAAAATGCACTCAAACTTAAATATTATTTTTTTAAAATATTAAACTGTGTACTTTAGATAAAACTCATTAATCTACTGCAGCTTCACCTCGTCAACCCAACCCTTGTCCTGCATACGTATGATCCAACCTTTCACTGCATGAATATTTTTAACTCACACCATACAAAAATTATCATTTGGTGCAACACATCTCCTGCTGTGGAAACTGTGAGGACTAAAGTTAGATTTTTTTCAAGACCAGTTGTGCAAATTCTCAAAATTTTAATCCCTTCTTATCAACAGTCTATCCAAGAATGAATTCAAATTACACTGGAGTTTCATTCATGTTAATATTGTCAGCAAAATCATCTACTCTTCTGACCAGCACAAATTCATGGAATGATTTTATTTTCTCCTTGAAATCTCCTGGGAGATGCTGAGTCATTGATGTCCATGCACAAATCACCAGAATGTGTTGCTTTAACAACTGTTCCACTGTTTCATTTTCAAAACTCTCAAGAATACCATTAAAAAGGAACCAAAGTTGGCTTCCCTATCTTGGCTGATTTTGTAAACATATTTTTTAAAAATCAGCACACTTAAAAAAATCCAAAGTTGGCTTCCAGGGTTGGCTTGCTTTGTAATAACCTTTGTATTTGATATCCTGCTGGTAAGTTCAATAAATGAGTTTACTGTTTGCTAACAGTTCTGTTTATTCACCACCTAGGCTTCTATTTTTTTGCCATCCATATCATAATTGGTATAAATGGGAATTTATGTTTGCAGGGTAAATAGTATACACAGCATTATAACTTGCTTTAATACCTTTTTGATAACCAATGCCAGGAAAAAGAATATCATTTACACTCACAGTGAATGTACTTTCAAAAAATGATATTTATTTACAAGATACTGTCATATAGTTAACCTGGATATAACACAATCTTGTTTACTTTTCACCTTACGCTGTGTCATTCATGACTGCAGGTGCCTAAAAGTAATCAGCTGATATTGTGTTCTTGCTCTCTCATGCATGCATGTGATTTTGTTTGATCCAGTTTTCAGTCTAATTACAAATTCAAACCTTTTGAGTACAACCAAGCACAATTTGTTTCTCTACATTCATGCCAATGAACACTGTTATCTGACATATGCGAGTACAGATGCATATGCTACATATACTGAGGATTTATTTTTGTCTTTATTCAATTGCTCATGATGAAAAAAGACAAATAAATAACAATACTAGGTTAGTTTCTCTAATTTTATTACCAATAACCATTTTTTTTAAAATCTATTTTATTGCAACATGCAGTGGGGGTGACAGACAAATTCAACACAAATTTATTTTGTTTCTCAAGTCTTGGGACATATGGCATAGGTGGAAAAAAGTTTCAACATAAGTTTTGGGACCGGAAAAAATCCTTTTATTTTACTGTGTCCCAAGACATACAGTAAATATATTAATGCAGTTCATCTGGAATCCATTTGTACATGTACATTAATCCAAATCACAGTATCTTTGGTCAACCTAATGAAATTTTCCTAAGTATGTATGGGGTTTACTTGCACATCAGCATGACCCTGGTAATGGTTGTTGTTGTTGTTGTTGGGTTTATCGCCATTTTTCAGCACATGATAGGCTATACAAGGCAGCCAGTATTAATGGTGGAGGAAGAACCCAGGAAAACCCCCGAAAGAACCACTGACCCACGAGAAGCTACTGGCAAGCTTTCTCACATACCCACATTGGCTGAATCCGAGACTCGAACCCACGCAGACAGAGGTGAGACGGCAGTGATCCATAACGGAGAGCGCTTTAGACCATTCGGCCACTCGGGTACCCCCCTGGTAATGGTGTTGATTAAATGTTTAGTCACAAAGTCATAAGATGTTAATTTCTTTGAAAAGTCTTTAAAGTTATATAAACCGCATTTGTTTAAAAGGTCTAAGATTTTCTCTGGTGGTGTAGCATCAAAAAGATACTGTTTAAATGGTGGAGGTCAACAGACTCAAAAGTAAATATTCTATTGTCAGTGGGCAAAGATTGGCATGCACTCTTGTAAAGGTTCACCCTTCTTGTGGTACACAAACGTGTATAATACTACTACATCTCTGCAATTTAAATTTCCCTAAATAAGACCCTCTTTAACCTTATCTCTATACCCAAGAACCTCTGCAATTCAGTTTCCTTTATAAATCAGATCCTCTGTAACACTCTCCTTTATAAACAAGACCCTCTGTAACTTGGTTGCCTATATAAATTAGACCCTTTGAAACCCAACCTTCTCTATAAACCAAACCCTATTAATCCATTTTCGGCTAAACCATATCCTCTATAATCCAGTCTACTCTAAATCAGACCCTCTGTCATCCATTCTTCTTTATAAACCATACCCTCTGTAACCTCATCTCTTATCAGCAAGACCCTCTGTAATGCAGTCTAATCAATAAACTGGACACAACATTTACCATAATATGGTTGTTCTATTGCTAATTAAACCCCTGCAGCCAGTTCCATAAATGGTTGAATACTTCTGGTCCCAACAGTGTCCAGTTTATGGAGGTTAAATGCATGGGGTAATAAAATGGGTGCAAAAATACATCCTTCTGATTAGAGGACGACAGAACTAGTCTGAAATACGTTCATATATTGACAACTTACATTTGTGTAGTACAATCCATAATGTGCTTAGTGTACATGTATATGGAAAATCCATAAATTAAGCATAGATCACATGTTATAAAATTCATGTATCACTCACATCTAGTTTTAAAAAAAACACCACAAATACATATGTAAAAAATGGTAGTCCTCGATTTGATCTATATCCTATTGTCAACAAAGATGTGTCACTAAACAATTTACTATGACATTTTTGCCAGCAGCACATAATAATAATAATAATAATGAGGACTTTGTATAACGCCTAATCTTTAGAAGCTCTAAGCACTTTACAACATTAGACAACACCTATAAGATAAAAAACATAATAATATTATTACAAAAACAAACACCATGAAATTAGAAAAACGTTAAAAAAATAAACAAACATACTGAGAATATTTCAGGTAGGAAACATTATTAGGTCTTTAAGTTTGTTCTTGCAGTCGAAATTAGTGAGTTTTGAGAGCCCTCTTGAATGTGATCACTGTGTCTTTGTGTCTAAGTTCAGTGGGCAATTCATTCCACATTGCTGGGACCTGGTATGCAAAAGAATGCTGTCCATATGACTTTGTTTTCATAGTAGGACTAATGAGTATACGATTGTCAGAAGAGGAGCGTAAGTATCTTGCTGGTGTGTACACATGGGTGAGATCAGATAGGTATGTTGGACTAGAGTCTGACAGTGAAACATAGCACAGAACAAATTTTGTGTTTGATTCTTATCAAATGGATAGCCAGTGTAGGGTACAGAGCAGCAGGGAGGTGTGCTCTGATCGTGGTACTCTAAGTATGATCCGAGCAGCTGTGTTTTGAACTTTTTGAAGTTTTTGGAGTAGATATTGAGATGAACCAGACAGAATTGAGTTACAATAGTCCAGTCTTGAAAGTACTAATGAACACACAAGTGTTTTAGTGGCATCAACTGAAAGATATCTGCAAATTGAGCTGATGCGTTTCAGCTCAAGATACGCAGCCTTGCACACGTTCATGACATGTTGGTGCATGGCTATAGTTATTTACATGCTACATGTACATTTACTGAAATCAGTCAAGATTTTAGTCAGTTGGAGAAAGCATCTTGCCAAGGCTACCCAGGGGATGAGGCTATTCATAGGGAAATAAAAATGTTAACAAATTAAAAACTGACGGCCAGATATTTCAAAAGATTTGAAATTTTATTTGCTTTTGATACTGCCACTGGAAGCAATCATAAGAATACACTTTTTCCTGCAAAACGGAAACTTTCACTGCACAATAAGCGTGTTCCAGTCATTGTGGAAAATGCAACAATCCATCAGATTCCATTGCTTTTATTTAAGTTTGGTATCGACTTCCTCTAATGCAAGATGCTTTCTTTTTATTGAAGATTGCTGTTGGCTTGCTCTGATGAAGGCTGCATGTGTTATTTAAGTCACCGCTAAAAAAGTACAACTTTGGACGGCCAAATAAAGGCCCATTTGTTATTGCTGCAGCACCACCAAATAATTGTAAAACACTGAATGTGACTGAAATTATCTTTTCACTTGCTTAGTTTTTATACAGAACAATCGGTGCTTCAAAGGTAATCAATTTTCTTTGAAGTTCCAGCACAACTATTGTTTTCTGGGTACATTTAAAAAAGAAAATAATTAGTCATCATTAAGTCGATTGTAACAGTTCCTGTTCCTGCAACCAAAGCTTGGTCAATTATAGCTAGTCTCGTAGCAAGACCATACTCAGGTCAGATGTCAGTATCAGTGGATTATGACATAATAATGCACTGTTAATATGGTTTGTCAATATGAACAAAATATTTGCTTATGTAACAATAGATAGATCCCAGTTTGCATTTTATATCCAAGTTTGTGGCTTCCTTTCATGTTGTCTTTGAATTTCTCCACTAAAAATCCAAGATTGTATGTACAAGTTTAAATAGCCAGCAATGTTGTCAAACAAAAAAAATCACCAGATGGTATATTTTGTTACCAATAAGGAAAATAATCACATTTTGTGACATTGGCAAAGCCAAGTGCAATCCCTGAATAAACTTTTTACATGTTATTAGACAGATAAGTTACAAATGAAGAACTTTCATTTCAAATCTGCATGAAACAGCTAGAAATGATAGCATTGTTTATATTGATCAAACATGCCATTATATAATATTGTTTGTACTTATGGCAGGAGGATCATCCTGACAACTTTTGGACTATATTCTTAACATTATATATTTTATGCATTTTTAGTTCAACTGCCTGTGCAAATATACAAATACATTTCTAACCTAGGGCTCTGTTTATGTAACACATAATAACACCTCAAGACATCACAAATGACATTACTGTGCTTGTTCCAAAATAGATTCATGAAACTCATATAATAATTTACCTCTCTGGTCACCAAGGCATACTAAATATATCAATTACTGCATTAATTTCATAAATTTCCTTTTAACTGAGCATTCTCTGTATTCAAAAGTTGAGTTAATTCATCAAATATTACTGAAACACACTTCATCAAATAAACAAGAACTTAATATACAAGAAACCAAACAAACACAACAGGACTTTATGGTCTGCATCATGGATTCTGGATCAAACTCCAAGGATTCTTCTCCTTTAAGGGTGGAGAGATGAGGCAAAAGAAACTCTCAGTAAATGTGTACAACACAAATGGGGAGTGGCTCCAAGTGAGCCACTGAAGCTTAGTGGTTAGCATGCTGGATTCAGAATCGACTGACTGCAGGTCCAAATCCTGCTCAAACCAGTCCAAATTGACTTCAATATTGTGTCTCAAGGCATGAAAGTTTCCTTTAATTGTTTGGCACTAAGTAGCTTTTCGTGTGCTGATGTACCCTTACAGTAATCAATCAATCAATCAATCAATCAAAGCCTTATAAACTTTCATTAGACTGAATAAGGCTTTGATCTTTAGTAAAAAAATCCTGATCCTTACTGAAACATCCAAACTCCTCCAATTCGTCTGAATCATCTGGACAATCTGGAAAGCCATTACATTTTCTGGCCAGATCAATACATGCTCCGCTTTTACACTGAAACTCACTGACAGAACAGACTGGAGCTGAAATTTTACAAAATACTGTATTATTTTATACTGATAAAAATAACTTAAAAATACAGTTTCATAAAACTATCTTCCCCAGACACTAAGCCATCCCCAACCAGTTTGAAAACTCTATACTATTTAGTGAAAAAGATCTAATGCTGATGATGGCATCACCATCACTGTCACTGCTAGAAAGTGACAACCATGTATCAATCTCTTTCTGCACTGTCAGGACAAATAGAATTTATATGTACTACTATGGAATAGGAAAATACCACCTATTGGATCATAATTTATGTCATATAAATTCTTTCATGTTTACTAATGCGAAACAAAAAAATCCCACCTACAGGGTTATAATTCATGGTCATATAGAACCTATCATGTTACAAATGTGGGATACGAAAATCACACCAATGGGGCCTTATTTCATGGTTATATAGAATATTTCATGTTTACTAATGTGGGATAGGAAAATTCCACCTTTAGCATTATAATTCATGGGCTTATGGAATCTATCACGTTACAAATATGGGATATGAACATCACACATATAGGGTCTCAATTGATGGATGTTGTTGAAACTGTTCTGAGTTCCTGCATGCAAATTGTGAGCCCAAAGTGCCTTTTTTCCTATGTCTCGTCAATACCAAGGACAATTAATTTTAGTTAAACTCCATGATAAAAATAATGGGGTTCTTAGCTCATTGGGCCCCAATCCCGTCTGTACATGTGATCCGGTTTCTGCATTCAATGGCCGATCCCGCCTGCAGTTGTAGTTTGTTTACTGCATTCAATGACTGATCCTGTCTCCAATCATGGTGAACGTGTGTTAGATACAACGTCTCTGATTGGTTACAAATGTTTTTTTCCCCCCCAAGAATCAGACCAATATTAAACCAATCAGAAATGATTTTACTTTCATTTTTGCAAATCTGAATTGATTAGAAGCCAAGGATACTAACTGAGAGCAGTTTCACTACATGTGTTCTGTTCTTGAAAAATCATAATATGATGGCGGACGTAAGAGTGATTTCTGATGACAATGAGAGTCAAAATGATTAGTTTCTCAGGTTTGATCTTGAAAATATTGAGCAAGCATAGGACAGATATGTTCGGCAGTTTGATATTTTGCGAGATTTAGATTCGGACATAGAAGTTTCTGAGAATGAATCGTCAGAAGAGGATGCTGATAGCGATGATGATAGGGCTGATCACATATTTATAAAAATGTTGCACATAATTTTGTAAATAGTGTATAAATAAGTTGTGAAAGACCTCAACAAAAAGGAAAAAAATATATCACCGTGTAGACAAATTCATTTGGAATAACTGGTGAAAATTTCATGGATTTTTATTGGATATAAGAAGACAAATTAGGGTAAGAACGAATGCATGTGCATGATGTTTACAAAATTGTCCGAAGAGGTAAAAAGTCTCTGGGGCACAAGCAGCAAGACACAGCTTAGTGCTGCTGGGTCATAGCAGCAGTGATACTGCTAACAGTGCTGCAGCTGAATGAGTTAAATTGTGCCCAGTTGGCAGAGTTAAGGCATTAGAAGGAGAAAGAATCAATAGAACATTTGTTCAATCTTTAAAAAGATTGAATAGGAGGAGTTGAAAGAACTCTCAATGAAATCCATGTCCTGTTGGAAACGGACTCGATAAGTTTGATGATCCAGATTAACCCTTTACCTCATGAAAGTGCCTTTGGATGCCTCTACTCCATTCGCATGGAAGCTTCTGACGTTTCTATTCAATTTGCATGAAAGTGCCTTATGATGTCTGCTGTAAATGTCAGCCATTTTTAACAGGTTTTCATAGCACTACCTTTGGAGAAAACCCCCTATTAGATACCTCATTCATTGCTGTGAATGACCATTACATCTGATCACGTGGTTGCTTTTTATGCTCTGGTAGAAACCTGCTATTTAAAGTAACTGTGTCATATTCTCCACTCTCCAAAATGGAGGTCGCAGATTTCATTCAGTACTTTTAATAATTAGAATCACAACTATGAAGGCTTCAATAACTTAGTAAAGGCTCTGATACTGATGTAGGTAGCATTTAGTTTTTATAAATTATCAAATTCAGATGACTCAGTGATGTAGACGCAGACAAAGAACTTGTAAATTTCGAGTATGAGAAATGGCCACTACGGTTGGTCACGCAGCTTCACTGACTTGACGGTGAACGAGTTCTCTCAAGATTTTAAAGTGCATAAAAAATTCTCCCGTGAAAAATAATTAAACAGCTATAACGATTCAACTTTACTCTTAAATTTTTCCATACATAATAGATGTGTACCAAAAATGTAAAATGGTTAAAATTGCTGTTAAACGTAACATACACTACACTGCTTAACAGTTAACAGGCAGGCCTATGTGTCTTGAGTCAAATAGGTAACAGGTGTTCTATTTATAGTGCACTGCACTGGGTAACTAAGCTACATGTGTATCAGAGGGCTAAAAAGCCATACACTCAATGAGGTTAAGGGTTAAACAAACACGATTCAGATTTGTGATAAACTCCATACCCAGATGGACAAAAAGCTGGGATGGACAAAGGTTGGACTTTTCCCAGTTCACTAAAAAGCCTAGAGATCTAAAAGTGAGAGATGATCATTTCAGCCTTGGAATAAAATAGAAAATACCATACGTTTGTTGAGGATGCTGTTCAGGTATGCATAAATGAAGTCTATGAGAACTGTGCAATGATGAAATCCTTAACCTTGGTAAAAACCCAAACGCTGATGTTGAGGCCAAAGTGTAGGACTTTGATAAACTGTGTGGCGTTAAGCAAAACAGAAATTTCCATGACACTGGGTGGATAAGGACATAAAAATGTATCTGTCGTATTGAGACTAATGATATACTCGTCCTGTTGATGGATAGACAGATTGATCTAACAATCTACACCTTGAATTTCAATGGTGAAATGAATTAGTGGTGGCGACTCTGGTTGATCACCAGTCTCAACTTGCCATTCGCCTTCTGAATAAGAAACAATCTTGAATAAAATCATGTAGATTGTGGTCTTTGCTCTTTTTGCAATGACTGACCATATCTCCTGTTGTAGAAAGACATCCTTCTCCAGATCCATGAAGAGCGGGCAGGAGGAATTTGGAGGGGGTAGGTTAAATGAAATGTGAAGCCCATCCGAAATTAACTGGATTACCTAATCAGTCTGAAGGAAAAGGGAGATCCAATGAGCCAGAAATTGAAGGAGGTGGCTACCCACAGGTAGGCTGTCTGTGGCAGTGGGGAGGGTAGGTCAATGTCTAGAGTTAGTTGGCTTGAAGGTGGAGAAACTTAGTTTCTTGCTACCTCTGTATGACTACCTCTGAAAAGATCACTTCTCCCTAGTCCGCTTATCATCCCTCCACAGCAGCAAGGGCTGATTGATTCAAAATGCCTGTGTGAATTGAGCGGCAAGTTAGTGTGGCAGCTCCAGAGCTGCCTGCCTCTAAACTTCTGAACAGTGACCCAAACAGGGGTATCTGTAAAGCCAGGAGAGTACAGTGTGACCCTGCCATAACATGCCCCACAATAACATGAATTCGGATATAACATGGTTGTGGCATAACTCCTGAAATTTCGTATATTCATTCGCACATGAAAAAATATTTTCTGTTCAAAGTACATGAAATAGTGTATAAAAAATTTACTATCATTCTGGGGAAGAGATCGTGTACGAATTTGAATAGAACATGATCGTGGCATGGTTCCTTAAATTTTAAATACATGTACGTTTATTTTTCTCATACTGGGGAAGATTATTTTTTTTAAGTACGAGAAATAGTGTGTAAAACATTTATTATCATTTCGGTGAAGAGTTCGCATATGAATTTTAATATAATATGATTGTGGCGTAGCTTCTGAAATTTAACAATTTCACCAGGTTCTTGAAGGTTTATGCCAAAATAAACATTATCGGAAATGTTACTTATTACTGATCCATGAGTAAAGCCAGTAAATCGTCTTTGAGATTGTCTTCAATTAATTCTGTATAAAACCATTGCTCAAACAAAAGCCACATGTGTTTCTTCTTTAACTGCATACACAACCAAGCAGCAGACAAAGGGGTGCTTGATAAAAGATTCTCACAATTTAATAAACATCAAAAAAACGCAATCAGCTAACCAGTAAATAATGTCTGCTTTATTAGCTGGAACACTGAAAGGGAATGAAATTGTACATGCATTCAGCTTACAATTTTTATAAAAGTGACTCATGACCATTGCAGGCCTACTGCACGGAGTTCTCAGGTTTTACATGTGTATGGTGTTTGCTTATGAACTCGTCATTAATTTCCTTTTTTTTATAAAAATATTTTACTGTTATGTAAAAGCAAGTTCACAAATGCAAGTCATTCTCTGCACTTTGTGCAATAATTAGTATAGTAGTTTTCACACATATCTTTTGATATTCACAACATCTAAAGTAAAAGTTATATGCACACTGAAAGCATGTGTTGATTGTTAATTATTTTTGCTGTAGTCGTTCAAACAAACAGGCATACAAGCGTTAATTATTGGAAATTTACAATGGATAAATGTACATGGAAACGCATGAGAAAATTTTAGCAGTTTTAAATTTGTACAGACATCGTTCATAGACCCTGGAAAGTAATGACCTGTACACGTGCTTCGTCTTTTTTAACCTAATTTTGCTGTACATTTTTCTCACTGAATTCAGACACAATGATCTGTGACAAAATTAATTGCAAGCCCCGATGGTATGATAAAAGATGGCAAGTAAACCGTGTTTATACTCTGTTCATGCTATATGTTAGACGTTGAATTCAGACACAATGATCTGGGACAAATTTATTTAATATTGTAAATTTGTGTGCAATGTTTCCATGGAATTACATGCATTACAAATGAACTGCATGCCACGACGGCACGATAGTAAATGGTGTTGATACCCTATTCATCATATATATTAGAATGAATACACGGATATGTGCCAATGAGTTGTTCTCTGAAAAAAGTATAAAAAACTGTAAAACCCCGCATTAATGTGACCTCAATTATCACGTTACAGTGGGGTTCCACTGTATAAGGCTTAAATGCACACATGCATCATATAAGTTGAAGTTGGCTGAAGCAGTCGATGCATTGGCCTTTAAATCTTACACTGAAGACAAGCTTCAACATGGCATGGGACACATTTTTATCCACTTTAAAAACAGTGGAGCAGACATGTGACCTGCTACTAGATCTTTCTTCAAGTCAAGGTGGCGCTCTACAGTTTTGTAATTTGCAAAGGTTTAGAATTTTAAAGAAAAAAGATTTTTCTCAGGTTTCCTCACTGGTTATACTGGCTATTTAAAAAAGACTTTGTATATCTTAGGTATTGTTCAAAGAACCTTTAAATCCTTTATTTTTATCTATGATTGATGGGTATAATATGGGTTATGGAGTATACTACTTGGCCTTACTCCAGATGTGCATCTTTTAAAAAACTGCATGTTCCACTTGGTAATTTTCACTTCCTGAAGTTCAGAGGTAAACTGAAGAAAAAAAACGCAAATAACTTTTATTTACATTTTATATATTTGATAATTCATTCAATGCATTCTTAGAAGCTGGCATTATCTAGTCTGGCAAAATTAATTTTCCCTATTTTAATAGCTGCTAAAGAGAGTGTACTTTAGTCTAATACAGGCTGATTTTTTTGCACAAGGGAGCAGTCATTCTAGCTAGCAGTTTGCTTAGATCATGTACAATTTCACAAGTACAATATCCAAATACTTCACAAGTACAATATCCAAAGAAATGTCAGCCACATTACATCAAAGTAGCATAGAGGTATGCCAATATTCTCTCCATTGTGCATGCTTCAAATGCAAACAATTTCGCCTATTATTTATCATTCTCTCAAAAGTGCTTAATAAATGGTGAGCAACCCCATCAGGAGTAGTGATGGCATCTGAGTGAGTCTTGTACCAGCAAGCCAATAACGCCGCTGGTACTTGACTTCCTGAAAAGAAAGCCCTAGAATTCTCCAGGTCACCTATTCTACCTGACAAGTGTTCAATGATCTCCTTAATTTAGCCGACTTGAAAAGGAGCCAAAAGGACAGCATCTCTTCTTCCTGGCCGAAAATCTACTGTTGCTTTAACTTTATAGTTTTAAGTAGCAGTAGGAGGTGGAGGGCATTCTGAAGCTGCCAACATCCTAAAAATTTCCTCGGGTGTCATGTTTACCCCGACCCAGAGTAGCCCAGTTTGAAACATGTATAATCAAGGTAATTCTGACGGGCCATTGTTTGATGTCAAACATTGCCGAAGGCTAGCACTAATCTGTTACGTAAGATTGTTGTGGCTAGAATCGAAGAACCAAACATCGGAGTTGCGAGGCGCCTGATAGCCAATTATCACCTAGGTGTCGAAATGTTTCCAAGATCAAAAGAAATTGCCTGAAGAAGTGGGAGTGTCCTAACTTCTTTCCCCTGCAAACAGACAGACAGGTTGAACTGGCCGCTAAGACGATTGGATAGGGGCACAGCGCCACCCAATCAGAATCGAGATGGGGGGAGACCTTGATTTGGGTAGAATGATATCCCTGCGTTTTCCGGCAAAAGTTAGTTCGCTGAGAGAAATTACCCAGAGAAGAGGTTAGCGTAACTCCATTCGTTATTGGCGGGAAAATCTTAGAGTGGGAAATTCTAAGTACAGAAAGCTTCAAAAGGTCAGTAGATATTTGTTCGATCTTTGTGGAATGAGACTGCATTTTAATTGTAGGTTGTATGTATACTTTATTATTACTAGAATCGTAGTACGAAGAATTACTTTGTTTTGTTAATATGTTTGCATATTTTGAAGAAATGAGTTGACATTTGTAAAGAATTATATAGCTTGCAGCCGTCGTAAGAGTTAATATTGTACTTTGCTATGTGGGTATTTTATAGTAGACTAACACATATGTTCATATGATTATAGATTTTGCCATTGTTGAATATTTGTAATGTACAGACATGCGTCTGATTGTTGTCAGATTGTAGTACAATGAGATTAAATATATATGTGTATATACTGACATGACGCAATGTATTGATGTCTGTATAACAATTCGCCGATACTGTGTTATTACGCCATTGTTTACCCTGCAAGAAGTGTGTGGGAATTTCGATGTGTATGCATGCGTGGCCGAAACAGTGACAGCTATCTGATGATTAATTGTCGATATAGTGTGAGGTAAGATTCGATAAAACATATGTTAACGCCTTGTGGTTTTTCACAGGAAGCTTTGAGGGACAGACCAGTTAAAGTTTGGTCCCGTTGTCTCAGATAGAGAGACGGAGGAAAGGAGAAGAAAGGTGAAGTTGAAGTCTGGGAGCGAAATTGGAGGAGGAGATAATAGAGAGGGAAAGGAGAAGAAAGGAGAAGTTGAAGTCTGGGAGTGAAATTGGAGGAGGATATAGTAGAGACGGAAACGGAGACAAAGGAGGAGTTAGAGGAACAGAAAGAAGGAAGGAATCAGCGGGAAAGAAATAGATGAGTAGATGCAAGGACAGGGGGAAATCGAACTCACACTGTAAATCACGGGATGAATTAAGCTGTCCCTTGGTCGAGGGAAAGACGAGTGATTGGGAGTTATCGTTTTAAATTATCACATTTATTAAATTGTTATTGATTGAATTTCATCTTCGTGTTCTCTATAATTTAACCGTCGGCATTGCTGACTGGGGGCTCAGAGCTGTAAATCTATCTCGTCACTAATTTAACTTTCTAACCTAACAAGCCAGGGTGGAACTTTCATCATAATTTAATTAAATTATATTGGAAGAACCCCACCCCAATACGTGCAAACGTCATATCGACTACGGCCTTGATGATAAATTCAGTTCCTTCAATGGTCGGATTTTATTGCAGCTGAGCTTCATCACACTGTGTGTAGAGTCCTGACCTGGTTCCAATTGCAGCTCTCGATAAGCCATACTAGGTAGCTGCAATGACTGAATTCCATCATCTCTGAAATATCACTAACTCCCCCATATGAATAAATAGTGAACATATGGCAGTTCAGCACTGCCAGAACGGACCCTGAAGGTATAGAAGATGGTCTGGTTATCACTGGTACCGGCCACTCCAAGGGCCTGGATGGACAGATATTTCCTGAAATCTCCATCATAGTAAGCGTATGTTGCCGATGATACAGCTAAACAGATGGATCTATCACTATGATCCCCATTAATCCTAGTTGGCTGGACAGTTTGATCAAAAAAGTCCCATGTTGAAACAGTCGGACGGCTATCTCCAGTACTGGCCATTCAAAGAGCCTGTCTGGATGGAATGATTTCTCAATGAAATCGTATTAAGGTTTTGTGTCCGACAGTACAGATCAGTCACTAAGATAACCATAAATTCTTGTTGGCTGGACCATTTTCTCAAAAGTCCCCCATGCAAGATGGATAGTGACAGATGGACGGCCGGCGATGGTTGAACAGCCAGTGATTCCAAGGCAGTATCAGGAAATGGATCCAGTAGAAACTCCATACCTACAGATTAACAGGCCCAAAGGACATGCTCACACATACGGTTGGACTTGGTTACGTAAAATTGGGTGGACACTTCCACTATGAGTTGGAAATGCAAGTAACGAACTTTAGGTTGTCTCTGGATGTATACTGAGAAAGTCAACATTATCTTCCACAACTTGTTCAATCTTTGCTTCCCACTGATGCCATCTATACTAATGCTCTCAACTCTGCATTATCTGAATGAGAAAGATGAATCAAAACCTCATTCTGACATTATGTGAGGTAGGCTAACAGTCATGTGTCTGGTAGAATAACAGTCATGTGTGAGGTAGGACAAAATTCACATGCAAGTTAGGATAAAGGTAGGATAAAGTCAGGTGTGATGTATAATAGAAGTCACATGTAAGGTAGGATAATTAATTTCCACATGGACATTTTCATCTGGAAAGATCTATCAAGGGACCTTGAGTGGCTGAGTCGTCTAAAGTGCTCGTCTTTACCAATCACTGCCATCTCACCTCTGTCTGTGTGGGTTGAAGTTTCAGGCTGGCCAATTTATGTGAGAAAGCTTGCTAATTGCATCCCATGGATTGGTGATTCTTATAGCAAGTTTCCTAAGTTCTTCCCACCACCAGTATACTGGCCACCCTGTAGAGCCTATCAGGTGCTGAAAATGGCATTAAGCCCACAACAACATTAATCGATAAACCCACAACATCAATCAATACTGATGGCGAATGGGAGAACAAATTTACTTTCCAACTAACATCTATCAACTACCCATCTTCATATAAAACATGACTAAGTTGTATTTTAGTATTTTAGTTTTTTCATTTTTCTTTTTTTTTTAAATCCAATTTGGAACTTCACGAGTTGCCAAAAAAAATTGAATTGGCAATAGAAGATGGATGATAATCAGGTATCTATCCCAGTCCCTGCTTACTGAGAATTTTATCTATTTAATTACTTTTTTTTTCACAATGAAGTTTTTCAATATTTGCAAACCACTGATACCAACTCATGAACACAGCATAAATTAGTTTTTTTTTCCAGTCATTAGCATAGCTGTTGCCTCAAATAAACAAACCTGTAAAAGCAACAATTACATGTTTTTGTACAAATCAGAAAATTTCTAAATTCTAACAACACACAGTATTGAAATCACTAATGTTTAAACCCATACCATCAGCTGTTTTGAAAACAAATGACTTTTGTGATGACTCTTTGTTGGATTCTGTTGCAAATACAACAGCCTCATAATATCTGCCAGGCTGTAGATCTACGATGGTAAAACGATCTGCTCCGGAGGGAAGCTTAATGACTCGAAAAGGTCCAATAACCTTATCTACTTGGTAGTTCCCATCTGGTGTCCTATCTGGGCGAACTGATACCTGAAAAAGCCAGTAAAATCACCTTTAAAAAAATGAAAATTAGCTGGAGTTCCTTACACACAAAAAATATCCAATTGCAGCCTAATGCCATGATTACTAGGGCTAGCGGTGAAGAGTGCATCACAAAGGACCTTGCTTGCAACAATCAGTTTAAAGAATTATTTTTGGAAACAACAGCTTGGAGAAGATGGGCATTCTGAGGCCATAACTGTTCAAAACATGAGGCCCTGATGGACTTAAAATGCTTACCCAGCTGTTGTCCACCTAACAGCCAAATGAAAGAATAGGTGGCCACAAAATCTAAGTCAGTAGGCTATATACTCTATTGAAATTTTGTCCATTGCTGTAGATTGCATATGTTATGAAAACAACTACTTCAAGATTTCTCTATTTTTATATCTACATCCACATTTGATGACACTTAAATATAATTTGTCCAATTATGAAAGGTCCCTATCCCTGGATGATTTGTGGAGCACCAAACTGCTCCAGAATATGTTGAATGGTTATCAGATTATGCTGGTTATAAGCATCCGCTGTAGTGGACATACAACAATGATGAATGAATGGCAGTAATTATATAAATATACAAAAATGAAACCTTTGAAAAGACATCTACATGTAATAGACAATTATCCACCAATGACAACCAATTATGTGCAGGGGTTACAGAGCTATGCTTGTTACAGTAACTGTGAATAGATGGACAAACGGATCGAAGGAAAGGTGATTACCAAAAAGGTCCCACATCTTGAGACAGGACCTTCAAATTACAACAAACAAGAGTATCAAAACATAACAACCCAAGACAACAGTCTTCTTTGCCAACATTCTTCCTTTGTGCAATACTTCATGAATGCATAGGAAGTAGAACTATGATTATTACACAGAAACTATTTTCCCTCTTTCATTTCAAAATGACCTTGGTATTTGACATTATAAATAATAAATGAAATAATAAAGGCATTTTTATTTTGTATTCTCTAAGGCCAATTTTTTTTTACACATAAACTATTTTGCCTTCTTTGGTTCATACTGATCTAGAACTTTGACCTTTAGAATCTGAAATTTTCAAGGGCAACACAACAGTAAAGTTTGTAAAGGCATATCCATTTTCCACTGTCAGGGTGACCTTAGCATCTGAGCTTTAAACTAAAATGATGACATGTTTTGTTTCACTGCAAAAGAAGCCTACTGATGAAAACTAATGAGGATCAATCTGCAGAAAAATTAAAGTAAATGTGAGGAAACCATAAATCAATGCATCAGCACTTAGGTAAGTCAGTAACACCATACTATTTTATACCCCTGTGAAAGAAGAAAATACAAAAAGTAATGGTCATATACAAGTAAGTATTAGTTTTCTCCAAGCTTTACAGGTCCAATGCCATTGGCTAAAACAAGTTTATACCTAAAATGTCCTATGCTTAAGGAACAGCCAAACATAAACATAAAATTATTTTTAAAAGCTTTATCATATGAAAGAGGAACTAAGCTTTCTACAGTTATAAAACTATACTGCCAACACCTGTGCTGTCATAAATCAACATTTCTGTGAGTTACATCAAATTTTGTACAAAAATCACAACTCACCTCGCTATATTGAAGACGATATCCAATAATTTGGATGCCAGTAGGCTGGGAAGCTCTCCAAAGAAGTGAGAAACTTGTAGATTCACTGCCATCTCGGAAAGACAGAATCGTTACTGGTAGAATGCCTGTAAGACAGAAAAAAAGTATAATCATCATCTAACGAGTCTGAAGAGTAACCTCCCCTTGGATTTATGCCACTATCATCTCTTGCACTGTGGCTGCACAATCCATTGGCAGATGAAACCTGCACTGAAAGTCTTAAAGTTTCTGGTCATTTTAAAAGATCAAAATTTGAAATCATATAAATTCATCATGATAACCTTTCACAGCATAAAGAACATACCAGAAGTCAATAGATGTTGGAAATTCTAATGATAACCATAGCTATCACATATCTAGCTCTGCACATCACTTTCATCTGTGACACTGCAATGTACCAACCACAAAAATTCATACAAATTTTCAGCTAGTTTAAGCTAGAAGACAGAACTGTCAACCATTGCATAGAAATGAGAAAATATAATCACCTAGATTTTATAATATGAACAACAATGCAAGCCAAACAAGAGTCCTATGCAGGTTTGAGATTTCTTTCCTGGCTGATATCTGCCTAACAGCCAAATGCAACTGTAGTTGACCAAGAAATCTTGATCAGTATGATCTTTTCTAAAGAAATTTCTTCCATTACTGTTGACTGCATATGTTGCTAGAAGAACTGTTTTAAGGTTTCTTTGGTTTTATATCTTCATCTATGTATCTTGTACTTCCTACATATGTTACTTTATCACTGCATAAAAAGGCACAAAAGCAGAAGCAAAAGAAAAATACATAACTGTGTGACTACAGCAAAGAAAAGTCACTCCATTCGTGGAATTTTTTTAACATTTTCTAGGACTTTTAAAAGATAAAACTAATGTTTTCCAAATTCAAAAAGTTTTCTAGGCAGCCACTTGAATTCAAAGCATTTTCAAGTTTATAAAATATTTGCCAGTTGGTTTTCTTTCTATAGTAATGGCAACCAAGTTTAATGGAGAAGTTGCATCGCTTGCATAAATATGAATGGCCTTCAAACTAGGATGCTTTCTGTTAAATTTGGTCAAATTCTTTTAATGAGCTTTTAAAAAGAAGGTATTAAAAGACTATATTTAGAACCAGCACTGCATTTCATTGGTATTGATCAAATTTTGACATACAGCATGTGTGTGTGTGTGTGGTTTGTCTGTGTGTGTGTGTGTCTGTGTGTGTGATTTGGAATTCTAACATAGCTTTAACAATTTTCAGTCATATCACTACAATGTCTGCAGTGTAGCAGTTTATGGTGATGTCCAACAATGGGGTATCATGACACAGACATGTAGCACCATGTCCTACATAGTCACATTATCTTGGCACCAGGCAGACCAGTCCTAACACTTTCCTCTTAATGCTGAGCACCTAGCAATGCAGCTGCCAGTACCAATTTTATAAATCTTTGGTACGAATCAGCTGGGGTTCCAACCCACAACCTTCTGCATCTGAAGCACATGTTCTAACTACTTGGGCCACTGGAGCAATCTCATTCTTAGAAATGGTGGCCATATTTGATGACAAATTGGTATCAAATGTAAAAATTTTGAAAGCCATAACTGCCCAAATGTTTTCAATCAAATGTAAAATGTAAAAATTTTGAAAGCCCTAATTGCCCAAATGTTTTCTATCAAAATTTTTATGAAAAAATTAATCAGTTTCTGAGTAATGGTGGCCATATTTGATGATAGATCAACATCATCTGTACAAAATTTGAAAGAACTACATGCCATGATACTTTTCTGTCAAATTTGAACAATTCTGTTGGTCAGTTTCTAACAAGTTATTTTTAAGGGTTTTGCACATTTAATTATCGTGGCCATACTGAAAATGAACCAGTATTCACTAAACAAATTTTAAAAGCCTTAATGTCATAATACTCTCTCTATATTTGTGTGAAAACTTGGAATTTTTCAAAATTGTAACCACTGCAATATTGAATGTTCCAAACATGACTTCTTCTGAGGGGGTCAGAGGTCAAATGTACCAAAACTTCGACTTAAGCCATACTTTCATTAATTTTCAATGACATTTAATTCATATTATCACAGGAAAATTACATTACATATATATCAGATCTTTTTGGTTATGATTAGTAGATCACTGTCTGGGGACAGGATAACAGAATGACTCATATGTCACAGTCTCAGAACAGGATTATATGATGATTCCAAGATCACTGTCCAGGAGCAGGGTTACATCACGATCCCTAGGTCAATGTGCAGGGAGAGGTGGAGGGGGTTATGTGATGACCATAGGGACAGAGTCAGATGTAATAAAAAATTCAGGGATTTGTGATCTTAAAACACTGTGGTTGCTCTTGTTTGGAATTGTATAAATGGTAGGTTTTTGCTGAATTTTAATGCCCAAAGTACCATACAAAGACTGAAACCTATGACATGTAATATATTTAAAAAGGGTGCACTGTAACACACAAACTTTACTCACAACTTGGTAAATCAAAATACAACACTGTAGATGGACTGAGCTTGAACATATTTCATCACAGGAACATAATGCACTTCATTTATTTTTAAAAAGGGTTATTTTGATAGCAACACAACATCCTAAAATACCTATAAAATACACAACAAAAAAAAAATATGCACAATTTTGGTTAAATTATATACTTGGGGCTGTGGCTATTTAAAGCAATTATCATTCTTACTATCAATGACAATTCTGCCAGTATGTTACAAGCATTTGGACCAACTCCAATTTTTCTGCAGTGGCTCATGTGACTGCAGTAGTCAAAGTAGTTATGGAACCTGAGCTACTTTAAGAAGAAAACATGCAGAAAAAAATATCTTCAATATGAGCTTCTCTGGTGTGCTACACAGATTCTCATGAACACTGCATAGAGTAAACAAATTACAAGCAAATTCTTTGCTCCAACTGGATGTCTATGACACTGATAAACACATCTGATTTTTTTAAATAAGATTTTGCCTGTAATTTTACAAGATTTAAAATTTAGTGAAAACTATATTGCCCTCCAAAAGAAATATTGTAGCAACTTATATTAGCTAGTCTTCCTTGGTCAGAATCATGCTGGCAGCTTCAAACATGCAACCAAATATTGCAAATGGCTGCAATAAATAGTCACTGAAGAAAATCCCTACTGATGCAATTGTCTGCCATGAATAATCAATGCAGAAAACTGGCTCGAGGTGTTCTGACTACCTGCTTTACAGGTTGTCATACAAATGCTACATTTAAAATTTTCTATACAATGAATACAACTACAAAAAAAGTATCAAGGCAGCAGATTTGTATGCAGCTTACTTATGAACAAAACAAGACCAGAGTAATTAACATCCAAGATCTGTAGCATTAACCAATCTTCATCCCAGAAAGATATCTAAGGTGAAATCTTGGTAGATGAAACATTTTCAAAAACGTCTTTTATTGGCAAAGATAAGCAGATTGCTTGATATTAATAATATGAAAATAATGAAGAAGACAAAATCATCTCTGAAAAGAAATAGGGTAGTTTAACAGATCATTTGAAAACAATATAACTGTGAAATATCAAAAAGGAATTTAAAAAAATACTTTTTCCCATGAAGTCAGATAAACTGGAAATGTACTCATTTGTAGAATACAATGATTGTGCATATTAAAATAAGCCCAAAAGCCTGCATGCATTCCAGAAAAATATATATCCATGTGCACAGTTAAATTAAAATTTTTTTAAAAACACCAGTCCAGTGTAAACTAAAGTAAATTAATAGACCTGATGAAGTAAACAGATTATTACACCAACATCCAAATTTCTAGTCTTTGCCAATCTAATGCAAAACTTGAACAGCAAATAAAATTTAAGCCAGTCATTTAAAAAGTAAAATCTCCTTTGCAGAAAAGTATTTTTTTAATTTATTTTTCATTCAGATCAATGAAATTTCAAGGTATGTGATTAATTTCCCAAAAATGACAAATACTCATCAGTGAAAAGGTCTAGCATCCCCATCAAAGCTGTGGTGCACATGCAATAACTGTGTGCAAGGTGTTTGGCTGAAATTCAGTTTATCATAATCAAAAGCACATATCTTGCAGTTGGAATTCAATGCACAGTGTTATACTGAATAAATTACATTATAGGATGCCTGAATTTATTTAAATTTTTTGTGTAATTTACAACAACCATGGTTCATACAATGGTTTGATATATTTACTGTAGGTTATTTCCACAATGAACTAATTTGACAGAATGCAGGAAAATGTACTAGATATTTTAATGCAAATAACATATTTACCATATATACTTGCAGACAAGTTAGATCTAACTGCAAACTGCATAGACTTGTATCTGCCATCATATAATGCACTGGTGAGTCTGGGTCTTTGCAGTCTGTTACAAGTAATCATTAGAATGTACAAGATAAATCCTGATCTGCTGGCACATTATGTGACAGAAGATCGAGGTCTATGCTGTTTGCAATTAGACTTGATTTATAATCAAGTACACATGGTAAATGCATGGTGAAAGCAGGGTTGAATGAACAATAAATGACTGTTTTTATGTAAACTAAAACTGGACATATATTTACGCTAATTATTATACAATGGTCAAAGCAGACAGAATATGTGCCACACGAGTCAGTTTTAACCAGTGGGTGCTGTCAACAAATCAAAAGCCAATACAGGATTTGCTATGTGACAAAAGTTACAGCGTAAGAAATTTTGGTATATGTTTACCATACCAACAAGTCTTATTAGCAGGGTTGAAGCATGGTGCATATTTGCCACAATGATCAAGCCAGCCTAACTTACGACTGGGACAGTCTAGTTCATCTGTGCCATCTGGACAGTCGATCTGCCCATTACAACGTTGATTTCCCATAATGCACTGGCCTCTTTCACACCGAAACTGCCCAGGTTCACAGGGAATTGACTCTTAATGATTGGATTGGGAAAGAAAAGTACATTTCAGAATTGTAAACCATGGAATGAGGCAACTGCATACACTATTATACTGCATTAATCTCACAGCTCAATTCTTACTTTAAATTTTATGAATTAAATGACTTTGAGAGAAAAGCAGATTTAAAAACATGAAGGAGTTTTAAAAGAATTCCAGTTCACAGGCGACAGGAAATAAATGTAGCTTCAAAAACCCTCAAGTGAAATTGCAATAATGAGTTTTATAAGGTAATTCTGATATTCCTTCAAGTCATCCTGTCAATCTATGTATGATGTAATTCCTTGAGCTTACTGTCAGATCCTTTACTTTCCTGTCAAACTTTGTATGATGTAATTGCTGTAGCATATTGTCCACTTCATTATGTATATTTAATAAATATATTTCATACACAAACAATTAATACCATCCTGAACAAGCATATGGTTTATACAGCTTTGATGATCTGTTTAAAAAGACAAGCATGCAAAAATAATGAAAATCTTAAAGCACCAAAAGGGCAAGTGCAGCTAGCTCTTTGATTTTAGTTTGCAACTTAAATCCTATGAATGTTGAAAAATGAAGCACTGAACAAATTTCAATAAGCCTTACAAGCAGTAACAGAAGAGTACTAAACTGCATCAAAATTGCAGCCAATTATTTTTACCGCAAAAAATACTGCAGGAATTTAATTGGCTACTGGGGTTTCTTGTTCCAATTTACAACCAGAGTATCGCAAACCAAATGACACATTATATGCCCACAATATGTTTAATTGTCCCTTATGCAGATAACTTACATTCCTGCAGAAAATATTTTTCTTAAGTGGAAGCCATCAATAAAGTCTGGGCCAAATCTGTGATGTTCAGCTAATGCCTGCACAGAAACCATTTTTCTTCTTTCAAACAGCATTCTTGACATTTGACCTTTGGACTCTTCCTTACCCAATGGAAGCCAGCCACAAAGTTTGGCTGAGGTATGTCATGTAGAACCAATGCTACTGTGTGGAAACCATTTATATTCTTTCAATCACAGTGACTTTATCCTTTTAGCATGTGACTCCAAATTCAAAAGGTTTCTTCCTAGCACTAAGTCCAAACTATACAAAAAGTATGGAGACCATAGAGGGTAACTTTATAGACATACATTTTCTTCTTTCAGATTGACCTTGACCTGACCCTAAAACTGATATGTCCTAGGTGCAACCTATCCACAACGTGTAGCAACTTGAGGTGGTGAAGTAGTTATTGTCACCCTGACCTTTATGTTTCTTTTAGTCTGAAATCTACGATTCATCATTACCCCAAGTGCAAGCAATAAAGCACAAGCAAACTGAAGACTGGAGTAAATGTGCAGAAATAAAATTGGTCACAGCAAATGGACAGACACCATAACATGATATGGTATGCCCTATTGGCAGGCTTACAAAAATTATTTTTCTGTTAACTTGATGCCTAAAGTTCAGTATTTTGAGGTGAATTACATATTATAATATTAAAACACACAAAATTCTAAATCACAAAGCCTGCCTGCCTAAGGATATGAAAGTGTAAAAACAAAAGATTCAGGTAGGAAGGTAATAGCTGTCAATACAAATTCTAAACTCCCACTGGCCGTACTCACGACAGTTGAATTCGTCAAATCCGTCACTACAATCTGCTCGACTGTCACATCGTAACCTTTCATCGATACAAGTTCCATCAAAACACCTAAACTGTCCTGGCCCACATCTTACAGATGGTTCTACAACAAATCTGCACAGTTACAGTTATGGACTTAAATAACCTTGAAATAGGTGGTTCTTGAACTTGTATTAGAAAAACAAATAAATTCAAAAGATATCATGCATCTCTGAACAGCTGTGTGCCAATTGATGCATTCTGTGTCTTATCTCTTTTGGCATTTGATCAACAAATTTATCACAGGAGCATAATAAAAAAGCATTGAAATTTGCCATTATGGGCTAAGAAGTTACCTCAAGTTTTCCCTTTTCAAATTTAGTGACCTGGACCTTTGATATGTAGATGCCAAAATTAATAGGTCTCTTTCTACTCCATGAGGTATGATGGAGGTTAGACCCATGTGTAGGATTCAAGTAACTCCACAGAAACCATGTTTTTTTCAAGGTCACAGTGACCATGACCTTTGACTCTTCAATTCTCAAATCAGAAAGACTTCTGTGTATATTATAGGGCAACCTACAACCTATATGCAAAGCTGGGTGAAGGTCTGTGAAACAAACACAAGTTATCACAAAGAATTTACCACACAGAACCAAACTGTTTATTGATTGGCAGACAGTCATAATGATTGCATCCAAACACAAAGTTGTAGGACCCCACAGCCTCAAGTTCATGAAAAAGTGACCTAAATCAGTGACCAATGAATCTGATAGCCCAAAGCTCAGGGTCCCTCTGATCACAGATCAGGACTTTCATGTATTTTAATGTGATGTGTCCATTGTTTTAAAAAAAAAAATCTAAACTTGCCAAAGAAACTATTTATCGCATTGATGAAACGTGGAATTTTATTTTCAAGTACTTGAATGACTTGTAGATTATTTATATTTATCCCCATGCATACCACTTACTCTTATGAAGACTATCTACTTTCCATACTTCTATCAAAAGCTGTAAGCTTTGTGTACAAAGCAGAGCATGTGAACTATGGATGGAGTACATATCGCCTGGGTTACATATAATTAGTGCTCACTTCACTTTGATATACATGTGATTCTACTGGCAGTAGGACAAAAATGATATTTACTAGACTGTTCTACTGTTCTAAAGGTGAAATCTAATGTTTTCAAACCTTAACAGATTTTTACAAAAAGTTGAAAATAGAAAGAAACAACTTCTTTATATATTCTATCCATAAACTTAGAGAAACCAACTAGAACCAGTCTACTGGGAACCAGACCTATTCCTGCAGTCTTTGTGAAAGATGCAATGGTGTATGATTTAGTAATCAGATTAGGATTTTCATTTGTATACAACAAGCTGTTAATTTGATTACCTTATTGTTGCAATCTGCATTGTTTAGGCCAGAAGTGGAATGTTTGGTATTTTTGGGGAGGTTTTATAAGTAACAAAGGGACCAAAGAT
The DNA here is from genome assembly GCA_028554795.2 of Sinohyriopsis cumingii. Classification (NCBI taxonomy): domain Eukaryota; kingdom Metazoa; phylum Mollusca; class Bivalvia; order Unionida; family Unionidae; genus Sinohyriopsis; species Sinohyriopsis cumingii. The sequence continues at coordinate 43,400,017 of CM068838.1, forward strand.
GGTCCATGATGGATTATGAGTCTTTGATTAATAACTGTCCATCCTTTGGTGGAGGTGACATAAAAAGGAAAGACCATCCGAAGATTTATTTCACAGAAACACTTAAGTAATGCAATAATGGTTAAACACATTAAGCGGCACCTATGAAGAAAATCAAATCAAAAGTGTACGAGAAACTGGATAAAGCAAGACACACCTCAAATTATATATTAAAAAAAACACTGCTGAACCAATGAATATGGAGGATATTAATAGAACAATTGGACAATAGTTGACATCAGGGCTTATTGAATTCGAGTCTGGGCTCGAGATATATTCAGTTATGGTCCTGGCTTTTAAAAAGCTGTCGCCAAAAAAATCGCCAACCTCAATATTTTGTTGCTAATTTTCAAAAAGTGTCGCCAGAACAAGTAGTGTACATTTTTCCAAGTGTTAATTTAGTCTATTAATGTAACTGGCAATGAAAATTACAAAAGATGGGTTACTTAATTCTTTAATTACAACAAGCATTAACAAAATGTTACAAAGTGTTACATGAAGATCTGTTGCAATTTTAGGGCTGCCCACTTGTTGAATGCAGTTTCAAAGTCTAATTTTTCACATCTGTACATGCTGATTCTCATGAAATTCTCGAGAGATGAGATGCAGAGTTTATTTCTGATGTCAGTTTTTATGAGGTTCATCTTACTGAATCCACGTTCACAGTCCACAGCACTGACAGGTGACACCAGTAGTCTATCAGCAGCCCCCCCCCCCTTATGGCTAGCTTAACAAAGCTTGTAGTGAATTGCTTCTAAATCCCAAGAATGATCACTGAATGCTGTATAAATTTTCTCGACAAACAAAATAGGATCTACATTCCTACGAATGAAACTTACACGAGTCAACACCTGGCAATATTGGACCGTATATATAAGCACAAATTCACACCCAATTTAGAGATTCTTTCACTCTTGTATTTTGAGAAATAAATAATTATTATTAATTATGCAAAACTGGTTGTTGTTTTTTTTTGTGCTATTTCTTGTTTCGGAGTTTAAGTCTCAGCAGCCGTAACACGGATTGATGGCAAACGGAAAAGATCAATGAGTAAAACACTGCACTGGCGACAGACATAATTGTGATTGAGATTCTTCCATTTGCTTTGTATTTATACACAGTAGTCGGTACTTCAAAGGTTATCAGTTTTCTATGAAGTTTCAGCAAAACTATTGTACTGGTATATGTAAAAATAAAAAAAAATAAAAAACCAACAGAAGATTTAGCCATTCAATTAATTGTGTCTGTTCTATTCACGTCTTCAGAAGTCGGTCAGTTGATTGACTGTATCACAGCATCCAGTACTCAGCCCAGATGTCAGCATAGGCAGATTATGATGTAACAATGCACTGTAAAGATGGGGTTGTCAATACGAACAAAGGATTGTTTGTGTAACAGATTGATTCCAATGCATTGCTTAGTCAAGTTTGTGGCTTCCTTTCGTTCTCCCTTTTAAGTTATCCAGTCCAAATCTATGATTGTATGTACAAATTAAATAACCAAAAAGTCTGTCGCCAAAAAAATCACCAAATGGGATATTTTTGTCGCCAATAAGGAAAAAAAATATCGCAATTTGCGACATTGGCGAAGCCCAGGACGATCCCTGATGTTTTTTAATTTGCCAGCAGCTCTGGGTCTGTGTCTGAAAATAAACTTCTTTGAATACTTAAGTACAAAACTTTACTAACTTGTAAATGCTGTATTGATGGAAGGATAGCTAGACAGAAAGATGAAAGGGTGGACAAGGGTAAGAATGTTACATATCTCTTCTACATATGCAGCAGCACATAAAGATACATATCTAGCTCTGGCTATTCTTTGATGTGCCTATTTAGAAGGGGAAAAAAACGTTATCTCTCTGCTAATGCATGCATAAAGATAGCCAACAATATCTCTCTTCTTTTCTATGCCACAATTGAACACAATGTCAACAATATCTACTCCTATATACTATTCCACTATAAAGATAATATCAACAATATCTATACTTTGCCACCATCTAACACAAACCATCTGTTAGCATAGACCCCAAGTTGCAGTCACAAATGTGCTGTAAGATCAAGGTCTATGCTGTTTGAAATTGCCAAAATTCTGGCACATAAAATGGCATTTATGGGTCAATGGCATCTGTAATGGAGTGTGCTTTATATACAAGCTGATATGGTATCAATCATGCCCCATACAAAAGATAACGAGCTGGCTATGGCCTGTATATTGATCCCACTACCCAGCTTTTAGTAAAACGACATTGCGTACTTCAAAATGTACCCATATGCCAAGTAAAATGACTGCAACCAACTGAACTTGAAAACCTGACTACATTAAAGCAAGGTTCATCAAGAGTGTGGATGCATGCATCCATCCATCCATACATACATACATACAAACAAACATGCATATAGACCATAAAATAAAAATGATCCCTATGTGGGGCTCCTACTTAGTCAGGCTCATCACAAAGCACAAGCAAAATTCCAGATCCATACTTGCTGAATGTAATAGCATTAAGGTTTATTACTATTTAAAGCATAAAATCTCTGGACCTAGCTTTAAAAACATCCTTATAATTCTTTTGTAAAGAAATATTATCCAATACTTAGCCTATACATGAGGTCAAATTTTTATAAACCCCATAAACTTGTATATAGTAAATGGTAATTTTTCAAATGTCAAGCATAACTTAAAACTTCAACTCTTCATCCAGGATGTGATAAATTACAGGCTCAACTCCATACCTAGGATGTGATAAAAAGGATTTAACTCTGTATCTAGGCTAGGATAAACTGCATGCTCTAACTCTGAATCTACGTGTAGGATGGGATAAACTACAGGATCAAACTCTGTATCTAGGATTGGATAAACTACAGGATCAAACTCTATATCTAGGATTGGATAAACTACAGGATCTAACTCTATATCAAGGACTGGATAAAGTACAGGATCTAACTCTATATCTAGGATTGGATAAAGTACAGGATCAAACTCTATATCTAGGATTGGATAAAGTACAGGATCAAACTCTATCTACGTGTAGGAATGGATAAAGTACAGGATCTAACTCTATATCTAGGATTGGATAAAGTACAGAATCAAACTCTATATCTAGGATTGGATAAAGTACAGGGTCTAACTCTATATCTAGGGTTGGATAAACTACAGGATCTAACTCTATATCTAGGATTGGATAAAGTACAGGATCTAACTCTTTATCGAGCATGGAATAAAACTATAGCATCTAATTCTACATCTAGGATGGGACTGCATGATCCATCTGTATCTAGGATAGATATTATAAACTACATGCTCTAATACTGTATCAAGGATATTATAAACTACATGCTCTAATGCTGTATACAGGATATTATAAACTATATGATCTAACTCTGTATCTAGGGTATTATAAACTAAAAATGATCTAACTTTATCAAGGATGTTACAAACTATATGACCTCTCTATCAACAATGCAATAAATTATTATCTGGACTCATGTGTCCACACAAAGGAACAAAACCTTGGAATGTAATAACGAACAAATGCACAGATTAAAAAAGTATATATTTAATTTATGTATAATTGTATTTTGGACTTGACCGTGTCCAAAATCAAGTTCAAGCATTACCTGACCAGAGACATTGATAATGTTTTTCAAACATATTGGAATTCCTGCATGAATAACCTGTTGTACCCGATATTTCCCATGGTCTTTGTTATAATTTTAGTAACAGATTTTATCTGTTTACAACTTTGGACCTACAACCTGTCTCCACTTTTGTGTCTTAGTTTTTTAAATAATCTTGTTTACTTTTAAAATGATTCATTTTTGCGATAACATTGGAAGCAAAATCAACTGTATTCTTGTGTTCAGTTATTTTTTTGGTGGAATTATTTATTCAAGTCATTATTCTCTGAAATTACAAGTAACTTTCTTGGAGAGAAACATTAATTTGGAATTTTAATGAATTCAGAAAAGGACATTTTGGAATATATTATTGTGATTCACTGGAAAACGGTAAGCATATCATCACACTTATAGCCACTGGTACATTAGTACATTAAAGACTACAGGTACATCAACACCTTTGGTCTGTATCTTATTTCAACACTGCTAGAATTTAATTAGAACTTTATTCATTAGGACTGGTGATACAATATTTAGATTTTTTGGGATTTAGTTTGCAATAATGTAATATCTTTTTATATTTTTGCTTTGTATTCTAGAGAAACAAGCCAGTTTTTGAATTTTACAAAAAACCCTGGTTTTTCCTCTTTTCCATTACTAATTTAAGACCTCAGAGTGATAATAGAAGTATCAAAATTTTCCATCTCCAAGATTGAACAATGTTATCCTTCTGCTAGGCACAAGTAAAGTGGTACTATATCATCTCTTGTTTTCATAAACTTATATATATATATATATATATATATATATATATATATATATATATATATATATATATATATATATATATATAGAGAGTATAGTTTTATACACATTCAAGTAATTATGTGGGCAGGAACCAATCACAATAACAATCACAATAATAATAAAGTAATACAAAAATGATTAGAACACTATGACTTTTACTGATTGACAAATCATTTGGGGGTAGAATAAATTAAAATATTGATGTTATATATTTCCCTGGGGACAATAAATTGTTATATTTTTGCTGGGTGAGGGTAACTTCCTTACCACATTCTGCCTCATCACTTCCATCTTCACAGTCCAGTATCCCATTACAACGAAATGCTATCGACACACACTCCCGCTGATTCACACACCGGAACTCATCAGACAGGCATACAACAGTTGCTGCAAGTATAAAAGTATATAAACAAACGAATTATAACCATGATGATAAATTAATAAATGTGCATGGTACTACATTAATAGAAAAGTTAGAAACCTTTATCACAAATTTAAACCTTGCATTAATAATTTTTTTAAGGTATAAATATTTTTAGAGAGAGAAATATTTGTAGCTTTATTCTGACTGATTTATATGCAATATTGTAAAAATATCCAAGAAGAAAAAAATATTTAAAAAAACAACCTTTAAATAAATAACTAGCTTGCTTCATAACATCTTTGCTCGCAAAGGGTTGTCAATCCATTTCATTTCAAATCAACCTTAAGCATATGTGACTAGCTAAAACTGCATCTAACATACACACTGTCTGATTGGATGCTGATCAGAAACTGATCCAATCAGCCTGCCCATAATACATTTACCATGGAAGACATGAATAATCAAATTGGACTCTGTAGACAACACCAAAAATGGCTCACAAGCTTTTGTTTCCAGTTAAAATATGTGGACCACATGGAAGTCAGCATACTAAATACCTACCAGGACATGTAACAAATTCTCCTTATTCTAACTGATTTTGCTTTCTACCAAGACATACAAGTTCTCATTACTCAACTGATTTTACTTGCTACCAAGGCACGTGAAAAGTTCTCATTATTCAACTGATTTTGCCAGTTTGCAAGCTGTGCAACAAGTTCTCATTACTCGAACTGATTTTGCTTGCTTCCAGGACACATAACACATTCTCTTTATTCAAATGATTTTGCTTGCTACCAGGACACATAACACATTCTCTTTATTCAAATGATTTTGCTTACTACCAGGACACATAACACATTCTCTTTATTCAAATGACTTTGCTTGCTACCAGGACACATAACACATTCTCTTTATTCAAATGATTTTGCTTGTTACCAGGACACATAACACATTCTCTTTATTCAAATGATTTTGCTTGCTACCAGGACACAAAACACATTCTTTATTCCAAATGATTTTGCTTGCTACCTGGTTACATAACATGTTCCCATTATTCAACTGATTTTGCTTGCTTCCAGGACACATAACACATTCTCTTTATTACAACTGATTTTGCTTGCTTATGCTTGCTCATTATGAATTGGCTGTTAAATTCATATGTGTTTCTCCATCTCCTTGTTTAGGAAATGAGAACAATTAGACTTTTTCTTAGCTGTCTTGCTCCACTGTTTTTGAATAAACCACCATCATGTGATACTTGCCAGTCAACCCATTTATGCTATGATGGACCCTCATTAATTGCTTTAAATGATCACTCCTTGGCTCTCCACACTACATTATGCTCTAGACTAAATGAACTGAGTCTACATTCATCATTATCTAAATGTAAACAGAAGCATAAAAAGAAATGTTTCGAAGCTGGCCGGCGTAGAACAGGAAGAAGAATTCCAGTTATCTCCCTTATTTCGGCTCAACAATTTAAAAAAAAATTGACCGTAAATTTAGATAATCTAATTCAAATCCCTACTAATTTGTCAACCTTTGTGTCAACCATCCAAGAGATACCTCTGCGTATTGCATTATTCAATGCCAAGTCAGCAGGACCACCTGAAAAACGCACATAGTTAATTTTATCAACGACCAGAATATTGACGTCTTTTTCCTGACAGAAACATGTCTAAAAACATCAGGCGATGAGCCCAAGTGTGTGGATCTAACACCCACTGGTTACTCCATCAAGTCATTCCCCCATAATTCTCGCGGAGGTGAAATTGTAGTCATCACAAAGAACTCCATGATCAAATGTATTAACCACACCACAACATTCAATTTTGACCACACATCATTTGAACTAGTCCAAACCACACACACTAGAGCAAAGGTCAGTCCATCTTTTCTGCCTATACCACCCTCCTCCTAGTAGAAAAAACAAGCTGGCTGACTCTCTCTTTTTGGAGCAGTTTCCGAATCTCCTGGACTATGGAAATTCGATAGGTGGTAACCTGATTATTCTTGGAGATTTAAACTTTCACTTTGACTGTCCCAGAAACCCAAAGACATAAAAACTCCATTAATGTTTTCAACCTCAAACAGTCAGTTAACCAACCCACCCATAAACGTTGGTCACATTTTAGACTGGATTCTTCATAGACCTGAAGATAACATTCTACGGTCCTCCATGGTATCCCATGACCTTGCATCAGATCATCACTGCATTATATGCCATCTTGACGTATCAGTCCCTAACCCTCCACCTTTATCTGCTACTAAGAGAAACCAACGAATGATAAATAGAATCAAATTAATGCACGACATCCAAGCTAACCTAACAACTTGCTTACCTCCTACCACAGAACAACTCGATAACTGCCTGCGTTCATTGCTTGACAAACATGCCCCAGCTACCAAGTGCAGAATATCAATTCAAAAGTGTTCTCCATGGTATAGCAGTGTTAGGGACCAGCTTCTCACTGCTAAAAGAGACCGCCGTAAAGCTGAGAGGCTTTGGCTTTCCACAAGACTCACTATTCATAAGCAAATCTATGAAGCCGCTAAGAAGAATGTCACAAATATAGTCCAAGCTGTGAAATCAGCCCATTACACTCCAGATGCAAAGAGCTCTTCAAAATTACTAACAAGCTAATGTCAAGGAACAAATCTACACCACTTCCAACTACCTTCTCTCCAGTCGACCTTCTGGACATGTTTGCAAATTTCTTCCGTAACAAAGTACAAACCATTTGAGATAAGCTTGACACCACAATTTCAATTGACTCGTCATCACCATACAGATGGGATACAGAATTTGAGCGCCAACCATTAGCAGCATTTGAACCTGTCTCTATGGATTTTGTACGTACAATGCAGATGAAGAGTGGACCAAAGTCAAGTGAACTTGATCCAATTCTAACATAACTGCTGCTTGAGTGCTTTGATCCAGTATTGCCTTCACTAACTGATGTTATTAATACCTCTCTCTCATCCGAGGAATTCCCATCATTTTTCAAAACTGCCATTGTAAAGCCTCTGCTGAAGAAACTAACAATAGACCATAACGATTTAAAGAACTACTGCCCAGTTTCTAATCTCCCATTCATATCAAAAATCTTAGAAAAGGTTGTTCTATCCCAGCTTGTATCTCATCTGAATTCAAACAGTGTTTTTAGCAATGTACAATCTGCATATTGCCCTTGCCACAGTACTGAAACTACTCTTCCAAAAGTAGTTAATGACATTCTCTCTGCGTTGGATAGCGGAAAGATTACAGTCCTCACCCTCACTGATTTGTCTGCAGCATTTGACACAATAGACCATGATATAATACTTCACTGTCTCCAACATGTATTTGGCATTCATGATACAGCCTTACTGTGGTTCAAGTCCTACTTGGTCAACAGGACACAAATTGTATCTGCAAATGGAATACACTCCAGCCCAGTTGATCTATGTTGTGGTGTTCCACAGGGGTCTGTTATTGGACCTGTTCTCTTCGTTCTGTACACTCAGTTGCTCTCAAGTGTCATAGATCATCATCCAGTGTCTCACCAATTGTACAAAGATGACACCCAAATATACAAATCTAGCCACCCAACTGAAGTTGATGTTACCATCCAAGGTGTAGGGAGGTGCATTTCTGATGTGAAATCATGGATGACATGTAACAAGCTGCAGATGAATGAATAATAAATATCAGCAACACCAACATTAAATTCACACAATCAGTATGAAACCTAGGTGTTACTCTGGACAGTTCTCTCACACTGCACCAACATGTCATGAACATATGCAAAGCTGCATATCATTATATGTTTTTTATCTTGTAGGTGTTGTCTAATGTTGTAACGCGCTTAGAGCTTCTAAAGATTAGGCGCTATACAAAGTCCTCATTATTATTATTATTATGATTATTATTATTATTATCAGCATTATGTCCCTAACTTAGATCACCTTTTTCTTTGGAAAAGAATACCCATCACAAATGGCTCATTTAACCCCAAGTTATAACAGACATTTCAGTATGTGCTGCATATAATGATATTTAAGGCTTTATCTACTTTTGTAGAAACAATCAAAACAATTACTTTCTGATGTAATCAAGATATAAATTTTGGGGTTGGTGTATTTTAGTAATATGAACTCTGAGTGGGACTTGATATACAATGCAGTGGTTGGAATTTCCGTCTCTTATTAAATACCATAGTTATTCGAATAAAGCCCTCCCCCCAAATGCCCCACCCCTTTTTCTACAAAGAAAGAAATTCCTACCTTATCAAGACTTATAGATCCATGTATATCCAATTATTTGTCCAAATATATAAACAGTACATGAGTAATCCAACAACTGTTAGAAAAATCTGTAATACACCTCTCTCTCGATAACTCACGCACAATGGAGTCCAAAAACATAGCACTATATTTGAGGGTGCAAGTCACCGAGGGACCTCCAAAAAATAAGTGATCCCATCACGGCTGGACATCGAGAAAACCGTGGCATGGGGCTAGTGGGAGGAAAATGTACTGTTTAATGGCTGGCAACTCATTTTATAATCGCATTGAGAATACCTGTCAATAAAGTACATTTTCTAATGAAGTTGTTTGTTATTCTGTATAAATTATATTTTTTTTCAAGATGCCCAACATCTGAATGATCGCTAACATTATTCCAACTGGTTTCAAACAACGTTCACCTGTATAAACGACATTTGTTTATTACATTACTGCTTTTTGTTGTTGTCAATTAGTCTGGTTTCTTACTTCATTTATCGCCATGAAGTACGAAGCAGGAGTCAACAAAATAGGGACCAGACTAACTTTTGATACACCACAAAAATAAGATTCCTTTTTCCAAAAACTAGATACAATCCATTTGTTAAAAAATTGTCTAAATCGAATCTAAATTTTTGTATTCCTCAGTTAGTAAAATATTCATGAAACTTGCTTCTCCACAATGATCCAATGTGTGATAAAAAGCTTTTTCTTTGACAAAGTATTCATTCAGCTTGGTTGCTTTGCTATCTTTGATCACATTTATGAATGAATAGCTATTTTAGTTATATTAAGTACACAATAATATTTATAATCATGTTTGATTGATAAGTTTGAATGAGTTCAACTGATTTATTACCAGGGTACCTAGATCTTATACATGTAGGATTTGCGTGCCTTCAAACTTCTTTTATTCAACCTCCTCTTTTTGCTACAAAAGATGCAACTAATGTGGCAATACAAAGGAGGTCAGTTTTTAATTCAGTGCAATCTTATAACAAATACTTCCATAAGTCAGGTATCAAAACATGGTTGGCACTTCACTAAGTTCTCAGCTCCCAAAATAGCTGTTATGGTCGATTGATACATTGTTTATTTAAATACAAGAGTGTACATTGCATTTATGATGATTACACTTAAACTGACCTAAAAGAAAGAACTAAAACACAATTCTGCTTGATACAAAATTATTTAAGTGATATTTATTTATTAAAGTAATGCCTCCAGTTTGGTATAAGTGAGATTTTCATTAATCAAATTTTCTTTGAATGTCATTATTTACAGTGTACATGTACTAAGAAGGCCGTTTGGAAAGAACATGTAATAATATATATGACTTCTTATTAAAAGCTGATAATTTCATAATGTTGATTACAATTTCCAGGTCCTACCTACCATTTTCAATAATAAAACAAGCAATACATTAATGTTTCATTTACCCATTTTTGTCGTGATTTTCTTCTGTCGTGATTTTCTTCAAGTCGAATAAAGAGGGCTAATAATTTTTTGTATTTTCTTGTTTCAAAATGTGGGGTCCATGCTTGACCCTGCACTAAAAGCAGGTTTGCAAGTTACCAGGTTATTGAGGGAGTGGTGTACATGACATCACTGAAAAGTGACAGGAAAATTACAGCACTGGATTAGCTGTCACATGTGTGACTGAATATAACTGGCATGCTGCTAATGAAACGGTTGCTTCCTTGTTCTGCATAATTCATGATTATTAGAATTTTCCTTTACTCAAAGCATAAATATCTTAAGAGTTCAAAACAGCTGGCAATATTTTAACCGCCTTAATCAGTGACTACTGTTCATCATGTAATTTAAAATGTCACGTGATGAACAGCAGTCGTCTAATTAAAACCAACAAAGGATTATATATATATATATAAAACATACAATATTTTAAGAGAACAACTTACAGATATGAAGGTAAATACAGAAAATTTGAAGAAAAAAATAAGTTCATCAAAAAATGAAGTGATTGTGAGAGTGACTATATTGGTGAAACATGCAGAGAACAAGGATTTTTTAAAAACATTGAAAAATCGTCAAGGAATGGCTAAATTTGTAATTTATGTGCAATGTCGATGCACAAGTGATTAAATATGCAAGGAATATTCAAATTTGGTGACACCATCAAACTACACTCTTTAACACATTAACCCCTGAAGGCTTTTGTCGTTTTTGCCTGAAATTCGAGTAGGAAACATTTTGAAAGCTATTTCTTAACAGATCTGAAAACACCAAATCCTAGGTGATCTTTCAATAACATACTGCCTAGTTGTGTTAGAAACATCATTTTTTATTGGCTATTTGGCTCGCGCATGAGCAGAAGGGTAAAAGTTGGAGTTCTTTTTTTTTTCCTTCTTTTTTTTTGTGCTAAACAGAGCAATTATTTTTGTATTGAGACCACTCTTTATTCCAAATGCCCATCTTATCCACTTTTTGCAAAGGTTCATCTGTCTGTTTGCAGTTCAGACTGGTTTGCCGTAGATCTGAGACCAAAAATTCTAACATCTGGACACAAAATCGGATCCCGACCAAGGGCCAATTTTGGGTAGAAATAAATCTGGTCCAAAAAGTGAGGTTTTCCCCTCTGTATTTTGTGGAGCAACTAGAAATTCCAGATTATTTGGTATGATTGTAGAGCTACATCTGTCTACCTTTCTATAATACTACCCACTTTAGTGTATCATGCATGACCATGACACTACACAGTTCGGCAGTAGGCTACTACATCCTGCCACGTTAACTCGTCGTTAGGGGTTAATGTGTTAAGGAACACATCAGTAGAGAATCATCAGTAATACATGAACATTGCAGCAATATGGGACATTTCATCATTCCCAATCAAACCAAGGTCTTAACATCTGAGGACAACACATGGAAAAGGAAGGTGAAGGAGGCAAATAAAATAAGACAGTGGAGGCCAACACTAAACAGGGACAAGGAGCTTGAATTACCACCCATCTACACCAGTCTCCTCATATCATATGACCATCAGAACAGCAATCACTGATGAAGGCAGTGTGATATTGTCAAAGAAAATTCTAACTCTAAGATATTTATGCTCCAAGTAAGGGAAAATTCTAATAAACATGGTATATTGCTGGCTTGTTGCTGGGGTCAGATTCTGTTAGTTGACTGTTTTCTGCAGGATTTTTAGGATGATGGAACTAATGTAAATAGTACTCTAACAAACAACCCACTTTGGAAATTACAATGCCCCAATGATGTCTATTACAATAACTAAGGTAATAATTTTGAACACTATTTGTATAATTGGAATAACAGTTCTGTGAAAGAGAAAACTAAAAAAATATTATAACAGCACAAGCCGTTAGCAATTTACAACTTACTATAATCACAATAATTGTGCCAGATGAAGAATTTTAAAACTAAAATACCATTCCAGTTAACAATTGACCTATCGCCAGTTGTCAATCATTCTGCTCGATTGACCAATCAGCGAGCGCTATTATAAACACCTCCAGACCCTGTTTACGTCCGCCATTTTCCTCCGACAAGCTGCTTCTGTCGATATCGACTCGGCTATTGTATATATTTAAAAATTTCGCAACGGTTCGGAGAAGTCGCCCCACTTCGCTTGAAGAATCACCCCAAGGATCATATATAGTAATTCTGAGATATAGCCACATGGTTAAGGCTTTATTTATTGTTGTTTTTCTTCAACTTAATAACTTATTAAATTTATAAAATTTACAATTTTTCAACTTTTCCATTTGATCAACTCCGTTTCTGTACTTAACGAAAAATAAGTGTTATCTGTCCCTTTTGCTCTGCTCTTCAAATCATTAGATGCATTTTAATAATATTTGTAGAGATAGTGTTATCAATATTTTTTATTACATTTACATCCAAAAATGAAACATGCGTACCGTCGGGTGAAAATGATTTAGGCGATCAATCATTTTTTTTCAGTTCTTCAGTTGAATGCTTCCAGATCATAAATATGTCTTCTAAAAATCGTAATTCATATTATTAAATTGAAAATAATTATTTTCCAAGATAAGTTTTTATTATTTTACAAATATCTTTGCTAGATAGTGTGCTATTATTAGGATAGTTAATATGTTATCAAGAAAATATTTGCACGCTTCAATACCATCTGCATGCGGAATGTTGGTATATAGTGATGTTACATCTAATGATACCAGGAATTAAATTATCAGATAGATGTGGAATAGACTTCGACTTTTTAATGAAAGTAGTTGTATCTTTAATGTATGAAGGAAGTAATTTCATTAAAGGTTGTAAAACACTATCAATAACTTTGGATAGGTTTTCAGTATATGAATTATAACCTGATATAATGGGTGGTCCTGGAAAATTTAAAGGTAAATTATGGTCAGGATTTTTAGGAGTTTTGGGTAATATATAGAATTGAGGTGTACGTATGTGAAGAGGGAAATTATCAAATTCCTCACATACGGAATTATTATTTTTGAGTTGTACGTATGTATAGAGGGAAAGTATCAAATTCCTCATATACGGAATTATTATTTTTGAGGTGTACGTACGTTAAGAGGGAAAGTATCAAATTCCTCACATACGGAATTATTACTTTTAGCGATCTCATTAATGCAGGTTGAAATTTTTTATTTAATTTCTAATTGATGTTCAACTTCTTTAACATAATCATCTTGATTCACAATAATAATAGTGTTTGACTTATCATCCTTTTTAATCACTATACTGTTGTCATTCATTTGATTATATACAGACTTAATTTCTTCCTTATAAATATTACTATGATATTGCTTTAATTTAGTTAATATCTCTTTTGTGATCGCATATATATATATATATATATACAAAGAGTTCTCCGCATACCGACGTAACTTAGAGAAGTGCAAGCAATGGATAAATGCTCTCGCTTTCTGTCTCTGTCTCAATGTTGTTTCATATGGCAAATATTGCTCACCAATATCGTCTGGTATATCTTTAATTGTTATCACGCCCGCCATTTTCACAGAATGTTTGTCGGAGGTTAAGACGTCAAGTCACGTGTTCGGTAGGTGGAGCAATATACCTTCTGGCGTAAGGTCAATTGATATGGTACCCTTATATTACAAACATACCATTCTCTTTATAAAACAAGCGATTCTCTTTATGTATTGGATAATCTTCAACTTGTTCAAATCTGATAAATATTAATTATCCAAACAGCTATTACTTTATGAACAGTTAGTAATAGAGTACTCTTTCCCATACTTTTCCATATCATGATGCTTACTTGAAAAGATATATTTCATTAACAGTAGCACAAGAACATGTACACAAACCTATACAATTTTTTTATGATTTTTAATTGCTTGGATTTTTAAAAAAGCAAAAAAATCAATTTACACAAATTAAACATCAAATATTTCACAAGCACACATTTCTGTAAAGGTATACTTACGGCAATTTTCCTCATCTGACCCATCATAACAATCGTACTGCCCATCACACCTATACCTGCCATCCACACACTCCCCATTACTACACTTAAACTGGTCTGCTGTGCATGCTGTAGGTGGAGCCTCAGTAGCAACTGCAGATAGAAATGAAAACATTGTGAATGTAGATGGCTAGGAAGGCTCTCATGTTGATATACTAAACAGGGTCCAAAGAATGAATGTTTTGGGGAGGTAGGATGAGGTAAGTGATCATAAGCAATACCAATAATGCTCTGAATAAACTGGTAACAAGTAACATCTTTTATTCATCTCTTAATACAAAATTAATAACATTCATGAATATTTTGTTGCAAAAATTTCACTACCTTTAGAAAAAGTTTTGAATGGTAATGATTCCACTTATTTGAAGACAACAAAGGTGACCAACTAGTGTCTAAGTCATTTCCTCTAAAGATTACAAAACGAGTTATATCCCTTGATAGATACTACTATTAGAAAAACATACCTAATATCAGTAACAAAAGTAGAAATGAGATGTCTTTGGTTTAGAAGATTGGAATTTCTCCAAACCCAAAACTCAGTTAACCTGATGTGAATTAAAAAAAAGATATTTTATGATCTAGTCTGCATCAAAAGTCTCCCCACTGAATGACTTGTCAGCTTGTAAAACATAAGCACCCAGTGTACATCTATCTCATGATCTTGTTGATACGTAAGTAAAAAGACCAATGACATGTCATTCACAAACAGAGATAATAGAATCTTCCATTTGAAAATGATGCTACATAACTTGCCTCTCCACATATTCATGACGAGAACTGCACAAATCTACATGAAATTATAAATTATAAATTTTTTATAATTATGGGAGCCATACTGGATATCTGATTGGCACAATTTTCATTTAGGATGAACTAATTGTCATAAAAGTCATGTGGTTAAATTCTAAATCAATAAGGTCATCAGTTTTAGAGAAGTGAGTTATAACAAGATCTTCAAGATGTCTGCAATGGAGGCTATATTTTAAATCAGACAGGCACCATTTTCATCCAGAACCAACTAGATATCATAATCTGTCTTCCGGTGAAAACCCCATGTCAATATCACTTTCCAGTTAAGAAGAGTAGTGATAAGATTTTTAAGATGGATGCAGAGGCAGCCATACCGATGTCCAAGTGGAAACACTTTCTTTAGGAGAAACCAGATATTAAAGAAGACTTCTGATGAGAACCCCAATCTGATATGATTTTTCCCATCAGAAGAAGTTGTAATAACAAGTTTTAAAATGGTTACAGTAGTGGCCATACTAGAATAGAGATTGGCACTATTTTCATTTAAAACCAGCTAGATGGCATAAGAAGTCTTTATGTGAAACCTTGATACTGATATGACCATCCATTCAGGAACAGCAAGAAATAGATTCACATAGGACCCATTATACCTGGGGATGAAATGCTGACTCTAGCTAAAGAATACCTATGCTTCTCAACTCTTAGATTCGGTCATCTTGATAAATTTTGGCAATAATAATAAACAGTAATTATCAAAGTGACAAAACATGACATCTAAGGTATACAACGCAGTAAAGATAATCACATTTCTTACAACTCTGTATGGATTCAAGTTAGGTATTTTACTGGATTGTTGGAACAAATGTCAATTTGTTTTGTTCAATTTAGAAATCAACAAATATTCCTGAGACTGCTATCTGTAAACCTGATTATGTGTGATTATGTGTCCATTCACCAGTGGTGCAGTCTACAATTTTGCACTAATATGCTTGCTGTGAAATGCATGAAATGGATGACCATCTTCAAGGGGTACTTTTGAACACATACTCATTGGTGCCAAAATAATCTGGCCATAAAAAGTAGGTGCCTGCAGGTCAGATGAGCCATTCAAGAAAGGGGCCACTGCTGAGAGACATGTCTATCACTTGCACAAAATGTCACCAATGGGCCTCCTATCATTAGCAACAATCATGAAGATTTTAATAAACCAAGATATGATTGAGATATCACAAAACCATTAACAGTCTGAGTGAACAAAACTAGGAAACAGCAGTAATAAAATCTGAGTCTAAACCATCTGCAAAATGGCAAGACACACATTACATAACAGTCAATACAGCAGATTGTTAATATTGGGAAATGTGGTACAATGTATCATTGCCACTGGCAACAATGGCCATATTGGAAGCATTGAACTTCTTACCTGGCACATTTGCATAATCCATCACTGCCTGAATTCCAAACACAGCTGTGCTTTCTGAGTGAACAAAGTTGTTGATGGAAAATGGAACTTCTTGCTTGAGATCTGCATCGTACATATTTATGTAATATGTTTGATATAATTCTGCTGCCAAAACCACATTATCTTGCTGTGTAGCCTTGGATACAACATTTTCCCTCGTGGTGTTAGGATAGAAGATGCCAATAAAATCTCCAGCTCTGGCAAGAATTGGTATAACTACAGTAACATTCTGAACACCAACCCTTCCTGCTGGTAATTCTGTTTTGTCCACTAGCATGAATTCTGTATCAGACACTTGTCTAAATATACCAGCATAAGCTACTCCACTTGGCTTAATTCTATAATAGGTCCAGCCTCTTACAAAACCATCACATGGAAATACATTGTTTATCATCAAATTTGCTCCATTCTCTCCTGCACCAGGGAATAATTCAGGTTTTCTGCCAACGAATGGGCTGCACTTAAACTCATCTGAAAAACAAATCAGCTGCAAGACTTCAACAAGAGTCCCTCAATGGTCTTTTGGTTAAACCCCAATTCTGATTTGTCTATCCTGAATGAGAAATTATAACAATATATTTTAAGATGGATGCTCTGCTCACTGAAAAAAATTCCATGAATTTCTTTTTAACTGTGGAGTGTTGAAACGATCGCTGATATGCTCGAGCAGCCAGATTTGCAAATTCGCCACTGTGGCAGCTATAGCAGATGAAAGATTCGAACTATTTCATTTGAAACAAACTATACAAATTAGAATACTTTTGGTGTTTTGGTGAAAACCTATGTTGATACGACTTTCCATTCAGGAAAATTTGAGAAGGGTTTTCAATGTGTTTTGTGGCAGCTAAATTTGAGGTCAGATTGACAAGAGTTTCATTCATGACCAATTAGATATCATAATAAGTCTCCTGGTGGAAACCCCATGGTGGACATGCTGGATGTCAGATCAGCATGATTTTCATCAAGTACCAACAAGACCACATAAAAAAAGCCTCTTGGTGAAAACCACATGCCAATATGAATTTCTGTTCAGGAGGACTAGCTATAACAAGATTTTCATCATAGCTGTTGTGGTGGCCATATTGGAAATCTGAGTGGCAGAGTTTTTATCTAAAACTAGCTAGACAACACAGAAATCCCATGCTGGTATGACTTTCTGTTCAGAACAAGTGAGAAAAGCAAAATTTGCAAGATGGCTGCTGTGGTGGCCATACTGAATGTCAAATCAACACTAGTTAGGCCTAACTAGGTATCATTGGAAGTCTTCTGATGTAAACCCAATGCTGGTAAGACTTTCCATCAGGCACAAAAAGTGAAACAATTTTCAAGATGACCATTGCAACAGTAATATTGGATATTAATCTGGCATATTTTCTTTTTAACACCAACTAGACTCCATAAGAAATTTTCCAGTGAAAACCATTGCTAATATGACTTTCTGAACAAGAGAAGTAAAGATAAGATTTTCAAAAGGGATGCTTTGGTGGCTATACAGGGTGTCAGATCAGTGCAATTTAGAACAAATCAGACATCATATTAAGTCCTCTGGTGAAAACCCCATGCCAATATGAATTTAAATAATGCTTTAGTGCAAACCCCATTTTGATAAGAAGAGAAGCAATGACAACAAGATCTTCAAGTTGGCCATTTTGGTGGCCATACTGGAAGTTTCATTTTGGTCCAATAAGATATCATAACAAGTCTTCTGGTCAAAATTCCATGCTGATACAAATTTCTGTTCAGGAGTAGTACCGGTAGTATACACTGATTTTTATGATAGCTGCTATGGTGGTAATACTGAACACCCATTTTTGTTTTGGGAAAGCATCAAAAGTCTTTCAATGAAAAAATGATCATGATAAGACATCCATTCAGGAGGCGTAACTATAACAAGATTTTCAATCTTACTGAATGTCTGAACAGTACCCTCTTCATTTAGGACCAATTAGACATCGTAAGAAATCTTCACATCATATGAAATCTTCTGATGAAAATCCCATGTTGATATGAATTTCCACTCACAAGTTGAAGTAATAAGATTTTCATGATTTATGCCATGGCAGCCATACTGGACTTTGCATCACCCCAATTTTCATTTACGGCATACTAGAAATCATAACAAGTCTTTTGGTTAAACCCCAATTCTGATATGTCTATCCTGAATGAGAAATTATAACAATATATTTTAAGATGGCTACCGTTGAGACCATATTGGATATCTGAGAGGAACCATTTTCATTTAAAACCAACTACACATTATTAAGATATCTTCTAGTGAAAACTTCATGTCAACAGGAATTTCCATTCTTTAGTAGCAATAACAAAATTTTAAAGATGGTCACCATGGCAGCCTTACTGGATGTCTGAGCAGCACCATTTTTGTGTAGGACCAACGAGACCTAGGGATGAATGTGTGTGTAAAGTTTCAAGGCAACTTTTCAAGTAGTTTAGAAGAAATACCAATTAGAAATTTGTGCTAATGGATGAATTGATGATGCAATGATGATCAAATGGTTGGAATTTTCATCTAGTACTATCTGCATTATTGATCATAACAATGTCCCTAAACTGATATGACCAAACATTCAGGAGAAGTTGTCATAAGAAGATTTTCAATCAGGACCAGCCAGAGATCATAAGAAGTCTTCTGGTAAAAACCTAATGTCAAAAGATTTTCAGCTCAGAAGGAGACACTATTACCTGATTTTCAAGATGGCTGCTGTTGTGGTTATATTGAATGTCTGAGCAGCACCATTTTCAGTTAGGACCAACTAGACCACAAAATAAATGTGTGTGCAAAGTTTCATGGCAATCCTCCAAGCAGCTTAGGAGGATTAGTGAAAACTAATGGACAATAAACAACAAGCCATCTCATAAACTCTCCTGGTGTACAAGTTTGTTACCTCCAATCTGTCACACTTTAGAAATTAACTTTAACTCAAACTATTGCTGCATAAGCAAATTTTAGATGGCACTTATCCAAGCATAAAATTTTGACAAAATATGTCATTTTACTGCCAAAATTTTGTGCATTTGTGTTTTTCAGATTTTTTTAAAAGTAGGTTTAATTTCAGCCATATCACTATGATGTCTGCAGTTTGGCAATTTTTATAATAATGTCTAACACTGGGGCATCATGCCACAGACACACAACATCATGTCCCACCCAGTCATATTATCCTGACACCAGGCCAAGCAGCCCTAACAATAATCTCCCAATTCTAAGCACCAAGTGAGGCAGCTACTAGTACCAATTTTATAAGTCTTTGGTATGACTCAACTGGGGTTCAAACCCACAACCTTCCACATCCAAGGTGAATGCTCTATCCACAAAGGCCACTGGAGCATGCCGTTCATCTGAGAACAAAGCACATCACATTTGCTGTTGTGCTAGAATTTATTTTAAGACAAATGTATGAATGGTCACAAAATAAGCTTGTATGACAGACTCCATGGCTCAGATGTTGGACTAGCAATTGCCCTTATCTGCTTCAGCTTGCCAGAATAGAGAAGTTGGCATTTTCTTGCCACAAATTGTCACCTACACTATCCCACGCACCCTTTTCCCCACTTAAACACATGGACATTCTGCCCAAAGTTATGAATCTTGCATGGCTTTTAGTTAGTAATTTAATACTGATGCAAAATAAACCATTGTGCTAGTTCACTAAACTTAACTCTGGTGCAATCAAATATGCACAGTTACAATTGCATATGTGAAACTCAAAGGAATGGATAGAATCCCAAGCTTCAACAAGTCCAAAACAAAGCACTATCATTAAAGTAATTCTGAGACTCAAAACTAAGGCAAAATTTCTTTTAAAATTTCATATTTTGCCTTTCTGAATATAGTGGGATGAGACAATTTGCTTTTGATGAATATTGGTTACCTATCCTTGGATCAGTTCTTTATAAAGTTACCTTCTAATGCTATTAACAAAATTATGTAGCACATGTTTCTATTTTATTTACAAAAGTATTTTCTTTTTATACATTTTCATAAAGTATGGTGAATATTTTGTGACTTTTTTTTTATTCTTTAAATTGCAAAGCCAGAAAACTTATTTTGCAATTAAAAATTCAAACTATTGCCTCACTTCTACCAACCTCCAAATCAGTTTAACCTATTTAGATAAGAAAAAGAAGTTAAACTGCTAAAATTTCTTAGCTTGACCCCTGATCAAATCAAGGGCCTTACCACAGTACAATCTAGACTCTATAATGATACAGAATAGGTAATAAGGGAAAGTAAAACAAATTAAACCTTGCAAACTGTGGTCAATCTGTTGCTTTCCCAGAATTTATAGCAAATAAAATTTTATTTAAAAAGTAAATTCTATTTACCAAAAAAGCATTTTACTAAATTTATCTGATACTGTACTGAAGATCAGTCATTGGGAAAACTTGTTCTGCCAATATGCCAAGTTGGCTGTATTCAAACATTTATTGAAACTAATATATCAAAATTTACAGCAGTTGGAAGAATCCTAATTCTCAGAAAAATTTAAAACAAAGCATGTCAAGATCATCATCTGCAGTCACTGCCATGAACCTGAATCCCCTCCATATAAAGATAGTATTATGCGTCTGTGTACTTGACAACAGCATGAGATTCTTGTTAATCAGCCACATTCATAATGGACAGGGAATCTAAAATGTAACTTTGCACTATGAATATATATGAACATGGGAAACAAACTCTTTTCTTCTCTTTTATAGACTATATATATCACTCATCAGTAGCAGTGACAGGAATTTACAGAAAGGGGTATAATGCCACAGAAATTATACCCAATTACTCAAGTCACAGAAAAATATGCTATGTCCCCATAGGGTGGTACACCCTCATCAAAATATGCAGAACTACCTAATGGAAGTCCTCCAATATTATTTCAGAAAAGAACAACATTGTCTCTTCTTCATCTAAAAGCAAAATTACTTTTTAATTGAAAAAAAACATTGTTGATACAAAAATCTCTCAACCAAATTGATGGAATTTTCAGTTGCTTTTCATTGGCTTGTTCTAATAATTTAAATTAACTTGTCCACTTTTAAAGTTGAGTACTGAAGCCATTTTTCTTTATGTCGAGTCTATCTTCAAAATTTTATAATAAAGTGTGGAAAGTTTGTCTTGAAAGATAAACATGGCAACATATATACAAAAAAGGGACTGTCAACATGTTATAGTCATTACTAGTTTTCCAATTTAATGTATACTTTGTCAAAACAATGTATTGTATCTTCCAAGCTAAGTCCAATCTCTATATTTTACTTCTTCTGGAAGGTCTATTACATCATTAAATTTTTCAACCAGATTATTTAATTCCTGGTTCTTTTCTTTACATCTATTCCCAAAACAGGTTGACTGAATTGTAAATATTAATTACATTTTTGCCTTGCCACTGAGGACATCATCTTAAATGTGATAGCTTAGGAAGGAAATCTGGCCCAAATAGAAGTTTTAATACTTTGGGAGGGGAAGTGAGTATAAATACGGATTTGGAAAACAAATTATTCATTCCTGCTTTATATCAGTCTCTGGGAATCAATTGGTCAGAATTTACAGCTGCACTGCAGTTTAAGAAGAATAATTTACTGGAATGTCTGAAGTGCTCATTGATTTTAACTAATACCTAACTTTGGATTTTTTGTGAACCATTCAAAGACATTCTGAAAGAACCATTCAAAGACATTCTGGATTGCATCATTATAGTATATCAGGACAATCAAGACTACCAGAATTCATTCAGAACATTCAATATTTGCTTTACTTGTAATAAGACATTTAAGATTATTTGGAATTTAATTCACAAAACCTTAAGTAAACTGTCATTACTTAATTGTTGGTTTTGCTTCTTTCTATTATATATTTTAAGACCTAGGTCAAAATTAAACATTTAACAGTAATAAGTCAAATATTAGCAAAATTCAATGCCTTTTAAAGGGCCATCAAACAAAATTGAAAAGAACTTCAAGGGGTTTTACTACTTTTACTATTTTTCAAGGGTTTATTAAGAACAGATGTAAAATTCAAGTATTCTTCCAAGATTTGTGTGAACCAAAAGTTAAACTGCTATAGAAAAATATGTACAAGCCTTTCCACATAAGATTTAGTTTTTATCTTTACAGCATCTTACAAATGTCTCTGTCCACTCCTCCATACCCTCCCCCACCATGGGCTCATGGATATAGAAAAAGCCAAATGCATTCTCCTGCATGTTGTAAAAGGCATCCAGTGGAAGCAGAAGCCATCATGGCTCAGCAGTTAGTATGCCAGACTCAAACAAATGGGATAGGGGATTGAATCTTTCCATACAATCAGCCTACTCAGCTACTGTTGTGTCTTTGGGCAAGGCACTTGGCTCCAATTGCCTCAGATAACAAATCTGTGTTGCTGTACAATAAAACACCAAACTAATCTTGTTCAATCCATACATTGAAATGACCAAAAATTTACTTTTAGAAAATGTACAGATAAGGCATAATGAACATCACTTAGTAACCAAAGAGATAATCTTTGTGTATTTTTTGTCTGAAGTCACTCTTCTGTGTTACATTTACATTCATATCAATAAAAAATCCAAGCCAGCCTAACTACCCATGTTTCTGGTTACCTTTAGTATCAGAGCCAATAACAAGTGTCCAAGATGTGTGATGTTCTGCCACTAAAAAAAGGCCAGGGCCTGCATGTCCAGACCATAATTTATGTACTCCTCCTGTACAATATGCGACCTTGATCACAAAATCAAAACGTCTGCATCATAATGATCCATCCAAAGCATGAACATCAAGGAGTTTAGGAAATAAAAACAAATGAAAAACTTTAACTAAAACATTAATACATATTACTATCATTATGACCTTGACACCAATGTCAAAGGGGTGAGCAAGCACCCTGCAGAATGGTCTTAGCTTCAAAATGATTCATATCCATGTATGAACAAAATCTGGAAATATCAGCAACTGAACAAAAAACAACACAAACATCATACTGTGACCATGACCACATGGTCAAAAGTGAATATGGCACACTGCATTATCTAAGCTTCATAAAGATTCATCCCATGTATAAACAAAATCCATCATGTGGTTTTGGAAATATAAGCCAAGAATTTTTTTTAAACAAAACTTAATGCACATTATTTTTAAAACTGCAATCTTTACCCCAAGGTCAAGCAAGTATGATGCAGAATTAATTGTCTAAGGTTCATAACGATTGATTCCAAGTATTATGCAAGACTTAGGAAATATATTCTGATGATAAAAAAGTTGCTGGTATATCTTGCTTCCCATATATTTGGGCTGGACAAAAAGTAGTGCCTTGAGCAACATACTAGAAAAACTTTCATGTGATTGATATCTTGCTCTCATCTGCAATGAAAACAATTGTAGTTTTGCAGCTGTTAATTTTATCTTTTCTTCTATATAATATATGGCAAATTTATTTTTATACTGAAAACATGACCAGGTTTGAAAAGGGCACTTGAGTTATCAAATATTTTGGTGCAAAAGTAAAAAACTAACAATGTATGAAACATCCCTGTTATTAACTATTTGCCTGAATGAAAAAAACATACCTCTAATTGGCCTGAAGGTAAATCCTGCAGGACTAACACGGAATTGTCCTATCTGACCATTAGCAAGAGCTTCCTCCAATAGTTGTCGAACCTGTGCCTCTGTAACTGTACCATCTGTTTGTATGTCAAATGTCACTATTAATGATCCTTGCCTGCAAAGATATAAAGATATATCAATACTGAGGAAAAAAATTAAATACTGTACAGCAATCATTAGCAATAAACCTGTATGAAAGCAAGTGTATTGTATATCTCAAACAAAATCATGCAGTGAGTCCATTACATAAATCAAGATCCTCACTATCACAAGTTTACAGAGAATAAAAAATGTTGTATTTTCTCTGGATGCCCAAAGTACACAAACATAAAAATGTATAAATTACCCTTCTATAAGGAACAGTTTCTTAATTAAAGCTTCGTTCCCTTTCAAAAAGTTGGAAATTTGATCAACTAGCATCATATGTTAAGATGATTTTGTAGCTCTTTAGTAAAATCAATTTTTCAAAAAATGTAAACCTGAATTGTGAACTGAGAAATCCACAATAGGGACCTGCATTTTAGGGAACATGTGATAGCATGTATAATGGACAGGAGTGATTTCCAGGACAATGTTTGTCAGGTAATCATATCACAATGTAAACAATATCCATCAGAAGAAAGCTCAATTTTTCCAGCTAATCAAAGCTATTCTAAATGTAAAAGTAACATAATTCTACTTCTTATGACCCTGACCTGTTGACCTCATTGTGTTATGCATAAAGTAAAAAATCTCATTCCAACGAATCAGAAGTTTAAACTTTTTTTATCCTTCATACAATAAGCACAGCACATTCCCCATGATGAAACCTGTTTGTTATGTATATTTAATTTGCACTGGGTTTTTTTAATTCATTATATGCTATGGATAATTATATTTTGGACTTGATCTTGTCTAAAATAAAGTTTGTTTTTTACATGACCTGAATCATTTATTTAGGTTTTGTAAATAACATGTTTATCTCAGTCTGAATCTAGAACAGTGCAAATTCTCCATGAAATGCTAGGTCTACCTGTTATTTACCACATTTTATATTGTAATTTTACTAACAGACCTTCTAGTATAACTAATGTAACTTTCCATTAGACAAAACTTTTTTTTAGAAAATGATAATTTTGACCCGAGACCAAGTATATGACTATATAATCTTGTTTATCTAGAAATTTATTCCTTTGTTCTGCAAGATCTGAGCAGAATCAGTTGTACTATTGTTGTGTCTATTATTTAATTTTGGGCTGGAATTGATTTATTAAAATTATTTAATTCATGTTATTCTTCTCTGAAATACAAAGTGCTCAAAAATAACATTCTTGGAAATCAAGACTTGGATTTATAGTAAAATTCAAATAAGGATACATTCTTGGATTGTATTATTGTGATTTAACAAAAGGCTGTTGGCACATCACTATGACATGGCCATCACAGAGATATCAACACTTCCAGCATTCGATTTATTTTGGAATACCACTAAAGTTTATTCTGAACTTTAATCATTAGAACTTGTGGTAGAAATTCTAGGAATATTTGGAATTTAATTTGAAATAATGCAATATGTTCTTTTTTTATTTATCACTGTGTATTCTAGGGAAATAAATTATTTGTTGAATTTTACGAAACTTACTGGTTTTTGCTCTTTTCATTCTTTAAGAACATAGAGGTGTAATATATTTAACACACAAGTGAGTAGCAGAGTATATGGGTTAATGAGCGAATTCTAATATATATATATATATATATATAATAACCTTTTGATTGACAGTTACTTCTGCCTAAAGGAAGCAACCTATGTAACCTGCATGTATACATATTTCTCTCCACTTTTCTGTCAGTTTCAGATGGGAGTGGGTGAGAACATAAGCTATTTACAATTATCAGAAATCAGAGAACATATGATTATTATAGTCTGTGTGTGCATATTATGATTACAAACTAGGAATACCTTGAAGATGATGTTTAACAAGCTTGATTCTTCTCTGGCCACAGTTGTAAAACTGTATTATTTTCTTTTAAGTTCTTCAATACTGTTTGAATTCCTTGGTGGAGATGAGCAACAAAAGCATTTGTTTTCGTATTACATTATTTTTCCAACCAGCAAGACAAATTATACAGGTCAGAAATCAGAATACACAAGTTTCTACCAAACATGCACAGATTTATTCATCAAATAATAACTTCAAACAAGGAACATATTCTATGCAATTGAGACAATACCTCCATGCCTTCACAAGACCTCACTTGCATTTATCAGATAATTCCATCCATCTCTTTTCCGGTTTCAGGTCTCTCAAATTTGCAGACCCCCAGTACCTTAGACAATTTGTTTAATGAGAAAAGTACTTTTACTGATCTTGGAGCCAGCTTCACCTTTCAGCAGAAAAACTCAAAATGACTAATATTGCAAGGGAGACTACTTTAAAACCATGAATTTCATCTGGGAAACAAACGCCCTCATTAGCTTAGCCAATCAAGATTAATTTCTCTAACCTCAAAAAAAATGTTATCACTCCCATCGAAGTCAGAATAATCCCCTTAGACCACCATTATTAATAACTATTCTGGAAAATATAATTTTTATGACACCTGTTTTAAATGGCCCAAGATTTCCCAAAAGTTTTATTCTGTTTTGTCACAACTCTATCGCTGTAAGCTATATTATGTTACAATAACATATATGTCAAACTGTTATTGAACGGACCATACTTAAAATTCAATTCATGCTCCAAACAAAGCTAATCTCATCCCTTGCAGTCAACAATTTATTGCAAGTCTAGCCCATAAGTCAAACTTGAAGTTCATATGTCACGCTGACCAAAACAGAAAGTACTGCAAAGTTATCTACAAAATTTTCCACCATTACACACATTATCTAAGATCCAACAAGTTATAGCTAAACAAAAAAATGTTTAATGTCCAGCATCAGATTTTTAATATGAAGAACATTTTAAATTCTGGGATAGTAGACTGCATGTCCTTTTCATGGTTTTATTAAGTTGTATGTTTGTATATAAATTTGTTCCAGATGATTTCACAACAGTTACAGTTATCCTGCAACAGAACATATTACCACTCCGGTGGTCTAGTGGTTAAAGCATCTGCCTCGGATATGGGAGGTCGTGGGTTCGATCCCCGGCCGAGTCATACCAAAGACTTACAAAATTGGTATTAACAGCTGTCTCACTTGGCGCCCAACATTATGAGGTTAGTGTTAGGACTGGTCGGTCTGGTGTCAAGATAATGCGACTGGGTGGGACATCATGCTACATGTCTGCAGCATCATGCCTCAGTGCTAGACATCACTATAAACTGTCACACTGCAGATATCATAGGCATATGACTTAATTTTTTTAAAGCTACGTTAAAAATTGCAAATCACCCACACACACACAGAACATATTGCAGACCCAACACACTGAATATGTAATACATTGTACATAAATAATTCTGTTCTTAAATTATATCAAAATTACCATTGGTGGCCAAAATTTTCAAAACAAGTTGGCAAATGAAGGGGCAATGAAGAAGCTGAATAAATTTTTGAAAAATGTAAGGTGGACGTGTCATCAAACATTTACTTATCATCAAATAAATATGGTGTGTGTGTGTGTGTGTGTGAGTGAGTGTGTGTGTGTGTTTTGAACACAAAATGTGTGTTTGTAATAGGCCTGTTTGATAAGGGTTGTTACATCCCTTGACTTATTAATTCCCCTAATTTACCCATGAAGCAACACTCTTCCGGCAAGCAAATCTATATGATGCAATGGAGGCCAACAACGTACAGAATTAAAGCCATCCAACAGTATATAATGTGTGTGTGTATCTTATTAATCACGTGTTCAACTGATATCAATTTATAAGGTTCTCATCAGTCTAAATCGATCTATGCCAATAAAAATGTGTTAAAATGCAAAAGATTTTTTTAAAAATCAGTATCGCATGCAAATTTACCAATTTTCATATCCTTGCAACGTGCCTCTACCCATGCTGTTTTGCAATGGTACCACATATTTTGATACTAATACAATAGATGTGAAGCATAGAGTCCAAGCTATACAACAGTATATAATATGTGTATGTATCTTATTAAGTACATCATCATTTGTCTGTCCATGTGCCAAATGCATTCATAAACAAACATTATTTGTCTAGGCAGAAAAGTCATACCAATCACAAACAACCACCGATTTGGACAAATTTGATATCAATTGATAAGTTTCTCATCACTCTAAAGCCATCTGTGCCAACAGAAATTTGTACAAATACAAAATAAAAAAGTTTGTATTTTTTATTCAGTATCGCTTGTGAATTTACAGATTTTCATATCAAGTCTATGTACATCTACCCATGCTGTTTTGTGATGGTACCACATATTTTGATGCTAATACTACAGATGTGAAGCAAAGAATTCAAGCTATACAACAGTCTATAATATGTGTAGGTATCTTATTAAGTATATCTTCATTTGTCTGTCCGTGTGCCTAACGCCTTCCCATACGAACACTACCAATCTTCATTTCCTTGATACATGTGTCTGTCCATGCCATTCTGGAATAGTGCCATGTATCTCAATGCTAATACTATGGATGTGAAGCATAAAATTAAAACCATACAATAGTATATAATATGTGTATGTATCTTATTAAGTACGTCTTCATTTGTCTGTCTGTGTGCCTAATGCCTACCTATTCAAACGTTTTCCATAGAGGCAAATAAGTCATACCAATCGCATAAAATCACTGATTTTGACAAATTTTATATCAATTTATATGGTTCTCATCACTCTAAATCAATTTGTACCAATAGAAATGTGTAAAAATGCAAAATAAAAAAGTAGGCATTTTTTATTCAGTATCGCCTAGGATTAACAACTTTACCAATCTACTTATCCATGCTATGTGCCTCTACCCTTGCCTTTTTGTGATGGTGCCACATATTTTGATGCTAATACTATAGATCTGAAGCATAGAATTAAATCTATCCAACAGTATATAATATGTGCATCTATCTTATTAAGTACGTCTTTATTTGTCTGTATATGCAACTGACCCCATTCCTATACAAATGTTTTCTGTATAGGCAAATAAGTCATACTAATCATGTACAACCACCGATTATGACAAATTTAATATCAATTTATATGTTCCTCATCACTCTAGATCAATCTATTCCAACAGAAACGTGTAAAACTGCAAAGTTAAAAAAGTTTGTATTTTTTACTCAGTATCGTGACTAGTTTTAAATTGATGCATCCAAAACAGGAGTATTGATCGCCAGAAATAGGGGTTGTAAATTCATGCACACTGTTCTGATTTCAATGTACCAAAGAGCTCTTCAAGGGAGCCTATTGTCAGGGGCGGTAACAACCCTTATTGAACAGGCCTATAGTGAAATTTCTCAAATAATACTGATTACCTAACTTTCCACTTCTTCTTATGAGCATACACAAGTTAGAGTGAACTATTTCAAGTGCTTTCCTAACAGTAATTATTTCTGCTAGCTGACATACATTGTGACTACATAGGAGTTGTCTAGACAAATATGTGTCCATATCTGTTTTCTTGAGTGGCACTTGAGAAAAACGAGGACAGACAGTGATAGCCAAGATAGACTAGATGACTCGACAATGACAGACAGTGATAGTTTTATCAGAAACAATCCTTTGATTTTTAAATGAAGTAACATCTGTGGCCACCTTCTGTCTATTGAGATTTCCAAATAATCTCAAGATATCTGTATTCTTCACATGAAATTTAATATCAAAAGGAATAAATGACTACAATCTAAGGAAATTATCAAATATTGCTGTCTGCACTAAATACAGCCTGGCTTATATGATCTGACCCAAATTAACCACCCCATTCACTTCAAGAAAATAGTTTAATAATAAACAAGAAAATTCAATGGAGGTTAATTCAAATTTGATCCATCAAAGATAATATGTTTATGATGACAATGATTTTAGTTGGAACAATCTGCAGAAGAGCACACACTGTAATACCATCACATAATGGAATAATCTACAAAAGGGCACGAACACTGATTTACCACCACATAATGGAATAATCTACAAAAAGGCACAAACCCTGATTTACCACCACATAATGGAATAGTCTGCAAAAGACCACAGGCCTTGATTTCCCACCATATAATGAAAAGTAAATCTGTATCTTTGCTGTTTATTCTACTTGAGATTCATGGGTCAAGAACCCTGCCCACACATACACCTGTTGTGTTCACCATAATTATCAAATGTGTACAGTTACCAATAAATGAAACAATGCCATTTAATCAAGATGATTAGAAACTCGCCTTTCCCCCCATTTAACAACAAGCTTATTGATCATGCTGTGCATCACTTGTGATTATTTCATTTGCTGTACATCATTTATATCTGGGGTCTCAAGTACACAGCATGTGGGCCACATGTGGCCTGCCAAGCCATATCCTGTGGCCCACAAAATGACTGGCTTCACAAGGCGTCATGAGAGATAACAAAGGCAGTGCAGCCATCAAAAATGCCCTCATGCAGCCCTCAAGGTGGTTTGAGTTTGAGACCCCTGCTTTACATCTTATGGCAGTATTCAGTTTGTAAGACATATCTTTGTTCAATATATCTGACATCATTCAGCTTGCAAAATATGTCTTTGTTCAATATATCTGACAGTATTCTGCAAGTAAGACATGTCTTTGTTCAATATGTTTGACAGTATTCTGTAAGTAAGACATGTCTTTGTTCAATATATCTGACAGTATTCTGTAAGTAAGACATGTCTTTGTTCAATATATCTGACAGTATTCTGCAAGTAAGACATGTCTTTGTTCAATATGTCTGACAGTATTCTGCAAGTAAGACATGTCTTTGTTCAATATGTCTGACAGTATTCTGCAAGTAAGACATGTCTTTGTTCAATATGTCTGACAGTATTGTTTGTAAGATGTCTTTGTTCAATATATCTGATAGTATTCAGTTTGTAAGACGTTTTTGTTCATATGATGCTGTTCAGTTTGTAAAACGTGTTTTGTCTGTTACACAGTATTCAGCTTGTAAGACAAGTCTTCATTCTGTATATTTCAGGGATAGTTAAGTGGAGATTTTCAAAACAGCAAGCATGACAGCCATGTTTTTATTTAGGACTAATTAAATTTCATACAAAATTTTCTGGTGAAACTCCAGTGCCAAAATGACTTTCCAATTCAAGAGTAGCAAAAACAAAATTTTCAAGATGACTGCTGTTGTGGCCATATTGGACAACAGATTGGCACCATTTTCATTCAGGACTGACTACAAGATTTTCAATATAGCCACTGAAACAGCCATTATCAATGTGCAAGCAGCATATGTGTGTGTGTGTGTGTGCACACATGCGTGCATGCATGCACACACAGTTTCATGGTACTCCTGCATGATGTTTAGATGCAGTAGCATTGGTGCTAATGGAGGATTAACAGATGACAGAAATCAAACCATCCCATAAGCTCTCCTGGTCAATAATCTCCTGGTCAATGATGAGTGAAGTTAAAATTCAACAATGGAACTAGAGCTACTGCCTGCGCATGTAAATTGGGTGCTTTTGTAGGATATGCACTGACATAGAAACTACACAGTGGCTTATAAACCTGAAATTATATTTCTTTAAAATAAAATGCTATAAATCCAAGGTTCTGGTAACAAACATATTGTTTAACTGTAAATTCTTAAGTTGAAAGACATTTTATCAGTATTACCAGTAAATCAACCTGTTGAACAATGTTGTGTAATGTATGCAATAAGCATTTTTTGTCCACTACATACTGGAACTTTAAGAAATTAACATAAAACTAAATAATCCTCCTTAGCAAAGATGTGGAATATATAATTTAATAGGAATAGGTAGTTCCAGCATCAATGATAGCCACGTGCTTGTTCATTTACATTTTTACCAATACAGGTAATAAACTAAATTAATCCATTTACAGTGTAAATGTTGTAACCTTATCAATCTGTCAGAAAATAACGTATTATAACTATCAATAGTTTACTGATCATTAATATCACTGACTAGGGCCAGTGTTATTTAATTACAGTCAGGCTGAAAGTCTGCTGTCATACTCACAATCCTCATTATACAACACAAAAAAAGTTCAAATTGTTGCAAAATCAAAATTTATCATCGTATTTCGTCAAGTCTGTGGTATATATTGAGAAGTCATTTTACTTTTGCTGTAAGATTTTGCCATAATTAAGACTGGTTTTCACATGAATTGCAGTGCAAATGAGTAAGGTACAGCTATATATTAACAATCCAACAACTGGAAGAGAAAAGTGAAGTGCTAGTAAATTTGGTTACTGTTTTGCTGGTAAATATGGTAATTGTTTGCTGGTAAATAGTTGTGGTTGTTATTGTTTGTTAGCAAATATGGTAACTTTTTGCTGGTAAACATGGTCAATGTTTGCTGGTAAATAAACAAATTGTTTGCTAATAAACAGGATAACTGCGGGTAAATATGATAACTGTAGGTCAACAGTAACTGTTTCTTGTAAAAAGGCTAACTGCATGTAAATATAACTTTTCAGATAAATATGGTAATTGTTAGTAAATATGGTAATTGTTTGCTAGTAAATACAGCAAATGTTCTCCATTAAATGCAGTGATTATTTGATAGTAAATTTCCAAAAGTAATTACGTCTGAAAATTTCAGAATAATGACTCAGCTTTAAAAATTGAGTTAATCATAGCTTCAAAATACATGTACGAGATTTTGTCATTTTTACAAGTTATCCTTAGAAAAATTATTGTGAACTAATTTATTTTCATTGCAAAAAATTTTCAGTTTTGAGAAAAATGACATTTTTAAATTCATCTTGATTGAGATGGGATCCTACTGTTATTGTTCACTGGTTATTTAAATGTGTGATTTGTAGCAACCATGAAATTATTTTTAAAAAATGATACCCCATTAAAACTGCTATCACACAAAAATTTCAGCTGACAGTATTTTTTTTTATAAATAAATTATTAAAAGATTATAACTTTTGTTTGTATTCTTTCAATTGGAATTTTTACATATTAATAACCCCTTTTCATTTATACATGTACACATGGGGGAAAAATGGATCCTATTCCAGACAGTTGTATACGTGTATGGGAAAGATGTAATAAGTTACTTCCACATTTGCAGCTGTTGCACAGAAAGAAACCTGTGCTTTAGAAACTCACACCTTGTCCATTTGATTTCCAATACTGAAATAAATGTTTTGCATGTTTATTGAACATACCGCAAATAAGAAACATGTAATGTCCCTGTTAACCCTACTGTACACTCTGCCAAATTGCAATGGTGAAACTGCTAAAACTAAAAATCAAAAGCAAGTTTTACAATGAAAGATTGACTTGAAATTCTGATGAAACAAACATTTTTTCTAATCCACATTATGGTTCCATTCAATTTCATATAAAGTTGCCTTAAAAGAACACTCAAAACCACACAAAATTATGTCCTTTGTGGACAGGAGTTCTTACATTATGATCACAAATTTAAATACATTTCAGGAAAAAGGTACATAAATA
Organism: Sinohyriopsis cumingii; assembly: GCA_028554795.2. Taxonomy (NCBI): domain Eukaryota; kingdom Metazoa; phylum Mollusca; class Bivalvia; order Unionida; family Unionidae; genus Sinohyriopsis; species Sinohyriopsis cumingii. The sequence continues at coordinate 43,433,951 of CM068838.1, forward strand.
ATATACTTTATAAGCAGTTTTTTTCTCTATACAGGTGATTGAAATTAAGGCAGATTTCACTGTTATTGTTACCATATAATGAACTATGCCGATTTAATATAAAGCAGTGTTGCACCTTGGTTGAGAAAATTATACAGCATAAATCATCTGCAACACATTTAGCTGCAAAATAAGAAGTACACCAAATGTAATTAACTTAAACAGCTAAGTAAAACAGCAGAAGGTATGCTTTCAAAATAAAAAATACTGATGTGTCCTTGATCTTCAAGATAAAACTTCCAATGTGGCAAATGACACAAAAACAGAATGTTGTATCCCTTAATGTTAAAATCACTCTAATATTAGATTACAGAAAGGAAAGTATGAAGAAAAACTTAAAACATGGACCCATTGTTGTTGTTGTTGTTGTTGTTGTTGTTGTAGGGTTTAACGCCATTTTTCAGCACACGATAGACTATACAGGGCAGCCAGTATTAATGGTGAAGGAAGAACCCGGGAAATCCCCAGAAAGAACCATCGACCCTCGAGAAGCTACTGGCAAGCTTTCTCACATACCCACATTGGCCGAATCCGAGACTCGAACCTATGCAGACAGAGGAGAGATGGCAGTGATCCGTAACGGAGAGCGCTTTAGACCACTCAGGGCCCCCACATGGACCCATGACCTTGACCTTAAAGATAAGACCCTAAATGATATATGCAATACACCTGTTAATGATGCTGTGCAAGTTTTCTCATGTGGCTCATAATTTCTATACAGGACAAGAAAGTGTGCTTGAAAACTTATAATAATGACCTATGACCATGACCTTGGATGATATGCCTCCCATTGCAGTACAAAAGACAGTCTAACTACCAAGTATAAGTATACTAAGTTGTACCCCTAAAGCTGAAAGGGCTCTAAAAGTATAGAGCAGAGAGGAAAGTTATGGAAAACATAAGACTGCTGACCTGTGACCTTGACCCTGAGATAGGTCTGCCAATGTAGAATGCAAAATACCTTCTAATTACAATATATAAAACTATCTAGTCTCATTCCTAATCTCTAACAGTTCTCAAGTTATAGACCTGCATGGAAATTGTATATGTAACGTTAAAATATTGAGGTCATGGACTTGACCTTGAAGATATGATTCACGGTATGGTTGGCAACATTCCTTCTAATGATGACGTATCCGTGTATCAAGTTTCATCTGTTAATCTCAAACAATTCTAACACAGAGTGGAATGGAAATCATGATGGAAAATTGAAAAGATTGATCCATGACTCTGACCATAAAATAGTCACCCATTCCCAATTTTGATGTGACACACCTTCAAATTAAGATTTAAAAGTATGCCACAAGTATGCTTCAAGTAACCCTGAAGAAAGCCCCCACCCACATGCATAACACCAACTGATGATTTGTGAGTATACTAAGTTTCATCCTTTAATTTCAAGAGACTTGATAATTCTAGTACCAAAATGTCAATGTGATGTGATGGCCTGATGAATTAAGGGAAGTGCAGATATTATGTTCCTCAGTTTTGGGACAAGACTGGGCACAGTAAATAGCACTTGACTGACATATGGTGATGGAGAGATGGAAATGGTGGATTAACCAACTGGGCATTACCAGCTTCCAATTTCAGTTCCAGTGATTTTTAATTATCAACTGTAATATTTTAAAGAGATACAGCACATCTACAAATAAAGCCAGGCAAATGAATCAAATAAATAGCAAAAAATTTCTTGGTAAAGATAATGATGCAAGATAATATTCATTAGGTATATCAACGATATGAATGTCTTTGGCATATTGTTTTAATTCAAAATATTCAAAATATTTAATGGTACAAAAATCGTAAGCTCCTTTTTCAATTGTTGCTCATGGAAGCAATAAAAATTTCTCTCTGTAAGGTAAAACTATTGTGTGGAACCTTCCAACAAAGCTGTACTATAATACTACAGTTAAAAAACACAAAATAGGGTTTTTGATTATATAACACTGCATTAAGTTTGTATTCAACAGCAAAGAATTAAAATCAACAAAACTTAACTTAAGTAGCAACAAGAATTAAGTCAAAAGGATTTCAATGGCATATCACTGCATTTTCAAGTGCCACTAAGGGACATGGCTTGACCAAAATGCCAATGTTGCATCATGGCTTATCTGCATACCTCTTTATGCCAAGTAAGTGTATATATTAGTTAAGGATCTTGACAGTTTCCAAGATTTGACCCACAGGCTAATCCCTCCTCAAGAATCTGTCTTTAGGTCTGATTTCATCTCCTCTTCTCCTTCAAATGTGGTTACAAGTGGGAATATCAACTGGTTTCCAAATTATGATCCAGGGACAAGTCCCCCACCTAGAAGGCATGACCCTAGATCTATTTTTGAAGCACATGTAAATGAATCTCCCCATGTCAATTAAATGTATACATGGTTATGGGATGAGACATCTCAACAGCATCCAAGTCATAGCCCAGAAACAAGTTTCCTATTTCAAAAGCATGACCCTGGGCCCCCTACCCAAGAGGCATGACCCAGGGTCTATTTTTCAAAGAAGCCATCACATCAAATTCCAATAACAGATCCATCTGGAATCACTTACGAAATCTAACTTCAACGAAACCTGCGCCTCTAGCTCCATGTGAAATTATAGTTGATTGCACTAAATATACTGAAGAGCTCGATATTGCAAACCAGCTGAACCATTTTTTTTACTAATATCTCCCTAACGCTTGACAGGTCTAAGAATACAGAGCCTAATTTAGACAAACTTACTAAATTCGTGAATGAAAGGGTACCCGATCATGTTAGTTTCAACATTCCCTTAATAACAATAAATGACACTTTTGATATTATAAATAAACTTGACACAAACAAATCAGCTGGTCTAGATGGAATTCACCCCAAAGCTCTGAAAATGTCGGCTTTATCAATCTCAGAGTCGTTGAAAGAAATAATTAACTGTAGTATCACTTCCAATAAATTCCCGGAGTCATTGAAGTTAGCAAAAGTATTTGCAATTTATAAGGGAAATGAAAAGAATGACCCATCCAACTATCGTCCCATATCTGTTCTATCTGTACTTTCAAAAATTAGGGAAATGAAAAGAATGACCCATCCAACTATCGACCCATATCTGTTCTATCTGTACTTTCAAAAATTATGGAAAAACATGTCAGCAAGCATATTTTCAGATATCTTGACAAGTACCAACTCCTCCATAGATCACAATCAGGTTTTCGAAAGAATCATTCATGTCAGACTGCAATGACAAAACTTGGTGGCTACTAGCAGTAGAATCAGGTGAACTTACTGGTGCAATCTTCATTGATTTTAAAAAAGCATTCGATTTGGTTGACCATTCGGTGCTCATTAAAAAACTTTCAGCCTACAAGTTTTCTCCAAACTCAGTTGCCTGGTTCACGTCGTATCTCACAAACAGACACCAGGTTGTTTGCACGGGTAAACATATATCCAAACCAAGTCATATCTTAAGTGGTGTTCCTCAAGGATCTATATTAGGGCCTCTTCTTTTTCTACTATTTATCAATGACTTAGCCTTGTATCCAGCGCATGCTAACACAGATCTTTTCGCTGACGATTCGACATTGCATTTATCTGATAAATCTCTAGACTCCATTAAAAATAAACTTCAAACCGACCTCAACAATATATCAGTTTGGTGTCATCAAAACAAAATGCATATTAACATCTCTAAAACGAAATGTATGACAATTGGAACAAGGCAGCGTCTATCTACTAACATGGATTTACTTCTAACTCAAAATGGCTTAGATGTATCTATTGTCAAAAATCAAAAACTTCTTGGTATCTACATTGATCAACACCTCAGCTGGAATGCACATATCGATCACTTATGTGCAATGGTAGTCAAAAGAATAACCCTATTAAAATTGCTTTCAAAATTTCTACCTCCACAATCACTTCAAATTTATTTTTCGGGTTATATACTACCACTGACAGATTACGGCTGTAGCATATTGTAATCTGTCCAGAATTGATAGACTCCAGAAAAGGGCAGCCCGAATAATACTGAAACTTCCTGTTATGTCTCCCTCAAATGTGTTGTTTTCACGTCTGAAATGGCTACCGATACAAAAACGTATTCTTTATTTTAAAGGAATCATGATATACAAGTCTTTAAATGGTCTTTCTCCAGATTATATCTTTAACATAATTGAACTAAGATCATCGAATACTGAGCATAATCTCCAATTGACGACAAACAACAATCTCCAGATTCCTTGGTCGAAAACCAATCATTACAAAAGCTCATTTTCTGTATCAGCACCTACTGTATGGAATTCCTTACCAATGAGGATACGAAATTCAACTTCCCTTGCTTCTTTTAAAATATCATTAAAGAAATTCCTTCTAGACCAGCTGGAATGACATATTAAAAGCTCTGAATAGAAAACTTTAAAATCATATCCATAATTGATATATATTTGTATGTTTCCCAGTATAGTCACACAGTCATTCATGTCAAATATGTACGAATGAGTGTGCGACGATATGTGGTTATGTGCATGAACTTCTATTTTTATTTTTTATTACAAAAACTGAGGACCACATGGCAGATGGGTCAGCCATGACCAAATGTGTTATCCTCGTTAAAGATAGTTTATTATTATTATTATTAATCCCCTCATATTAATGTTTACTGGATGGGAATCTTAACAGCTTCAAAGTCATACACCAGGGACAAGTTTCCTATTTCAAAAGCATGACCCAAGGTCTGTATCAGATGCGGGTCCCATTTCATTTTGTGTCTTTCAAGCCTCTATATAGTTATCATGTGAATATCAATCCCATCATTTTCTAAATGATGCCCAGGGTCAGTATTTCCCTGCTTCTGAAGCAAAACCCAAGGGTAGAATAAAAATACCTATTAAATATGTTATACTCCTGGACTTGATGACATGAAACTGTTTGAGATTTTTAAAAACCTTCCACATCTAGTAACCCAACCCCAGGGTCCAAATCAAAATTTAAAACCATCACAAACACCAACAGACCATCCCAATATCATATCCCAAAGTTTAAAATCTATCTTCAACAGTGTATGAGATACACTATAATGGAAGGATGGACAACAAGCTGGATGGCAAAACCTGCCTGTTTTTTTAAAATTGTGAGATAATAATACAGAATTTAAATCCATTAGGTGCAGCTGTATATTTACATGTTTACAGTTACAGACCACTTTAATATCATATGCAGTTAATGCCAACAGGCAATGAGCAAAAACGAGTATCCAAACTGCTGGACACAATCCACAAATACATTTTATACCTTAAATAATTACCCTCAAAACAACATTTCAGTTTGCTTGTATGTTTGCTCTTGGTAAGTACTTTTCCATCCACAATTTAAACTGCAACCTTGGAAACATATGCCTCCCTTTTTACTGAGGACAAATTAACAGATTTGGCACCCTTCCCAGTCAACAACTCCCTCACAATTATATTCTTGATTGACTGTGGAAAAATGCTGACTGGAATTATAATGTCTTCTGAGAATTATTCATGTTACCGTACATTTTCTAATAAAAATACTATATAGCATATTTTGATATAAGAATTGAATTCAAAGTTTTATTTAACACATAACAACTCACAACGATTAGCATCAAAAGTTATAAAGTCATACTGTGACATAACACCGAGCACATCTTGTAGTAACATTGCAAAGTAGTGCAGAAGCTTTATTATAATGTTGTTGTTGTTGTTCTAGGGTTTAACGCCATTTGTCAGCACAGCATAGGCTATACATGTCGGTCAGTATAACTGGTGGAGGAAGAACCCTGGAAAACCCAGGGAAGAACCACCGACCCATGAGAAGCTACTGGCAGGCTTTCCCATGTACCCACGCTAGCTGAGCCTTGGACTCGAACACACGCAGACAGAGGTGAGATGGCAGTGATCCGGAATGGTGAGCGCTTTAGACCACTCGGCCACTTGGGGCCCCCTTATTATAATGTAATATACCACCTAGCACATCATAAAGTAAAGCCACTAAGTAGTAAAAACATCATATAACACCAAGAATATCATTAAAAAATTGCCAAGTAGTACAAAATATTTGTCATATAATAGCAAGCATATCATAATATAACATTGCTGTGTACAGCAAAATCATTGTCATAATGAGACATAACACCTATTAACATCAGTGAACAGTGCAAAATCTTGTGACATACTGTGACATTTGGCTATACCTAACACATCATAAAGTACCATAATATCGGTGAGTGGTGCAAAATATTTGTCATACTGTAGCATAACAACCAGAACATCATACAGTAAAATTGCTATGTAGTGCAAAATCTGTTGAAATGAGATAGAACCCCTAGCACATCATAAAGTAACATCACCGAGTACTGCAAAAATCTGTCATACAAAAATCTGTCATAATGTGGCATAACACTTAACACATCATATAGTAGCATCACTGAGCAGTGCAAAATCTTAGTCATAATGTGAATAACTAGCGCATAATATACTAAAACTGCTGAGTAGTGCAAAAAATCTTTGTCATAATGAGACATAGCACCTTGCACATGCTACTTAAAAGCAGAAAGTATTGCAAAATTTTATGTCATAACATAACATCTAGCATATCATGAAGTAACATAATGAAGCAGTGCAAAATCTTCATCCTACTGTCACATAATACTTAACACGTCATACAGTAATGTCACTGAAAACTGCAAAATATGTCATATTGTGACATTAACACTTACCACTTATAGTAGTACTGTGAAACAACACAAAACACATCATATAGTAAGATCATTTGGTTCAAAATCCTTTTTCATAAAGTTCCTAGGATATCATAATGTAATATAACTGAGCAGTGCAAAGGCTTTAAAGTCTAGTGATAAACAGAATCTTCAAACTTCTTTTCCAAATATATTTAAAAAAAGATTAAATCTTTGAATAAAACAATTTATGCCACAAACTGCTAAAATAGCTTCATGAATTTAATATCTAATGAACACTTATGCAACATCTTCTATACATACCTAGGCCTTCTTGCATCATTAAGCATCCTCTAAACCAGGGGTCTCAAACACATGGCCCATGGGCCGCATGCAGCATGCCAAGCTGTATCCTGTGGCTGGCAAAATGATTGGTGTCACAAGGTGTCATGAGAGATAACAAAGGTAGTGCTGCCCTTGGGCCATCGAAATATACCTCATGCGGCCCTCAGGGTGGTTTGAGTTTGAAACCCCTGCATTAAACATACTTATGATGATCTGTATCAGATGTATGTTCTAATTATATCTAGGCCCTTTTGTATTATATGTAAGTATCCTCTAAATACCTGTGCCCATTTTTATTGTAAGTATCCTCTAAATACATGTGCCCATTTTTATTGTAAGTATCCTCTAAACATGCCTAGACCCTTTTTTATCAGATATAAAGATCCTCTAAATATACCTAGGACCTTCTGTACCAGAATAAGTATCCTATAAACATACCTAGGCTATTTATATCAGATGTAAGTATATTCTATACATACCTTGGCCCTTTTGTATTATGTATACCTATCCCTTAATACACCTAGGCCCTATGGTAAGTAAGTAACCTCTAAACATACCTAAGCCATTCTGTATCAGATGTAAGTATCCAATGAATATTCCTAGGGCCTACTGTATCAGATGTAAGTATCCTCTAAACATACATGTACCTTGGCCCTTTTGTATCAGATGTAAGTATCCTCTAAATATTCCTAGGGCCTACTGTATCAGATGTAAATATCCTCTAAATATACATAGGCCCATTGGTATGAGATCCAAATATCCTCTAAATATACCTAGGCCCACTGGCATGAGATCCAAGTATCCTCTAAATATACCTAGACTCTTTTGTATGAGATTTAAGTATACTCTAAATATACATAGGCCCAATGGTATGAGATCCAAGTATCTTCTAAATATACATAGGCCTAATGGTATGATACAAGTACTGTATACTCTAAATATGCCTAGACTCTTTTGTATGAGATCCAAGTATCCTCTAAATATACCTAGCCCCACTGGTATGAGATCCAAGTATCCTCTAAATATACCTCAACTCTCTTTTATGAGATTTAATTATACTCTAAACAAACCTAGGCTCATTTGTATCCTACTGGGTTCTTACAGTTCCAGACAGTTGGTTATGGTTCACACAGTCTCTTAACTTTGTTTATGATTCATACAGTCCCTGAAAGCTGTTTATAGTACACAAAACCCCAGAGAGTTATTTATGGTTCACCTAGCAACCTCCACCCCCAAGAGTTGCTTATGGTTAATACAGCCTTCCCTCTCCATGAGTTGCTGAGCCCCCAAGAGTTGTTTTTCAAAAGATTTTCATGGAGTTTTACATGGACTTTTCAGAAGCTTTCAAGGAGCATTTTTTTCTTCATAGGTAAACTAAATTTCCTCCATGTGCTGCTTTGCTTTTCACAGCATGAAGTGGCCTGCCCATTTAGTACATATGCAAAAATCTGGCAAAACTTGACTCCTCCCTGTACACATGCATACTTTTTTCCAACACCCCTGTGTATGTACACTTGACGCACCACCCACCCACCCCTGAATTATATAGAATGGCCTATATTTAATCCATGCAGAAATGATCAAGGATTAATAATATTAATGTGTTTAATAATAATATTAATGTGTTTAATAAAACAGTTAGTCCACTGATGCTGAATGTCTGGCTGCATCAAAGAAATAAGCTGCATAACTTTAAAAAGTCTGTCAAATGTCCGCTAAAATTCAAATGCCGACTGAACCTGAGTCGAACTGGTTACATATTAGACAAATTATTATCGAGGTTTCACACATACACACACACACACACACACACACACACACACACACCCCTTTTCCTATGTGTAAGTACATTATCACTAGACCCCCCCATACCCATTTGGTTTAACACCCACTTCATGCATATGTACTAAATGGACTGCCCTAAAATGGAAACATAAGCAAACACATAGCTAATTAGTGTACCACTACAGCAAAGGATGCTACTGCATCTGGTAATGACCTGCCATGTGTCATGTAAAACAACCAATCTTGTCCTATTTTATTTATTCACTCTTTAATAAACCGAATAAATTCAGAACTTAAAATGCGCACCATTTAATTTATTTTAAATGTTTTGTATTCCCACAGATAAACTGAAGAATTTTGAGGGCAAATTTCAAGGAGTTTTCCAGCATATTCAAAAACACTTCAATCAGAAAATCAATCTTGTTCAAAATTTTCAAGGCAAAAATTTACATTCAAGGATTTTTTCAAGGTTGTAGGAATCACGATCTTTACAAATTCCAAAATGATGTAGTTTTTGGACTTTATTCAATTATTTAAACTTTGGTGGGTTTTTTCCTCCAATGCAGGATGAGCTAGCTGTGATGGAGGCAACTTAGTTGATCCTCTTCATCCTGTCTGGGACATAAAGCTGCAACTAACTTCTGCCATCTATATTGGTCTTGAGCAATTGGTTGTACCTCACCATAGGAAAGTCCTAAAACCATTTGATCCTGTGCATCTTGATCTCCAGGGAAATGTTCTTAAATCCCATCTTTTCATATAGGTTCACACTAGAGATCTTGTTTGGCCAATGGATGTTGCAGATTTTTTGGACGTAGCTATTGTGAAATGAATTTACTGTACACATGTCTGTCTCCACTAATCTCCAACACTGAAGGCAAGAGGTAACTAAAATCACCATAATCAGTTTGTAATACACAATTTCAATTTAACACAAAGCAGTGGTCTGCTAATAAATACATGCAATAAAAATTGTAAATGCCACTATCATAGGTGTGCATTTTATGATTTCAATAATATAATGTACAGCAAGCTGTTTGCTGTAAGTATTGCTATGCAAACTTAAAGGGTTTACAATTTCAAAGCTAAGCCCACAATCCACCTTTTTAATAACTCTATTATGTACAATTTATTACCAATAGCCAAGTGAAACCATGACACAAAGTAATCTACAGATCAAAAGAACTGTACATGTTATATTTCCTGCACTTAGTAGAGTCTCCAGAATTTGTTACTTTTCAGCAGTTTATTTATTAAGTGAATCTTATAAAATAAGATATCAAATATTTAATCAATCGTCTTTGCCCTAAGTTTTTTAGAAAACCTTAATATTTTTGTTTACGCGATTTCTAAATGGATCCTATGTTTTCAGACAGTTGTGGGGGGAGGGGGCCTTTTTGCACCCATTGCTTGTCGCATTTTTCATTAGGTCTTTAATTTATGGTTCTTCTGTTATAATATCATTTGTACAATTTACATTTATTGCACCAACTTAGAAAAATTGTTGACTTTTGGTTCTGAAGAAATTTCCAACACTTCTGTTCAATCTCCAACATTGTTATACATGATCTTGAACATTCTCCTTCTGAGCTTATAAACTGTGTGGTACAATTATTCATCACAACATTTGCTGGTTGGTGTACTTAATGGTCTTTACATACCTTAATTCTACAATTCTAACTTGAATTTGTCCTGGTAGTGCCAATACTAATTTATCTATAGCAGCTTGAATCTCCCTTATGATGAGTATTTTCAGGAAATCTCTACCAGCAAGTGCTATCTCAGATGTGTACTGAAGTTCTGAGAAATTAACTGTGGCTCGGAAGAGATCTGAAATTTAAAAGAAAATAAAATTAAAATTAATATTAAATTGGAAATGTTTATAGTTACAAAATAAGTACAGCTTATGTAGGGTTTACATGTATTTTTTATTATGCTGATCAAAGCAACCTCAAACCAGAAACTTTCCAATTTTATTCATCTCAACCTATGACTTTTTGACGATGCTGAAAATGAAGATGCTTAAACATTAAACATAAACCTTTTAACTTCAATGTTTCACTCCAAGTCACATAATACATATACCATTAACAGTCAAAGGATGCAGCTTTTGAGTGAAATCAACATGCACACAAAATATTTCCTGCATATGGGACATGCTGCACATGACCTGTGACCTTTTTTGGGTGCAAGAATTCCAGACTCTTCTAACCATGCAAGGCAAACTTATTAACATTCTAGATAGACAGGACAATGGATAGATAGACTAAGCATAATGCACTGTATCATAATTGAGGCCATTTATAACAAAACATGTGTATGATAAGAGTATTATCATATGTTACTGTTTCTCCTGGGATTACCTTTTCTGATACTGGTTAGTATTGTAACTTCTGCTAGTGTCATTCCATATCAACTTGTTATATACAAACATACAGCCTGAAGTAGCCACTATCTTAGAAGCTGTCAAGGCTACATTATACAGTTGGTTCACTTGTTAATATACATAAACTGCACATCAGCTGACTTTTCAAAGTCTGAAATCCAAGCATTCTTCTATCATATGAAGATGGAGGCACCATATCCTACCATACAACAGTCTGGGAAAATGGGTCCAGAAGGAGAAATCAATCATAGATCAAGCCCTGTGCATAAAAATATGATGACAGTTCAAACCCAGTAACAACTTGCCAATTTTTTCAACTCAGTAACCTATGATCGCAGGCAAGCAAGGTGCTGAGAGTAAATACAAACTTTCATTGCCATAGGGTATACATCATCTGCACTATAACCAATATCATTATTCATGACTTGCACGATTACAGTATAGAGTCCAACAAGGTATTTCTAAAACCAACACATGCTTGACTCGTGACATACTGTACCATCTAGACAGTCTGAGAGTCATCTCAGATATCTACTTAAATTTGTCATGAAGAATGTAAAATCCTTGTGTCTATTTTATTTTTCAAGGCAATGGAGGACATACTATGACTGATATGTTTTTCTTTGCACTTTTTTGTAATATCACATCTCATGATTTACTATAAGATCTGAATCTTCTGACTGTTTGACCATTATGTATAATTGTTATTGCTTAACTATAATGTATACAAAATTATAATTAATCCAATTTTAGCTTATTACCAAATGAAAATAAAAACTGGATAAGTTTTATTTTACTTTGGCCAGATTAAATGGACAAAAGAATGGTGTTCAATAAGCCTATGAGCATTCATGAAATTGTGTAACTAAAAGAGGGCAACAATGTAGACAAGTTCCAAAAACATTTCATCCTCTATACCATACATACCTGCATGTAAGTTGCACCCAACTGCCAAATGCACAGAACAAGATCTGACATAAAAATATGCCAGAAAATCTGGGTCTATGCAGTTTTGTTCAAATTATTCAGTAGCACAAACAACACAGACCTAGACCTGCAAGCATATTATGTGATGGCAGATCAGGGTCTTTGTTGCTTGCATTTAAACATTATTATTATTATTATTATTTTTATTATTATTATTGGAATAACAAAGCAATCATGACGGGATCACCAAAGGACTACAGTCTCCAAAGCAGATTCTAAGTATCCAGAGGGGCTTTGCAATGTACACTGCAACTACCCCCCGATCCCCCTCCCCCAGTGGCAAGTTCACTGAAAGTGAGAAGCCAGTCCCCAACCTAGAATCAAGTACTACATGGTCCATTACTGGATCCTCCATGGCAAAGGAACACAAAACAAATTGATAGCCCACAGGAGAGTAGAGGCTTACAAGGAGATCAAAAATTTAAAATAAGTAGTATGGTGTCATCAGGAACTCTGGAAACAACAGAAAATTCTGAACAGCAGTTTTCTTACTCTCCTGGTAAAAGGTCCATCTCCAGCACAACCCCAACCCTAAAATGCATATTACCCAACTTAACTTACTACCCAATGAAAACAAAAATTCCCAGGACATGGTGGCCAGTTTTTCAGTGTTTCAAGCAGGGTGACAGCCACCTCCTGTAAAAATGCTATCATTTAGTATGGCATCAGCTTCAACAACAACTCATGTATCACTAATTCTACCATTATCCATGTCCATTTCAGTTGCTGTACCCAAAACACAAATGCCTTGTACTCCCTGCCCAAATTTCCACTCCCATAACAATATCACTGCATTGGTAAACACAGTTAGTAGCACAAAAGTACTGATAATAAAGCAACCTGTGCACATTTCACTTTGCTCACATTAAATAAATGGCAATTAAAAATCACACATCATGTTGGGTGCTCGTGTATTCTTCCAATGTTTCGGCTAACCATTCCTTCAACTAATCATCTTTCTTAAACCTAGCCATTATTACTCCCAAATGTCTGCGACTTTAATTAAAGTGCCAATAATATTACCATCACTTCAACAACCTGTTGCAACCACAACTCACCCCACCTACCCCCAAGCCACCCATACAGTGCCCCTAACTTCAGCTCCTGTGCAGTCTGCCAAAAGCTCGATGCCGCCATCTCTTGCTGCTGAGCATCTACGTACATGCAAAGTTTTTCCATCTCATAATACTGTGTAGTAATTGCCATTGTACTGTATTCACTTCAAGGTACATAACCCATGGTTTCCTCTAATAAAATGCCCTGTCTTGGCTAGAAACAAAAGACTGGTTTCCCCTGACAGCTGTTGGCCTCTTGAAAAACTGTGCTTTTGGTGCCGCCTTTTAGAGAAATTTCAGTGATAAAAAACATAGTAAGCTGCCCCTAAGGGCGGGGGCTGTGCAAAAAGCGACTATTATATCATGGTATAATTTGTCTTAAAAATTAGCAGACATACTTCCATGCATAGTTTAACAAGAATGGCCATACACTGAAAAGACAAATCAAACATTTGCTAATGAATAAGGACAATGCTGGAATATTTCAATAAATAAATATAGAAACTTAAAAAATCACATTTAAATTACAAGTATATTCATAGTTTACAAGATTTTCATTAAACATCATGACATAGTTTTAAAAAAATTACAAATACCAGCATATATCAATTATTATGACTCTATTGTCATAAACTTAGTAACAGAAAGAAGCAAAACCAACAAGTTTTGTAAAACTTAACGAATAATTTAATTATCAAAGTTACAAATGAAAATGTGAGAGAAACTTAGAATAATATGAAGTAATCCAAATTAATTCTGAAAGAGTTATATTAAAGTCCAAAAGAATGAAAAGTTCCATATAAACTTCAGAACCAGAATAGTACTCTTCTTCCAAAAATCATGATGTTGTCAAAATGGCATTGTCCAGAACTCCTTTAAATAATTCACAGTAGTTCCAGAACAATACTATAGTCCAAAATATGAGCATTTTCTATTTCCACTTAACAGCCCAAACAAATGTTTTTCCTCTCAAATAATATTTAAGTACAACATAAAGCATGTCTGCAGACTTGATGTTACAAAAGGAACACAGAAAAAAGAATGAGTCCAAAACAGAATGCAATCTGATTGCTCAGTTCTCTCTTTATATACACCTTCTATTACAAATATATTCCACAACATAACCCCACATGACAGATCATACTATTCATTCTAATGTTTCAAATACCTATTCATGTCACCTAACACATCAAATAAGACTTAACTTAATTCTTCTGAGATACCATATCCGTGATCCATTCAATGGGAAAAAGGCAGAATCTCATAAACATGCTTACTAAAAATTCTATTATTAGTAACTGTCAAGACATACATAAGCACCTATTTAATGATCCTATCCAATTTTGCATTCATTACTATCTTAAAACAGACCCTAGTCACATAGGCAAAGTCTAACTAAAGATAACTGCTACAATTTACAGCCATCAATACAAATTACAAAAACTAGATAAAATCATGCACCAGGAGTTACAAAAATATAGAAAACATAACACAATGCAGACAAATGGATTTGCTGTCATACATCACAACCATGACACCTAGCAGCCAGGCAAAAGGAGAAAATGTTTCATGTCTAATTACAGTAGCACGAATCTTTAAACCTCAAAATACCAACTGTAAGGGCAGTAATTACCTGCAGTAAGTCATTTTTAGCATTCTATTATGTAACAGATAATCTGCTGAATGGACTTCTTATTGGTGAGACTTTAGCTTCCTGCATTCTGACAAAAATAATTTACATAAAAAAATTCAGTTTTTAAAAAAATCTAATCTTTTATTAAACAGTATCTCCACAAAGTTTTGATATACATAACAATTTTTTATTCTAAATCTAACAAATTTAAATTGTCCAACTTGACTTCAGGTCATTTCCTGGCATGAATTTACCCAAACGTATATGACTTTACCTCTCTAACACAAAGCCTCAGTGGGAGCTGAAAGTAATTTTACTTGGAAAGAAATGCTAATTTCTGTGCCTTTTTTAAGATAATTCTGCCAAAAAGTTTCAGAAAAAAATATAAACCTACAAAATTACAATCTTTTGGACTGGATCATTCTTGTCTGTTAACTTAGACAAAAGAAAACACTATCCGAATATGAGATCTAGGGCTACCCCATGATGAACTAAAATCACACAGGCTACTTTAAAACCATATATTTGGGAAAACAAGAACTACTCATAACTCATAGCAAATAGGTAGCATGTGTTAAAAGTCTGAATGCTAATAGTTTAATATGAAAGTACCAATCAAAAACACGCACACATGCATAAGGCACAACAACCAAGAGAATGAAAATGCAAAAGTCACTAAAGTTGCTTTAGATGTGGACGAGTTTTCCTCCTTGAGATGCATCCACATAGAAAGTTACATGTGTAGGTAAAATATGATCCAATAGACTTAGGTGTAACAAATGAACAGCTAAAAATATATTAATTACTCAAGCAATTAAATTTGGTTACACTGACCTAGTTTGGTATGAGCAGGTTATTCTCCCTGAAATGCACCCCCATACCATGCTCATGAAAGTAGAAGTCACTGAAGCATGAAAGTTAGTCCCAGTTACCATTTTTTTTATTTGAATGATTTGCGGTTGCTGAGATGCGTCAACATAACAATTTTCATAAGTGCATGTGAAACAGGGTCCAAGATATCAAAAGTGTAATGAGCTAATGACTGAAAATCTATAAGTCATTCAAGCATGAAAAATACTAGGTTACAGTGACCTATGTTTGGTATGATTGAGTTACTTTTGTAAAATTCATGCATCCACATATCAATGTCTGTAAGTAGAGGTTAAATGGTCTCCAAGAAAATGAGGACCAAATGAACAAATCGCTGCAAATATAAGTAACTAAAGCATGAAAATTAGTTATCTGTTTTTAGTATGGAGTTATCCATTTTTAGTAAGGTGAAGTTAATTTTGTTAGGGTCCATCCATATACCAATTTGTATGAATGTAGGTGAAGTTCAAGATAATGATGATGTAATCACATGATAATTAAGTCACAATGACCTCGTTTAATATGGTTGCGCTATTCTTCCTGAGATGCAGACACATACCATTTGCAAGTGAAATAGGGTCCAAGATATAAAGTTTAATGAATGATGGCTAAAAATATACATGTCGCTCAAGAATAAAATGTATGTTACATCAACCTAGATTTGATGTGACTGAGTTTCTCTTCCTGTGATGCATTCATAAGTGTAGGTTAAATGGGGTCCAAGATATTGATGGCATAAGAAACGAGCATAATAAATTAAGAAACAAAGAAAAACATTTTATGCCCTCCTAACTTACTGGCAAAAGGATGCAAATTCTAGCAGTCTCATGCCATAACATTTAAGGTAATACTGCATCGATAATGATGTCTATTGTGGTCCTTTGCAAATGATTTCAAACCTGACTTTCATGAATTCCAAGATGGTTATCATATAAAGCAAAATTATTATCTATTATTACTCACGAAAACAATAGTAAATTAACAGTAAAAAAAATCACTAATATAAAAACTGAGTGGAGCACAGGTGTTTGGATAATAAACCACATATTCTTTTAATTATATTTCTCAAGGCTTATATATAAGAATGAGAATGTGTGCCAGAAATCTGTTTAAAATAGTTACTGGTATATAACTAAGACATACCTGCCAGCCTTAAAAAAGTGGCAAGGGACTTTTGAGACTAAGAATGTGGGTTTTTGTGGTCCCAAAGGTTAGTGCATTTCACCAGTGACTTACAATTAAGAATAACTTATCTACTAATTTTACAAGCCTGAAGAAATAAAACTTGTCTACTAATTCTACAAGCCTGAAGAAATAAAATACATACTTTCTTTGATGAATTTAAGAAAGTTACAAACAAAATTGTCTGGTAAAGTTAGCATTTTTCATATACCACTAACGATCATCACATGCACAAATGCACACAACCACAACCACTAAGAATGCGTTCATGACATACAAAGGGTAACACGATATCACACTACACAAAAATACTCATTTTCTGTCTTCAAAATCCATTATGAAATAAAACATAATAAATCCAAACAGACAGTAAAGTAATTATTTTTTAGGTTCAGATATTTAGATCAGTGATGACTACTTTCAGCACTTTTTTTTAACTATTAACAAGCTGAAAAGAGGGAGCTAAGTGACTATCCATTGGACAAACCAAAAGAGCTAACCCAGACTGGCCTAGGTGGATAGTGAACCTACAACCCCTGTATTTTGAATCTAACACACTACAAATTGAGCTACCTTTTTTCAGAAACAATTCAATCATATGCTGCAGACTAAAATGAGTTACAATGCTTAAAAACACAGTCCAAAATGACCAAATAATAGAGCCATGCAGACCGACATTTATGAAGGAGAAATATAGGTACTTGATTTAATTTATAAAAATTAAAAACTCCAAGGTACTGCGCAGTTTTTTAACTTGGTTTACCTGCTAAAATGTTGAGTTATGCAAAATCGTCCAGAATGAACTTTGTCACTAGTGATTTTCAATCAAGCTACAAATTTAAAAAAAGTTACCACCAAAATAATGTGCAGAAATATATCTGGACAGAATGGAATATTTTAAAAGTGGGCTTATGAAATGCTTCAAGTTTGACTAAATAAATGGGAATGAAGGCATTCCAACAATTCAGACTTTCACATTATTGGCAGTCAATTATTGCAACATTAGTGTTCTACTTAATCAAGCCTGAAAGCAATGCAAATTAAGTTACATTGTACAGAATGCATGGCAAGGGTGTTTTCTGACTTGCTATCTTGAAGAAGAAAAAAAAAATTCCAGATTCTATCTTTGGAATGTTGATCCACACATAAACAACACAATTTCATGACTCCAAGTCAAACAGGAGCTCACAGCTGTCTAAATTTATTACACCTCAGTGCTGCAATCAGCAAAGAACCTGGCTTCAATTTCATCAAAATTTCATAACTCAGTATGCAAAAGATGTGACTCAAAATGCTGCCTCTCAATGCAAAATAATGTTGTTCTTCTAAACAGTTTTTAGTCAATCAAAGATTCCCAAACATTTTGCCATATTGTACTGAGATGAAGTTTCATCAGTGGCATTAGTGTAGCTCAGAAATATCTGGTGTTAAATTGTAGCTTTAGAATATTACTCAAGTCAAGATGTTTATGAAAGAAATACCCAGACATTAATGCTGATCATATACCCCTGCAACAAAAATTCAAGGAAAATCAAGACAGCTCTTTTTAATGCAAACTTTCTTAAAGGTATTACAGTGATGGATACTTGCATCAATTTCATAATCCATACTTTGAAATTATGGTCACCAGTCTGAGTTGTTTAACTCCAACAGACATCCATATATTATCATACATATATTTAATTTGTATTGTTTAGGGAGGGGTCCTCCATGATTATGTTATATATGATTGTATTTTGGACCTGACCTTGTCCAAAATCAAGTTCATGTTGTACCTGCCCAGTAACTTTTATTTTAGTAAACAAACAATACAAAGCTAATGTTTTTAAAAGAGGGTTAAATATTAGGATCATTATCTTGGTCCCAGTCAAGGGCATTATGTTCACCATTTTCTTTATTATAATTTTAGTAACAGATTTTATCTTGTAAACAACCCAGAGTGTTATTATAGGGCTAAATTTAGTTATTTCAGGTGCTATGGTATTTATATTAGTTTTAGAAGGAAAGATATATTTGTGTATAAATTTTCTAAATTCTCTACATAAATTTAATAACAGTATGTCTATGATAGAGGAGTAACTCTACAGTCACAGTTAGATTTAGAGGCAGAGATTTGGGGTCAATACTAGGTTACCAGCAGCTATTCAAATGCTATGGTGTCAAGTTACAGTCCAGAGAAATTGAAACAAAGGAGTCAGTAGAACAGTTGGAAGATGTGTTTGTAAAGCTAATTAAAATCAATTATAGCAAGTTTGCCATAATGCTTAAACATTAAAATTAGTGACCATTTGAAGGGAAATTTGAATCTCTTTTAGTAGGTATAAGGTGCTTAAAATAGAGTTGAGTAGTTTTAGTTTAATTTTGAAGTAATTTGCTCAAAAGGATAAAGTTTACAAGTAATTTCATATTCAAAATAATATTTTTATAAATTCTAACACACAGCATCAGTGGGAAAAGAGTGTGTATGGAGAGTACATATATGGCTTTATTTTGGATTACAAAATTTAGATTCTGTGCATTTTGATATGTAGATTAGAGTTAGATAAAGGGTCTGCACCTAACACAATCAGACCAGAATATTAGTTTAGAATAGGTCTTCAGGGAATGTTTTCTCTGAAGTCCGCTAGGATTGTTTAAATAACCAGGTCAAACATAGTGCAGGGAGTCAGCATGAAGAACTAGGGGCAACATACATCATTAAAGGTAGAAAAAGAAGAAACCCTCTTGCTTGTGACTAATTCCCCATAGCGCAGTGACATCAGAAAGGCGCTACTACAGTGTTCTAGAATGGAAAATTCAACTAAACAGACACAATATTTCCACAAAATGCTAATTGTGACCTAGGTCAGATAGAGAGATCTATAATCTTATTAACTTGAGAAATTACTCATTCTTGCTTTAACATCTTTAGGCAAAATCAATAGTATCGTTGTGTTGTGATTTTGATTTTGGTGAAATTATTTATTAAAATTTGTTATTCACTGGAAATGTGCTCTTAAATAATATTCTTGGTCAGAAACATTAATTTGGAATTATACTGAATTCAGATAAGTACCTCTTTGATCATATTTTTGTGATTAACTGGAAGACTTAGTACATCATAACACTTCAGGCTACTGGTACATTAGAACATTCAAGACTACAGGCACATCAATGCCTTCAGCAACTGATCTTGTTTCAAATGCCATTGGAATTTAATTAGAACTTTATTCATTAGGACTGATGATAGAAATTTTGGACCATTTGGTTTTTAATTCTAAATACTGTGAGTTCTTTTTAAACTTTTACTTTGTGTTCCAGGGAAATCAATTATCTATGGAATTTTACAAATCTTGTTGGTTTTAGCTCTTTTCTATTACTTAGCTCAAGACCATAGAGTTGTAATATCATGTAATTTATGGTCACCATTCCGAGTAATTCTTGTCAGAAATGCATTCATACATATAATTTATGGTCACCATGAGTCATTCGTATCTGATAGGCATCCATATGTATAATACATGGTCACCACTCCAAATCATTTGTACTGAACATGCATTCATGCATGTAATTTATGGTCACCACTCCGAATCATTTCTGTCTTATTGGCATTCATACATGTAATATATGGTCTAAGTCATTCACGTTCAACAAACTTAAACTAAAATTTGCACTAGAAAAATATGAACCCCTTGAATGGACTGATGCTCTACTGGCCAAAAACTATTTGCAGGAATTCAAGACAGACCATTTCTTCCTTTTAACTGTCTGTATAGAAAACAGCTGATATTCTTCAACAATAACAAGATTTTCAAATCAGCTGCTGTGATACACATATTGGTCCCCCACAGAGTACTTAGGTCAGGCAGTGCTTATTCAGGACAACTGGACACATCAGAAATGCTCATGAGATGGGTCAACTTGCAGCTGATTTAACCACTGTAGCACACACCTCCCCTTGTAGAGATGTGCCAACACATAAGCGGACATCATTAGATGTCCTTTGAAGAAAATCTTTTGTCAGACATCGTTAGAAGTCCTTTGAAGAAAATCCCTTGTCAGACACCATTAGAAGTCCTTTGAAGAAAATCCTTTGTCAGACATCATTAGAAGTCCTTTGAAGAAAATCCCTTGTCAAACATCATTAGCCTTGTCAAATATCATTAGAAGTCCTTTAAAGACAATCCCTTGTCATAATGATCATTCACAAGGAGTAGTGACAACAAGATTCCTAAGAGAGTCATCATGGCAGCCATACTGAATGTACAACTGGCACCAACTTTAATTTAGGTCAAATTAGATATCATAAGAAGTTTGTTGCTGAAACCCCAATGTTGATAAAGACATCAATTTGGAAAGGAGTAGAGCTAACATTTTCAACATAGTACTTGCCATTCTGGTGTAACAAAGATTTTCAGGATGGCTGCTATGGCATACTTGATGTCAAACAGAGGCACCATTTTCACATAAGACCAACTGGACATCATGCGTGCATTGATAATATATAGAATATGTAAATACATCACCAATTTAAGTTAAATTAAAAAGTTTTTTTCAATAGCTTTATAGCTATTCAAAATCTAAGTTCTGAAATAAGGGGGTTAGCCTACAATAGTGTATGTCATATTTAGGTGCAAAATAAATAAGGCTTTTAAAACAATAACATGTAACATCCTTTGTAGCTCATTTTCATATATACAGCTTTGCAAAGTTGTATTAAGAAAACAGCTCTCTGTACAAAAACAAAAATTAAAAATTTAATGTTGTATGATATATAAGAGTATATGAAAAATCACAATACAGAACAAATGAACTTCAATTACTACATCATGTCTGAACCAATCCCAATAATAACTAGAAGGGTTTGATTTGGTGTTAGACATGGTAGTAACAGAGTAGGTTATTAAGTGACAAGGCAATCAGGATAATGTGTTTTGCCCAGGGACATGCCTGGTAGCCAATCCAGGCTGATCTGATAGGATCCAAACCCACACCCTTTCTGTTACAAGTCTGGCATACTAACCACTAAGCCACCACAACACCTTATATTATTGAAGGAGAAAATACAGATTTATCTAAAAAAAATTATACATGCAGAGATAAAGAATGAATCATTATCATCATGAAGAACAAGTAGAGAGACTAGAGGAAAAAAATTGTTTTTTTCTCGCCCAATTTTTTCTTTCATCCTTATTTTGAATCAGTAATGACTTCCAATCAAAGATGTTGTAATCATTAAAATAATAAGATAGCTGAACATTGGATAATAATAACATTCTCAGTGGTATTCTTGATGTCAGAACCATGCTGTGAGAAGCTGTGAAATGGGAATTCATTCCAATCTTTTTTGGCATTTTTGCCAATATTCCAAAGGTTTTTCATGCCTCTTGAACTGTACAAGATTTTTTGTCGTAACGTTAGCACTAGAACTGCATACAACTGCAGTTATTTCATCTCACACTGAGGTGGAGTGTAAGTGCAGTATAAAACCTAACTCAGATTTCAGGGAATATATGGGCAAATCAAGGTCTGCAATGCTGCATTTCTTGTGACACTGTACAAAGAAAAACAGTATTATATTTTCTGGCCCAACTACAACATATTGTTTTAATATCTTTGAATGAACAAAACTGGAATGACTGAGTGACTGATAGTTTGAGTGACTGACTGACTGAATGAATTTTGAAATGGTTTATATTCTTGCCAGACATGTGCAAGAAACTTGAGTTCAACTGATACCAGACCGGCATGATGGACAAAATGAAATGGAGTAACAGACAATTATCATTTGGTCATTATGTTCTTTCACTGAATTATAACACTCTAGTATCTCAAAAAAGACTAAATTACTGACTACTGATTTTTCTTTTTTTTTTATAGAACTGTCAAGGAATAGCAAATACATATTGAAAAAATATTGCACAGATTTTGTACATTAATTATAAAACTTTGCTATTTTCATGTATATTTTTTAAAACTAAAACTTTCACAATTTTCAGAACATTTTGATTTTTAAAGCTTCATTATCTGGAAAATAGCATAGTAATTTTGGATCCTAATGATGCAACCTTATGCCAAGTCAGATGCTTTATATAACAGAATCTGGCCTTATATTTTCATAATTTTACCTAAACTATTTTTTTAAACTGCACCCAGAAAAAGAAAACAAGAGTAGTGTGAACAATGCATTATGCACCACACTGTATTTAAAGTCCAAATGCCGTTTAAAAAGCTATCTGATTTAAACCATTTATTTGTAAATTGTCAAAATGTAAGGTTTAAATGACGTTCAAATATTCAATTTAGAATTAAGAGGTCCACACCTTAGTTTCATCAACAAAGTCATTCGTAATAATGATTTCTTTTCGCGAATGTACCGAAAGTAGTGGTGTGATACATTCGACAAATAGCAAAGTTTTATAATTAATGTACAAATTCCTTGGGGGGTGGGGGCATTCATCTCTATGTAAATAGTTCCATTAGTTATAACAGACGTGTTGATCTAGAGACTACTGGGGTTGAGAGTATCTGGAGTGAAGTAACCCTTGCTCAATCAAAGCCAATACTCTTATGTTCAGTTTACAGGCCACCTAGTTCCACAGCTGATTGGATGGATGATCTGAGATGCAAATTCAAAAAGCATTACTAAAGAATGATTTTGAAACGATCATATTAGGTGATTTTAACACTGACTACATGAAAACTCCACCATTAACATGGATAAGTAGCTTTGAAACTTACAACTTTACTCAATTAATTAACACCCCAACTAGAATAACAGATAAAAGTGCCACTATCATTGATCATGTCTATATTAATAAACCTGAAAACATAAGTGAAATTAATGTGCCAGTGTATCCACTGAGTAACAACTACCCAGTCTGTATAACTAGACATGTTCTGAAATCATCTAAAAATGGTCAACACATTGAAATACAATACAGGGACTTTAAACAGTCTGATGAGGAAATGTTCTTAACACATTAAACCCTAGCGACGTGTTAACGTGGCAGGAGGTAGTAGCCTACTGCCGAGCTCTGTAGCATCATGGTCATGCATGATACACAAGTGGGCAGCATTACAGAAACGTAGACAGACGTAGCTTACATGGATACCAAATAATCTGGAATTTGTAGTTGAACTACAAAATACAGAGGAAAAAACCTCAATTTTTGGAATCAAATATTTTTCTATCCAAAATTGGGCCGTGGTCGGGATCCGATTTTGTGTCTGGATTTTAGACTTTTTGGTCTCAGATCTAAGGCAAACCGGTATGAACTGCAAACAGATGGATGAACCTTTGCAAAAAATAGGATAAGATGGGCATTTGGAATAAAGAGTGGTCTCGAGACAAAAGTAATAGGTACGTTTAGCAACAAAATTTTGTTAATAAAAAATCCAACTTTTACCCTTCTGCTCTTGCGCGAGCTAAATAGCCAACAAAAATGATGTTTCTAACACAACTAGGCAGTATGTTATTGAAAGATCACCTGGAATTTGGTGTTTTCAGATACATTTAGAAATAGCTTTTAAAATGTGTTTCCTACTCCAATTTCATGCAAAAATGACAAAAACCTCCAGAGGTTAACGTGTTAAATGATTCAGTTTGCAAACCCTTCCAATTAGTCTGCAATACAGCTGATGTCAGCACTGCCTTAGACAAATGTTATCAGATGTTCCATGCAGCCTTAGGTGCCCCGAGTGGCCAAGTGGTCTAAAGTGCTCTCCGTTATGGATCACTGCCATCTCACCTCTGTCTGTGTGGGTTCGAGTCTCCTATTCGGCCAATGTGGGTATCTGAGAAAGCTCGCCAGTAGCTTCTTGTGGGTCAGTGGTTCTTTCCGGGGTTTTCCCCATGTTCTTCCCCCACCATTAATACTGGCCACCATGTATAGCTTATCTTGTGCTGAAAAATGGTGTTAAACCCTACTACAACAACAACAACAACAACCATGCAGCCTTAGACAAGCATGTCCATATTAAAACAAAAAGGGTTAAACACCAAATTACACCCAAGGAGATTACCCCTGAGATCAATGAGGCTAGGCACCTAAGAGATCATTTCCACAAGAAAAAGACATGAAAAGCTATAGAAAATGGAGGAATAAAACTAAGCACCTGATAGATAAGGCAAAAGAGAACTACTATAAACAGGCTAGTGATGAAAGTATGAGTGCCAAGACATTGTGGAAGCATCTAAAGGAGCTGAACCCACCCAAAAACAGTTGTTTTTCCTCTAGACTTCAGCAAAATGAGGATATAGCAACATCTGAACAAGACATTGTGCAAATGTTCAACAATTTCTTCATAAGCATCTCCAGTAACAGTATTAAGAACCAGACAAACAACCCAACTGAACCTAATGTTCTTCTATCATTTATAAGAGCTAAAATTCCTGATGATAAATGTTTTTGAATAGCTAATGCTAGTGAAGCTGTTGGTTTTGATATGCTAATTAAGGTGAATATTAATAAATCCTCTGGATTGGATGATATTGGTCCACGAATTCTTAAAATTGGTGCACCTCTAATAACAAAGTCATAAACGCATATCATAAACTTAAGTATAATGAGTGGTAATTCTCCAGAAACACTGAAATGTGCAAAAGTTTCACCTATCTTTAAAAAAGGAGAAAAGAAGGATCCAGGGAATTACAAACCAAAATTAATTTTACCTGTATTATCAAAATTATTTGAAAAGCATGTAGCCATTCAGGTCTATAAATTTTTTGAAACATAGTCTCCATTTCATAAAGTGCAATCAAGGTTTAGACAGTACCACTCGTGTCAAACAGAACTTACCAAATTAATTGATCTTTGGCTGAAGGAAATGGAAAATGGTCATATGACAGATCATTTTCCTTGACTTCAAGAAAGCCTTTGATCATGTTGATCATGAAATTCTGCTACAAAAGTTGAACTGTTACAGGTTCGACAATCCATCTTTAAACTGGTTTAAATCATACCTAAACCAAAGGTCTCAACAGTAAGCATTGGCAATATTAGCTCTCAAGCTCGCACAATTCATTCAGGGGTCCCTCAAGGCTCAGTTTTAGGCCCTCTCCTCTTCCTTGTCTATATCAATGATCTACCATTAAATAATGAACCCACAAATACAGATCTGTTTGCGGAAGATGCAACCTTGTATACATCTAGTTCTGATACTGAAGTTATCCAAATGAGATTAAATTCAGACCTTATTAGAGTCCAAAACTGGGCACAACAAAATAGGATGGTAATTAATGAAGGTAAAACAAAATGTATGATTTTGGGGACATCACAAAAGCTACACAAGTCAGGGAACCCAGAACTATCTCTTGCAATAAATAATTATCCATTAGAAAAATGTCAAACATGAAACGCTTGTAGGTGTGTTCATAGATCATAATTTATTATGCAACGACCATATTGATAAGCTTATTAAAACACTGTCATCCAAAATTGCCCTACTCATTAGAATCAAGAAAAAATTTACCTATGTAAACTCGCAATCTATACTACAAGTCATATATTCTTCCAACAATGGATTATTGTTCAAATGTATGGGGAAACTGAAAAATCTCAGCCTGATCTTGACAGGATTTATAAACTTCAGAAACGAGCAGCATGCATAATTTTAGGTGCATCTATTGATCACCCCTCAAAAGCATTTTTTACAGAACTCAAATGGTTCACAATATATGACAGGATAGATTTTCAAAAGTCAGTTCTTTTATATAAATGTCTACATGGAGCTGCATCCGAGTACCTTCGGGACTTATTCAGGCCTTTTTCAACCCAATACCAGTTGAGATCAAGATCACATGGAAACCTTCCAGCACCAAAACCAAGAACAGAGCAATTTAAAAAGAGCTTCCAATACTCTGGTACAGTTCTGTGGAACAAGCTTCTACTACATGTCAAATCTGCTGAAAATATTGGAGTATTTAAAAAGAGATATCATGAGCAATGTAGGTGTTTCTAATAGATAATAGAATTTAATATTTTAATAATAAACATGGGAATTTCAGAGAGAGGTGAGGGAAGCAATGTTACATCTGGGTAATGTAAGGTTAGCATCATAGAATCTAATGTAAGTTGGGTGTGAAAACACATCAATAGCAAGTAAAGTTTTTGGGTTCAGGAAGACTTTGACAAGTCTGGGTAAACAGGTCAGCATCATGACATATCTGGATAACTGGATCGTATTCCTGCTGTTTCAGCACCATTTATTTATGGTATGATCTGGGGGAAGGGAGCTGTCATTCATCTAGTAATGGTTAGCCAATCATATTCTGTATGTGGGGAAAAGGTGTGGGATTACAATATGCGTATATACATAGATACAAGATATAGTGTGGGGTAGAAAGCAGAAGGCAGAAGGACACAAAGCAGAAAGAGGACAGAGAAAGAAAAAGGGACAGTAGAGATAAGATGTAGTTGGAAATATGAATCAGACAGATATACAAGATGGGGAGTTAAGAGAAAGGGTACCTAATAGACATAATGGAGATATTCTGAGTGGACAAATATAGTGAGAAATAATGTGGACAGAACCTGTGTGTATTTTGGATATAAACAGTAGATTACAATATGACTTAGTGTTTTAATTAGTATACCACTGGTCCCCACTTGACCCCTAAGTCAACATAAAGACAAAATAGGTCAGACAGACCGTACCTAAGAGGTTAGATATATTTGAATTACTGTCCGTATTTCTACAAAAAAATCTTAAGAAAATACAAAAAACATAGCAGTATACAGCTCTAAAATAGTAATACTTTGAAAGGTTGAAGCACTGCAAGTCACAATTTCAGAAGTGATAATTTTCCAACATAACAAGTGAATGTGTTACATTGGATCTAAGCATTATCAGTTATCAAATGTATTTTATTTTAATATTTACAACAAATTCTGTTAATTTGATCATCAAATCATTGATAAGTACGTATATAGTGTTTGGTGTTTGGTAGTGAATGATCATACTGTTCTACGACAACTGGAGTATGCTTTGACAAGTGACACACACACACAGATGGCTGACTTGATCTGGTCCGGGAAGGATTTGAACCAGTACCTTATTGGTTGCAAATCTAGAATACTATGCATGGCTATAATAATAAACCATAGCTTCCATCTTACTTGGGAGTCAAAGAAGCTTGTTTCAAAGAGCATCAGACCCATAGTCCAAGGGTCACAGGTTCAATACCCAACCAGACCAGCCTAGGCTAGCTGCCTCAGTGTACCCTGAGGAAAGTAATTTGGCTTCCATTTCCTCAGCATGATGTAGCCAATAACGTCTTAAAAGTTAAGTTAAAGCCAGCAAAGACACTCTAAAAATCCAACTTATAACCAGACAAAGCAGACTTGTGCAATGAGCTGTTTTTCAATGCTCTGTTGTGGTGAAGTTATTCAACTGCTCTAGCTTGTGTGGTAGAGTAATCAATCATTTCTTGCTATGATGAACACAGCTGACTAGTGAGAAGTGTTATATGTAATTACTGGAGACAGCTTACCTGACTTACTTCTGTATCATTAACTCATTAAAATAGTAAGACCAGATAGCCCCAAAATAGAAGACAAGTGTTCCATGAAAGGCTGCATTTTATATGTCCAATTTACAAGGATAATACTTTCTGCTGACACAAGCAAAACAAGAAATTTTTGCAATCAAATACATACAGGATACAGTAATGTTCACCTATGTTTTAGTTGAAGTCAGCAACTGATACAATGCACAAACGACTTTAAAATTCTTTCATAAAGAATATTAATATTGTTGATGACACCACCATCACCATCATGTTATTACAGCAAGAAAAAGGATACTGTCTCCTAAACATAGTACTGGAATCCATGACCATACCAACCTTATAAAAATGAAAGGAGGGAGGTGAGAACTAATTTTAATGATTTTGTACTTACCTGTTGCTATTGCTAAACTAGTAATTTTCCAGGAGGAAAAATCTGACTGAATGAGGAATAATCCTTCCTCCCATTTGGGTGAACCATAATATTCCAGAACATTGGATCATCCCTGAAGACCACCACAAGTCCTGTGCATGTGTGAAGGCCCTCATAATTATTTGAGGGAGCAGCCTAACATAGAGGGAAATCAATGCAGGAAGGGAGGAGGGAATGTGGCAATAGCAACAGGTTAAGTAATACATCATTAAAATTAGTTTTTCCACTGCCCAATAAAAAAAAAAGGTGAACCAGATTCATTTTCAGTAATACCCTACCTGTTGCTATTGTATTGCTAAATTTGACAATCTGGAGGGAGGTATCATCATCCCAAAACTGACAAATAAAAACCAAACACAAGGTATACTTTACCCTCACAATGAGAGCACGAGACTATTGCAGGATGGCAGTAGCATGAGCCACTTTCTGAGCAACAACCATTGGGCCCAGTGAGAAAATGCCTTTGCTTTGATGGCCAAATGAATGAAGCTAAAAAAAAGAGAAAGTAGTGTGAAAGTACCAAAATGCAGCTTTCATCACACCCTCCAAAGATGAATGAGTTAGATAAGCCAATGAGGCAACAATGGTACAAAAATTCACAGGCTCTAATTTTCAGTGAATGACAGGTCCCTATCAGCATGGGATTGGTAAACTCTCTTGATAGTTAATGCAATCCACCTAGAAATGGTAGAAACTAAAATATCAGCTGAGCATGTGAAAGAGGTTTAGTCTGGCACCACTAGGAATCAAAAAAAGAGGTATAGTCTGCTTGAGAGGGAGCAAGTCCCTGTCCACCCTTGTCCTCAGAAAAGGTCTTGCAAACTTCTTCCCTGGGCATCTGTGGCATGCCCTTCTAGCTCTGAAATGGGGTTCTTGCTTATACAAGGGATAAGGGATGCACAGCTTTAAAAAATTTAGCTGGTGGGCACTGAGAGCAATCAGGATGAATCTGCTTCTTGGATGGTTTCAAAGAGCCAAAGGTGGATGGAAGGGAGCAGTGTTGATGGTCTTTCAGATTTTCAGTAGCCACAGAGTGGATAAGCCCTATGAAGAGTATCAGCCTCCTGGTGGGAAGCTGTAAAAGGTTCTTACTGTGCTCAAGTGAGACCTTGGAAGTGTCCAGTGCCACATTCCTATGGAGGTGGAGAAACTCAAATGACAAAACCATGTACAAGGACAATGCGTGCCTCAAGTTTTTTATGATGCATCCAATAAAAGATGGAGAGCCATTAGCTACAGAGATTCCTCCTTTACAAGGCTGAATGAGGCTGCTGAAAAGAGGTCAGCATGCAAGGCTCTGGTCACTAATGACCTAGCCTTTTGTCCTAATGATTCCAGTGTTGTTAAATGTTCTGGGTTATATAAATCAATTGTTACAATGCTTGCTGTTACCCTGCAATTAACCAGACAAAGCAGACTCATGCACTGAGCTATTTTTCAAAGCTTTATTGTGATGAAGCTGCTGGTATTGTGGACTAGAGAGAAATGCTACATGTTAATACTGTTGACAACTTACCTGACTTAAGCCAAGGTCCCCATAGAAATACCCACTTGAGCTGCTTTAGTGTCCAAAGTGGCAGGTTTACTGGGCCATAAAGAAGTGTGAACTGTAATGGTGCAAAACTTTGTAGATGTTTTGTCACAGAACATTCTGTCATGGTCAGTGTGACACATAACAATTAACTTTGACATATGGGCTAGGTTCACAATAAATTGCTGTCTGTGAAGGATGGGGTATGCTCTGTTTGGGGCATGATTTGATTTTAATTAGGACCCACCAGGATAATGGTACAACAAATATGTTACTGAATGATCAAGTTAAGGAAAAGACAAAGTAGATATAATCCTGAGGCAGTTTTGGGCCATCTGAAATAAATGTAATAAAATGAAATTTTCCAGGCTAGTTATTAATATAAGCAGAACAAAGAGAATTATTCCAGCTTCAATTTTTGGCTGTTATGTAAAGTTAATCCTAAGCGAAATGATTGGGGTGTGTTCCCAGACATAATTCAACATTTTAAGTAATCTCTCTCAAAAAATTAGTCAAAGTATCTGAAGATGTCAGAATTCAGCTGGAAATAACACATATTTCTCATTAAACTATCCCAGGGACAAGTGTCTGGAAGAATTTGAGAGACCCAGAACCAGAGAGAGATTCGGCTGCATAAAATAAGCGATTCTCGAAAAGCACAAATGTACTGTCTCAATCACATAAAAAATGCTCATTGATGTTTGTAATTATTTGTTGAATTTATTCGTTTTTAATTCATACTTCAATTTTCGTTGAGTTCAGAGGTTAATCATGCATTAATTGGTCTTGAATATTATATCATTCATGTATTGTAAGAACATAAAACATTTTTTTTAAATAAATGTGTTCAGATTTAGTGGTCTGTAAGCAATAGAATCATGTATTGTAGTTATTTCATGCATTACTCTGATATGAGTTGTGAGAATTAATTTATGTCCTAAATGATATGATGTATGTGTACTAAGATTAGATTTGACTAGGTCTATCTCAATAAATCACTAGTTAGTAAGTAATGTTGTTAAGACAAGACATGAAGTCTATTTAAATTCATGTGTAATTAAGTTGTGAATTCTCTTAACCCAGAAAAACAGCACATGTCAAATGACACAGTTCAGCTTATAATTTAATACATAGTTGGATGTATAAGTTTATCTAAGAAGTCTAGTTATGTCATGGTTCCAGTTAGGTTAGCAATTAATTTGATGATAATAGCTGGGAGGCATCAGGTTGCAAACTGACCACATTAGCTTAGTTCTGTTGAATTACAGTAAGATTATATCTGATGTAAAAAAGAATGGGAATATTGTTCAATCCCAGGAGAAGAAAACCTGAAAAATATTTAGGTTGCAAATTCCATTTATCTGAAGGGGAAAAATAGCTCCATAAATGTGCTACACAGTATGAAAGAGCACAGACTACAATCAAGTTGACCCAAAGCGGCTGGAGAGACAGAAAGAACCAGAGAGACAGACAGAAGGAAAAGAAATATGGCAAAACTGACCTGTCACCAACACTGATTTGGAAAGGACTGGAAACAATCAAGTTATGCTCACATGCTGGCAATTTGAATTTCATCATTCACTCTGATGAAATTTGTTTTATCAGTATAACAGAACAGCCAGTTGCATTTCACATAAATATTGTAATTCTATTTATAAGAGAAAGTGTATGTTCATGTATTATTCAATTGCCATGTTCAATTTCATTTTGTTTATGTAGTTGATTCAATTGTTATATTTTACATAAAGGGGCTTGTGTTGTTCTCTTTTATATCTTTGCTCAGATTGTTGTTATTCCATCCATCTTGTAGTTTATTGTTTGCTTGATTCAGGCAATAACACCATGACTGATCATCTCCTAAATAATGACAACCAAAGCACACCATGGGGGGGGGGGGGGGGGTAAAAGTAGTAACCAAGGGTGGTAATGAAGAGAGAGGAACAGACAACCTCCTATGCTGTCTAGCAAAAACCTAGCCCTTCCTAATCCTTTCAAAGATGTTTGATTGTAACAATGTTAGGAAGGATCAAGAGATCGGGTCTCAAGTTTGCACCAGAAAGTTACTCCAAACCGGAAAAAAGTTTTGACATTACCCAAACCTGAAGGTTTGGGACATGTTAGGCAAGAGGTGGTAAAGCTCTTTGCTACTTTATCGGACAACCAGGATTCTTCCTCCTCTGCTTCCTTAACCAATGGCTGAGAAAGGGTAGGGTGCCCAAAGGGAGGGGGTACCATAGGCTGATATTAGGGCTATCACATTAGCCTGCTCTGTGTCAAACAACAAGGACAGAAAGAACATCTTCGTTCAGCGCTCTCTTCTGGAAAGCCAATTCCCAGTACCCTGTGGGATACAATGGTAGTCTGGAGAGATGGGGGAACTTGGCCTCTGTACTATATAGGCTCCAAAGTTCCATGCCTGGCACCTGGTGTACAGTTCCCAGTGTCCAGGCAAGGCCTCTACACCCAACTCAGATCTGTAGGAAGATCCATCCACAGATCTAACTGACTTAGATCTGAGCACTCCTGTTTTCAGAAGATGAGATTGTATCACCAACAACGGATCACAGAGACAAAAAGGTTGCTGCTCACCCCTTATGAGTGGGGAGTCACAATCAGCCCTTTCCATGGGGATACTTAGGGGAAGCTAAGGATCAACTTAAGAAAAGCTGTCTGATGCTAAGTTTGTAAGATAACCCAAGATCAATAACTGAACAAAACAGACAAAGTGAAGAAGTTGAGTGTGTGACTGCTTACCACACATAACAATGTCACTTCATAATATAGATAAGATGAATAAAATTACTGGTACTCAAGTCCAAACTTCAGAAAGCAGGAATATGAAAATTAAAATAAATTACCTACCCTTCGCTGCTCAGAAATTATTTCTGAAGACTAAACAAACACCAATCTGAAATATTAATACCCTTAGATGGGGAAAATAAAATAAAGGTGCATGGCTTTGTCAGTAGAATGTCCTAAGCCTACAGTCAAAAGACACTGTTTAGTCAACATACATGTATATTCATTTCTGAAGTAATGAGAAAGTATGTTTTCCCAATTATGACAAGAATATCTAATAGTAATAACTGCATCTTGAAATCAGTGAAATGTAACATTCATTTAAATGCTCACATTATAGATAGATGGAACAAATTACTCTTTAAATGTCTTGCATAACTTCATTCTTAACAGTGCCAGACAGCCTGTAGTCATAGATGTGTCTGAATATTTATGCCCAAGATAACTCTGTTTTTTATTTTGTTTTAATTCAGAGGTATGGACCATGCAATGTGAAATAAAGAAATAATATGTTATTTAGTGTTACCTTGCACAGAAGCCTTTAAACTTTACCTGTCAATCAATGATCACAATTTATCAGGCAGTTACCATGGCCAACCAGTCAATCAGAGCTTAATGAAAGAAGCAATTTTTCACAGTAGCAACTCAATTCAGACTGAAACTAATTAAAAATCATCCGTTTTCTATACTGGAGTCTCAGCTTTTAAATAGAGTATATGATACTGTTCAATATTACACATGTATATGCAAACAATAATGCTTTTTTTAAATAGAAATTAGAAAAACAATTATCTTTTTCTCAAAATGATTTTTAAAAAAACTATTTTTTCTTCTTGAAAGTGTAATATTATATTTATCCCAAGTTAAGTCACCCATAATTCACGATAAGCCCACCCCTTATTTTACCAAAATTTAAGCTAGCCATCTGATCATTTGAGAAATACTATAGTTACCTGATCTGTCAAATGGTGGTACTGTAATGGTCTCATTCCCACTACCTGATCCCTCATCTTTTAAAAAGTCTTCATCATCTTTCAAGGAATCAGCGAATTCAAAATCTTTTTCCTGAAATGATAAAGAAATACAAAATAAAAATGTTATTTCAATAACAGTTTAGAAACACCAATAACTCAAAATATAGGCTTCTCTTACTTCTTCAGGTCAGTTTGACAGGTGTAATTTTGTTACAATATGTTAGTTATATTAAAACATCTAAATTGCAGGTGCTAATTGAGTATGGATTTTCTCATGTGTATTAGGTTATTTTGGTAGAAAAATTGTTAATAACTATTTAATTTTTAGATAAAAGATAAAGTTCATATAGGGATAACAAATATATGCAGTTTACTAAACTGTAAATATCTGTGGAAGCATTTTGGGGAGACTCTGAACTCTTTGACTCTAAGTCTTATCTTGTGATCAAACATTTAAAATGAGAACTCTCAAACACCAACATCTACCCTCTTCCAACCTTGATCCAGTGGATATATTACAAAATATGTAATACATATTATATGTTCTTGCTCTATAACTGCAGGAATAAGTTGGATTGAAAATATATTTTTAAAAATGTCACTGTAAATGCAGTTTCTGTTCATTCAATATTTTACCAACTCAAAAGGAGCCCTGAGGAGTAGCTAAAAATGTACACCTCTCACTGATGATGGTTATCATATGAGCAACTTATGTACTATGTTTCATGAATTTCCACTCAGTGGTTTAGGAAATATGCAAAAGGAAAGACTGATGGACATGTGGATGTAACTACAGAGGGTATCCATCTTTGCTAGCCAAAGTTCTGGTATGTTAACTTATCTTCACCTTGGCAGATCAATCAGATATTTCAGAGCTTTGTCCTTGCAACATCTAATGGATTTCACTAAAGTTCTCTCCTTTAGTACGTAATGCCAACTAACCAATGGTGTGTAACAGTGGTGTACTGTAATCAGCCAAAAATGGTGGATGCAACGAACTTCAAAAGGATACTTTGTAAGTTTAACATCAAAAGTATGACTATATACCAGAGAGAAATGGTCATTACATGTGTATTTGAGGAAAAGAATGTATTTGTTCAATCATGGACCAGCAGTGGAAACTTGCTTATTATGAGTCCATTCCAGTTGTCTCGATCATGTAGGAACAGCGTTCAAGTTTCAACAACTTGATTTTGATTGGATACGGTGGTTTGCAGCTGCATCCAAAGAAATTCACAGACCCGAAGCACTGAAATATCTTATTGATCCACCAAAGTGTTGATTGGTTAACAGATCAGAACTTTGGCTAGCAAAGAATTGAAGGGTATCAAGCATCAGGATAATCCAATCAACTTAACAGATGGGTATGATGTCTTGTCTTTGTAGCAGTTAAAATAATTACCTGACAATGCTTGTATTATTGGATAATCCAATCAGCTTAACAGATCAGTGTGACCTTCCTGTCTCTCACTCACAAAAAGCAAAGACAAAACAGCTCACATACCGCTGCTTTTATCATGGTCTATTCATGGACCTGAGATTGCAAGATTCACATTAATTTCTAAAACATCATACAAAAAAAATTAACTGTATGGTCAAAAATCAATTGTCATTTTTGCGAGTCCTATATTTTGTACTTCACTAAATCTCTCCTATAATTAGAAAATTCCCTTTCCTCAAATCATAGGGTTGACTGATTGTAATTTTATGGCGCACCATCACTGTAAGACTATTTAGTGCCATAGAATAGGTTATATGTAAGATTATTTACAGTTGATAAAAGGTTTATTATCGACCAGCAATAATAAAATCAAACAGTTAAAAGCAAAATGGTGAGATGGTGAGGGTAATATAAAAGGCTTCCTGATCAATGGGCAATGTAAACAGAGCGTGTCAATGAATATTTAGTGAAAAGATACTTATTATGAATGAAGGTATATACATTACATAAAAATAATCAAAGTGATAGCATAAAAGTTATATCTTAGAATAAATGTTTACTTCTTTCAGGAATTTTAAAATGCAAGAAATATTTATTGTATCAAAAAGTTCTTTCATGTGATGAACATTGTAGTAATGATTGCATGCAGGTTGGAGATCGAAGTAATCTATCATAAAGCGCTTCACAAAGAATGGTTCATTGCAAGAAATGCACTATGATGGATCTTTGACTTTTAGCATATAGGAGCGAGTTTTGTTGTGTGTTTTTCACTAATGATGGCTGCAGAAGCCTTTTCCTCATCCTTTGATCCATCAGTGTTAATTCTAAGTGTAGCTAATTCGCCCCTAAATGTTCACAAGTAGAAATGCCCCGGTTTTATTTCAAAAAGCCTGGGGATAAAAATTAAAAAATAAATGAACAGAAGATTAACATGCTTGTTCACTATAAAAAAATATCACAATAAAAAAGCTCAAATCAGAGAAAGCATCACCTGAAGCACTTAAAAATAGTTTCAACTGGTACTGATTTCTGTGTTAAATCAATCATGAACATAATGTATGTCACCCATTCAAAAAACAAAATGAGACTTACACAAGCTTCTCAAACAGATCTTATGTTACACATGTCAAGACCATAAAAGTCATAAAATTCTGTGCAAGATAAAACTAAGTAGTCAACTAATCCTACTTTAATCTGAATTGGTTTCACCTTTTGTTCTTCAGGTACTGCCATGTAATACATACCCAACTGTGAACAGACAAGACCTAGACCTGCTGTCACATAATGGGTAAAGATATGGAAATTCATGCTGTACAATCTACCTAAGAGTTTGCAAACTGCACAGGTAACACCTAATCTGTGTTCTCATTATGACAGATCTACTCTAAGGTGCTTCCTTCTTGGTGATCACATCACTTGTGCTATACAGCTGATAGACCTTAACGTGTTAATGTGATCTGGGGCATATAAATTTCTGGTGATACAAACATGTCCATTTTTACCCATCTCAAAAGATTTAAAGAAAAAAGCTAGAAAAATGTCTATGCAACACCGATATCCCAAACCAATATAATGTGATTGAACAGAAAAGTACAGAAAAAACTGGGGCCATAACTCTCTTAACTGTTGTTTGAAAATTAAAATTAAAACTGATCTAGGTCTTCTTAATGTAAATCATCATACCAACTCCTGGTTAATTTTGATTTTCCCATCTGACAACATGATATATAATTTTCCAGTCAATAGACATATAGAATTCTTCCATCAATAACCATGATATATAGAATCTATGTTGGGGTTTGGACCGAGACAAGAAACTCCCAGTCAAGGGGTTACATTATTTGTCTCCCAACGATGCAAGCCTCGTGGGGAGACATAATGTAACCTTGCAACTGGGATTTCCTCGTCTCAGTCCAAACCCCAACATAGATTATTTTTCTCATCCAATATTTTCCTTTAAAGTAAAAGAACTCTTCACTAGTGTAATATAGTTCATGTGCAAATGTTTACATGTGGCTCATTAATATAAATTTATTAACGAGGGCTGTGGTGTGACCGTTGCATCTGAAGTACACAGCTTATATGCGTGAGCAAAGAAAAATAACAACATAAAATGTGGCACAGTAATGAGGTATTATCACATTTAATATATAGATGTTATATAAAATCTACATTAAATAATTAATATTTATTACAAGAAACTTTCATTTTTATCAGTTCCAGTTTTGAATAGTTATATTGTAAATAATGAAACGATACCGGGTATTCAGCTCTACTGTAGTTTTACTTAGTACAAGCTGTAACGAAGAGTTACATGTTGCATTAGATTATTCATGGTAATTAGTGATCTGTGTCACTATTGTATATATCTCTCCTTTTCTTTGGAGGAGGTGAAACTTTGTGACATACTTGTGTTGTCCTTAATATTGATTGTAAAATTATCCGTATAAAAGACCCTCCAAATACAGACCCTACCTGATAACCATGTGCTACACTTTCAAGTTCACGGATTCTTTGAAAATTTATTTTTGTGTCTTGGAAATATGGCAAGTGCTACAGTGAAATTTGCTTATGGATTAATGTGTTAATGGATAACTGATTCTTTCTGGCTGGTAAGTGCATTATTTGTTATTAAATATTGTGGGTATATTTTTTGTTCACCTGGATCACAATGGAGAGGCTATGAAGTGTATAGGTCTATAGTCTGTGTTCATTTCACACAGAATGAGAATTTTATCCTATCTGTAGCACAGTACATTTTCAGGTCAGCGTCATTAAATGTAGCTAACAGTATATAATTTGATTCACATGAAGTATTTAAAACTAGTTAGGTACATGTAGCTTTAGATACATTTAATGATGCTGACCTGAAAATGTACTGAGCTAGGCCTGCAATAGAATAAAACTGACCATGTTGTGTGGAATGAACTAGCATATTATCAAAACACTCGACATTATATGCATGTGTCTTTGTCTCTCTCAAAATGTTTTTGTATGGTGTGTTCTCAAAGATGGATTGACCTTAAGTTCCTATGTTTTTGTTATAGATTTGTTGTTGTTATCTGATTTTAAAACAACTACATCAGACACAGCAAAAGACAACAAGGTTTTTTTTTTTTAAAGTAGTTCCGAGCATGTGGACACCAAGACTGAGACAACTGTTCTAAGATGACTAGACTGAGATAAGAAAAGTAAGTTTAGCAAAAGAGCTAGATTTCTCAGTTGCATGGGTGAGAAATATAAATCTCCTATCAGCAGACATAATATATAATTATTCCATCAATAAACATAATATTTAATTCTCCTATCAACAGATATGATTTTCCATCAGTTAAGACATGCTCTATAATTCTTCCACCAATGCACACACACACACACGGACATCCATATATGGGTGTATACGAAAGTGCCCTTTAATCTAGTACCATGACTAAGGAGTACTCAACAACAAGAACATCTGTATTGCATACAAATTTCATCCTGACAACAAAACTGCAATTCAAAAATTAACAGTTTGTCACCTTTATTCATATGATAAATTGGTGCAACAAACATACACTTCTCTAACTATGGGAATTCTACACAAGATGAAATAAAATATGATTACAAAGCTGCTGGAAAATGACACAATGTCAGTGTAACCTGATATAATCCCCATTACCCCCAAATTCATACAATAGTTATTTCTTACACAAATCTTCAAGTAAAAGAGGGATTATCAAATATCATGTTTATTTAATAATATCCACAATTCACAGAGCTAAAGTATGAAAATCATTAGGGACATGTATACATATGTACTGCTTGTAAATCCAATCACAGATCAATTATAATTTGTCTAATTTTGCTGCTTTTATAAACTGCAAGATAGTGCATTTGCATTATGCATGTAATTGTAACCTCTGATTTATTTACATGTCATTTGGGAAAAATTTCCTCATTAATTTAATTGAAAGTTTGCTTAACAATAATACTGGATTAAATCTACATTTCATACAAGAAAATCACTTCATAAAAAAAATATTTCAAAACCAAATTATGTTGTCACTTCCAATTAGAAGCTCAGTGTTAACATGGAAATAATGGCCTTAGGATATTTCTTT
This sequence comes from Sinohyriopsis cumingii, assembly GCA_028554795.2. Lineage (NCBI taxonomy): Eukaryota > Metazoa > Mollusca > Bivalvia > Unionida > Unionidae > Sinohyriopsis > Sinohyriopsis cumingii. Next base: position 43,473,680 of record CM068838.1, read on the forward strand.
ACTGGTGGTATACGACAATGACACATGCAACTCAGATAAACTTTTTTTTCTTTAACCTCAAAATCCAGACAAGGCTCTGACAAAATTATAAATTAGATATCAAGGGCACTGGGTTTGGGTTGCCACAAGATCAATACAGTCTGACCCAGATTTAGTTTTTTGCACCTGTCTCAGGTGTGTATATATAGGCAATGCAAGTGTGAACAGGTACTGCCTCCCATACGCACAGGCCATTGAGACACTCAAATAAATGTAATGAATTTCACATTTCTTATTCACTGTCTGTATATTCTTTAAACTGGCATAGTGGAGATCTTCCATGAAATTCCGATGACACTAATGATGAGATAAACAAATCTAAATTCTTTCAAAACTTTTGAATTTTTATTTGAGAATAAAAATAAGTAACCCGACTTTCAGTGTTTACTTTACCTAGAAGCTCTCTGTCTGAAACATCTGTGAAGCCATAATAGAAAAGATCAACCTAGATGCAATACAGAATAGTTCAATATTATAAATATCAATAGCACAAATCTTACTACATATACATAAAGTATTACACTTAACGCCTGAAACCAGACAGAATGTGACAATGCCATTAAATAACATAATTCTATCACACTACATTTCCAGGGCCCTGAGTGGTCAAGTGATCTAAAGCGATCACCATTACGGATCACTGCCATTTCACCTGTGTCTGTGTGGGTTCGAGTCTCGGCCTTGGCCAATGTGGCTACATGAGAAAGCTTGCCAATAGCTTCTCATGGGTCGGTGGTTCTTTTTGGGGTTTTCCCAGGTTCTTCCTCCACCGTTTATACTGGCTGCCATGTATAGTCTATCCTGTGCTGTAAAATGGTGTTAAACCCAATAACAACAACAACACTACATTTCCAGATTCTGGTGATTCGATCTTTTCTGCTTTATCTTCCAACATTATGCTTGTGTAGAGGTTATTTTCAGTGTGGCTGGTATAATGTATAAAATGTAATAATTGTTAAGTCTTCCTCACTCTGTCTGTAAAATGAGATAGGGCCAATAGATGTGAAGACAGATCATATTTCCACTGAGACTTCTTTAAGTCCTTGTTAAATTGACTTGGAATATGGCTGGGGTTTATTTTGGTAGTGTTATAAACTGTGGATCCCACATATGTTTAATAAAAAGGTAAACTAGGAATAGAAATTATCATTGATGTGATCTCTATTGTGGCACAACATACCTCCCCATCTCTGCCCCCTCCAACTACCCATACTTCCTCAGCCTGTATCGCAAGATCCCTAATCTTTTTCTTTTTTTTGCATCCATTTACATCTCCTTGTTTGCAAAATACCATACAAAATACAATCATCCCTTTAGTGTAGATGCTGTTCTGGTGACTAGAAGAACAGCCTGACAACAGACAGGCAGGCGGATGAACGATATTGCCAACAAAATTATAGCTGCAAAAGACCAGAATTAAAATACCTTAATACATTCCTACAAATCTTACCATACCAGGAACATAAAAGTGTAAACATAACTGTGCTTTTGCCAGACATGTGCATCACAGATGAGATATACAGTCTGGCTCATTAGGTTACATAATACATAAAACACCTGGGGGGAGGGGACTAATAAATAATATGCAGGTCAAGTGTGTGTCATTTATGTTTTCTTTTTAATCTCTTACATGTGTTTAAGTTTTGCACACCTAAGCTAAATCTGAATGTGAGCAACAATTTATCTCAGAGGTTGCATTAATTAGGATAATGAATGAAGTTAAACTAAACTTAAAGTGAGCAAAAATGGGTTTGGGGAACAAAGCTTACATACATACAAACATGCTTTTCATACCATTCTGTTCAAGACTCTCTCTCTCTCTCTCTCTCTCTCTCTCTCTCTCATACACACACACACACACACACTTGACACATTATAAAAGAATACAGTTTGTAGTAGACAAGATTACAATATTAAGAACTCATTTTTTTTTAATTTTCTTTACATAATTCAATCTCACCTCAGATAAGATCTGTTTATAATGAACTATTGCACACTATTTCACCAGCATTAATATTGACCAAACCCTCTTAAGAATTATGTATTTGCACCAGAAATAACAGTTATTTTCATGAGCTTTCTCTTTTTCATTGATTTGTTAATTTAATTTTAAAAAATTGTATTTTCACTATTAAAATGTTATCCAAGGAGATCAAAGTTCAAGCGACAGGTGGTGTAACTCCATAGCTATGATAACTATAGTCTGTTCTAATAAATAAGGTGGATATGTTTTTCTCTCTTTAGAGTACTACAATGAATTTGTGATAAGCTACTGTTACTTTTCATGGTGGGGGGGCAAGGCAGAGGTGGGATAGGGTGTGTACAAAACTAGTTGTAAACAGGTTTTAACAAGTTGTACACAAAAAATACTTGTTCACTCATAATACTAAAAGAAAACGTCTGTCATTTGATATTATGAGATGGAGCAAAAAAGTCCTAAAATGCATAAATAGCAATCTGATTAAAATCAAGTCTCTGCTGTCTGTGAAGATCTGACAACAACCACTTAAGGGTCATATTCAAGGCACCTTTGAATTAGCCAGTGGAGATGCAGCTTTCAAAACTCTGAAAGTGAATCAAATCATTAGGTACACATTCATGATCTTCATCCACATTGCTCTGTCTCCAAATGCAAATATATGACTTCATCTGATTGGTTGACAAAATTAGCAATTATGGTAATAACATAGGTTACCAGAACATGACCCCTAAGTGGTCGCCTTCAGAACTTCATGTATAACAGCAGAGATCTGATTTTAATCACATTACATAAATAGCATTTCAAATTTAAATCAGAAGAACTATAAAATGCTAACACAAACTCTAAAAAAAATTGTCTAGCATTTTCAGAGCTCTAGTTATAAACTATGATTGAGAATCCACCATTATGTACCATTTTTATTAACTATATTACCCAGATTCCATTATTTGAAAAACCTAAAAGTAACAGCTAAAATATGGGCTCTTATCATATGCCATTTCATTAATAACAATCACCTCAACGAGTCAATCAAATACTACCACTGTGGCCTCACTTGATAATCAACCACTGAATAAATCCCACTACTACCAGCCTCACCTGAAGTGCCTCCTCAAGTTAATTAGACACTACCACTGTGGCCTCACTTGAAATGTTTCATTGAGTTGATCAGACACTACCACTCTGACCTCAGCTTAAATGCTTCAATTAGTAAATCATACACTACCACTATGGCCTCACTCGATAAGCATCATTTTGTATGCTTACAGAGTGCTACACAAAAGCTATACAACATATCCAAACTTGTTGAAAGTGACAAGTGTCTCTACTGCCAGATTATATGGCTAATTTACCAAATAAAGCTGTGTTCTAATCTTCAACTAATTCAGGTAGAATGGTCATCAATAGCCATTAAAAAATAATGGAAATTAGAAGTCTACTTGCATGCTGTGTTGAATAAATTCTGTCCACAAAAATTGTGTCCAGGTGTCAACCATGCGAAATCTGGTCACTATATATGGCTGTAATGATCATGTAAAGAATTCCTTTATTGCTCACTTAATAATAACATTCTGTTCTAAGATGAGACTTCCAACAATGTAAAATATGCATCCCCTAAGGTCATGCCCTTAATCAAGCCACCTAACATCTACTAAGAGGCTATATAATGGTCAAATTAGGGTCTCTTGAGTAACTATCGTGCAAAAGAAATATTAATGTACATGTACTTGGATTTGCTTTCCCATGAGTTTCCAATGTTATGTCGCTTAATCACGCTAAATAGCAACTACTGAATAGGCTACATATGGTCTCTTGAGTAAACTACAAATTCCTATCAACTGGTTCCTGAAATTAGCCCATTCTGTCACTTATAAATTTAAAATTGTGATTAATGATCTGTACAAACAAATATGACTATGCTACTGCAATATTCTCTTTGCACAGTAAATCAGAATAATTAAATACCAGTAAATATGTACATGCAAATTATGTACAATTTGGCCAACATTTATATATAGCACAATGCATGATGTGAACTTGTCCTGGCATAGTGCACAACCAAATAAATGTCAAGCTGTATCACAAAAGTGCATACCAAGCTGGAGCATCAAGTCTGAGCTTTCTTTTTCTCCATCAATTATGTCACAAAGTGTCTGGCATGTTTATTTGATCCAGAAAACCACTGGCAGTACTGCCCAACTTAAGATACAGACTACTTTCATTTGTGCAGGATATAAATGCACATTGTTGATGATTTGGTTTATATTTTGGATCAGGTCTATTTCATCCAAGGGAAAACAGGAAATTTGTGCCTATCTTAACTGTACAGTTTGTAACCTCCAGACCCCTGAAGGACACTAACAGCTCTATTGTTTACACTTATCATTTTTGCATTAACATCATGATGACACAATGCATCAATGCACAAGATAAACTCTCAGAAAGACTAGATAAGTAATTACCCAATACACAAGTTTGAGCTGTAAAGTGACAAAAACTTTATCTTCAAAATGGACCATGGTAATCACAAAACCATAAAATGCAAAACTGCTTCAATTTAAACAACCAGGTTTACACAGGTGCTGAATAAATTAATCAAACTTTGAAATGATTTTCAATAAATAACTATTAACATGGCATCATATAAATACAGTAGCTAAGCAAAACTCTAATTACAAAGACTATACTCAAAATCCCTATGATCAAAACTAAACTATTCTCCATATTCTGAATTATCATACAGTGTATACATCACCTTGGAAGGATTTTATGATTTTTACAAGAAACATGAATCCCCTGCCACCTCTTTTTTGTTGTTCCAATATTCTGGGATAACTTCCATGCCAGAAAGTGTTAAAAGCAAAACTTAACCAGTCAATAAGGTAGTAAATTCCAAGACCTAACCAAAGTCACTTCAGTAAAAAATGCAGGTCACACTGACCTACTTTCAACAGAAACATGCTATGCACACCAACATGCATCTGCACACAACACTAAATAAGCCCCCAACCCACCCATGACCCCTACCCCACCCCCATGAAAACTGTACAAGAAATGGCTGCAGTGTTCTTTATTAGCCGCCAGAAGCCAGGTCAAAAGCTTCTTTGTCAACAAAATTTAAAATGATAACTGCTGACATTTACAATAGTGGAATTTTTTCTTCTATTGCTGCATTGATAATGCAATGTACTTTTAATTCTGAGCCAGCTACTTCAAAAGGCACTGAGAAGGCAAGAACTAAACTAGACTGATAAAAGGACTGATGCACAGACCAACAGATGACAGGTAAAAATGTTTGTTCCTTTCACATTTGTGTAGTTAAAGTTTCACAAATAAAATCCCACAGACTGGGCTTCACTGTGTAATTTTTTTCAGTAAATTATTTAACTTGTGCACCATTGTATTCATAAACACAGACAAATCACGTTTCCTCATATTCCTATATGTGAATGATCATGTTTTCCAGTGCAGAACATTAGTGCTGGATAGTTCTATCCAGCCTCCCATGTGGACTGGAGTCACATCACTTGCAACTTACTTCTGGTTCAGTACCCATGACTGTAGTCCCAGTCCATTTTTAGTGCATTTCTTGATCTCATTTTGGTGATGATAAAAGAATTAGAATTAGGCATTAATGGTGTTTGTTTTTAGAATATGTGCATTACCATGTGATTGCCTTTGTGTATTTTGGCAACAGTGCACGGTGAGTAATAAGTGATGCATATCCAAAAATAAAATATGTGACCCATGGTATGTTGATTGTTAACAGTCTTGCCTCTCAAAAAATGCCAGATAACCTATGACAAGATCTTCACTGCGAGTTCATCTTTAAAGGTTTTTTTTTATTACTAACATATGATTTATTAGATTTTGACATAAAAATGTAAAGTTCAGTACTGAGAAACAAATGTAGAGATTATACAGGAAAAATAATTGTGATCTGAATCCATGAGACCTTTATCCTGTCTAATGAACAATACTGACCTTCTATTGCATGCAAAATGTAATGTACAGTAGCAAAAGATTCTCAATTTCCACTTGAAAATTCTTTCACAATAATCAAGATAAACATTAACTGCAACACATTTACATACTAGAACTAGCTATGATTGAAGTGTCTGCAAACTGACCATTTTGCACCAGCTGATCTAGCTACATGTTATAAATTCATATTCTCATCATTATTTCTCATGGGTAAATTAAATCTATATAAATCAAAGGTTAATCAAGGACTCTTTCATTATTTATTTGCCCATCTCAATTAACTAGATAAAAGTGGACTTTATTTTTTGACCTGTTTTTATCTGAATCACTTGCACAAGCTATCAGCAGCACACAATTTGGAAGCTTTGTATTGCCACAGTTACATCAGTATTACAATATGCCACGTCTCTAATGCAAAGTTCTGACCCTCAGATGGAATTTTCCCATTCTGCACCATAGCATATTGAAGGATTCTACTAATCCCACTTGTCTAATCTCAGATCAAACAAAATTTGTGTCCAGAGGTATACCCAGCATTCTAAGTGTTTGACCCATGTCTATTAAATATTAAATTTCAAAGTATTGAGCTCCTACATAAAATGATGTTCTACCTTTTTTAAACTATACAAATATATCATAAAAAGAATAATTTTTATTAATTACTCATGACAATGAACAAAGGCTGTAATCAAAGAGCCAACAGTTCATATTAAAATAATGTCTCAGTGGCACAATGAGAGAGCTTCTTATGTGGCACAGAAGGCATATCAAATAATTTAAAGATTGGTGTTTGGTGAGGGTCTTTGATCTTTTCATGGCACAGCATCACAAGTAGGTTATTTAGTGCTGTGGCAATTGGGAATAAAGTGCCTTGCACAAGAACACACATTATACTAATCAACACTTATTTGATTGGCCACAAGTCTGGAACTGTATTGGTTGTCTCTTACCACATGCTGAATAGCACACAGAGTGGGAAGGGGATTTTGATGGGATTCTGGAACGTGCACTAACATTACCACTTGAGTACACCTAACTACACATATGTATTTTAAGTTTGACTACCTGGTTCATTTACTGATTTTGAAATTTGCTGAAACATGCTAATCAAAGCAACAAGACTGCATATTTGTATACATTATCATGCAAGACAGAAACATTACATCTATAACTGATGTGAGCTGAGGTAACAGCCTTCCATGAAAGCTTCTTAAATTGGTTTGTCCATTGTTGAGATAAGTCTTTACAGAGAGAACCGATTTTGCTTTTTACATCCAATTTATACAGCTTATCATCTGCTGGCAAAATAAATAGACTGCTTCTCACAGGAGATATCTTGTTACCTAATAAGCAAATTATCAACAATTCCAGAGCTTTTCAAAAGATTCAAAATATGTGTCCATGTACAACCGCTTGAATTTTCTTTTTAATTTTCATTTTGTTTATCTCTGTTGGGGTTTATGGGGGGGGGGGTGCTTGCTTTTTGTTACCTGAAGCCATGCAAGTCTTTGCAAACTAAAGCTTCTTCTTTCGCTTTTGTTGTTGTAGATATTTTTCAGTAGAGGGCTTCTAAAATAAAAATAAAATTTTCACGTGTGTGGTTGTTTGGGCTTAAACACACTGGTGCTGTATTTACAGCTAACCACCTCTAACTTCAGACAAATCATTTAATTGGGGTGGTGAAGTGTTTGGTTGCATTTTTTTTTTTTTAAATGCCAGCTCCCAAATAGCTTTAAAGACATATTTGTGATCTGAGGTATAGTGAAATGAACCTTCTTATTGTATTTGTTGAAAATATTTAATTACCATTGATGTTTTAAAAAAAATAGTCCCTGCTCAAAAGAAAGTCCAGGCCCTGCCCCCACCCAATTAAATGGGGTTGCTCTCTTATGCTTTGGACTATTTGGCCATGGAAACCATTTTAAGAAGATAGATTTTACTTTTATTGTGGCCACAGATGCTGGACAGCATTAATATTAAATACTTGGGATGGGGGGAGGTTACAGTATGAAACATGCCTTTATATACCTGTGTAATTTTCTAAGGAATGAGATGCTTCACTCAGGTTACTATAATGGGAACATTAATAAATTTTCCCATCAATTATAAGGGGAAATGTTTTTCCCCTACAAGCAAAAACAATAGGATGTACAAGTCACATGATGTAAATAGCAACACAATTTAATCATGCAAATCACATTAATAACACTGAATACAAAAAAAACTTTCAGATATTTAAGAGGTCTAATTAACTATAAATTTGTATTCTAGCTTCAGGCAAATAATTCTATTGTACTTACAAATTAATATTTTTTTACATGCATTAAAATACACTTAATTTTAATTACACTCCTGAAGAAAAAAAACACACCAAATGCCCCATTTTGTTGTCGTTGCTTGAAGAGGCAAAGAAATGCATTTATCCCATTCTGATCTGAATCTATACAGTATCACACTACATAATGTCTTTAAGTGATTTTGAACTTGTACTATTTTATCTTACAGCAACATAGTTCAGAGACCAGTATGGAAGTAAAGTTTTACTGCAAAGGCCCTGATGATGTGCAGTGCAAGTTCCAAAAAATATGAAAATCAGGCTACTAGTATGTCAGACCATTGTAATTTACATCCTGCTGATTTGTGAGCAGGGTCAGTCATGGCAACAGCATGGCCCACTTGTCTGACCTGCTTGTTCTACTAGTCTGACAAGTGGGTCTTTAAATTTCCCTTGCCTTTTAATTAAAAGATTCATGGAAAAATGGAGCAAACACTTTCTAGAAAAGTGGAAAATTTTCATGTTTTTTACTCCTGTGGAAACAATTCTGGTGAGAATGTTTTCAACTATAATGTAAAGTTAGTCCATTCGGTAAAATCAACACATAATGCATAGCATGATATTATGTCTCGTCATTTACATGTAGAGGACATTTGCTAGAAACGAGTGAATAATGGATATATTTTTTCAAATGGGAGAAAAATTCAGTATTTTCTCAAGTGACAAAGCCAAAATGAAAAAAAACCTCATATTTTCATCCACAAGATGAAATATTGGGTTATTCACTTGGAGCAACCAAATTTTCTTTTTATATTACACTTAAAGGTGTTGTGTTGGCTAGCCATACATATTAGCGATACATATACCATAACAGACTGAAGTAACTGTCTTCTTACTGTAACCAGTGTGATCAATCATGTCAGTGGTTTACCATATATGTTCTGCAGTGTTTTGTGTATATTCACACAGAAAAAATCAGTAGTAGCATGATTCTCATTCCTAATTCAAGGTAACACAGCATATTTAAAAACAAGTATATGTACATTGTGGGATTAGAACTTTCTCGTGAGGCAACCATACTTACAGGTTTATACAGGTGCTGAATAATAATGATAATGATATCTACATGTATTGACAGAGCAGTGGAAAAAAAATATTTTGGTAATTCATGACAAAATGAGGAGACTGGATGTGAAGTAATGTGGTTATAGCTTCCATATCTTATTAATTAAAATCAATGTGAAAGAAAATGATATAGTCAACTTAAAAGTCTACAATGCCTTTAAAACTCTTTATCGATTTACAACCTGCTGTTCATGCAGCTCTCTTACAGGAAAAAAGTAATCTCAATAACCATGTCATACTGAAAAATATAACCAAAATACTTTTATCAACCTGTTTTCTAAAATATAGCCTTAGATCTGATCAACCTGTGCTGGTTTATCAAATGACTTAAAACCCATTCTAAATGTGGCGGGGCCCCAAGCGGCCGAGTGGTCTAAAGCGCTCTCCGTTACAGATCACTGCCATCTCACCTCTGTCTGCGTGGGTTCGAGTCTAGGATTCGGCCAATGTGGGTATGTGAGAAAGCTTGCCAGTAGTTTCTTGCGGGTCAGTGGTTCTTCCAGGGGTTTTCCCGGGTTTTTCCTCCACCATTAATACTGGCCACCATGCATAGCCAATCGTGTGCTGAAAAATGGCATTAAACCCCACAACAACAACAACAACAACTAAATGTGGTTAAGACTGACCCATGAATAAAAATCACATTAGACTGTAATATTAAAATTGGACTGGACAAACAAGTATGACAAAAGTTATATATTACAGATGTCCATACATACTTTCAGCTTACACATTAACTGCTTTCCAGGCAATTCTTTTGTTAAATTCTTGAGACGAATTAAAGTAATTTTGCTCACATCATTACAACAAAACTAAACATGTGTCCATACTACACAGATATCCCTGCAAATGTGACATATTTGAAAATAAAATGCTTAATCAAACAGTAGGGATAACTTTGTAACATTAGGACGTCAAGAGATTAAAAACCTGACCCAGATTTTCATAATGAAGACCCCTCATACCAAATATTGTTTCAATCCATTACGTCTTGCAACGTTATTTAGTGGCAAGTCAAACAACGGCCATAACTCCATACCATTTACACAAATCTATGAAATCAATTTTAACCGAGCTCTTCCTAATTCAAAGCCTCAGACCATGTTTGGTTTAAATTCATGAACTCTTTCAAATGTTGCTGAGCAGAATTGGAAAAACAAAGATCCAAGTAAATCTGGGCTCATAATTCCAAAACATTTTGCTTAAAAATTGTCAAAACTTTACTTGACCTAGGTCTGCTTAATATATAGCCCTATACCAAATTTACTGTGTGAGAAGGCAATTCAGGATGCTATGGAATGGGATGGGACATGATGTGATGTAACATGACATGTCTTGAAAGATGAACCTGGGTAACACTAAAAGCCCCCTACATAGATCAGGCAGGGAAAAAAATAAAAGATTTCAATCTTGAATGTATAACTAGTAAGAAATTGTCAACCACATTTAAAAGTACCAAGGGCACAACAGTGGGGATATGAACTCATAGACAGATTCAAAAATGTATTACCTCAATTTCAGAAGTACAAAAAGACCCTTAAGTTGTATTATCAGCAAACAGTACCTGATATTGTTGACAAACTGGCAATAAATTCCTTATAACTGGATTCATAAATGAAAAATTAAATACCATATGTGACCAATTTATGTCAACATATGACAATAACTTTTTGCAGTATTAATCTTGTTTATGCTATTCATTTAGATCTACAGTTAGATCTTTCAGAATCAGCCTGGGTAGACAGAAATTTAATAGCTGGAAATGTAACATAAAAATATTAAATAGGTGACCTTAAGCTTTCTTTCCTTGTCTATCATTTGAACAAATGTTCTAAGACAAGTAAGTGGATATGAATCATCAAATCACCACCTTGAAGAAAATATAAGCTCTATTAAGTTCGCCACCTGTAATAATTAACATTCCATCTTGTACACCTGTGCATGTATATCTTGAATCTAAGGAAATTTCAACCCAATTTAGGGTGACATTTGACACCCAACCCAGGACTAAGAAACCCTTGTCAGACATGAGATAAAACGTTTTTCCTGGCAAAATAGTGTAAATTTTTAATTTGCTTGATCTAACAGCAGTCAACTGTTGATTATAATTATGGGTTTTAAAACCACTGTGCCTGTCATAAAACAAAAAACTTTGGTACAAATGTTATCTTATGTTACGTGTTTAGGCTCGAATAAATAGTAACACAAGAAAAAGTGAGAACAACAAGCTTTGAAAAATTTAACAAATTATTTATTTCCCTGGAAAAAAATACTGTAAAAATGAAAAAATAATAACTTAGTTTTAAGATTTAAAACAAAATGCTTAATTAAAAGTAGGGATAAATCCAAAAATAATCCAAGAATAATCCACAAATAAAATTTTAAAAGTCCTAATAATAAAATGTTCTAATGAATTCAAGTTCGAATCCTGATGAAGAATCCAAATTGGATGCTGTATCCTGTATAGTGTGGTTTTCTACAGTTCCTTGTAGAAACACAAGAAATAACACTCTGGTGTTGGAAATCCGAATACAATTTTTAAGAAATGTCTTTGTTCAAGAATTCTGTATGAGCACACATATTTCCAGGAAAAAAAGAATTATTGATTTTGAATCCAAAATAATTCAAATAAACATTAAAATAACTCCATACTGACACAACAAAGAAACACCTTGACATCATGTGTTTTTAAGTCCAGACTGAGATTATTTCTCTAAAACAATGGTTATACAGTAATTTTGACAGTAATTTTGCGACGCAGAATAGGTACCCATATGAGGGTCACGTGATCATGTCTACATAATATACTCTCAACATGGCCCTGACAAAAACCAATCATTTTACTCTAAGAATAAAATTTACAAAATTTGTTTACTTCACAAAAATTATTTACAAGTCTAGGGTCAGGTATCCAATACAGCCTCGATCTCACCCTTATTATACCCACAATGAAAATAAATTAAAAAAATAACATGTTCACGTGGCTGTAACTAATTTTGAATTAAGGTCGGGAACTAGGTCAGTATTTATATGTGGCATGAAGTAGTAGCCTACTGCCAAGCTCTGTAACATCAAGGTCATGTAAGATACACTAAAGTGAGTGGTATTATTGAAAGGTAGACAGATGTAACTCTACAATGATACCAAATAATCTGGACATTCTAGTTGCACTACAAAATACAGTGGGGAAAAACCTAACTTTTTGGACCCCTTTTTGTTTTCACCCAAAATTCACCAGTGGTCGGAATCCTATTTTATGTCCAGATTTTAGACTTTTTGGCCTGAGATCTAAGGCAGACCAGTCTGAACTGCATACAGACAGGTGAACCTTCGTGAAAAGCAGGATACAGTGGGCGTTTGGAATAAAGAGTGGTCTCGATATGAAAATGATGGGCCCGTTAAGCAACAAAAAAAAGAACTCCAACTTTTACCCTTCCGCTCATGCGCGAGCAAAATAACCAATGAAAAACGATGTTTCTAACACAACCAGGCATTAGGCTAATGAAAATCTTTTGAATGTTGATGTATTAGGATGTATTCAGAAAAAGTCCCAAAATGTGTTTCCTACTCGCATTTCAGGCGAAAATGGCGAAAAAGGCTCCAGGGGTTAATGAGTTAAGTGTTCACAAATGAACAGTCAAGGTCAAACTATTTTCTGGAAAAAATTTACAAATCAAATAAACAAGAATATATTATAATAGCATGTAATAGAATTGAAAAGTTGACAAACAAACAATAAAATTAAAATAAATATAAATTAAATCAGATATATGTAACAGTTATACAAGTCAGTCTCCATACTCCTATGAATGTTTTTTTAGCATTTTCAACTGCTCAAGCCAAAGTCACCACAATCTGACACAATACTTTCAGCAAACATACATGAATGAATTTTGGTGCTATTGTAAGAAGTTAGGAATCAAAGATTGGAAATTGCTAATAAATCATACTATATTCTATTTGAAATTACACAATGTCAACATTTCCAGAATGTGAGAATATACTATACTGGGTCACAATAATTTGTGGTTCATCCTAAATTATCTTGTGCAGAAAATTAACAAGATTCTCCAAGAATTTGCCAAAGTTTCCAAATATAATATCAAAAGTTGGCAAAGCTAGCCATCATTCTGTGCAAGTATTTTTCTTTCATGAGACATTAGCAACTTCAAAGAGAGGGACATGGTGTTTAACACATTAACCCCTGGAGGTTTTTGGCGTTTTCGCCTGAAATTCAAGTAGGAAACATTTTGAAAGCTATTTCTAAATAGATCAGAAAACACCAAATCCCAGGTGATCTTTCAATAACATACTGCCTAGTTGTGTTAAAAACATCATTTGTCATTGGCTATTTCGCTTGTGCATGAACAGAAGGGTAAAATTTGGAGTTCTTTTTTTCTTTTTCTTTTTTTGCTAAACAGAGCTGTTATTTTTGTAAGGAGACCACTCTTTATTCCAAATGCCCATCTTATCCTACTTTATGCAAAGGTTCATCTGTCTGTTTGCAGTTCATACCGGTTTGCCGTAGATCTGAGAACAAAAAGTCTAAAATCCAGGCACAAAATCGGATTCCAGCCATTGGCAAATTCTGGGTAGAAAAAAAATTGGGTCCAAAAAATGAGGTTTCTCCCTCTGTATTTTGTAGTCAACTAGAAATTCCAGATTATCTGGTATCATTGTAGAGCTACATCTGTCTACCTTTCTATAATACCCCCCACTTTAGTGTATCATGCATAACCATGACGCTACAGAGCTCGGCAGTTACTATAGGCTACTACCTCCTGCCACATTAACTCGTTGCTAGGGGTTAATGTGTTAATGCAATTTCAAGATAGAGGTCACTGAATCATCTTGGACCAAGTTGTCATTGTATATTAATTTTATGTAAATATGGTATGTGTCCAGTTGTATGATTTGTAATTTATGCTTATAGAATTGTCTTCTTTCAAATTATGCTTACAGCATTACCCACTATGTTTGAGTTTCATTGAACAATTAGGACATATCTTTACTCACTTAACTTACTGTGGCACATATGAGTTGTCAGCATTGATTAGTAACACCTTCTGCACAATCTTCAACTGCAATTCGCACCATTTACAAGTATGATGATTGATTTTTCCAGTTATGGCACATAGCAATGATCAAGATGCAATCTCCCTGGTAACAGTTTGTATACTTAAACTATATATAAAAAATGTAATGTAATTATCACATCTGTTCCTCTTTCTTTCCATGATCCATGTCTGATAAAGTATTTTGCTTTATCAGAAGTAAAGAGTTTTTTCCCCTGGTTTCCTTTATGTCAGTCAAATTTTATATCATGCAATTCTGCCAATTTTTTATGAATGTTTTCCATGTACTCTCTGCATTATTTGAATTGACAATGTGGCATGAATTAAATAATGTTATATAAAGTAAATGACAAAAATAGTACCAGTTTCTTTAAATCCTATGAAATTATTGTTGTTGCAGAAAGATTTACATTTGAACTTGGTTATCATGCAATACTAAGGAGTTCTTATTACACAGAATAGTTTAAACATTTCCTTGTCTATGCATACATAACATGTACATCTGTGTTTCTAGCATAAGGTTTCCAGACTATGGAACACCAGAGCTGTCTTAGGATGATAATTTTTGGTTATATTATGTGCACACCTCTTTATATGTGGTACTTTTATCCTTATATGATGTGCAAACTTCTTTAATATGCAGTGGTTTCATCCTTCTATGATGTGCAATCTGCTTTATATGTGGTGCTTTCGTCCTTATATGATGTGCAAACTTCTTTATATGATATACTTATGTGCTTATAATATCTGCAAACTTCCTTATATGTGGTGCTATTATCCTTATATCATGTAGTACAATGGAAAAATCTTATATTCAGTTGAAACATTGTTATATTTGGTGCAAGCATCTACAGTGAAACCTGTCTTGAGAGACCGCTGCTATGAGAGACTACCTGTTTTGAGAGACCAGATTTTCCATGCACAGATTCATTGATCATTTAGTGTTATGACCTGTTATGAGAGACCACCTGTCTTGAGAGACCAGTATTTGTTGGCAGAAGGGGTGGTCTTTCAAGACAGGTTCTACTGTATATGATGATGAGTAATGACTGAACTTTCGCAGCTGCACAAAGAGGCCTAATGGAGATATATAGTCTTACTACACAATTAATTTGTTTAGTGACTACACTGAAATAAAATGGTTGACTCTATGTCTAATGGTCTCAAACAAGTGAATTTAGATTCTTACATTGGGATATTTGAAGAACAGAAAATCTCATCCGTTATTGTGCGCAAGATTTATAAGGATCTGACATGCTACTGGTGCAAAAGAAAGTTCATCAATTCAATATAACACTATTTGTTCATTTTAACTCCAGAGTGTTTCAGCCATCTCTGATATTCTTCAGCAATAACAAGATTTTCAAACCAGCTGCTGTGGGCATTTCATTTGCACCATGCTGATTTATAAAAAACCAAGACATTATTTAGGACAAAAATACATTTTAAGATTTCTTTTGCAAAAGCACAATTTCAGTACGAGTTAAGAAGGAGAAGTTGCCATAACAAACTTTTCAAGATGGCCATTACAGTGGCCATATTGGAAGTCTGGTCAGCACCATTTTCATTTTACACCCACTGACACATCAAATGAAATCTTTCAGTAAAATCCCATGCTGGCATGACAGTTCATTGAGGAGTAGTGATAAGATTTCAAGATCATGACTGTGGTGACCATACTGTATGTCTGAGCAGCAATGTATTTATTTACAATCAACTAGAGACATGGTAAGAAGTCCTACATTGTAAACCTCACGGTGACATGACAATCCATCTACTAGTAGCAAAACAATAAAATTCTGTGGTAGCCATATTAAATGTTGGAGAGACACCATTTTCATTTACAACCAACTAGACCACAGAATGAATGTGTGTGTATAAAGTTTCATGACAGTTCTCCAAATTAGCTTATGATAAGTGGTGATAACAAAAATATTAATGGACATACAACATGCAACCCTAAAAGTCTCAAAATTAATGGTAGTCTGCTAGTCCAAGACACATACATTTTCTATCTCACTAGTGATTTACATAATTTCATTAGTTCAATAGCTAGTTAATCTTCATAACTATCAGACAGTGTGCTGTGTGAAAGACTAGTGAAAGTTCAGCAGGACAAGTAAATTCCCACTCTGCTAGTCCTTATGGCTACAAAGAAAGGCATTTTTAATTCTAAGCATGTAGGTTGCTCATTTCAAACGAACATTATGAGTAAAATAATTTGAAAAGATGACACATTTTTATGCCATTTTCTGAACTTTCCTTCCAAGTGAGCACAAAGTAACATTCTGTTTATGCAAACAATCATTGCTTTATTTCAAGCTAAAATAATGCCGATCAGTAACTGAATAGAAGAGAAAAGAAGACCCCTAAGTTAGCAATGTTACCAGCCAAGTTTTCAAAAATACCAAAGAAATGAGAACAGGATGAAATGCAAAGTACATGAATAGCACTATAACAGCCGTACAATTAATATTTTGTGCTACTGCAATATACATGGGTATGTAATTATTATCTTGTATTGTAGTTTTTATTTATAGTAGTCGTATATAATGATTTGTGCACATGCATGCCATGTAAAAAAGTGTACTGTTGAATGAAATTTTGTTTGTAAAATTAATTCCTTCTGCAATGCGAATAAAAATAAATGTACTGTACATCACACTGTTCTTTAGGTAGTTTCTCTGGTTTGATAGAATTCCCTCTCTCTTACCCCATTTATGATTATACCAAGATCACATTTGTGGACTTGACTTACAACACTTATAACAAAACGTACAATACTGAACATTGTTGCCAACTCTGTTCTAACAACAGATGTAACAGATAAAGCAAAACTGCAAATTATTAACGGTGTTGGTATAGCTGATAGACATGGGAAAGACAGATATTCTGATCAAAAGTATGGCTATGCAAGACAAAATGAATTAAAAGAAAATAGAAGGTGATAAAAAGCTGTGGGACCAGTTGCACATACAAAAGTCAACATTTAACATGACAAAAGCTGTGAGACTAGTTACAAATACAAACATACAAGAATCAGCACAAAATGGGTGAAAACATGATTTGGGTTTAGTTTGCACATAGAAGGATAAAGATTTCACACCAAATGGATGAAAAAAGCTGGTGAACTAGCGGCACATATAAGAATCAACATTTAACACCAATGGGGTGAGACAAAAGCTGAACATAAATCAAAATTAAACAGCGAATTAATTATATGTATCCAATGTACTATTATGTTGTTGTTGTTGTTGTTGTTGTTGTTGTTGTAGGGTTTAATGCCATTTTTCAGCACAAGATAGGCCATACATGGCGGCCAGTATTAATGGTGGAGGAAGAACCCGGGAAAACCTCAGAAAGAACCACCGACCCACAAGAAGCTACTGGCAAGCTTTCTCATATACCCACATTAGTCAAATCGGAGACTCGAACCCACGCAGACAGAGGTGAGATGGCAGTGATAGAGGGCGCTTTAGACCACTCGGCCACTCGGGGCCCCGACTATTATGTTGATTACATAGATATTAATTATGTCCATGCATCGATGGACACCAGTTAATTTAATTAGCAATATCTGTAAGCTCCCTCTGTACTTTGAATGATTTGAAAATTATTAATAAACACAGACATTTTATCTTCATGTGGGGAGCACAGCTTCCTGCACATAGGGGCACCTGTAAACATTTTTTTGGTCTACATCCTTCAAACATTATGGCTGACCACTACATATTTGCCCTCACCCACTCCAAAAAATATTTCTGGTGGGGAGGAATCTGGATACATTACCAATGAAGAAAAATGTTAAGATTCAATGGAGTGGCTTGTATGACAAGGGGATGATAGGTATCACTTGAGAGTTTTAGGTGCCACAGAAAACAAATTATATTCAAGCAGAAGAAAATATACACAGATGGAAGATTTATATAAAATCTTCACATAGAGGATTATATGTTCACCAATAGTATGGGTATTAGTACATAGGACATTGAATGAAATATTTTAGTCATATGTAAAGTATCTTCAAATAAAATCATGTCTGTCCCATGTTAAATAATGAATAATGTTGGTAGGGTTCTATCTAAACCAAAATTGTTATGCAATCTTGTTATTTATTCAGAATATATTTTGTGATAATTATTATCAGTACCAAGATGCCTTCATCATTATAAACTCTCTCTCTCTCTCTCTCTCTTTTACTAGAATGATTGCGCATCGCACATCATATAAGGATGAAAGCACCCCATATAAAGAAGTCTGCACATCATATAACGACAAAAGCACTGCATATAAATAAGTTTGCACATCATATAAGGACAAAATCACCACATACAAAGAAATCTGCACATTATATAAGGACAACTGCACCACATATAAAGTTTGCACATCATACAAGTACAAAAGCACATCAAATAAAGAGGTTTCCACATAATATAATAAAAATTATCAGCTCTGGTGTTCCATACCAGATGCCCCAGGATGCTAGGCAAACAAATGCCAGGGTCATAACCAGTATCTGAAAGCTGACCTGCTGAAAGCCATGTTCAACCCACTTCAGCATCATGTGGACTAATAGTCAGATGGGCATTTATTCATATCCATTATGTGAAATGGATAATCTCATACTTTTGATGCATACAAGATAATCACAGACAAATTATACTGTGTAATTGTTATGTATACAATTTCATGTGCATTATGTTTGCAAGTCAACCTTGTACTTATTATGTGTACAAGGTAATCTCACAATTATTATGTGTAGAAGGTAATCTTGTATTCTTGAAGAGGCAACATCTAGCCATTCTGTTATAAAAACTGATAAACTCAGCAACTGCAAGTGGAAAACTTCTAAATACTTTATTTAAAATATTTGCCTTTTGCCTCTTTCACGGTCCTAACCTTGTGAAAAAAATAATTATCAGTACATGTACTATGTTTGATGTCAAGAACTTTGGCTACAATCTTTATAATTATCTGACCAAGTAACATTATTTGTATTTATCCAACCAAATAACAGTACCTATACATATACAGGTTTTTCACCTGTAAAATTTAAGTCACCAGACATCGAGAATATGTGACAAAAGCAATCTTCAAAGCAAAGATGGAAGCCAAAGCAAATATCCACTTTTTTGTGATCACAGCTTTTCCATTACATAGTTTCATAAGGCTGTATGATCAATGTATGCTTTCCATCATACACAGAATTGTTAGCAATGTACATCTATATACTTGGTTGAAAGAGTTGATATGCCTGTGATGGTCTGTGTCATAGTGATGTGCCAACAGCCTTTGATCAACAGTCTTTTGATGAACTAAAATACATATATTCTCACTTGACTTTCACTATAAATCCAAGTCTTGATTTCGAAGAATTGTTTTTTGAGCACTTTGTTTTTCAAGAAAAGAATAACTTGAAGTAAATAATTTGAATAAATAAATTCCAGCCCAAATGAAATACTGGACACAACAAAAGTACAACTTATTCTGCTCCAATCTTGCAGCACAAATGAATAATTTCTAAATAA
This sequence comes from Sinohyriopsis cumingii, assembly GCA_028554795.2. NCBI lineage: Eukaryota > Metazoa > Mollusca > Bivalvia > Unionida > Unionidae > Sinohyriopsis > Sinohyriopsis cumingii. The sequence goes on from CM068838.1 coordinate 43,493,687, forward strand.
ATAAGATTATATACTCCTGCACTTGACCTCAGGTCACAAATACCATTCTCTAAAAATAACTATTACCTAATGGAAAATTGCATTCTTGAATGTTCCAAATGATTTAAGATAAAATCAAAGTTATAATTAGAAGGTCTATTACTAATACTATAATATAAAATGTGGTAAACAACAAAAACCCAGCATGGGAATTTCCAATCTTCTAGACTTAGACTGAGATAAACATATTTACAAAACCAAATTGATAAATCAGGTCAGGTAAAAAATGGACTTTATTTTGGACAAGTTCAAGTCCAAAATACGATTACTGTATCCACAGCATATAATGAATTTTAAAAAAAAATTAAAATGCAAATTAAATATACATACATGTAACACCTCCCCTCATAAAGAAAAAGAACGATTTATGTCAAATAAAATTATGAAATCTTATTAACGACAAAAAGTATACATGAACCAATATTTCTACACTCATGAAATTGCATTTATCAGATTGTCTTTGTCCCTTGATGTAACTGATACCAATATTGTATTCCTGCAATATCAAACTTCACATTAATAATCTAATTTTTGTTTATCATCTTGCCAATGCAAGTAAGGGGTCTGCAATCACTAAATAAAATAATTGAAGAAGGACCTAACTACTGCACACTTCAAAGTGTTGCAAAGCCAGTATCAAAGCCAAATATTCCTTCTTGATTGTGGAATAAATTTGTTGGTGTTTATTTAATTTTTTATGCAAATAGCACACTTGATGATCTGCACCATTTTTGTCTTCTTAAATCAATACTGCACCAAACTCAACATCACTTGCATCAAAAAAAATATGATTAACCAAAATTTGGAACTGAAAGAACTAGCGCACTCTTAAGTATGGTCTATAGCTTAGCAAAAGACTCCTGACCTGTTTCTGAAACTTGGTTCTCTTACTCAATACATTTTCAGGATTTCAGCAATTATGGGAAAATTGGAACAAAATTTCTGACAGGATCCAGCCATACCCAAAAATCACATCAGTTGCTTTTTACTGATAGACAAAGGAAAATCTTAGATAGCCTTCACCTTAGCATCTATAGGTTTAACTTGTCCATGTCCCATGGTATGTTCAAGAAATGTAACACAAGCATAGCAAAGCTCACTTTTGGCTAAATTTATTGTAAAATTTACATCAGCAAATCTGTCAAAGAATTTCTGAATTACCTCAAAGTGATCTTGTCAGGTGTCAATGTAGATGATAACATTATCAGTGTAAGGATCACAAATATCTAGACAAGATGTAATCGTGTTTATCAAATGTTGAAAAGTACCAAGTGAACCTTTCATCCCAAATGGCATCACTTTATATTGATAAAATGCATCTGGAGTTATGAATGCTGAAATTTGTCCTTTCCATCAGTGATATCTGCCAAAATCCTTTCAAAAGATCAATTTCTTGTGACAATTTACATTTCCAATTTTGTCAATGTAGTCATCAATTCAAGGCAATGGAAATAAATTTGTTTTAGTCACACTATTCACTTTTCTATAGTCAGTGCACATGCCAACAGTATTATCTGGTTTCAGTACAAGAATGCATGGTGAACTCCAGTCAGTTTTACTCAGTTCTATGAAATCATTCTCCAGGCAAAGTTGAATTTCTTTTATCAAACATTCCTGCTTGAGAGGGTTCATCCAGCATGGATGCTGTGTCACAGTGTCATGGTAAGTTTAATTTGTTCATGTAAGAACATATGGAAACAAGTGATCATATTCAGGAAATAACTGTTTTAGTTCTTTATTTTCTTGCTCCTGCAGATGTGAAAGTTTCTGTTCCAGATTATTCATATTTTATGAATTCTGAAGATTGGTTACACTAAAGTCTGACTGCATTTCAATCGCTTAATATTCAGTGTGTAGGACAGATACAACTAAACTGAAATTATTAACATGGCGATCTCTATCAACATGCTCCTTTACCATATTTACATGGCAAGGTTGTTTTTGTTTCTGTCTCCCTGAAGCACAAATGATACAATTAAAATCACTTACTTTCTTTTCAACTGCATAAGGACCATAGTACTTAGTCTAAGAGGATTCTGAGGTATGGGCAAGCTGAAAACTCCTTTCCCTTGCATTTTTGTCATACCTTAATTACATTTATGACTAAGTAGAGTGCTGATTCAGTTCTTGCAACCTCACCCACCGTTGACAACTTATATTTAAAATTAAAAACATAATTGAGAAGATTAATTTCTGTATCTTCACCTTTTAACCACTTCAATATGTTCCATGCACAGTGTCTGAAAACTAGTTCAAAGAGGCTAAATTCTAAAGATTCCTGAACTTATTCCCTAACAGCAAACAACAGTAAATTAACATCTTCATCCCAATCTTTTCCAGTATCCAAATAATATGACTGAATCATATTTTTCAAAATCTAATGAAATCTTTCTAAGGCCCCTTGGCTTTGAGGCTGATAAGCAGAAGATCTGAACTGCTGGATGCCCAATTCATGCATTAACTTGCAAAAAAATTCCAAACATAAATCTGACCCTTGATCAGATTGAACAGATTTGGGCAGGCCAAACTGAGTATAAAAATAAAAACTTTACTAAAGCATTTACTTTTGTTTGAGTTTTAATATTCCTCAAAGGAATTGCCTCTGGGAATCTTGTAGACACATATTACGGTCAACAAGTATTGGTTGCTTGATATGGTCTTAGGTAAGGGACCAATACAGTCTACAATTATTCTGCTAAATGGTTCGTCAAATGCAGGAATAGGTTACAGATGAGCCATAAATATCTTCTCAATCAGTTTTCAAACCGATTGTAAAGTGTAATAAGATTTGCAGAATTTACAAAGATCACTTTGAATTTTTGACCCATAGTAATGATTCAAGATCCCATAATAAGTCCTATATGCAACTTTGAAATTATAATTTGATAGATCACTGACCAGCAGGTACCTCGGGCATCTCCACTGTCTCTTAAAGACCCCATTGTTAACAAAATAAGAACAGGTACTTATGTGGCTTTAGTTTTGTAAATAGCCCTCTGAAACAAAGGAGATTACAGGATATTTTTCCTGTTCAATGACAACTGATTGGCCTTTTTCTTACCCCAAGTTCATGCCATCCACAAAATTTGGTAACTTTAAATGGTGGAGACCTTGTGTTAGTGTGGAAACCATGTCATCTCTCAGTCAGTCTCTCCTCTTTGACCATGTAACTCGCAAATAGGCTTCTTTCTTACTCATAGCTCAAACCATCCACGCAGTTTAGTAACTGTTCATGGTGGATGTCACATTGCAAGTGTCAGCCTTGCGAACAATGAGTGTCAAAGCAATGTGTACACAGCTGGCCGACGGGCTTATGTTACAATAGTGTACGCCGACATCAAAAGGACAGGTGGGAAGCCAGTTGTATATAATATGGCCATAGGAAATTGTTACTGGCACCTTATTTGGCTGCATGCGATTCACAGGTAAGTGGCATGAATTGCTGTGTTGGGCTCAAAGAAAGACCAAGTGAGGGTCGTAAATCCACCCTTGACAGAACGACGGGGAGGGGGCAATGTTTGCTAATTATGTAGACCATGGGTGAATCGACATCCACTCAGAATTGAGCAAGGCATGGCCTCCATTGGAATTGCAAGTTTAAATCTAGTGTCTTGAAACTAAACATCAGTAGTCACTAAATAATCTTGCGGGAATTACATAAGGAAGTTATAAGCTAAATGTTTTAGAGACCGGAGGAGCTGTAGGAAAAAGAAGAGGGAAATACCCTGGTACAGTTGATCCCAAATCTCTGGGAGACAAGAAAAGGAGAGAATGGAAGTGGAGGAAGTGGAAGGGTGAAGGATGTGGTTGTTGGACTAAAGGGGTACTGGGTGCCAGTCAAGAAATACTACAGATGAGTAGAAACACAGAACAGGAGGAAAATCTATCATACTAAGTTAGATGATGAAATAGGTTGTCACTTGGTCGAGTGAGAGACGAGTGATAGGGTTTGGAAAACAGAATTTCATTAGAGGAAGGACTATCTGTTATTGAATGGCATTAAATTTGTTGTTTATTTAAATTCCACCTTTTGTGTATTCAGTAATTTAACTGTCGGCATAACTGACTGGGGGCTCAGAGCTTTGCATCTCTATCACTACTTCAATCTCTAACAAAAAAGAGCCAGGGTGGGTCTTCTTTAATAATTCAAGATAATACTGCGATCACCCCACCCCAACCTTAAAGGTAGTCTATGAGACCTTTACAGTGGAGAACTCATGTTATGGTAAAGAAATCATTTTTCTTCCTTGAGTCACATTTACATTACTCCATAGCCCCAAAATCAAATGGGTTCTTCTTTAATCCAAGTGCAAGGCATCCCTTAAATCCATGTGCAAGGCATCCACAAAGTCTGGTAACTACAGATGATGGACAAATTAAGTTACTGTATGGTAATGAAAATGGTAATAGATGGACAACAACGTGCCATAATACACACCACCTAACAGCAGTAAATTATGAAGTTGGGCCTATTGTCAGACAAAAAAAATAATCAGTTTTCCTTGAAATACCAGAACAAGGCATGCCCAAAATCTGCATAATACAATGTAATATATCATGTCATTCTTATAATGGCACTAGGTTATATAGACATGGATTGTTTCATTGGATGAATGTTAGAGACCTCCTAAACTGAGCATGGTTTGCATCAAGTATATGTCAAGAAAAAATCTGTGACAGCAAGAAATGTATTTGCAATCTGCAAAGTTTTACTGAAATGCTTTCTGTCTGTAACAGAGATCAATGAAAGATTTTACCAGACCTTCATTTGGCAGATATCTCACGAGCAACTCAGTAGTCTGGCTCAAAAAGACTACCTCCATTTAACAAGCCAAAATTTTAGGTCACAACAGTTTCAGTTTTATGGAATTTCCTATATACATGCAAGTAATACACAGATAGTAAATGAGACAAGCATATGACAGAGCAGTTCTTAGACATAAAATTTTTAACTAAACTTTGACACAAGGCAGGCATCGAATGTATACATGGCTCAATTTTTTTTAAAGTTTGATTTCAAGATCAATTACCATAATCAAGTGCCTTACTAAGTGACCTTTTGTAATTGAGGAAGGAGATGCTTTCATTGATTAACAAGTCATTAAAATAATTTTACCAACTACATGTACATTTGGCCAGTTTGTAAGATGACTACATTTGGCCAGTTTGTAAGATGACTGACACACAGTGTGTGGTATTCAGTGATAATATCCCTGCTGTTAAATGCAGTTTTAATGAATACAAGTGCCATTGTCATAACCCATGATCACTGCCTCTATACAAACAATGAACATACAAAACTGTAAGTTTTATCTTGTCATTAAAAGTTATGTACCACACAAAAATTTATTGAAACATACTTTAAGTGTCTTATAAAAACTGTAACTGTAATTGAAAAAAAACCTCAAAAAACAGAGGAGGAATTGAGTTCACTGGGGAATGAATATCTAACTATTCATAATGCAAATGGCAATAGAATGGAGACCATAATTAGGAAGGAGGAACCTTGGACTTTGGGTGTTAAAAAAATGATTTGGGGAAAAAGAACTAATTATATATATTATATATTTGTTGAAACAAAATTATTTATCTCAAGGCAAAATGAATTTTTTTTTTAAGCAATCCCATCCCCACTATGCAGTCAGTCCCTAAGAATCTTCTGCTTCAAGCTTCAGTTTCAACAAAATTTAGAACTCAGGTAAAAACTGAATAAATTATTCACTATATAGAAAAGCAATAAAGAAAATGTTGACATGACCATAACAGGTCAATATAAGATCTTGTCTGTAAATTAAGTCTGTTTTCAAAGTCAATATGTGGTGTCTTGGTATATATCAAATCTCATTCACAACAAAACATTCTCATCCATGATTTATTGCCAGCCACTACAATATATGTTTTCAGCTGATTCAGAAAAAAAGGGCATGGATTTGGACATCTATTCTAAGGATATTGTATTACATAGGAGTAGGAGACCTCCTGTATAAAGGCAAAGAAGACAGCTTATCTACTGTTTAATTTTATGACATATGGGGAGAGGATATCTTGTACATAGGCAAACACATGGCTGATCTACTGTTTAAAAAGTGACTCATCAAGGTAAACATTAAATGAAGTGATTCATTCCCCACTAGAGCCTTTAACAATTGAGTCAAGAGTCACCTGCACTGGCCATGTCAAGATTTACCTCAACAATGTCAACAGCTTGAATCTAAAAACAAACTTCATTAGGCATACAAGAACTACAAGTAACATTGACAAGTTAACCATTAGAAAATACAAAATGTTTGGTGAGTTTGGTTGAATTTTCAGGGGTGCTTTTGTCATTAAATGAAATAATTAAAAAAAGTTATAATAAATAATGTGCAAGCAGGTACATTTTATTTGTGCTGGAAAACAGCTATGCCTATGTCTAAAAAACGTTTCACTGTTTCTGAAGTGTACAAACTGTATTCTTCCCTCGAGTTGATACTTGAATGCAATGCAAAGCTTCCACTTTTAACTTTCAAAAAACCATTTGTACACAAGAAAACAACCCATGAATTCCTTCGGGTAGAGAACAAAATAATGAAGACTTGAGATTTTCCATTTTGTGGAACAACTTGATGTCAATCAAGCAAGCATCAACAAAAGGTAATTACAGGTAATGTACATTTCCTTAAAGCACATGAATAGTATTATATTACTACTAATGTCAGAATAAATGCATTTAGCATCTCAATCAAAATCCAAAAGATCACTAGGAAATTGGACTACAAGCATACAATATAAGACCACCCAAGAAATTGAAAGAAAAATGGCATTTATAGAGGGCTGCATTATTAGATAATCAAATGCTAGGTTTTCACCTTGAGAACTTTTCTTTCTCTGCCTAAAATGAAAAATGCTTTGATGAAATTGAATAATCAATTTGCAATTAAGCAATTGTTAAATGCAAGGTGCTCGGTTACAGCAATGTTATTCATAAGTAAGAAGACCAAATAAATTGTGGTCTTTATGTAGACACAATCATTAACAAAATGTCTCAGTGCTGGTATAATCAATCATTTACATTTAGGTCAATTCCAATGCCCAAACTGCAAGAAAGCAATGGTGATGAGGCAATGGTGTGAGGAGGCAATGATGCAATGAAGTGATGTACCAAACAATGCTCCATCATTTCTTGTCTTTACTGCAACAGAATGATGAACCAACAGAATAGCTGTTGCTGATGCTGATAACCCTTTAGTGCATCGTATTAAACATATCTCCAAATGATGAACCAACAGAATAGCTGTTGCTGATGCTGATAACCCTTTAGTGCATCGTATTAAACATATCTCCACTGCTTCATCACATCCCTCCATTTCTATCCCCCGAAAGAGCCATCACCATCACTCCATCACATACAGTTTCACTGCATTTTGGGTAATAGTCAATAAGCTGTAACAGGATTCCGTACTGGCATGGTCATTACTGAAGAATAACAGTATTTGACTAACCATGTCAAAATACAGCTCCTGATCAACATATCGGGAATATCATGAATGAAAGATACGATGCCAGAACTGTCATAATCCCCACCTGTAGTAGTTGGTACTTAATTTACAAAGTTAAAGGACAGAGCCCAAACAGCAGTGATCGACAAATTAATATATCCATCCAATGTCCCCACGATGTCATTAACTGTCTCAAATTCAAATGGACTGCTAACTAATCCATATGTGGGCAAAGGGTGATTCCTTTGGCTGAATGCACCTAAAATAATTTTATTATCTTTCACACAGCTTATTAAAACCAATTCCTAAAAGAATTTTCCGAGCTTATTAAAAATCATGGTTATTTTTTGCTCTGGTAATTGATCTACAATGTTACTATCAACCTGATCCAAGTTTTACACTGCCAGACACAATATAAGGAACCTGCAGGGATTACACATAGATATTTTCCCAGAGAATGCATACAACACCCTGCATATTATTCATTTACCAATAATATTATGGGCAAAAAGACAATTCTTAAATGATTTTCTTCAAAAAATATTTTTAATTTACCAAAAAAAGATAATTATTTGCTCAAACTGCATTTGGTTATTTATTTTTACATTTCAGGAAGTTGTTGCTCTTCAGAATTGGAGTCACCTGTAGCATCAAAAAAACCTTTATTACACTGACCCCTAACAATGACTTTATGGGGCAGGAGGTAGTAGCCTACTGCCAAGCTCTGTAGCATCATGGTCATGCAAGATACACTAAAGTGGGTGGTATTATAGAAAGGCAGACAGATGTAGCTCTACAATGATACCAAATAATCTGGAATATCTAGTTGCACTACAAAATACAGATGGAAAAACCTCATTTTTTGGGCCCGACTTTTTTTTAACCCATAATTATCCCATGGTCGGAATCCAATTTTGTGTCCAGATTTTAGACTTTTTGGTCTCAGATCTAAGGCAAACCGGTATGAACTGCAAACAGACAGATGAGCCTTTGCAAAAGGTAGGATAAGATTATGGCATTTGGAATAAAGAATTGTCTCCATACAAAAATAATGGCTCCGTTTAGCAACAACAAAAAAAGTCCAACTTTTACCCTTCTACACATACATACGTCAAATAGCCAATGACAAAATGATATTTCTAACACAACTTGGCAGTATATTATTGAAAGATGACTGGGGATTTGGTGTTTTCGAGTCTATTCAGAAATAGCTTTCAAAATGTGTTTCCTACTCGATTTTCAGGCAAAAATGACAAAAAGCTCCAGGGGTTAATGTGTTAAAATACATTACATTGGTGGTCAGCAGTGACATTCTGCTGACAAAGGAAGACTACAGTTTTGATTGCTGCTAAACTGTTTATATCAAAAGACATTTTTCACAGCTGCAAAAACCTAAAGAAACCAAAAGACTCTCAAAACCTAAACTTTTTCAGGGTCCCAATGGGTTTTTGGTTTTATGGGGTTTCACTTTATAAAAAATTCAAGAATTTTTTTAATGAAGTTTTCAATTCAAAAGGAAAACATTAGGAAAAGTAAAACTACAAGAGAAATGGTAACGATGTTAAAATTCTGTAATATATATATATTATATATAATAAAAGATAAAGGTAAAATAAATATAAAATCATTCAAATATACAGTTACAGTTTGTTATATAAACTGCATTACACCCAAATGTCAAGGATTTTATTTAGTAATACAGCATCTGAAAGGCTCTTAATCAAGTTCAAAATATTAAAAAAGAAATGAAATCAGCCAAGGGTAAATTATTGTGGGCTGTGTACATGGGCAAATTAGAACAATGTGGTGGTCCTATTTTATGCACAGCACTAAGGATGTGAACTATGTCATGGAACCTCACACTAGTCTCAGTAAACTTAATAAGCACCACAGTGATAGTTATTCCTGAAGTCATGTTCATATATCCAGACATATTATCCTGACAAAATCTGTCTCTCCCACTGTATTATGCAAAAGTAGTAAAAAAAATAATGCTCACAAAAATGATGTGAATTCATGGTAGCTACATGTATTTCTAACTCTGTGAAACCTATCAGTTTATTTCTGATGTCAGATCTGTCTTACCAGCTAATACCTGGTTCCAACTGTGAGGAATGTGGATGCAAACAACTTTCTGGCAATGAGATGCTGATGCCTGACATGGTGAGATGAAGATCCATATTTGAGTCCCACAAACTACAAAACTGCTATTGCTTCTGGAATCATTCCAAGAACAGGCAGGAAAGATATTCATTGTGAAATCTAGAAGATAATATCAAACAAAAGCACATGGGGTTTGTCCAATGAAAGGTGAAATAAAAAACTGAAGACTAAACCAAGTTGTGCTTTTAAACAAAATGCTGTGAAATTTCAATAATCTTTTGTTTCCTCATTAATTTACATGTAGAAATTATCTGGAAAATCAAGCACTGCAAAAAGCTGTAATGATATAAAGAATAAACTGAACATTCTGACAACAAAGTCATTGTAATTAGTGAATAACACAAGTGTTGATCAGAACACTGACTCACCTGTGACTAGCATGATAATTACACAGCTTCTGCTTAAACAGGCAGAACAAGTACTTCGGCATGCCAGGGGCTCAGTTTATATGTTGTTGTTGTAGGGTTTAACGCCATTTTTCAGCACAAGATAGGCTATACATGGCGGCCAGTATAACTGGTGGAGGAAGAACCCTGGAAAACCCCGGGAAGAACCACCAACCCACGAGAAGCTACTGGCAGGCTTTCTCACGTACCCACGCTAGCCGAGCCTGAGACTCGAACTCATGCAGACAGAGGTGAGATGGCAGTGATCCATAACGATGAGAGCTTTAGACCACTCGGCCACTTGGGCCCCCCCCCCCCCAGTTTATACATATAGCAATACTATACACGTACACATTACTATACATCGATTTGCTCAAATTTGTTTTTATTTTTAGTTAAAAAGATCTGATGTGGGAATATTTTTTATGAATAACTATCTGATAATGGCAGTCAGAAAAAAAAATCAATGATTCAAAGATCAAGTGACAGTGATACTGAGCTGAATAGCAAAATAATATATAAAATCCACCAAATGATATCTGACCAACAACAAAAAATGTGATCCAGAGCAAAGTATATAACATCTGCAACATATCTGCTCATTAGTAATGATACTAAAGACTTGTGTAACAATTATATCAGATCTTTGATGAATGATGACTGGGTGACAAGGTTCAAACAAAGGGTTTCTAAAGGATCTCCCCTACAATAATTGACTGCAAACCTCATTGTGCCAGGATGTTAAAAATACACCTCAGCTGTGAAACTCTTCTGGATGTACCATAACAAAGTACATGTAGTTTTAATGATCCTTATTTATAGTGGACACTGTCACTGTTAAAAATGAACTTTACAGTGGCAATAGTATACATGTATGTATCCATGAAACCACAAAGTTACTTTCCATGACACCAGTATAAATCTAAACACATGGTAATACAAAAGAACTTTACATTGACATCATTATGGAGCCATGGAACCACAAAGCCACTTTACAGCGATACCAGTATATGGATTCATGGAACCACACAGCCACTTTCCAGCTACACCAGTATACAGACCCATGGAATCACAAAGCCAAACTTTACTCCTTCCTGAATGGGTGTACTTTATATAGATTTCTATTAAATTTAAAAAACTTTTTTTTATTTTATTGGCAGTTGTGGATGAGTTAGCTATCAAAGATTATACTATAAACAGTTTGATTAATAACTGGCAAGTCATATATAAACAGGTCTATTCTGACTTACTCAGTTGCAGAATTTGTACTTATTGCTCACAAACTGCACCAAAAATCAACCATGCAAGAATTGTACACATCAAATTTGCAAGCCTCACAATTTTGTTTCTTTGTTTTATCCCTCCTATATTTTACAATTTTAACCCCCCTTTAAACAGAACAGACATTTCCCCCCATATTTTCAGCTACAGAAATAGACCCTGACATTTAGCCTTATAACATAATTTTTGTACAAACTGTAAATCTTAATTCTATCTTTACAAATACTCTTTTCTGTATTCCAACAGACAGGGAGAAAACCTATTTGATGTGACACAGTGTAGACAGGGTAAATCTAATATTAAATAAGTACTTACTTCATGAGAAAGGCAAGACCGATGATGCATATCACACCTGAATTTACCTGCTTAATGGATTACATTAATTATTTAACAAGGAAAGGAAAAGAAAACTTATGGTATTAACTAGATTTATCATCTTCATAAGACATCCCGATTTTAATACCTTCATGTTTGATGAATTTGTGGCAACAAACTGGTTCAAAATTTTCAAATTTATTCAAAAGGATTTTCCAGCTCAGCGGTTCAGAAGAGACATATTTAAGTTTCATAGATTGATGCCAATGCTGCCTCACACTAGTCCCATCCAGGTTCTGCTACTTTGCATAAAATGCATCAGCTGGACTCCTTGGTTAGACAGCATGAATCAGACTACTAACCTGTAAATGATGTGATCTTTCTGTGGGTTTTGCTGATCTTTCAATCATTTTATATGGACTGTCAAAGAGGTTCTAGCATCTTTTATCAAGCACTTCAAACGCCCTAGATGTAAGAATGAGGTGGTATTTGCAGTGCAAATAAGAGGGAATCTTAAGAAACACTATCTACATGTGTCATGAAGGAAGTACTCCCAGTGGTAATCAAACCAAAATGTTAATTGGTACCATGTTAGTGTCACAACTATCATAATCTATTCATGTACATCCTTTAATCAGTGTAATTTACTGACCTGAATGTCGCTCTCACACATTACTACCAGCATATGAATTTAGCACCTGCTCAACAGTCTGGTGCTGGTAATTTTATGATCAGAAAAACTTAAATCAGCTGATTCTTGTAGCCAGGTCAAAATGTTACAAACTTATGACATGCAAAATTGTAATAAAGTAAATGTTGCAGAGAAGCAGAAGCTTGTTCAAAGTGTTGGTCCTTCAGGTCAGAGAGAAATTTGGATAATGAGGGATGCATGCATGTACGGGTTAACCAGCATATAAGCATATTCCTGGCAATATAAGTTTTTGTAAACCCAAAAGAAAGATATAAAAAAGAAAGATAAATCCAAATAAGGATTAAATCATTAACAACTTTTATTTTTAAAAAATAAACAATACTCTTTTAAAATTGCTTAAGACCTACTATGACATCGTCTTGAGATGCCCATTAGTAGCCTCTTACCATTAGTAGCCTCTTACAATATGCAAAAAGATGCACTGGGCCTTTTCTACATCCCTGGTCCCCAAAAAAAACAAAGATGGTGGGAAGGGGGAAACTGTTTACTACAAAAAGTTTAAACCCAGATTTGCTAACCATATTTATCCAATAAGCTCATGCTTATATTTAAGACATCTAAAGCTTTAAAAAACTTTGCTAAATATTAAGTATTATGTTAATATGGACCACATTTTTATATCACATTGGCAAATATTTACCATGTCTGATAATAAAGGTCACATAATATGACAAAACTTCACCCAATATTTACTATGTAAAATAAGATGGCATGCATTTTTTCACAAAACTGTATTAAAATATTCATTTGCATTTTGACAACACTTTGGTAAGAATGCACTTTGTTGAATGATGAAATGAGCCCACCCACAACTTATCGATAAATGTATCACTCTGGCCCTTGGTCTTATGTTGGGATGATACTGCAATAAACTTGAAATAACAAATTGAATACAAAGATTTCACCCTCACTTCTCAGCACATTCGTTATCAGATCTGAGTCTGCCTTGTTTGCTGGTGTGTATCTGCTATACTTGACTGACTATGGTATTTTCAAGTCCTTTAATCTAGACATCAAAAGGTATAGTCTGCTCATTAAATATTACAGGTGCGCAGTATTGCTACCTGTAGATAAACACAAGGCACAGACTTTATGACCCAATTCAGGTGTGTAATGCTTTTACCAGACTTAATAACAGATAAGATATTCCACTCAATAAATGACCTACCACACCAACTATAATTCAACCAGATAAAGCACCTGTAAATGAATATTTACTTGTCCATGGTATTTTAGGTCATTAGAATATTTACTAAGCTGAAGCTAAATCTGATCCAAATTCAGTCTCCTGGGTGTAAACGAGCTCAGCCAATTAGACACAACATTGCCTCATAAATAAGTGTAAATCTTGCTATCTTCAGACATTCCCAACATATTGATAATATAATACCAGTACTAAACAAGTCTGATCAAAATCTGCTTAGAAATTCAGTTGCTAGACTTAACTGACAAGAAAAACAAATTAGATGCAAGATCACACCATTAATATGTGTGGATCTTACTTCTAATCATGCTCATCCAACATTTTCATTATATTAGTCTACTAACAAGTCCAATCAAAATTGGGTCACAAATACTATCCCTTGAGTAGTAAGAAGCTCAACCTAAAGGATGCAAGATCACCTTATTAATATGCAATGATATCGTTTATAATAAATTCATTGGATATCTTGATGAAATAAGTCTTTAAGAAAATTGATAAAAGTCTGATCAGAGTTTGCATTCCTAAAACGTCAAGAAGAGCAGCCAATAAGATGTAAGAACGCCTCATTATTAAGCATGGATCTTTATCATAGATGTACTCATCAATCTATTTACCACGTTTGATCAAGATAAGAAATAGCCTCCAGAGTGATAATGAGAACAACCAGTTACTTGCAAATGCAATATCACCAGTAATATGACTCATTATCAATTTTCACTAGCCATGGTTCTGTTATGTTAACCCCATCTACACCTTGGCGAATCAGATATTTCAGTGCTTTGTCTTAACAACATAAAATGTATGTCATGAGTTGTCTCCCTTAGTATTTAATGCAACTAACCAACAGCATGTAACAGTGGTACACTGTATGTAAACCGAAAATGGTGGAGGCAAATCACTTCGAAATGATATTTTGTAACATCGAAAGTATGAGAATATACCAGAGAGAAGCCATTTACTGATATATTTGAGGAAATTCATGTATTTGTACAAACACAGACCAGCAGTGGAAAACTGCTTATTTATGAGTCCGTTTCAGTTGTGAGCTCCCTTTGTAGGAGCATTGTTCTAATTTGAACCTGGTTTTTATTGGATGGGGTGGCCTGCTGCCGCATCCAATGAAATTCACAGATCTTAAGTACAGAAATATCTGATTGATCCAACAAGGTGTAGATATGGTTAACACATCCAAACCTTGCCTTGGCTAGCAAGATGATTCATTATCAAACATGAGAATTCTTGATGGCATAAGCCATTATTCCATTATTTCTTGTCTGATCAAAATCAGATCAGAAATAGGACCTCCAATTTTGGTAACAAGCACAGACAATCAGATGGAAGATAACCTCATGAATATCTTGCTTATTATCAAACTCCTCTGAGATCATGACAACATTTACCCATATTCCATGTCTTATTAAAATCAAATCAGAAATATTGCCTCCAGGGTGGTAACAAGCAACTCCTACTGTGTCTGAAGACAATAGACACACAAGATAGTACCAAAAGCTCACTAGGTTGGATAGCCTTGTGTTCCAAAAGTTGTTCAACAAGAAAGTAAATTATTTCAAAGTACACAGCCTGAAAACGCCATAGCTGTACACTTTACAACTCACAAGCTAATGCATGATATTAATAAGATGGTATGACTTTATTCATGAAAATTAATTTTTACACCATGTCAGAGATGGACTGAATTGTCAGTCCAAACCATTTAAACTTCATACCAAGTACATCTTATGGTGCAAGAGAATAATAACAATAATACTAATAAGAAGAAAATTTATGAACGAATATAGCTCAACTAGCATGGTAACACTAATCTCCATTGCAACCCTTTACTACATGCAGAATGTATTATTAAACTTTATATGAATGCAATGTGTCCTCATGCATCTCTCTCTCTCTCTCTCTCTCTCATAAAAGATTTAGAATTAAACATACCTGTATAGGCATTAACTAAAATAAACTGTAAAAATTAACATAATATATAAATTACTATTTCATCCATTTTATAACTATGTTTTAAATGAAGGTATGTTGGACAGTTTGATTACCACTGGAATGCACTTCCAAAGAAGTTAGCCCCCATTTTGTGTATAGTTTAGTTATTCTTAAATTTCTGGCATGGAGTTGGTGGTTGAAAGACTGTTATGAAATATATAATCTATATAATCTGGAACATTGTAATTTAACTTCAAACACTGCCTTTGAATTTAAATACATATTCTTTCTTTAAACACTTTCAAAAAATTATACTTCCAGTTTCATCCAATATACTCTTGCCAACTTGGAGGAGGGAGAAGGAGGGGAATCTAAACAAATCTGTTAAATTTATCTAAGAACAATTTTCCCAAACAATACTACAATAAGCTCAAGCTATAGCTTTAAAAAAAAAAAGCATATTATGTGTTTTACAATATGTAATATTTTAGCATCCACAACTTTGAATTTATTTTCTATTTTATGTGATGATTCATGGCTTTTGTCAACAAAAGCTCCAAATATTTCGTAATTAAGATTTTCATATGTCAATTTTGATCATCTCTGCTTAATACCTATGAGCAGTACTTCAGTGCTGATATGACATTAAATCCAAAACACAACCGCTTTGAATTATGTGCATCAGCAATGTAGCATAATCATCACGCAATTCTGCCAAGGATAATGTATAGCCTATTTTAAGGTCTAAGCTCTTTGTGACCAAACATTAAGGGAGGAGGGGTTTGCATTCAATTTCTGGCTTCCAAATATCTTGAGAGAAAAAAATTCTTGCTCCGACTTTTAGAAAATTAAAAACTACTTATATCCATTATGTTAGTTAAATTTATTTTATTTGGGCTATAAACAAATCCCAGCCAACCACCACACACACACACAAAAACTAAATGGTCAGCCCATGATCAAATAATTGAAGTCTCTGCAGCATATTTGCAGGGTGGTACTGAATCAGGATGCACACTTGCAGGATTCTTGTTAATCTTTTTAATAAAAATACTGAACAAATATTAAGCATTAATTTTCAAGCCTCTTTTTTCTTCATTAAATCCCTCTTTTTTTCTCTCTCTACTGCTACTATTCCAATTTACCTATCCAAAGCATTTAACCATCGATATAAATGTTGTTTCATATGAATGACTATGTCTAAACCCAAACTAACTTTCATGGACAAGTTTGTGACTGGTAACATAAATCAAAAAGGAATTATGATAAATCAGATCCAAATCAATTAGTCTAGTTTATGAGTCAAATACATTTTAAAATACATATTACCTAGAAAACTGTTCCAAGAGGACAGTTAATGGATCATTATATGCCCACCCTCTGTGCTGTATTGAATAGTCCTTCACATAGGCATTAGTAAGTCATGGTAGACCTGAAGGGAGTATCAAGCCATGGGTAATATGCCCTCCACAAATTTGATCAAAGTACAAAATCTAGCACTAAAGTTATTCTGCAAAAATCCCAATTCTTTTCAGTGATACTGGTCTTAACATTTGATCTTTTGACCCAAAAAATCAAAATAATACTGACTCCATTTCTCATTTTTTCAGCCAGTGATCTTAACCTTTAATATCACAATCAACAGTCTTTTACATTATTTTACTCCAGTGCTAGACATTCACAAATTTTAGTCCAAGTATTTGATGCTGACATAAAATTATTGTTCTGAAACCATGTTTCTTCTTATGATTACAGTCACCTAGTCTTCTGACTTATAGTTCCCAAAATCAATAGGCTCCTTTCTTACCTCAAGTCCATGCCATCCATGTTTGGTCATTGGTTTGTGATGATGAAATAATGTTATTGTGTAAAAACCATTCTTCTTCTTTCAGAGAGACACTGACCTTTCACCCATATATTGATAGCTTTTTCTTCCTAACCCAAAATACCATGTTACATGTATTTACAAAATATGGTGACAGCAGATGGCAAAGAACTCAAGTTATTAAGTTATTCTTCAGAAACAATATAGGCGACAGATGAATAGATTAACTGATGTTATTACATGATACACTTTACTTAATGGCAATGTGGAACCAAATGAGCCTCTCTCTCTCTCTCTCTCTCGCACACACTTTTCAAAGTTTTCCGGTAAAAAAACCTTGAGTTGAAGAATGAAAGCAACAGAAAATTAACACAGTGGATAATTAATGCACACAAAAGACAAGATGAATGACTCAACCTGCAGGAGAATTCTTAAAATTTTATCTGTACAAGATCTAATGAAACAGGTAATGTATAGTACACCTGGTAAGCATAATAAAGATTGTGCTATGTGTTGAGGTCAAATAAAAATAATAATAATAATAATAATAATAATAATAATAATAAAGTTTTATAAGGGTGACGTAATTTACAAAAAAGGTATAATTGACTGATAACACAAGAGAAACTAAATATGGATTCAACAAAAAGAACACTGCGTACACAAACATGCATGACTGAAAATTTTTTCATTGACAAACACATACACAAGCAGAGATATTTTAAATTATATATCTATATTGACTTAAAACACATTCATAGTGTAATTTGCCGTACCATGCAAGTTTTAATACACCATCCATTCATAAAAATCCTTTTTTTACCTTTCATTTTTTTTACTTCAGAGAACTTTGTATACCTATTCAGGTGTAACAAATGTTTGCATTTAGCAATCAGAACAAAATTAGAATTATTATTCCTAAATCTGTAATGAATTACTGTATCTGCCCTGGTTATGGCACCATTACAAGTGTATGTATATTGTATGAATACTTCTTGACAGTCTATAAATTATTAGGTAACCAATAACAGGGTGTGATATATGACCCCAGGCCTAATGAAAGTTGTGATTAGTCAAAGTGGACACTAGGCCATTCTCTAACATTTACTCTTCTGTCAGATAACATAAATACTGTACTGTGATGTTTATGTAACAGGGCAGATGAAGAGGAATTTCATCTTTGTTAAGTATAACACAACTGGTGGAATTAGCTGAAGCAATTATGGGGACATGCATAACCTGTTACATGTGTATACCTCCAGCATTTTCAGGTGTCTCCCTCAATTTCAACCTGTCAACAGAACCCCATCATCACAAGCCATGGGTGACAATCTGTTATGCACCTTTATCACCCATGCCTGCCTGCGCTTTGATTTCTTCATTTCTCATGAATATGCATAAACCAATTATTGAGAGTACAAGAAAAAAGTTGTTTCTTACCACTGAGACCCAAATGAGCTTTAACGCTGTTTGAATAAGCTGATCAAAGTTTCTCTTTCAAACACACATACTTATCAATTTAAAAAAACAGGCACTTTTATCACTGTGTAGATGGTTATACTGTGTTGTTGACGATGTATTTTTGTGTATGTGTACTCATGAAAAATAAGGAAATCTCAGGCAAGTAAAGATATTAAAGGAGCCTAGCAGATTGTCACCCACATCTTATAATGACGCCAGAACCCTAATAGGAGAACAGGTTAGAATTCAAGAAACTATGCATATGGATGTCAGTGGCTACCAGAAGTCAGCCAATTCAGTGGGATAATGTATGAAATTATGTCTTGTTCTAAGAGTTGTTACCAATACTTACCTAAAAAAAACACTTAACAAAGGATTATAATTGGTACGGGCGTATATACACTACAAGGAAATGTGTTGTTTTCAAACTAACAGTTTCATATATAAGTGCCTCCTTTGGGCTTCTGAACAAGTCTGATTGCCATGTTCTTTTCCAAGTAGCCAACCGGGCTGCCATTCAATCATGAAATCAATGAGACCCTGCAAGATCTCCAACATCTCAATGAAACACAGAGCAAACAACGTCTTGATCTTTGTTTTAAAACGTGTAGAGGTTTTTGCAATTACATGCTAGAGAATTCTAAATTTTGTAACATGTTTATAGTCAGGCCATCACATTTATCTGTTTGGCATAAACTGGGCTACAAAGAAAATTGTCAGGTGCATTTATTTTGGTGTTTATCTGAAGAAAAAAGGAAATGATTTTGTACAGGTATTTTGTACACGTGAGGTAATGATGTTATTTTAAAGAAATGATTCATTATCATGATCATTATTATTGCATATCATAGGATTTATTTAATATGGTTATTATGAACATGGTTAATTTGTGATGAAAATAAATAATACAACTTTCAAATGAATTTTAAAACAATTCTATTCACATTTTTCATTAGTAACAATCTAGTGTCTTCTTCCTGAAATTACTATAGGTTTAGGAAGAGATGCAAAGACGGGTTGCATGTCACCTAATGGATGTTATCTGATATATTAAAACTCATCAGTATGATGGAATACATGCATGGGTGGGTATACAATACAAATTCTAAAAGGCGATAAATATCTTGGGTAAACCTGTACCAAGAATAGCTTTCCTTTATTGAACCTAATCTAGGTCAGTGAAACATGAATTAGTAGAAGTAACGCTCAGCTGTACCTATATCCACTGGATTTCCTATGTGACAAAAGTATTTTAATTCTGAGCTTCTTTTCTTGGCTGCAATAGCCAACTACTCACAAGGAAAGGTTATTAACTCTGACCAACAAAAACAGTTTTACAGTCTGTTTCCAATTTGCTCCTCTTAAACATGCAGCCACCATCATAATATTACATATCTGTTTCTATGGAAACCTGGTAATACCTCTGAAGCATGAAGTACTGTGCTCTGTGAAAAGCAGTGTCAATAACCCCATCTGATCTGCAATTAAGTTTATTATACAAACAAGACTAAGCAAACTGTAATAGATTTAACATGTGTTCTGGGGTTTATTGCCCCTGCAAGATAACAAAGGGTGGAAGATGAAGAGGGTTATTGGGCTAGATACAAGTTCTGATTCCATCTGGTCACCTAGATAACATATTAGGGTAAATATTTAACCATAAATGTAATAAATCTCAACAATATGTTACAACCTGTACTGAGCAGACCCAGAGATAAAGCTGACTTTACAAAACTCGCAGATAGATGCTAAACAATCTGACTAAAAATAATAAGGAGCTTTCTAATCTTGTCCAGTATTATCAATATTATCTTTAAAGTAATCTGACATATTGACAGATCATGACAACCCAGTAATGGCAGTGGCCACAAACCTGCTACATATCTTCACCCTTCAACACAATATGATCCCACTCAACCTCACTACACCACCTTACATGTGTGTAGCATGAGGTGGTATTATAAATGTTAATTAACAGTCTGAAAAGCTCAAATGAATGCTTGCAGTCGGTCATACAAGATAGATCTTTAACTTTTCATATTTGTTACGCATACTTGGTTTAATTTATATTTGATTTAATTTAATTATTTGTAAGTTTTTTAAAAAATTTTTTTAATTTCTTTACATGTCAAAATAACATTGTTTTGTTTACTAGGAACTCTATATTTTTTCAGAAAATAGTTTGACCTTGACTCTTCAGTTGTAAACACCTAAAGCTGACCTAGTTCCCTACCTTGATTTAGAAGTCAATGAGAGAAATAAACAAATTTTTCTTTTTTTCTTATTCTCAGAGCAAAATTATTGGGGTTTTTTTTAAGGTCATACTGGGGCTATGTGATTTTGTTAAATATGTAAACAGCCTTTGGACCATTTCACAATTCTAGGCTTTCCGAAATTGCACATTAGTTAGCTTTAATAGTGGTGCTTAGAGAAAGATATCTCAGTTGTTGTTTTTTCTTTACACTGGAAAGTGTGTGTTTATGACCAGTTTGGGAATTACATTTTAATTTTTATTTGAATTATCTGGATTCTAAAAGAATAAATTTTTTTCCTGGAAATATTCTAGTGCTCTGATACAGAATTATTGGACAGATATTTATTTAAATTTTATTCTGAAATTCAAACACCAGAACACCATACTGACTACAATAAATGTCATCGCCTTCCATTTTGGATTCTTTGTTGGGACTCGAACTTGAATTCATTAGAACATTTCATTATTAGGACTTTAACAGCTGCCTCGCTTGGCACTTGGCATTATAAAGAAGTTAGTGTTAGGACTGGTCCGGCTGGTGTCAGGATAATGTGACTGGGTGGGACATCATGCTAAATGTCTGCAGCATGATGTCCCCAGTGCTAGACATCATTATAAACTGCCCCACTGCAGACATTGTAGCGATGTGACTGAAAAATTGTTAAAGCTACACCAAAAATCCAAATCAAACACACACACTTCCAGCAAACATTTGACCGTAATCTCTTAGCTAGTTTTCATACATGACAACCCTTTGATTGACCTATGAATGATACTTGCTCAGTGGCAAGTAACAGATATTTCCACCTTTAACAGATTTCACAAACTGTATGATCAAAGTGTTATTTACAGAGCCCAAGCTCAATCTCTAATATAATAACCCGCATTGAAAGTGAGGCCAAGGAAAGGGTGTTAGACAATATTATGATGAGTTGACCACGACGATTTACTTGACAACAATGAAGGATTTAAGAAATCTATCAAACAATGTGGATGAATTCTTGGAATTTGCACCAGATGACATTAGGGAGCAACATTTATATAATACTGTGAATTTTTAACAAACTGGACTTATATTTCATTATTTATTTTATAAGACACATTGAATTAACATATTACTGCTATGTGACCTATATTCAAATTAATGGATTTATCATATAAATGGATTTAAAATGTCAAGAACTGTTGATTTTAGTGGACTGAGGTAGAACAAATTGTAATTTGTTAATTTATTTGTGATATATTCCACTCAATAATACAAGTACAATTTAGTTTTGTTAACCTACCTGCCTACCTATCTATTAAACAATCAATCCAGTTGGGCTTAATTACTTTTCCAAAATGCAACTCACTGATTACAAGTTACCCCTTCAGACAGATCTGACATGCAATATACACCATGATTTAAACATTTTAATAACTGAAAAACACTTTTGCCTGCTGTTTGTGCCAGCATCAACCTACAACAAAGCAGTTCAGGTTTGTACAAATTTAATACAATTTCCCTTTGATCAGGTACCCAGATAACCAATCATTCAGATCAATGGGTACCCAGTAGCTGTTCTCTAATTTTCACAGCTCTATCAGCAATAAAATTTGATTAGTACTTGCCTGACTGGACAAGCAACAGTATAATTTTGAGATTATTCACACCCACCCACCCACCTACCCCGCACAAAGTGCCCAATGTGGCAGAGCATGGATTAATCATACTATCATTCAGATTCACTGATGTCAGGTTCATCCAATCCTACTTTGATTTAGCATCTAAAGCATAAAATGCATAAAAAAATTCAGCTGCCATCCATAATATACAAGAGTCCCTAGAAGGGACTGATGCTTGACTATCGCTTGGATTTTAAGATAAGACCATTTCTTCCTTTTAACTGGCAGATATTCTTCAGCGATGACGGGTTTCAAATCTGTTGCTGTGGTACACATAATGCATGTCACTTCTACATAATTTGCATTTATGACAAAGTAGACATCATTAAAAGTCTTTTGGTAGAAACCCACATCAATATGACCTTATGTTCAAGTAGAGTTGTCATAATTTTGAAAATGACTGCAATGGCAGTCATACTGGATTTCAGATCAGCACTCATTTTATTTTTTCGGACACAAGTTAATCTAAATAAGATAAATTCAAATTAAAGTACTTCATGTTTTAAAAGCCATCCATATAGCTCCTGTAAGATATAAAATAATCATACTGTATCTTGCTTGGTTTGGTTTTATGCTTTATGACTGTAGCAACAGGTGTTTTTTTAATGCTGAGACAAGTTGAGCAAAGTGCCTTCCCATGGATGCA
The DNA here is from genome assembly GCA_028554795.2 of Sinohyriopsis cumingii. NCBI lineage: Eukaryota > Metazoa > Mollusca > Bivalvia > Unionida > Unionidae > Sinohyriopsis > Sinohyriopsis cumingii. The sequence continues at coordinate 43,517,060 of CM068838.1, forward strand.
CAACAGTAAATGACCCACGCTGATCCAATGGTTGGAATTCAAGGCTACACCCTTTCAGTCTGGAGTATGGCACACTAAACACTGAGCCATTGCAACTTACAACAACTGATTCACAGTTTTGCTTTGCTGGGACTATTCTATATTGAATAATTGTCAGATTTGTACTTATTAAAAAATTATGCAGAAAAATCAACCAACTATGTGAAAATCATGAATTACATTGTCAAGCTCTAACAATATTTTTTATACATCTCGTATATATTCAACAGCTGCCTGAAAAGACAATGGTTTTGTAAAGATTTTGTTTAGTTTTACTTTAATGTTATAAACCAATGAGCCACTACTGAGTGTGCATTTGTGTAAAATGCATCCTATCAAGTGTGGATCTTGTGATAAGAAAGTTACCTGTTTATCTATAACAAACTTTTTATGTCTGTTTTTATTTTCAGAAAGGGTACACATTCAGTAGAACAAAAAGGAAGTGTTTTCCCCAGATCAATCTGACTACTGTAGTAACTTATGGCACTAAAACTGCCTATTACATAACTTAAAGCAATGTCTCCCTTTACCCTCACTTGCACTTCAGAGATCCCAAAATTTTTTATTTGACACCGAGCATTGATACCAAAGTTTGTTATTTACTCAGTCTGACCCCCAGTTTTGACACCAAGGAGATTTTTGACTCTGTCTTGCACTCCTAGGGCATACACTGATAACATTCACTCTTTCTGAAATAATAAATGTTATACTGCAACAACATAATTTACCAGATTTGTTAATGCTTACAAACATCAACCGTGTAACTTCCTCATTTACTGTCATGATTACATTTAAACTGCAAAATGCCACAATGCAGCAAAACAAATCTGACTTGTGACATTACCCCGAAATGTTTAAAAGCTGTTGGTCCAATCAATTTTATCTTCATTTATTAACTTCTTTATTCATCTCTGAACTAAAACATACATTTTTAAGAAAGTGCAGTCCTAATGTTCTTTTCGCAGACACTTTTCTAAAGTGACATGTTTTTCGTGACAGCAGATTGTCTATGACAACAACACTGACATATGTAACTAAAAATTCTACTTGGTTCTTTCATTTTTTCTCATCTTAAATTACAGTATTTTATACATCATAGAGACTACACATTGAAAAGTGCTTTATTGACTCCACATTGTAATGTCAAAAGATAATCATCGCTAGTTAAAGCTTTGCTGTTCGTAACAAAAATGGATCAAAACAATCAAAATTTTGGAACGTGGGCCATGACATGCATCTTGTGTCAAAACTTAATTTTTCACCTCATTCTGGGTTTAAAATCAGGATGCGCATTACATAGTATTCTGCATTATACAAAATGACATATGATACTACATTACACAAACCACAAAGAAAGCAAAAGCTTGTTAACTTGTCATGACCGACTTTATCAAATGCACACCAAGCAAATTACATAATAAAAAAGGACTTCCAACTCACTGATTGTATGTCGTTTTTTTTAAATGCTACATATCAGACACACAGAGAGACCCCTTAACAGTAAAATATGATACTGAACATTTTTTATATATTACTGTAAGGGACAAATTGTTAATTGCTTAGTCTCCATGAAGTCTTTGGTTAGAAAGACACATGTACTATATTGTATCAGAGACACAGCACTTACTATGGTATATTCCTGCTATGTAGGGTGGTCCCCCACTATAAAGCCCCTCAAGATACCATTGCCATATTATAACTATGATCACAGATCTCATTCAATAGATGCTTCCCGATGAGGTAACTAGCAAATGATATTCAGACCATTTTACCTGGATGATGGACAATACAGCAGTTTTTCCAACATGCAATCACCAAATTTTACCATTTTTAACAAGGCACACTGAAGCAAAGTCAAATTATAAATCATAAATATAGATACTATAAGAAAGCTTGATTTGTGTTCTGTTTATGTAAGTTTCATAAAAGTATCTTGATATTCAATGAATTTATTTCAACTTCCAAACACCATAAAAAGTCAAGGGTAAATCTGCCTTCTGACCACAAATATGGTGGATGAAGTCGTTCCGAAACTATGTATTGAACAAGTTTCACTATACATTTTGTCTTTAGCTGATAAGAATGAAGCAGATTATCATATCATGAAATTATTGTACACATGATATTATTTTCATTTTCACCTGAAAAGGGTGTAGTACATGAATGTTTTCTCCTAACTTTTGATTGAATCCACTGATTTTGGAGAGTTTCATATAGCGTAGGTAAGATGATGTTTTTTACTGGCCACTTTGCCTATGCATGAGGAGCTGAGTAAACATTTTGTTTTGAAAAATTCTTTTTAATGGATCCATGATTTTCATCTGCTCAAGCTGTAAATTTTTTGGGAATGGTTTGCTCTGGATCTAATGAGAGGAAGTCACAAATCGGATATTCTGGAAACATTTTGTCACTACAAAATCTGGAAAATTCCACTTTCTCTTCTGTAATTTTTAACTGAGGAGATCTACTAGATACCACTGTAAAGCTACTTATTTCCTTTTTCTATGGTACATATATTTAATCTGTATTATTTGTTGGCTTTTCTTAATGACTGTACATTATGTATACCTATATTTTTTACTTGACCTTGTCCAGAGTCAAGTTTATGGTGTTCCTTGCCAGTGACATTTATTTTGCAAACAATAGAATACATAGCTAGATATTTCTCTATCATTGTGTATTATCTATTCAGATCATTATTAATGGTAAACATGTTTATACTCTTGATTCTGACCCTAGAAACTTTTAAAATGGAAGTTTCAATTAAGTGATTTTCAGAAAATGGTAACTGTGATCTAGCTCAGGTAGAGGGCTATATAATTTTGCACATAAACATGTTCAAGACTACAGCACATCAACACATTCAATATCAGAGCTTATTTGGATAGTAACCACTGAAATACAACTGGAACTTCTTAAATTTGGACTTGTGACAGAACTTGTAGGACTATTTAGGATTTAATTCACTATATTGTAAGGTCTTTTTTATTTTCACTTTGTTCCAGGGAAATAAATTTGTTGAATTTTACACAATTATTTAGTTTTTGCTCTTCTCTGTTACTTAGTTTAAGACCACGTAGTCATAGCATCTCTAATTCACCTATTTTGTTCTATCAAGAATTGTGACAACGCTACTGCCTCTGAAAAAATGGCACCATCTCATGATGCATAGATCTCACAGAATAATAAGTTAAATACTTAATGTTTGTGTTTTAATGCAACATCTGGACATGGTCTCTTCTGAATATGACTCCCTGTTTGTTTGGGGATGTTGACTAGTATACCTGACACGCTCTCTTGTATCTCATAATAGGCAACTAATGGTAGCAGAATCTATGGTGGCCCAGTGGTTAGCATATCAGACTTGCCCACCCACCCCCGAAAAGTGTACTGGTTTCAATCCTGCCAATGGATCAGCCTGGGCTGGATATAAAGATGTGTTAAAGGCAGTTTACTCCATCTGCCTCAGCACTGAATAATCTACTATTGTTCCTCTGCCAGAAAACATCAAAAACCAAACCAAACATCCTCACAACATGCTCACTACTGTGAGTCCCATTAATGGGTGAAGTTTGATGATGTCATCAAATTTGAATATTCATTCCGTATTTAATCAATTGTGCATCAACACTGCATATAAATTACAAAATTAGCCATTCCTAACATATATATATGCATACACAGTCACATGGATATATAAAGTCCTGACCTCTAATATGCAGTCCAATCTTTTTTACCCAGCTATTTCAGATTTTCTCAGAAAAAGCTGGCACGAACAACTGATCAAATTAATCAAATACCTCTGTGGTTTAATGAATACCCACAAATGAACTATAAATGCATTGCTCCTTTTACATTTTATTCCATAATGACAAAAAGGGAATGTACCTTGGAACATTAGCTTATTTTCTTGTATGTTAACAATGATGCCTACAGGAGATGAATTAGTGGTCTTAGCCCTTACTGTACTTTAGGCGGCTTACAGTTTCTGGCAAAATTGCCAAGTCTGTATGCAGCAGGGATTTTTCTCCCAGTCAAGTAGTCACAATGTATAAAGCACATAAAATTAAATTCCTTGCAAATGAATTAGGCAATGAGTCATAACTCCAGATTCTTTGCAGTAACAATCTACACAAAAAAACACCCCTGCTTCACCATCCACCCACACTATGCAGAATGATTTTCACATTTAAACATGCTTTCAAACTCCTGAAATTCAATAATCAATCATCAACCCTGGTAAACAATAGCTTGACCCCAAAAACTTTTACAAAATAAAGAAAATGAAACAAGTACATATACTTGCATAGTCATAAAGCTAAAAGTGACCAAAGAGCAGAGCTCAAGTGAACCTGTAAAAAAAGGATGGTTATATACTAGTGTATGAAAAGATCTTTAAATGTAAAACAACAAGCAGCTTGGGGGTGTGCCATGTAATAATGTATCACTGAATATCATGATAAACAACTCTACAATATATATCTATTTACATCAAGAATATAGAAGCAATGATTAATAATTATTCATGGCAACTAAGGATTAAAAGTAACTTTTATCATTTTATATCAATTCTACACCTAAATATTGATATGTGTATCAAACATTGTAAAATGATTGATGGCATTAATACTGAGCTATGGGGACCAAGCCCAAGACTCGAACCCACGCTAGAACCCATGTGAGTAGGGTTGAGATGGCCGTGTTCAGTAAAGGCAAGCACTTTAGACCACTCAGCCACCTGTGAACTCAAACATTTTTAAAAAATGGCAAAATGATTGAGAGAGAAAGTAAGAAATAATAGCTGTGTTTTCTTCATATTACACACTGATTGTTTACTGCTTGTATTTATATTCCACCAAGAAATGAATGCATGTTTTATCAAAAGTAACTGGATTACCTTCTGTCTGTTAAGTCAGACTGTATTATACCTGGCTCAGTAACTTAAGATTCTTTTTCAAATCTAACTCATTTTAGTCATTTACAAATCTACTTCCAACTGGAAAAATTAAATGATTTCAAGTTTAGCAATATGATTGTTGTTCTTCGCAAGAATATTTTAAGTTCAGTCAAATGAAATCAACTTATCTTTTTGTCTAATTAACATATTACTGAAAAAAATTTCAATCTAACCACCAAGACACAATTATATATAGTTTCTTTCCTGAAATAACATATTTTCTTTGTAATAATACATAATGAACATACAGTAAAATGTAAATGGTACATTTTACACATGACAACAACATATATATATTTAAAAAGACCAACAATTGTGTGGATGTGCATAGGTACAGTAACCATTGCTACAAAACTAATCATTACATATTAAAAAGCAGTTATAAACATTATTAAAAGCAAGAACTTGGGTGGGACAAGTCAATATTCAGCAATGTGCAACTGATGTTGAGTGTCCATCAAGTATTACTGACTTTTGATTATGAAAGAATAATCAAGTACAGTACACAGTTATTTAGTTTTTGCTCTTCTCTGTTACTTAGTTTAAGACCACAGAGTCATAGCATCTCTAATTCACATATTTTGTGATATTAACCAAATGGCAGGTCTGATACATACAAAATACATCATGATACAAACTGGTGCACACCACAACTTCACTAAGACTGATTCTTTTTCCTCATCAGTGAGTCAATGTGACCTCCCATATAATTTTCACGGGAGGATCAAAAAGTGAAAATAATGTCAAAAGAGACTTAAGAGCAGGTCAGATAGAATGGATACAAAATCAAAGAAGAAACTTGGATATAAAATGATTCTTAAAATTATAAACAAACAAAACTTCACACATGATTTTATTTTGGTGATATAATTTATTATTTGTGTAATAGAAAGGAATTTTTGTGGAGTTTGCTAATGAGGTGTGTGTGTGTTGAAACTGCATGTAGTTATTGTTTGATTTCATGATAATTGTGCATTTGTGAATGTTGATTTTGTTTCCAAAAATTGTCATTTCTAGTGGCAGTAAAACCTCAAAACTATGTTAGACTTGAGGACATGATTGTCTTTTGTTGGTATCAATGTACAATCCGATGACAGAAAAACAATCAAAATTTTCAATCACTAAATATTTTTCATTTTAGTTTTACAAAATGCCATCTGAAAATGTAATCACCTTTGCAGCAGGGATTTCAGAAACAAATTTCTTCAAACAACTCGACATACAAGTGCAGAACTCGTCTGCTTAGACTGATTTTTCATGATATGGCTCATGAATCCACACGAGACATTTCTTCACAGGTGATTTTTACATGCAGTTGTTTATGTTAACAAATCTTCAAAATTAAATGGATGGTTTCAATCTCTGGCAAACCAATCAGTGCCGAACCTACTTAAACTTTAGAGATTGTCTTTCAAAACCTTGTCAGATGTCAACATTTGTTTATACCCAGCATATGTCTACCTATGTGCCAATTATCTGCTGATTACATATAATTAAGATATTTTTCACAGCTGGCATCTATGGGAAAAAAGCATATGTTGACCGCTAACAGTGATTAAAGAAAAAACTTCAATAGAGGGTCAGAATAAAATAACATGCATCAGATTGACAGTGAATTTCTTTGTAGAGGTTTAATTGGTGTTGTTTTGATATAAACACTGCATAAATGAAAGCCCTGACACATAGGACCAATCCCAGCTAACACATAACTCCTCCAACACCCAAAAAAGTCTAAGAATCAGGTTTTTAAGTGGTCTGCTTGCCCACTATGAAAAATGTGAAAATGTGTCTTTTGCAACACAATAATCTGATTTGGTTGGGCTGAATCCTCTGTAATGTAATTTGCCTACACTGCTTTTAGTTTTCATTGACTCATCAAATGAGAATGGTACTCAGGGCTTAAAAATAGTGGTGTTCCAAGGTCTGGGACCTGCTGTTTTCCCAGTCGGACCCAAGATATAAACTTGTCAGGAGTCTATTGAACCTACCATGCTTCCCCAAAAAATGGAGAAAAAAATATTCCTCTGTAGTCTCATGCTTGTTTCTTAAACTAAGTGTAAAACATCAGCAAACATAGTTGCACAGTTCAATTCAAGCAAGGTTACTAGGAACAATTTTTGCCATGGACATGGTAGACATTTTTAAAAAAAACAAAAGTCAAACCTGTCCTAATGGTCAGCTAAGTTCAGCAGTCACCTGGTCACAACTACCATTCTAATTCCTCCACTAAATACCACCCTCCAAATTTCCTATACAAATGTCATGTAATCAACAGTCTACTGTCTTCCTGCTCTCAGCAGCCATGTATCTGTTAACCAAGCAGTGATTTCACCTCGCCTTCTGCAGTCATTAAAGCATATCAGCAGTGACCATTCCAAGTATGCATACTGAAGTTCTTTTGTTTGCTGAACAAGGCATGGCATATATATAAAGGTATATTACATGAATCAGTGTTTAAATGCTTCATATTTCGACTGCACTTCCTGCAATCAAGACTTGAGAAGTTTGATGTAATGGTTGACCCAAAAAGATGTGTTCAAACATATAGCATGACTGGTCCTATACCATGAGTTGAATTAGCCACTAACTACAACTCTAAAACATGAACCAATGTGCAACATGAGGTTCTGCTTCAATAAACCTAATACATGTAGATGATCAATATGAGTCACGAGTTTATATAACTTAGGCTTCTTATCCATCAGCAAATCCAAAAAAAGCTGCAAGAACACAATACTGAAGAAAATGTACCAATGCAAGCAAAAAAATAAAAAAAACAAGGATGCAAAGTATGACAAAAATCACGTTTGCCCATTTAACTAACACATGAAAATTGGAAAACAAATTGTCTGTGGGTTATGGAACAGGCTGAACACAATGTTTTTCCTGTATAGTGATCATATTTGTATGATTGGGATACAGGAAAAATGTACTCAATATCCCTGCAGTTCCCTAGGTTAGCCTATAGGTCCAGCGCCCTATACATGTACTGTCATAAAACAAACTTAAAGGTTAACCCTATTCTGGTGCATGCGAAAAGTAAAGAATATCTAGCATGTGTAAGACAGCAACTTGCAAAATCTAGTGATGAAGATTGTAATTTTGCTTCAGCAGTTGCCTCAATCATTAAAGACATTTTTAAACTGAATAAAGTGCAGAGATCATATGATTCTTATTCAATACTGCCTTTTGTGTTGTAAAAGCAAGAAAACTAGTTCTGGCTTTGACATTATTTTGCACTGCGCATTGAAAAATGAAGTCAGTGCCATAGTGGAACAAGAAATTATATATAAATATTATCTGTCACCAAATGAAAAAATAACCCTTATAAGATTAGTTTGGATTGAGATCAGTAATGAGAGAAAACTGCATTTCTTTTAAACAATTACTTTATTTATTTATTTATTAATGCTGATACCTGTAACTATGCTTTGTATTGAATTTGATATTCCTCACAACAGCTCAAACAACTCAGACCTGTTTACATGTGTGTTGGACCTGGCTTTTTCAGAAGGTGACAGGTCATGGACCTGCCACCCACCAACACTATTTTCAAGCCCTTGTCTTTCGCTGTGTAGAGAAAACCAGCCTGAAAGATTTACTCACTGTGAAGAAAAACAAGAGCAGCTGACCTGGGCAGATATCAAACCTGTGACCCTTGGATGACCAATTCTGAAACAACCTGACACACCCTATTTATGAGTAGGGCTGTCAAAAACCACGGAAAACATCACCCGGATACCTGTTGAGCCGTTTAACAGATAAACAGGTACCCATTAGAACATGAAAGACATATATAACCCTAGTTACTCCACTGTCAAATTTTCACAAACGTGGATTGTTGTAGGGTGACGAAATGAACAGACTATTTACATCATTTTGCACATAGTTTACCACAATTTATCCACTATTTCACATTCTCTTTTTCGCATTTTACCAATTCGCTCTTTCGCATTTTCACATTCGCACTTTACCCACACCCAATGGGAGATGGCTGATTGTCGACAGAGATAATTTGTTTTCATATTGTCCTTCAAATTGTTTATTATAATTTGTGCTATAATATTTTGTTTGATTTATCAATAATAATGAATTAATATTACAATGTCGTTTCACTTATTAATAAACTTCCAACAACTTCCACAGCGTGTTTTGTTACTTATTACTCACGGCGAATGGCAGTGAAAGTCAACTTCTGGTTGAGAACTTGAATACTAAAGGAGGTTTACACTTAAGTAAGTAAGCAAAACATTAAAATATTAAAATTTCAAACTAGAATAAAATAACGTTTTTTGAATGTTTTAATGAACTAAAAAACGAATGAACTAAGAAAGAATTTATCAATGCTAAATAATACCAGTCTGTCCTAGTGTACAAGTACATGATTACTGTCCCCTGCAAAATTTCCAGTTTCTGCTATAAAAAAACAACATATCGACCGTATCAGGCGACAGCAATGCACGTTTTTGACAGTGTTGTAGACAAATTATTTTTGTGAATGGGTACTCGTCATTAATTTTCAATGCCCGGGTTTTTTTACTATGGTCGGGTACCTGGTTACCCAGTGACAGCCCTATTTATGATACATTACTAATAGTGTATCCCAGAAGTACTATATGTGTGCCAGCACTGTTTTGAGAATCAACCTTTCTATAATATTCAATTTCCAACTAGGAACTTCTTTTATTTATTTATTTATTTGATTCAGGATTCTATGTACTCTTCTTTTGTTTTGTTTTTTTGTGGCAGGGTGGGGTAGGGTTGTTGTAAAGGAATGTAACATTAGGTATCCATATCTGAAATCTACTGAGAGGTTTGTAGTTCATTTACTTCCTCCTTAAGCTGGGCACCCCATCTGTCTTGATAACAAAAGCACAATATCAGTGATTCCACAGACCTCCTTCATTACTGCACAGTGGAAACACAGGGCACTTGTCATGATAAGTTCAAGTAGGTTTGGCACTGATTGGTCTGCTAAAGACTGAAACTATCCATTTAATATGAAGATTTCCCAGTACAATGTCAGACAAAATGTGCAGATTCCCTCAGCATAATAAATTAACAAGACATATGCCTAGATAATTTCTGCCTTTTCTAGGAAGAAAACCTACTAAATGCTCCTCCCCCAAGGACTATAACAAGCATACATTTAAATCTTTAAATCTAGGATCTGGAGACAAAGGATTCTAGGATCAGGAGACAAAGGATAAGACAAGAAAATGATGAATTATTAAGTAATTTGAGAAATTTATTTATTTTCTAAAGACATTTCAATTGGGGGATGGAGGGTAAATGGAAGCTTCACAATATGAATGGCTTCTTCTGCTTGAAATGGTTAACTTTTTTGTTTGTACAATGTACATTTGGACTAAAAAGGAATGAAACTCAACTGGACATAATAATAATAATAATAATAATAATAGTATGATATATTTAAAGATCATGACAGTGCAAATGATTTACACTGATTTCCGTCACCTAGCCTCTTTACTGTCTTTCTCTTCTCCCCCTGCGGGTCCGGGGTTGTAGAATTGGCCCGACGTGCCTCGCTACGTGTCGTAAAAGGCGACTAAGTAGAGGCAACCTGTTTGCCGTGGGTTGCGTCCCGTGTCGGGGGAGGAAAGGATCCTGGTAGTTGAGCAGTGGCTTTCCCTGCAATACACTACTTTGGCCTCTACTTCTCTTAGACGGGTGGTCGGGATGGGCCCGGTTCCGACAAATCGGCTGGTCACGCCGAGCCCTAGGAGGTCTTTATTTACTCTCTCACCTTCTTTATCTGTCTCCTTGTATCTCTCTTGATACCACCGTTGCCCCTATATTCTCTTCCTTTATCTTTCCCTTTTCCAAGTCTTAGAAGACTTCCTAGAAGGCGGTGGCTTAACGGGTCAATCGGGGGGTAATTTTACCGACCTTAGAAATTGGCGACTTCAGGGTCATTCAAAGGTAATTTTACCAACTGAGTATGGCATCTGTGTATCCCTGACACTTGAAAAGTGTCCCCTTGTTGGGCTCCTTGGTGGGTGGGGAGCACGGGTGCTGAATTTTTAATCTAGCCAAAATGGATATTTCCAAAAAAAATCAAAATAAACGTACCAAAACTTTATCTGACTCGGACGACGAACCATGTTGTGTGGACACATTTCCACGCTTCATGGTAATACAATCTAAAGATGCCGCAAAATCCCTTGCTTCACTCTCTCCGTTTGTGATTGAGAAAACAATTACAGGTTTGATTGGTACGCCAAAGAGCGTCAAAAAAATGAAATCGGGTTGCCTTCTCGTGGAATGTGAGCGACGAGGTCAGTCAGACAATATCGGGAAAATAAAAACTTTCTTCGATATTCCAGTGACCTCATTCGCTCACACCACACTGAATACGTCCAAAGGCGTGATTCGCTGTCGTGACTTGGCTGGAGTCACCGACGCAGATATCATCGAAGGAATGAAAAGTGAAGGTGTCACTGCAGTCCGTCGAATATGTATCAAACGTAATAATAACCTGCAGGAGACCAACACCATTGTACTCACCTTCAACAAGCCAACTGTACCCAAAGTGGTCAAAGTTGGCTTCTTGCAAGTGAAGGTTGACATCTACATTCCAAACCCCCTTCGATGTTACAAATGTCAAAAATACGGCCATCACGAAGACCGCTGCTCTAAAACCCAAATATGTGGCCGATGCGGAGAAAATTCTCATCAGGAAGCTGACTGTAGAGCAACTCCGCATTGTGTTAACTGTGGAAAAGAGCACCACGCAAATTCCAAGGATTGCGATACCTGGAAACAAGAGAAGGAAATTCAGAGGGTAAAATACACAAATAATATTCCCTATCCAGAAGCCAGAAAACTTGTACAGGCGAAAACAGCCCATCCTGGCCCATCCTTCTCAACTGTAGTGAAGAGCAATCCTAAAACAACGAAGGACGCTCAAACACAAACAGAGGCACCCGATTCAACACCAAGCTCAAACACCCCTCATTACCAATCACAGAGAAACACGGCATCTACACAAACTACATTCAGCAATACCCAACAAACTAAATCGCCAAAAAACAAAAATAAATCTCATGGAAACAGGCAACAAAAGGGGTCAGATGACCCCATCAAACTTTATAACAGGTTTGGAGACATCGAGAGCATGGATGCAGAAGAATCTGCTCCATGCGCTCAAGGGAACTCCAGACCTACAAACAAAAAATTCACCCCCGTACTTCCTCCAGAGAAATAACCAAACAAATTCCCTCTGCGAAAGGTCTAACCTAGCTCCACAATCTTTAATTTAAATTTATAATGAAAAACACTATCATACAATGGAATTGTCGAGGACTTAAAGCAAATTACAATGATCTTCTCCTGCTTTTAAACGAACATGATCCTGCGGTACTATGCCTTCAAGAAACCTTCTTGAAAGATACGGACAACATCACATTTAAAAACTACTCCCTGTTTAACACCTGCTCTCCAAATGTTGATAGAGCATCAGGAGGAGTTTCTGTTATTGTGAACAACAGAGCTCCTCATAGTTTCATTCCTTTAAACACCAATTTACAATCCATTGCTGTAAGCGTCACTCTACATCGAGTGATTACATTTTGCTCTATTTATTTACCACCAAACACTAACCTAGTACCAAATGAACTCGATAATCTTGTTCAACAGCTTCCCGCACCCTTTGTTTTACTCGGGGATTTTAATGCCCATAACATTTTATGGGGATCGAATCATGTAAGTGACAGAGGTCACAAAGTTGAAGACTTTATTTCTAGACACGATCTGTGTCTATATAATACCAAAACACCTACATATTTACACCCAGGCACGGGTACATACACATGCATCGATTTGACAATTTGTTCTCCTTCGCTGCTTTTGGACTATGAATGGAAGGTCGCTGATGACCTTCACAGCAGCGATCACTTCCCAATCTCCCTTGTAAATCATAACTCTACAATTGATGAAGTAATTCCACAGTGGAATTTAAAGAAGGCCGATTGGGCCAAATTCGAAACACTCTGTAAAACCAGGCTGAATGAGGATACAATTTTCAATGTTAACGACCCCATTCAGCATTTTACATCTATTTTAACCGACATTGCAGAAGAATCTATCCCCAAGTCCTCAGCAAACTGTAAAAGAACCCTAAAACCTTGGCTCACTAAGGAATGTAAGGAAGCCATACGGCAATGCCGAGAAGCCTTGAAAAAATTTAACAATCATCCGACGCCCGAGAATTTAAGTAAATATCGTATTCTCCGGGCTAAAGCTCGCCGCACAATCAAAGAAAGTAAACGAGCATCATGGATGAAATATGTTTCCTCTTTAAACTCTCGTTCCTCAATTAAGAAAGTTTGGGACACGATCCGAAAAATAAACGGAAAGAGAAAACACAATTCTTTCCGACATCTAAAAGTGAACAATAACAATCTTAGCTCAAAACGTGACATAGCAAATGTTCTTGCTGATACATTCTCTAAAAATTCGTCATCATCTAATTATTCCGAAGTCTTCCAAAAATTGAAAACTCAAAAAGAAAAGTCACGTTTAAAATTCACATCCAACAACTCGGAAAGCTACAACCAGCTGTTTTCACTACCAGAACTTATGGAGGCTTTAGACAAGGCCCATGATACTTCCGCTGGGCCTGACACAATACATTACCAGTTTTTAAAACATCTTCCAGAATCATCTTTAACATCTCTTTTAAAACTCTTCAATGATTTATGGATTACTGGTAACCTACCTAAAATATGGAAAGAAGCAACAGTAATACCAGTTCCCAAACCCGGTAAAGATAGTGAAGATCCTACCAACTATTGACCTATTGCACTCACAAGCTGCATGTGCAAAACAATGGAACGAATGATCAATTCTCGGCTTGTATGGTACCTGGAAGCTAACAATTTAATATCTCCTTTCCAAAGTGGCTTTCGTTATGGACGGAGCACCAACGATCATCTGGTTAGACTAGAAACATTCATTCGCGATGCATTTATCAAGAAAGAACATTTAGTAGCGGTTTTCTTTGATTTAGAAAAGGCCTATGACACAACATGGAAGTACGGGATACTAAAAGACCTGCACGATCTAGGTCTAAAAGGCCGTCTGCCCTCTTTCATATCCAACTTCCTCTCCGACAGAGAATTCAAGGTACGAGTGGGCTGTACTCTCTCAGATTTGCACGAGCAAGAGATGGGTGTGCCCCAGGGCAGTATTTTATCTGTGACACTTTTCAATATCAAAATTAATAACATCACCAAGTGTTTGACTCCTGGTGTGGATTGCTCACTATATGTTGATGATTTTCTCATATGTTATCGGTCAAAGCACATGCATACAATTGAAAGACAACTACAGCAAAATATCAACAAGATTCAAAATTGGGCTAGTACGAACGGTTTCAAATTCTCGAAATCAAAAACTGTATGTATGCATTTCTGTCAATTACGACGACACCACGATGAACCTAAACTCACGCTGGACGGAACACCTATTCCAGTTGTTGAGGAAACAAAATTTTTGGGTATTATCTTTGACAGAAAACTGACTTTTATTCCACACCTAAAAAACTTGAAAGCCAAATGCTTAAAAGCACTTGACCTACTTAAAGTAGTAGCGCACACTGACTGGGGTGCTGATAGAAAAGTCATCCTAAATTTATACAGAACGTTTATTCGCTCCAAACTAGATTATGGTTGCGTTGTGTATGGTTCTGCCAGAAAATCGTATCTTAAAATGCTTGATCCAATTCATCATCAGGGAATAAGACTGGCTCTGGGAGCATTTAAAACATCCCCGTGTGAAAGCCTTCTAGCTGAGGCGAATGAACCACCGTTATCGCATCGTAGAGAAATGCTTTCCGCACAGTATGCTCTGAAATTAAAATCAAACCCTCTGAATCCTGCTTTTTCGGCTGTTTTTCAACCCAAATACAAAACTTTATACGAAAATAAACCAAACGCCATACCTTCCTTTGGCATTAGAATATCATCCAGCCTTGACACTGCAAATATAGATCTTTCTAAAATTCAGAAAACATCCATCTCCGAAACACCACCCTGGCTAATTAAACAACCAAAAGTACGTTTTACGCTACACGATGGGAAAAAGTCCGAAACAAACCCTTCTATCTTCCACAACTCTTACCATGAACTCCTCACCGAATTTAACAACTATACCAGAATTTACACTGATGGATCAAAGGATGAGGAAAAGGCTGCTGCAGCCTTTGTTTGTGGAAATCACACAACGCAAGTTCGCTTACCAAATGGAGCATCAATTTTTACAGCCGAAATCAGAGCAATAGACCTTGCTCTGCAACATATAGAAAAGAACTGTATTTTAAACAGTATTATCTTCTCCGACGCGCTATCAGTACTCCAGTCACTACACAATAGAAAACTGGAGAACCCATTATTGAAAAGCATACTCGTAAAAAATACCGAGCTGAGTGTCTCCCACAATATAATATACTGTTGGTTACCTAGCCACATTGGTATTAAAGGTAACGAACAAGCAGATCGCGCTGCTAAAATGGCCCTTTCTCAAGAACCATCTGATTTTAAAATACCATATACTGATTTTAAACCTTGTATCAGAAAGTTCTTACGTCAGAAGTGGCAGGCATCATGGAATGATGCTGTAAATAACAAACTTCATGCAATCAAACCAACTCTAGGAGAATGGACTCCTTCCTACAGAAGCATTCGTAGGGAGGAGGTAGTCATTGCAAGAATCCGAATTGGTCATACTTATATCACCCACACCCACATACTAAAAGGTGAAGACCCACCAGAGTGCGTTTCTTGCAATGAACCATTCACTGTCAAGCACTTTATGATAGAGTGCTTTGACCTACAACCTACGCGCGATCGTTATTACGTTGTGCATGACCTGAAAGAACTTTTTGATAATATAAACATCACTCGTATTATCGAGTTCTTGAAAGCCGTAAATATTTACTCTAAACTCTGACTTTTATGCTATCACCTTGTGCAGTTTTATGCAATATATATACCGTCCCATTTTAATACCTATTCATCTTTTTTACATCTCCCGTTGATCGGGAAGCTTTATTTTGCACCGTTACCATCTTACCGTTTTTAATTTCAACCATTTGTTCTTTTATATCGCTGGTCGATATAGAACCTTTTATAAGTTTTAAAAGATTATACAAGTAACACTTTGTTTGGCGCTAAATAGCCTAAAAGTGCTGATGCGCCGTTAAAAAACAAACAATCAATCAATCAACAGTCTTTCTCTTCATTACATACTATAAATTTGTAAGTGTTAATTTGTAATTTAATCAATGAATTATAAATCTGAACAAATAAAATAAAAGCAATTTTTTAAAAAAATGGAACTTTTTATAATGAATCTTGATAGGCTTAAGAGGTAAGGTGGCATATCTGTCAAAGGTAATATGATTATCTCCTAGTTTTAGCACCTGTTTCCTTTGTCTTTTCAAATTCTGTGTAGGTCAAACTGGGAGGTCAGGGGAAGCAGTGTCCCCTGCTCCTGGAATCAAAGGTGCAATACTGGCTTATATGTTTGTAATTACATGCAATAAGTTTATTCATTTTTAATTACTGTCACCATGAATTGCTTATTATACAAATATTAATGTCAGTAAATTTTAGGCATTAAATATGTAATAAATCCCATCTCCTGCTAGATCCCTTATTGCTAGCAAAGTATTTAAACTAGATGAGTAAGTGATTTGGAAAAATGTAAACCCAGTTTTGAAAACTATGTGTCATCGACCCAAAACCAGAATTCCTGGAAATTTTTTAGTTTCTAAGTTATGGAGTTCCAATCACTACCAGTTCATTCTATCAGTCTGAATACTGTGGTTCCACTGTTAAAAAGAAATACTTCTGAACAGGAAGTGGGTATGTGGTAAAAGGGATCAAGTTTAGCCACTACATTAAAGTATTTTTTTTTTAAACTATTTAAATAAAAGGACCTCAACCATCTTAACTTCTCATATAATGTACATTTTCTTTCATAAACACATTAAAACATAAAACACTTTATTTACCTGCAAAATACATGCATCTGGCTGTAAATGATGCATTTACAGTATAACTTTGATTATCCAGCACCCAATTAATCGTCAGTCTCTGTTAAACATCAAGGTATTGTACATCAAAATATTAAAAACAGGTACCTGTACATATGTAGATATTATGATTTTTGATGACCCGGTCAGTTGTATAATACTTTTAATGTACATATTCTATTATCTATTTATAATCGTATCCATCATGGTGTCTGTCCCGCACCCTGACGGATAATCAAAGTTCTACTGTACACATATTTTGAAGAGTGATATTTTAAAGGGGGTCTATGCAATTGTTTTTGGAGCATAATGCTATTTCTGTCCCAAAAAGTCAGTCCAGAAGAAAATGCACTTTTCGTCTTTTTCAAATGCTTGTTGTTGTTCAGTAGAATTATTACTAGGTATTATTATTATTATTATTATTGAAGACTAGCATACCAGATCATTTTTTTAACTGACCAATGTTTTTGGACATCTTTTACAATCCATGCTTTCTTTCTGTTGCAAGAAGAACTGTAAATCACCTTTAAAATCATGAAATGATAAATATCATTATGTTTGGGTGGCAGTACTATACCATTATGAATATCATACAGTTAGTAGGTGTACAATATATACTGTTATACTGAAGTAACGACATAATATGGATCACGATACTGACTTTCTTCTCCACTTGCCTGTGCATGAAATGTCTGTCACAGTTTTGGAATGGTGAGCATGCAGCAATGTTATTAGCACCACTCTGGGTCTACTGAAGAATATGCAGTTGCAAAATTAGTGCTCATTTCTACAGTAAAGTGCCAACAACAACCAGCTGCATGAAAACTGCTCATCGTATTTTCAACATGTTTACTTCTTCATTAAATCACTCACATATTTCAATATTCTCTTTCTAATATAGAGTTGAGTTCCTCTAAATGCAATAATGTACTGGATCTTCTGTTAGATACTGATACAGTATACTTAAGTAGAAAATATGATGTATATGTGAATTGATGAGTCATTACAAAAACTGGTTGCAATCTGAAAGTATTTAACAGATATTTCCACAACCTTTACTTGATGAAAACAAAGAAGTCTGTAAGAAAGATCATAATATAAAGTGCCCAGCTAAGAAAAGCCCACACTTTTATAGTCATTCTACAGATATAGAATAATAGCCTCATGCTCACAAGGTAGTAATTTATCAATGCTGACAGTAACTATTAGCTAATCTAGACCACTAGGATAAGCTTATACAGGTCTCTGATGCTCCCCACTTATGGATCAAAGATTGATGAAAAAAACTATTTTGCTAAGAAAAGGTGGCATGTGGTGAAGCATTTTTACTACTCAGATACAAGCTACCTGTTATCTGTATGGGTCACTGGCCAAGAGAACCTGTGGAGTCAATAGATCAATTTTGTAACTAGTCTTGGTCATGTTAAATATAATTAATAGCTTCTTCCATTTCAGTGACAGCTAAAGTAAACCAGTTGTTTCTCAGACAAGTTCTGAACCTTTTTGTCATTTAAATATTATCATAATTATTTAGAATATAAAAAGGGAGTGGTACCAAAAAGCTGGATCTCAAAACTAGTAATATGCTCTCAAAATGTCTGAAATTAACACAGATATAAAGTTATTATACTTCATCTTCGCTAGCCAAGGTTCCAATAACCCTATCTACACCTTGGTGGATCAAACAGCTATACTGGTGCTTTGTCCTAGCAACATCTAATGGATTTAATGTGTTGCCTTCCTTAGTATTTAAGCCAACTAACCACTAGCTTTGTACATTGTACATCGGCCAAAAAGGGTGGAGGCAATTGATCGAAAAAGAATACTTTGTAAGTTTAACATCGAAAGTAAGGCTATGTACCAGAGGGAAGCCATTACAGGACTATTTGAGTGCAAGGTATTTGTGCAAACACGGACCAGCTGTGGAAAATTGTTTATTTATCAGTCCATTCAAGTTGTGTGCTCCCCTTGACTCAGTCATGTAGGAACAGTGTTCAAATTTGAACAACTTAATTTTGATTGGATGTGGTGGCTTGCCGCCACATCCAATGAAATTCACAGACCCATCTGTTTGATACGCCAAGGTGCAGACAGGGTTATTGGAACCTTGGGTAGCGAAGATGAGTATACTTGTACTTTTGATTTCCATCATGAATATATACGCAATTTTGGTTACTACTTTTATCAGTAAGCACAATTTTTCAAATGTTGACATACACGAGATAGTCTTTAAAACTGATGAAGTTAAAGTTCATAGTGACAACTCTGGACTGAATTAAGAACCATAAAAGTTCATAGTGACAACTCTGGACTGAATTAAGAACCATAAACCTTTTATACCAGTATCTAAGCCCAAATCATGCCCAACAAGAACAAGGACTATCTCATTCAATGATATGAATGACACTTTCCCATCCAGTGAGAGCACCAGTCTGGAAATGAAACTTCATGTCACTGGGCTTTTTTAAAATGATAACCTTCAATACAATTGTGAGAACATTACTTCCTTAAAATCATTAAAATATTACTTAAAAACATAATTTGGCAAGTACTTCAAAACAAGGTTGTAAACATACGATTTAATGAAGGGTCAAGACCAACTGTTCCACTGAGCCAAGAGATAAAAAATTTAGTGTGTAAAGTATGGTATTTCAAATTGATCAACATAGCTATTGTACTGTGCCATCCTTTTGTCTTGCTATTTCATCCTATGTACCTTCAACTGCCTTACTATCTTATTTGGGGAGGGGAGCTTAATTTACATATGTTTCTAATTCTGAACTATGAATCATTTTAAGCCATCTAAACACTAATTTTCTGTTGATAGTTTTAAAAACTTACTTTATATCCTTAATTCCAACCTATGCTTCCTTGTAGATGGAGATGCTAAACTGGCATCTAAAGACTCTTAACATGTTTAAACTCCTTTGCTTGCTAAAATTTCAAGTTCCGTACATGTAAAGCATATGCATGTCCTGATTTTGTGTTTTATGAAAGGTAGATAAAAAATATAATCTGACCATATGAATAATTCCAGTTTTAATTACCATATCTTGCATTACTAGCCAGTGAATGGCCTATTTTGATAAATAAGCCCCAACCTGCATAGGTACCACCAGCATACCAAGACCTGGGGATGATTTATCAGACGTGTGTGTGTGTGTGTGTGTGTGTGTGTGTGTGTGGGTGTGTGCGCGCGCGCAAGAATATGATGACCACATTGTCCAAGGGAACATTGTTTAAATGCTTAATGTAAAAAATAGAATAAAAAATAAAATAAAAAAACGTGTTACAAAGCCGATTATAAAAGTGGCAAGTAAGATTCAAATTTTAAAACAGACTATAACAAAATCTGCTTTAATAGCAGTTTTTAACTTGTCGAACGTGGGTACTTAAATCAAGTCTATAAACTATTACAGCAGCGATTAAACTTTGAACGATGTTTTTGGGAGTGGGTCTTTTCTATTAGCCTGATGAATGGGTAAAAATTAATTTTCTTTTGCATACTTAAACAGTAAATGATATTATATATAACGTTACGGGTGGAACAACACTTTCTCGAACAAACTGAAATGAAAGACGATTCAATTTGTCAAGGAAGAAATGAATAACTTACCGCTGCTGAACAAATAACTAATCCAAAGAAGATGAAGAGTACTAATAAAGTCCTTGAATTTTCTTTCATTTTAAAAGCCATTTCACTCCGAACCGGGTAGTCGGAACTTTCTTCCGACCCGTCCTGAACTCAGTAAAATGTCCTGAGAGAAAGTTTTAAACGAGTAAATCCCCACTCATCTAGGCCTAGATCAGAAATTCTGCATTGTGCATCAAATTTAAGGAATGTTGATGCAGAGGAAACGATCTAGTGAGCTATTTCCTCTCCCTCTCTTTCTCTCCACTTAGCTGTCTTACAGTGAAGTTGTTCACTCCCTAAATAGACCCAAATCTTCCCTTGCCTCTCGCATAGCAGACTACACGAACATTTCACGCGCCACTAGGCGGTGTTATAGCACAAACATCACCCAGGAACAAACAACCGTCTGTAAGATGCGATCAAGCCCACAGTACTTAAGTTCGCGTGACCTTTTGTCACGGTGCATCTTTCGTCCCTAACCAAAGTTATTCACTTTTCACTTTTGTCATTGAATAATAAGTCTCTAGGACTGGTTGGATTTTAAAATGTAAAACGTAAGGCCAAACACCACACTTCTTACAGACATTTGATCATAAGCCTAACAGTCACTGTACATATCTGAATGTGTTTTACAGTACCTGCGTCAATAATACTGTTGATAATGGGGAAATTATGTGCAAGTATATAAAACAATTAGTTAATCCGCTTGCAAAAGCAAAATAATTAAAATAGGAAAAATATGATACTTTTTTCACGAATGACTGAGCAACTTCAGAAAATCGAAAATTGATAATGAGTCGATGCAAGTATCATTTGTAACATTTAAGGGATTTACAACAATGTATCAATATATAACAATGTATCAATATATAACAATGTATCAATATATAACAATGTATCAATATATAACAATGTATCAACTATAAACATTGTTCCAGTTGCGGTTGCACCGTATCTTGTGTTTATCATAGAACAAATCTTAAATCAGACTCGGTCTTGACTGGGGGTTGTTAAAACGTCAGCTTTGGAAGCATCCAGCCACTGTATTATAAAGTCATCATTATTACGCGACACGTCGTCAGACTGAATCCATAATCAAGTCCTCATTATTACCTGACATATGTCTAGACTGAAAATACAGTTTTTTCAACTGCTACATAATAGAACTACAACAGGCCACACTAGAAGTTAGCTTTTGGGAGCGTCAAAAGAAAGTGACATTCGTTTCCCTTTGCATCAAATTAAGCTTCTTGTTGTCTGCCTCAACCTTTTTTTTATTGATCTTACTCCAGTCTCTTTTTTCTGTTAATATTTCCTTATAATTTCTTTTCTTCTTTTCTTCAAGACCTTAGGTGGCCAAGTTGTCCAAGGCGCTCGCCTTTAACGGTCATTAGCATCTCACCTCTCATCGTGGATGTGATCTCAGATCCCAATATTTATTTAAAAATAGCCCCTACATTTGTTTCTCAGTAATGAACTTTCAGCTGCGTCCAAATGCGAATTAATCTCAATTATTTTCAAAGATGAACTCACTGTTCTTGTCATAGGTAAATGGCATGTTTGAGAGGCTGGACTATAAACAAAGCAACATGCAGCGTGTCACAGCAACATCAACAACAATCCCTCATTACTCACTGTGCAATGTCTCCGAAACACGCACACAGACATGTACACCATAATGCTCATATTCTAAAGAATAAACAATTACCTTTAAATCAATATCAAGAATACATACATCTAACTCCTGCATCATCACCAGAATGAGACAGGAAAGTGTGCATTTAAACAACCTGGGTCTACAGGACTACATTCATGGGTACTGACCCAGAAGTACTAATTGTGACCCGAGTCCTTATTTGAGGATGCATGCCAGTAGCTTCCCGTATGTCAATCGTTCTCTCCGTGATTTTCCAGGGTTCTTCCTTCACCTGATATACTGGCAACGATGTACAGTATAGGCTATCATGTGCTGAAAAATTGCGTTAAACCCTCAGAACCATTCGTTTTCCTTCCTTCAATCATTCATGGGCACTCAGGGCCGTAGAGCGCGATCACGGGACTTTGGGTAAGAAACACGCGGGCCTCTCCTAGTTCTTATTAAAACATTTTTCTTTTATAAACTTAAAAAAAGTATTGTTCGGCCCGGGCCCCTTTTGGGCTTGGGATCAGGGGATATATATCCCCGGTTGCCACCCAACCCCACCCCTTGTCGGCCCTATGGGCGCTCTTAGTCAAGGGCAAGACACCCACCCCCATTTCACCTCTAAACACATGTTGTCATACATCCGTAAAACTTAATAACTGACCACTACATGTTTGCCCCCATCCCCCATTCATTAGTTTATTCTATATCTCTTTTTTTTTTATAAATATTTTACTTATCATGAGGTTAGAAAGCTTACTCCTTCTACACCCCCCCCCCCCCAGCCTTCTTTGGTCTTCGCCCACTTTGTATCTGCCTCTGCTAGATGCTAGAACTTGTGCTGACGACATTATTTTTAGCATGCAAGCCACGTGCCATTTTGCTGCAACCAACTTAGACATTTTCCAGATAACAGGAGTTTTCTTATATCAATAAAATACGGATGAAACAATCAGATGCAGTTAAGTAATGCTGACTCAAAATTTCGCACTTAACCGTATATATGCTCTTATTCAAACTGTACAAAAATTGCATGTGTCGTTCATTTTGAGTGATCACAATCGATATACAGGTTGAGTGGGGAGGTCGGCTTTTATTAGCCCAGTGATCGCCTTCAGTAATTTTAAAATATAAAAATCGCTTTCATTTGCAGCAGTATATGCAATTCGTGTTGTTTTTAATTAATCTGCAATAGTGCATGATCATTTGTTTCTAATATACTGTCATGGCCGATATTGCATACGTCTAATATCTATACAAATATACACTGAATACACAATGCGTTCCTGCTCCTTTCGAGGGAATTCCGGAAGGAAGTAAATTGATCTCAGGTTAGTAAGCAGACCAACATAAAGGGTACTTATCCCTGTAGTACTGGGATCTCTGAGTCGCAACATGCGAATGTATTTACTCAGCACAACACCACATATATGGTATGGATGGATATTCATGGAATATAATTATTTCAAGGTAATAACAAAGATGGCTGCAGGTCGGAGACACGGGACTTTTAAGTTTGGTTACAAACAATAAACGCGCAAGTACTGAAAACCTGTAATAAATAAATTTCTTCTACAACAGACGATGCTTATATAATATGCCCCATTTTATGCTATAGTCCTTTATTTGATGTTTTAACGTTGTCGCGTGTTTTTGATGACTAAACTTCAACTTTCAGCGTTCAAAATGAACGTCATTCCCAGAACAAGAGGAGTATACATTATGTGTCTTGTATAAAACAGTTCAGTGCGAGATCAAACAGAATATTATGACGTACCCAACCCATGAAATGTGACGTTTAATCTATCAAGCAATTGTGACTGGCTGACAATCTTACGTCAAACTCGTCCCTAAATTTAATGGATATTTAGAAAGTAACACACACACACACACACCAACTTTGAACTATACATTTAGCTTTTACTTATGTTCTAACACCTTATGTAAGTTACTATCGATTGCCCACATACTGACGAGATGAGGGCGCTGATGAGGAAAGCAGAAACGATCGGGTGACACGTACACTCAGCTGTGCCTGACAGAACCCAGGGAATCGAGAATGGGGCAACAAAGTTGAGTGAGTTTCCGCTGTATTTGATTATTTGAACATCTATATGCATCTAACACATATGTTCGTTGATATTTCCAAATAAACGTTCGAATTATACAAAAGGCAGTGTCATGCAGAATGAAATCTGATCCAACCGCAGAGGAGAAAATAAGTAATTACCGCTTTAATTTTCTGTCACAAGGTTCACTACATAGCTAAAACAAAGTGTCCTTACATTTCAATTTGTTACAATCTTGTTTTTCGCCTGGTGACTCTTTTTTTTTTGTTCAACAGGCACATCGATTAAAATATGTTCGTAGTACACATAATTCTCATGAAAAGATAATTATTTCATTACTGATGAGAATTTAAAGATGTCCTTTATTTTTACGAATTCAATATATGTTCTTTTTTTTTTTTATATTAAAGAATAGAAATATGAAAGAGTCACAGGCACTTCTCATCTTTTCTGACCTTTCTTCCTTCGACAAGAATGCCAACACACTGACGGACTGAAAATAATGTACACTCTAAAGTTGGTCAGGCATTCGTGAAATGTAGTGAAAATGGTTGGGCCCTTTAATTGGACGACAAGGGTACATCACCAAAGCTCATACGTGGACCGATCTTTATGGTCAGGCCTAGAGGTCATGCAATTTCCACGATCAGCCAATTTGAGACAAGCTTTTAAAAAATTAGCGTCATTTGAGTTTGGTGGCAAAAAAAAACTCAGACTCAGTCTCAAGAGATTTGTGATTTCCAGGAATAGCGTAGATGTCTGCATCCGCAGTTCGGAGTTCGTTGTGCTGACGTTGTTTACACGAATCTATACACGTGCATGTGCAATATACATCGGCAGCTGGTATGTAACACTGTTCTATCATAACAAGCTGATTTAGTGCAATCCAAACCTACGAGGCATTACTAAAAACCGCACTATTTAACAAAGTAACAATACTCTTTTCAGCATATTCGACACAAAACGGAAACTACTTCCGAGTACAAACGCATCTGGTATATCCGATCACCACGATATCCGATCAATCGTGCATTCTGTAAAACACACACACACACACACACACACACACACACACACACACACATATATATATATATATATATATATATATATATATATATATATATATATATATATATATATATATATATATATATATATATATATAAGGTCTGGCAGACTTGCAGGCTTCTTCTTGTAATAAGTTTGCAAGAAAGAACTCTAATGTTAAGAATATTGGTCAATGTTATGTTATTATGCACCGACGATAACAAAATAGTGTGTGTGTGTGTGCGTGCGTGTGTGTGTCATCCTGAGAAAGTGGTGATATTATAATGTTTCTTTCTCACCTCAGCGGTAACTCAATTGATAGATAGACTAGTAATCCATGGGTCACAGATTCGATGCTCCCACAGGAATAACGCGAAAGGCATTTAGCGCCCATTTTTTCTGCACCACTTCATAACCAATAAAGTGGTGTTCAAAGGTACTTTCAACACTTGAATGGTTATAAATTGCAGAGGATATATATATATATATATATATATATATATATATATATATATATATATATATATATAACAACCACCACCAACCTCAAACCGCCAGATTGTCATATAAAGCTGACAGCTGAAATGTCCGAGGCATCCAAATGTACTTAAAGGCAGTTAAGTATTCTGTGCTAATTCTAGATTTTAACTAAAAAAGTTTGTGGTTTTCGTCATCTATTAAATATAATCTTAAATTTGTTTGTGTTTATCTAAATTAAAATAAATGACAGCCGTTGACTAATTTCGGTTTTATACATTGTATTATTTGATTTTACTCACAGAGGCTCATTCAAAAACGAAATCATTAAACTGGTATCATAAAATTTAATTTTGAAATAACTTAAGTGAAATATCATTATCTATGCGACAAAGATGCATGGACGGTTCCTCGCAACAGATAGTTTAGCTCTCATTTTATTCCGGTAGGCTTCCAGCAACAGTACACAATGACTAGCGTACACCTCTTTCCTTTTGTGGGTTTCCAGCAGCAGCACCCTTTGGCTGGTGCTTTCTTTTCTTTTGTAGGCTTCCATCTGCAGCACCCTTTGGCTTATGCTTTCTTCTTTTTTTTGTAGGCTTCCATCTACAGCACCCTTTGGCTTGTGCTTTCTTTTCTTTTGTATTCTTCCATCTGCAGCACCCTTTGGCTTGTGCTTTCTTTTCTTTTGTAGGCTTCTATCAGCAGCACCCTTTGGCTTGTGCTTTCTTTTCTTTTGTAGGCTTCCATCTGCAGCACACTTTGTCTTGTGCTTTCTTTTCTTTTTGTAGGCTTCCATCTGCAGCACCCTTTGGCTGGTGCTTTCTTTTCCTTTATAGGCTTCCATCTGCAGCACCCTTTGGCTTGTACTTTCTTTTCTTTTGTAGGTTTCCATCTTCAACATACAGTAGCTTACCCCGTTTCCTCGTGTCGGCTTCCAACAGCAACACACATTAGCGTACAGTTTCCTCGTGTAGGCTTCCAACATCAACACAAGATGGTTTACCCCAGTTTCCTCGTGTAGGCTTCCAGCCGCAAATTTATTTTTCTTTCAGTAAGTTATGCCGATATTACTCATTAACCGGTAATAGAATTGGTTCAGTAATTACTTTTGGGATTAGACTGTTGCTCTCATTTACAACCTGCCTAATCTTGCGTTTAATTTTTTGTGCAGAATCAAATAATAAAATCCCAACCGATATGGATTCACTTCACTTGTTTTAAAGATAAGCTATCAATGTTATTACAGAAGAAAATACGTCATATTCTCGTGAATTCTCTATGCTTTGTCGGCACAGTTAAGTCTGGGACAGACTGGGTTTAATTTGTTTTGATGATTTATTTGTATCAGCAAGTTAGTTAGACCATCGTATGTACTCGCTATTAGTCAGGTCAGTCTGCAAACAATAAAGTTCCTGATCTGCCATAACATGATGCGAATGCAGATCAGGGTCTATGTTGTTTTGTTTCTTTTTTTGGTGGGGCGGGGTTACTGATTACTGCTAACACGCTGCACAGTATCAATCTGCAGTCGCATTTTTCGTCGGCAGATCTGGGTCTGAGCAGTTTGCAGCTCATCGTCTTATAAGCGAGTATCGACGGTATGCGCACGAGTGGAATACCGCAGATATTGAAGGGTGGTGTGTCATAAAGGGTATTAATAAAACTATGGGGGTGGGGGCTACATTGGAGGGCACTTTAGCCCCCCCCCCCCCCCGATCCTCAGAGTTTTCTGAGCCAGTAGACTTTGAGTATACACCCTGTAACATTACTGGTAGCACATCGGCGAAAATGGTCTAACTGATCTAATCTGTTGTATAACAGCTGCTTAATTTCCAATGTTGACAGTATTACGTTACGTTTATGCACTTGTCACGCGTTATCTCACGTTGCGTCATGCAACGAATTTTATCGGCGGTAAATTTTTGCATCATGCAAACTATTAACTGAAGAAAAAAAACGACGACTTTAAAATGCTCAGATGATTATACTCGCTAGAAATAAACAAAAATAAAATAATAAAAACGGACGTTTTCTCTAAAAACGACACCTTGTTTGGTTTCGTGGAAGACCTTTTCCAAGAAAAGACCGAAAATAACAGCGAAATTATATTGTCTCAAATTATGGCTATTGTTGAAGAACTGATTTAAGAAATAATCCTATTGGATACACTATTGGGGATTATCAAGTTTCCGACTGTGATTTTGAAGCAAAACAAATATATCTCATATACTTTAGATGGTCCGATTTAATAGACTATTGTCTCTCGTGAGGGATATGTACTCCAAAGCGGATATACGACATTGTGGTCAGAATTAGCCATTAATTCTCTTCTGGTGTTCGTAAATTGGCACAACAGTCTGATGAAATGCTGCTGGATATTTTCAACAATTGTAGTCCACCCAAGGTTGAGGAAAATCGCAAAACATTTAAGGCTGACAAAAAACAGCCAGCTTGATAAATATGCCACTGAAGGTGAACTGATTGGAAAATGTGGCGTTCAAACAATCCGCTATATATGTACCGGACAAATCGCGTGTTTAACGGCAAAATGGAGTAATGTTGTAGATTCAGGATTATGTTCCTTGGACTGATTCGTAACATGATTTGTCTTTTCTCTGTTATTCGACTTACTTTATTTTTCCCGAAAGATCTTGTTCGATATCATATATATTTTACTGGTTCGATTTGTAAAACATATTAAAAGTGTGTGTGTGTGTGTTTCTGTATATGTATCTTTTTGCCGCCGGACACCATTGATGTCATTAATCAATATTCTACTTGGTGACGCCCGTCAGTTGAACACCAGTTATTGGTAGCCCACAGCCCAGGCGTGGGCTTCCAGAATTTAAAACATGTGAAACATTCATTAGATGAGAAAGCCGCATACAACAAATGAAGGATATGTTGTGGTGATGCAATCAGAGTGCCTTGCTTAGTAATATGCTACGGTAGCTGATGCGGGGTGGTCAGACGGTAGGGTCCGAACTTACGTAATTTCAATAGACAGTCCAGCATACAATCACTGACCTACCGCGTCTCCACAAGTGTTGTTGTTGTTGTATGGTTTAACGCCATTTTGTCAGCACACGATAGGCTATACATGGCGGTCAGTATTAACGGTGGAGGAAGAACCCGGGAAAACCCCAGAAAGAACCACCGACCCACGAGAAGCTACTGGCAAGCTTTCTCACATACCCACACTGGCTGAATCCGAGGCTCGAACCCACGCAGACAGAGGTGAGATGGCAGTGGTCCGTAACGTAGAGCGCTTTAGACCAATCGACTACTCGGGGCCCTTCTCCACGAGTGAATAAAAAGCCTGAACAAGCCAGACTGGTTTAATTGGGTGGAAGAAGGAGGGAAGGGGCAACGAATGACATAATAAAAAGATCATACAGGCTTCGTTGGATGCAAACGTGTGTCCGAGCACGAAATATACGGTCTCATAGCGCAATAGGCACGAAATATACCGAAATAAAGTCATGCATTTTGAAAACTTACTTAAGCTGACTCAGGATCAGACGAATGGATTTGCACAGATTTATGCGCGTGCTTTCTTCCGTATAATTTGATACAATAAATCATGTCCGCTTTCATCTTCTACCATACTGTGGTCTGAAATATGTACCTTTCAGATGAGCACATTGAATACTACTACTACTACTACTAATAATAATAATAATAATAATAAGTAAATAAATTAGTGCAATTGCAATGTCTCGCCATTACAACTTCGTACGCCTTTTTTTTATTCCAGTCTCAAGCCCCACGATAAGACAGTGGCCTAGGAGTTATAATATAAAACTCTGTCGTATATATTTTGGTGCGTCTACCCTCTAAGGCGTTTTCCCGCTATGGCCGAGTATTTAAGGTTTGGTTACAGAATTTTAGAAAATGTCTCTGCCGTTGATATTGTTGTTTTCTGAGCATTTTTCGTCTCCCAGGGCCCCCTAGGGTGGAAAATAAGTATAATACCAATCTTGCAGGTGGCTACCCCAAGGCAACACAACTTCGAAGTTTCATGAATATCAGCTTAGTGGGTAAAGAACAGATGTCGTCAGACGCTCCTGTGGCCTTATGGTTAGAGCGTCCGCCTCGGATGCGGGAGGTCGTGGGTTTGAACCCTAGCAGATTAATTTCAAAGACTTATAAAAATGGTACGAACAACTGCCTCGATAAGCGCTTAGCATTCAGAGGTGAGTGTAAGGACTAGTCGGCCTGTTGTCAGGATAATGTGACCGTGCGGGAGATCATACTACATGTCTGTGATATAATGCCCCAGTGCTAGACATCGCTATAAACATCCCCTCGTCAGACATCGTAGCGATATCACTGAAAAATTGTTAAAGCTACGTTAAAATGCAAATCACACACAAACACAAACACACACATCACGGACAGACGGATATTATCACAATATCCATTTTTTTTTTTATATTTACACGTGAAGATCATGAATAAAAAAAAGAAGCAGTCGGTTAAGTTTTTCGAAACAAAAGAAATATAAAGGGTTATTAGATATTATTTTCTAGCTCGTCAATAAATGTGCTTATTCAGTCTACAAAAAAGTTGTCAGTTTAGCAACCGTACTGATGTGACTGACAAAGCTATGCGCAGACTGTACAGCGCTTTGGCACTGACAGAGCTCGATTTAGATTGTGACCCAGATAGGTGTTGTTGTTGTTATTGTTATAGAGTTTAACGGCATTTTTCGGCACAAGATAGACTATACATGGCGGGCAGTATAAATAGTGGAGAAAGACCCAGGAAAACCCCAGAAAGAACCATCTACCCACGAGAATCTACTGGCAAGCTTACTCACGTACCCACACTGGCCAAGCCCGAGACTTAAATCGAATCCACGCAGAGGTGAAATGAAGTGATCCGGTGAGCGCTTTAGACCACTCAGACACTCACACCCCACCCCCAGTTAGGTGTAAATTGTGCTGTGTTTTGGAACCATGACAGAGCTAAATGTATATTTTGCTACGTTTTGACACTTTGATAGAGATATATATCATATTATGATAATAATAATAATAATAATAATAATAATAATAATTATTATTATTATTATTATTATTATTATTACTATTATACTGCTGATGTACTACTGAATTTCCAAGATATCATTATAGTAGTAAGCATTTCAATTGCCTTACATCGAAGTCTAGGATTCTGCCAATGTGGGTATGTGAGAAAGCTTGCCAGTAGCTTCTCGTGGGTCGGTGGTTCTTCCCGGGGTTTTCCCGGGTTCTTCCTCCACCATTAATAGCCTCACAAAGCCTATCTTGTGCTGAAAAATTGCGTTAAACCCAACAACAACAACAACGAAATTTCGTGGTTTTCTTCTACCTACTGTTTCTTGATCTCATCATCCCTTTGTTTTTTGTTTTTTTTTAATTTCTTTTCTAAATAGGGTCTTCCCAATGTCTACATTCTAGTCATTTAACTGCGGGCCCAAATGGGTCCGACCGATACTACTAGAGCTACTTTATTTTCTTTCTTTCTTTAAATCGTTGAGGTGCTAGCATAGCTGGCAGTAGCGATGAACTGTATTAACCATATACCGATTTACCGCGGTATAGTCTTCTAATGGTACGTACACACGGTACTTTTTCAGTTAGGATAAAACGGAATTTTCCTTGCAAGTTTGCTACGAATTTAATAATATTAACAGTATGTTTTCGTTTGACACGAAAAAATAATTAAATAATTTATACATTTTATGTACAAAGAAGACGTGTTTGTTACAAAATAATCTTGAATATTACAAATATAATAATTTTCACGATCCTTTAATCACATGTTTGACACGTGTCACATTTGCCAACGTGATGGTCAAGTGGCATGTTGTGAAAGATATTCAGTTCAAATACAGTTTTAAAACAAACATGCAAAACAAACAACTAAAAAAAGCAACAACAATTTCAGATTAATAAAACAATGTACATGTAATTAGTTATTTTCCAGCGTCTGTTAATGGGTCAAGGACACGTGTTCCTTTGTAAGACTGTAAATCATCATAAGAGTCTCAGAAGAGTCACATACTAACGTTCACTTTAGCAGGTTATGAAAAAGCCAAGTGCATGGAACTATTTTGTTACTCTTAACATATAGGCGTGTCCTCAGAGCTGACCGGTGCAAGGATGATATCCCAAACGGTATAATAAATCGCCAGATAATAGATTCGCTTACTTAATAGCGATGGTGCCGAATAGTAAATTTGGCTGTAAAATGACACTTGGAGAAAACCTTGTCCGATAATCAGACCATAACCAACTACCCATCAATATAATACAGGTCTGAAAGCTGATTTGCCGTGTGCTTTGATAACTGTGTTAATATGGACTGCGTTTTTCCTCTTAAAGGGTTTTAGCGAAGAATATGTACAATGTTTCTGGACAGAGTAATAATCTGTCCTTGCTGTGATGGAGCTCAAGACCGATCATGTTAAAACGTGGCACTCGAACAGACTTAATGTAGCCTTAACGTTACATTGGGACCATCTCAGCTGTTATGTGAAAAGCAAAGATTCTTCGGATGTATGTCGGCGTAGTCGTTTACAGAAAATCAATCACTTTCTTCCCCAGACACTTCTTCGCAACACATAAGAAACAACAATCTATACTGACCGCCTCAGCTATTTCTGCCTTGTAATTAAAAAATAAATACATTCGCAGTTTCTCGGTCAATGATATGTCGAGGTGATCCGAACAGCATAAGTATTTCGTTGTTTAGTCGGAATGCTTTCGAGTGTCAGCTATTGACATGCATTTGTGTTATGATCCGTATGTTTGAACAAAAAGTTTCAAAAGAATATGGCACATTTTTTATCATCTTCGAGAATAATGTGTGCCTTGGCTATATGACAACACTGTAATTTACAGAAAAGTCGCACATTTTGTTCTCTGCAAAAAGAAACCATAACGTAATCGGTATTCGGATTACTTTGGCAATTTCTGCGATTTGATTGACTGTATGATTGACAGAAATATTGCGAATGAAAAAAAATAGACCGATCTTTCGTAACTCCTCGTCAATCCTTGTTTCGTAAATTGCTAGAGATGTGCGAATGTGAACCATCAAGGATTTATACTGAAGATGCGAGTGATGGTGAATATATGCCGAAAAATGTTACTCGGATAAGCTCTGTCACTTACGAAATAAGGATTGACCGAGAAGTTGCAAATGCATCGATTTATTTTCCATTCGCGACTTTCAGACAATCCAACGGCCAGTCCAGATGTAGACATAAATGAGGTTATCGGAATAGATTGAGTTTGTTTGCGCAAACATTTCGGGCGAACGCAGTGTATGATTTTTCGGTAAATTACTGCGGTACATGAAAGAGAGGGATATTGTGTCTCGCCAGAAAAAAAATACCCGAGATGGTCCGAATTAAGTACATCTAAGCTGCCAACGTAATCTCGTTCTATTCCATTGTTCATGATTAGCTTTCAGTCTGGAAGAACGAACGCATGAACAGATAAAGTCATGGATCTCGTGTTCTAAAACTAAAAAGGTCAAGGTGATACAGGGGACAAAAACATAGTTCGCGCTGCGATATAATTTGAAAGACTATGAGACGCGAGGACCGTCAGTCGGAGTATGCTTGTCTTTACTTGTCAAGCCCGAAAAACACTATGGTGTATAAGATGGACAACACCCCTCCCTGACAACAATAACAACAAAGTAATATGCATCATAAGGGCTGTTTTGTCAGCGTCTGTGGACAAAATAAGAGAATAAGTGATAATTCAAATGAATTCAGATTTCACAAAATATAGTTCTAACAAATGTTTTTCATTATGAATCAATACTTGAGTTTTATATATACGGTGACGTTGTGTTTTGTCACTTGATCACAAAAAGTAATATGTTTAATGTAATGAAATTCAGAATGGCGTCCCTTGCGACACGTCTGGGGTTTTAGAAAGCTGAGAAGCGGGGATCAGGGTGTCCGAATGGTTCCTCATCGACCAATCATACTGGCCACCATATATAGTCTATCGTGTGCTGAAAAATTACATTAATCCCACAACAACAAAATCTGAAAAGCCGATGAACTATTGTAGTACAACCACGTTT
Organism: Sinohyriopsis cumingii; assembly: GCA_028554795.2. Classification (NCBI taxonomy): domain Eukaryota; kingdom Metazoa; phylum Mollusca; class Bivalvia; order Unionida; family Unionidae; genus Sinohyriopsis; species Sinohyriopsis cumingii. Next base: position 43,551,080 of record CM068838.1, read on the forward strand.
CTCTCGGGACAACTGGGCAAAACCGTTATGGCCATTAAGTATCACTGTAATTAAATGTGTACACAAACGCTTGCCTTTATGACGGCATAATGATTACCCATATGTTATACACTGAGTTTCAAATATTAGGAAAAGTATAGGAAAATACAGCAATATAGCCACAGTGATCGAATTTAAATTAACTCGAAATTAAATTAGTCACTATAATAACCATGGTCAGAGGTAAGCAAAATGAAAAATTAACCTTTGACAGCAATAAAGCAAAATTTAATTCTGAATAAATTTAGATCTAATAATGAATAAGTAGATCCGACATCTGCCGATTGGAGGTCAATTTCTGTTGACCGGTTGACCGTCTGTTGACCGTTTGATTCACCAAATAGATTATAGCTTTTACAGTGCTTAAAACTAAGAATGTAATATTTGCTACCTACAAAAGTGCATCTCTTTATGGATGAACTACTAAAAATAAGTGGACATGGGATTCTAAAGGTCAGTAGAACCGTAACTTTGTATGTGCCTGTTACATCTCCGTTACGCCGGAGATCTTGGCTTTAATCAGACTGGACAAGTGGACAAATCGCTATCTGTTTTTAAATAATGGACAAATCGCAATCTGTTTTTAAATAATGGACAAATCGCAATCTGTTTTTGAAATAAGAAAATTATTCTTATCTTATAAGGGAAGCATGTATGTTTCGTACACAAGTTTTTCGTACGCGCCGGAGAAAGTAGGTTTCGGACCCAAAAGACGGTGGCTTTGTATCTAATGGACAGTGATTTCGTACCTGTGCATTGGAAGTTTATTACCCGATTGTTCAACAGAATAATTTTAAAAATCATACGGCTTTTAAAGTTGACTGATCAAAGGGATCGCGTCCATCAAAAAGAAGAAGAAAAAAAAAAAACACCCATAATTATATCAAACAAAAACCGACGAACAACATTGCCAAACTAGCTTTAAACCAATCCAAACTCATTTATATTTCGAAAACTTGCTAAATGCTTTATGATGTACTAATTGTATCTCAGCCGACAAATTTAAATATGGGGGTGGGGGTGGGAATGCAAGATTTTAGTTAACTTTGGCGGTAAGGTGGGAATCAGGATTTAAATCTGGGAAACACTCTTTAGTCGCACACTGAGAATTTTTCTGTCTGAAAACCTCTCGGGCACGAAACCTGATAGGTACGAATAGACTAGAACATTCTAAAATAAGACCAGTAAACCTTGCTGGAATACATTTAGAAGAAATTCCTACAACAAAAGAAAATTTAAAACAAATCAATAAATTTAAATTAAAAAATTGAATAAAACTAATACGGAGAAAGGGCTCTGACAGTTTCGTTTGATCTGCTACAACGAAACATGTATAGTCTGCAAATTCTGCTTCTCAATTTGAACATCCTTAATACATAGCAGTTTCAACGTCTTGTGCATTGGTAGAGACACGAAAACGAGGCAGAGGAAATACATTTTATTTTATACATTTGGGTCACTTCTATTTTATTTGCTCTATACACGCACCTTGTTTTCACCAAGATACTTAGATAATAACGTGGGTCCCATTTTTGAAGTATGAAACGCTTCATAAGCAAAAATTAAAAAAGGCAACAATTCAACTAAATTAAGTGGAATGTAATTAAAAACAACTTTAAATGAACTTATTTCACCGAAAATGAAGGCAAATAAACCGAAAATATACTACTATGTTAAATAACACAAATTTATAATAATGAAATTAAAACTTGATGGGTGATCTAGCACTATTTTATGAATGGTTACTGTCCGTGTTATTGGGGGGTGGGTGGGTGTCATATTTAAGAAGACTCTTAGGCTTGTTTTAAAGACTTAAATAAGATCTAAAGGTATCCTTGGGGAAACCGGAGGGTGGGGTGGGGTGTGTTTACAAATCACTCTACATAAAACAAAAACAGAGCGCCTCGCGAATGCCTGTGGTAGATCGAAACTCCATTTTCCCAGGTGTCCAAACAACAGTAAAAATAGAAATGAAACTTATTTCAGAAAATATATTATTTTTCAGCCTTCTTTTTTAAATTGAAGTTGGCAATTAGATATTAGCAAATTTCAAACATTGCAGCATATTTTAATTAACAGAAGGAACATATACCCTTAACGAATTTTATTCCTTTTCTTAATTTCTTTGTTTATCTTTTTGGTTAATTTCGGTAATTTGTATCGTCTTCTGCCCATTTTCGTTAACTTTCTGGATTGCCCAATTAATGGTAACTATTTTCAATAGATATATTAATAATAATATGATTATTAAATATAATTGTAACTACTGCAGAAAAATATAAAAGGAAAATACAGTTATGCCTTGAACTGAAACACTGAGTGGAATTACTGACTAGGGACCTTACGAAGATTATAATTTGCCTGAAACACGAAGGATGAACTGACTAGAGACAATACAGAGTAACTGAATGGAGACATCGAAAAGAGAATAACTAGAAAGAAGGAAAACACAAGGTATCTAACTGACTGGAAACATTGTATAAGGAGTGGACGAACATGGGCGCTCGCACATAGGGGCGGGGGAAGGGGAACTTCACCTCCAAACATGTTTTGGTCAGCTTCATAGCTGACCACTACATGTCCCCCCCCCCCCCATATGATGGTGCTATTGCCGTACTAAGGGTAAATGGTGAGCAGGGGGTGAGAATTGCTCAAAAGGGAATTTCACGCCCAAAGACCTCTAGTGCTATTTTATTCTAAGAGTAAAACCATTCGCCTAATCAAGGCCATATTATGTGCACGTGATTTTTTTTTTTACATGTAAACACGGTCATATGGCGCTGTGTTTCGCAATGTTTCCATTACTGTGCATCCGTTAGTTTCAATAAAGATGCGTAGAGAGAGAGAGATTTCTGTTTTGGGCTTTTTACACTGATGTTAAGTTATTTTGTTGTAGGCAGATTTTGAGTTATAATTTTCTTCAGATCAGTTAGATTTCAAAAGAATTAATTCTTTTTTCTCTGGAAATATTTTGAGATGTGCTCAGACAGAAGTTTTGAAAAGATATTGCTTGCAAATGTAATTTGGATTTCCAAGACCGGTGTGATAAATTTTATTTCCATACGTAACTGTAGACTTCAGCATTACAGAATGTAGCAAAGTGATCGTCTTCCATCTTGTATTGGCGGGCGCCGCTGTGGACGAACTTCCTGGAGATACTGAACACAGAGTAATTTACTGGAAACATTGAAAACGGGGTGGACAAAATGACAGTAAACAACACAAACATTGCAATTGAAACGCAAATTATTGGCCCTCTCAGTTGACTGAAATTTGCATGCTGTCTTAATTTTTTGGGGATTTTAGAAAAGGCGTACCAGCCTTGTTTCATGTATCAGCATGCACACGTCTCTACGTTTCCGTCAATCTCCAGAAACAAAACAACACTTGTAAATAAAGCCTATTCCGCTTCTTTGATGCGTGTGCTCCCTTGTTACGCACCGCGCTACATGTAGCGGTGCGTGTGGTCGTGAAGCACGCTAAGCACAAGGAGAAGCTTCCAGCTAATTTCTGAGGTTTCCAGGCGAGCCGCTACGGCGGCTAACATCACTGTTTCGAGAATGACACCGCTAACTAACCATTTGGAAGACACAGATTTTATTAGTTTAAGTACTATAAGACGCAGACTTTACTAGTTACCGGCTAATGACAAGTTTAGGCCGGGTACCACTAACTTCCTGTAATGGAGTTCGGTAGAAAGTCCATGTGGTGTTCTGATTGTGAAAGAACATGTATACAACGGGCACACTATGTACAGCATTTGAAGCCACACTCAGACTACAAAACTTCTTTCTGGCCTAATGTATACATTTTGAGGCCTAGAGATCAAGGGCATCCGTCTGCAACAGACAACTACAAAGCATGGCGACTCGCGACAGATATGTCATTTCCTCTTAATCCTGAAAAAGATTAAGATATCGTAATTATATTCCTTCTTCGCCTATTATCAGTCATGTCTCGTGTTTATCAGTTTCGTACGTATGCAAATGGAACAATGATACTGCTACGAGCAAATTATGGCACGTTTTGACACTGTGCACATGGCACGCATGCAGACCCTGTTTTACTTTCCCGAGGCTAACAACACGGCATTTAAGCTACTAATTCCGTGTGAACTGCATACCATCTGTCTTGGAAATGCGACATTTTTGGTAGGGAATTATGATACTGTAATCAGTCCCATCATTGGTCTCCGGGGCCATTTTATGACCTGTCAAGAACGCTTTATAGCCCTTGGCCATATTAAACGACACTGGAGGGAAAATGAGATCTCACCAATCATCCTTTTTTAGGTGGAGTGATATCACCTGAGGCAATCATTCCTTTTCTTTGCTTTGTAAGCGATCCAACAGTCCAGGGCTGAAAATGACGAACGCAATGGACGAAACACTTGGACAAAGATGGAAAATGTTTGCAAGCAATGTGTAAACGAGATTATATGATTTTATATATTGTTTCGCTAAATCAAATATTGTTACGATGCTATTGGCAGAAATATTTGCAAGAGTTGGGCATGAGTCACTTAGGCATGATGAATTCACCTGGGATACATTAAGAAGATAAATACACACAACTTTGTTTAGAACAGTCTACCTTTTGTTGCGAGTCGTTTCGTTTTTTTCTTCTTCCAGCGCCATAATCAATTTGAAAAAGAAAGACTTTTCTTTTGCCTTAGATTTATATATTTCACAGGTAGTTATTAATCTCTTATTTATAAAGAATTTAGTTCTGTAATGAAAGATTACATAGTTTCTCAAAGGGACTAAACATTAAGAGTAGACTTGAAATTTAAGATGATCTGAAATTTATCGGGAACAAAAAATAAAAAATTGGGAAAACCATTGACTCGATCAAGGTAATTCTTCAGGTTAACCCCGTTCACTTGGTGTACGAATATGGTCTAAGTTTTCTTGCACCTCTTTGTGATAAGAGTACCATTATGTAAAGGAGACGTCAATCTGCAGTGTTTAACACAATGCAGGTAGAATCTACCTGTCAGTCTGACGTATTTAACACAATGCAGGTACAATCAACCTTCGGCTGTTTCTCTCAACAAGGTGACATGGGCTTTTCTGAGGCGACAAATCTGGTTAGGTGTAGGGTTAGTCTTATCTGAATGTTTGACATGCACGCATTGTACCATTTTTCAAGTTTTAATATTATTAAAAAAATTAAGTAATATATGTATATCTGAATATAGTGTATTTTAGTCATGTTACCGTTTTTAATGTACTTAATCTGTCTTGCTTTTTTCATTTTGTTTTTACATGATTATCCGTGTTCCAGTTCTTTTTATTATATTCTAAGTGTTTTGCAATATGCCATATACGTATATCAGTTTATTTTATTATGTTCTAAATGTTTTGTAATATGTAATATCCGTGTGCCAGTTTGTTTTAGTATGCCTTAAATGTTGTGTACTATGTAACATCGATGTGCCAGTTTTTTATGCCTTAAATGTGTCGTACTATGTAATATCCATGTGCTAGTTTGTTTTAGTATGCCTTAAATGTGGTGTAGTATGTAATATCCATAAGCTAATTTCTTTTATTATGCCTTAAATGTGGTGTAATATGTAATATCCAGGTGTCCGTTTGCTTATTACGCCTTAAATGTGGTGTACTATGTAATATCTAGGTGTCAGTCTGCTTTTTTGCATCAAATATGGTGTACTATGTAATATTATGAACCAGTTTGTTTTATTATACCTTAAATTTTGTGTACTATGTAATATCCATGTGCCAATTTGTTTTATTTTGCCTTACATGTTGTGTAATATGTAATATCCATGTGCCATTTTGTTTTATTATGCCTAAAATGTTGTGTGCTATTAACATCCACGTGGCATTTTCTTTTATTATGCCTTAAATGTGGTGTAATATGTAATATCCGTGTGCCAGTTTGTTTTACTTTTTCTTAAATGTTGTGTACTATGTAATATCTATGTGGCAGTTTGTTTTACTTTGCCTTAAATGTTGTGTACTATGTAATATCCGTGTGCCAGTTTGTTTTAGTATGCCTTAAATGTTGTGTACTATGTAATATCCGTGTGCCAATTTGTTTTATTTTTCTTTAAATGTTGTGTATTATGTAATATCCATGTGCCAGTTTGTTTTAGTATGCCTTAAACGTTGTGTACTGTTAACATCCACGTGCCATTTTATTTTATTATGCCTTAAATGTGGTGTAATATGTAAGATCCGTGTGCCAGTTTGTTTTACTTTGCCTTAAATGCTTAAATGTTGTGTACTATGTAATATCCGTGTGCCATTTTGTTTTATTATTCCTTAAATGTTGTGTATTATGTAATATCCATGTGCCAGTTTGTTTTAGTATGCCTTACATCTTGTGTGCTATGTAATATCCATGTGCCATTGTATTTTATTTTGCCTTACATGTTGTGTAATATGTAATATCCATGTGCCAGTTTGTTTTATTATGCCTAAAATGTTGTGTACTGTTAACATCCACGTGCCATTTTCTTTTATTATGCCTTAAATGTGGTGTAATATGTAAGATCCGTGTGCCAGTTTGTTTTACTTTGCCTTAAATGTTGTGTACTATGTAATATATATGTTGCAGTTTGTCTTACTTTGCCTTAAATGTTGTGTGCTATGTAATATCCACATGCCAGTTTGTTTTATTATGCTTTAAATATCGTGTACTATGTAATATCCATGTGCCAGTTTGTTTTATTTTGCCTTAAATGTTGTGTACTATGTAATATCTATGTGGCAGTTTGTTTTATTATGGTCTAAATTTTGCATGATGTGTCCATAACATAGCTGGTCTGTAGTTTGTATTTTGTATTTTCTTGGTTCTCAATGTTACCCAGACTTCAGACGTTAAATAAGGAAACACGTATGTATCTTGTAGCATGTTTAGGTCAAGGCTGGAATGTTTTCTTAAGACGAAGCATAAGGTTATCTACTGTAGATGCTTAAAAAAAATGAATATTGATAACTTTTTATCTGATCTCCTCTTTTATACAGAAAATGTAGAAGACCCCACTGAAGCACTTGAAACCTTGTACACTATTACGAACTCTTTGTTAGATCAACACATTCCTTTAATATAATAAAATAATGTCCAACACCATCAGAAACCCACATGACTTACAACATAAATCAATGACGACAGGCAGAATATAGGCTATTTTCATAAAATCAAGGATTGGTACAACCACAAACTCTGGCGTAACAGATTTACTGCCATGATTCAGTATTCCACAAGAAATTTTTATAAAATATATGCTGAAAGGCAGAACATCGAAATGAATGTAGATAATTCTGAACTTCAAATATAAACAATAAGATAATAAATTAACAAATGATTGATTGGACAATAACTAACGATATGCATGATATTGTTAAATTTTTAATGCGCACTTAATTCATATAACACACCCACCCGAATTACAATATCTCAAATACTAATGTGAAACATAAAATGTTACAAAATGTTTTTAAGTCTATAGTTCCTGAAAATGTACATTTCACTATTACATTTATGTCATGTGCTAATGTAGTAAGAAAATGAAAAAGTGAAATTCTGAGAATTTCATTAGAATGGACCAAAATAGGTCCATTTATCTGAAATATATGTGCTGAGAGTATCGCTCCGTCTCTTACCTATATAATTAATCAAAACATTACTAAAGGAATCTTTCAATCTCAGCTGAAGGCTGCTAAAGTTATGCATGTTTTTTAAAAGGTTTCAAAATCAACTCCAGTTACAGACCAGTATCTATTCTGCCAGCCATATCTAAACCGTTTGAATTACATGTTTCCACATAACTCTGCGGTTACCCTTGTAAGTACCTTTTATTTCACCCATCTCAGTCTGGATTTAGACGAAACCACTCCTGTCAGCCTGCTCTAACAAAACTCGTTCATGATCGGTTACTCTTGGTGGACAATGGAGAATGTTTTGGATAACGCACGGTACAAATTGTATGGAAAAATGGGAAACAGCCTGGAAATGGGTAAACATAAACTAGGGCATATATGGGTTTGGCTGGCCAGGATTAATTAATAATGTAATTTTTTTAAAAAAAGATTCTTTTGAGAGCTTATCTTAGCTGTAACGGAAAAAAGAAACATTGTTTTATTGATGGAATTTCAGTCCGTTAACCGTCTCGAGCTTGGAACACTCGTTACTGAAATTAGCACCTGACTCTTTGTTTCGGAATTGAAAGCACGTGTATCAAACATACGTAGGTCCAGAAAATGCCGCGGCTCATATCCTTTTCTCTGCACAAAAGCTGACATCCATGTTTCATTTATACTGATAAATAAAGGTTTGATCATGAGCAATCAGAAATTTAAAGTCATTGAATTTTTAATATCATGGTGTTTACATAGCTTTACTATGGGAACTGAATTAGTACCGTGAGTCCTGGAACTGAAAACCTTGACTTTAAGAAGGCCTTTGACTTAGTTGACCATACTGTACTTGCATAGAAACTTGAAAAGTACAAATATCTTCATTGATCAATCTAATGGTTAAAAAACATAACTATCTGATAGAAGCCAACAATTGCAAGTGGTAACTTTAAATCAGAACTATGTCCATCAACAAAAAAATTCTACAGTTATGCATTCTAGGGCCTGTATTAATCATTTATAAATTACTTGTCCCTTTATGTACATCATTCAAAGACTGATATGTATGCTGCTGATGCTACTTTGCGTAAGTGTGATACTGACTTTATAACTTTGAGCAAAAAATTGGGTCAAGATTTATATCAGGTTGAATACTGGTGCTCACTGAAAAACATGTTTATCAATCCCCTTTCAACAGAGGCAATAGTACTGGTGCAATATATTTTCAATACATAAACATTAAGATTGAAGTATGGGCTAGGCTCGCCATAAATTGGTAGCTTGCAATGGTTAACATCTCTTGTTTGGAAACAATGATTACATTTTAATTAGTATCCGCTTGGATAACGGTCTGACTGATATGTTAACGTAGGATTAAGTTGAGGAAATGACAAAGAAAAGACAAACCAGAGATACATTTTTGGAAATCTCGGGCCATTTAAAATAGATGTCATAACATTGCATTTTCCAGAACAGTTATTAATAAAGGCGGGCTAGAGAGAATTAATCTGATTTCGATTGGTGTGTTAAAATTTTGGTGGTTAGAGAAAGTTAATCCCGATTGGCTAAGCTAAACGAGGGAGTGTGCATCCCAGATTACATTCAAGGTTTTAACTAATTTCCTTGCGAAATTCGTCAATCCAAGTTTTTATATGGCAGCGGAAGCTGGCTCCAAGATCAGTAAAACGTATTTCTCTAGTTAAAATTGTCAAACGGACGAGGTCTGGAAGAAGTTGAGGGACATGAAAGGAGAGATTCAGCTGAAGAGAAAGGGACAGTCTTGAAAAGGCACAAAGGTATTGTCTAAATTATACACAATATGATAATTAATGTTAGTTTGTATTTTGTTATTGAAATGATTCATTTCAAATTCTTACATAAATTTTCATTACGTTCAGATGTTAATCGTACATGTATTGGCATTGAATGTTGTTTGATTCATGTGTTGTAACAATGTCATAGAATATTACTTTGATATGAATGTGTTCGGATTTAGTGGTTTGTATGTAATAGAATCATGTTTTATACTAATTTGTTCATACATTACTCTGATACGAATTGGAATTAATTTATCTGTCTTAAATGTCATGTAACATGTATGATTTTTCTATGTTTATGTCCTTGAATCACTAATTAGCAAGTAACGTAGGTAGGAAAAGAAGTGAAGTCCGTTAATTCGTGTAATTATGATATGAATTCTTCTTAACCGAGAATCTATTGTGTTAACATTGGAAACTTGTGGACCGACATCGCTCAGTTAGTGATTTACATCCCGCTGGGCGCAGTAGTTCCAGTTAGTAATACGGTCAGCAGTTAAGGGAAGAGACATTTCATATGATGATAATAGTCTGTGTGTCAGTGTGTGTGTCACGTTGAGAACTGACCACGTTAGCTTAGTTCTATTGAATTACAATAAGATGATATCTGACGTATAAAGAGTGAGAATATTGTTCAATCCCAGGAGAAGAAAAACCTGTCAAATATTTAGATTGTGTATTCTGTTTATTTAAAGCGGGAGAATAGAGCCATATACCTGTAGTACACAGTGAGAAGGAGTGCAGACTGCATGCAATTTATGGTTGATGACCCGAAGAGGTTGGAGAGAGAGAGATAGGGGACAATACGGACCTGTCACCAACAGTGACGTAGAAAGGACCGGAAACAACTAGGATATACTGACATGCCGGCAATTTAAGCTCGATCAGTCACTCGATTGTGTGATGAAATATGTTTTGTTGGTATAACAACGGCTAATCGCATTCGTGATAAATTTCGTAATTCTGTTTCTAAAAGAAAGTGTATCATTCAAATGTCATGTGTTATTTCATTTTGTCTATGTAATTGATTAAATTGTTATATTTTACATACGGGGTCTAGTGTTGTTCTATTCTATATCTTTGCTCAGATCTCTGTTATTCCATTCATTAATTTCATATTTTATGGTTTCCTCTACCCTGACAATAACACCTTACTCGATCATCATTTGATAACGATAACCAAGGTAGAATTACAGGTGGGGGATCACATATCATAATCACTGCTCCGTTACAGCAGTGTTGATTGGAACTATAGGAAAAAATTTCAGTGAACGAAATACAAATCTTGAGCTGTGTACCTTGAATAAAGACATTGAAATGTTGATACAAACTTTAGGAGTTCATGTTGATAAGAACCTAGACTGGTTTAAGCAAGTGAAACACATTTGTTCTGTAGCAAACTCGATAATTTACCTTTTATAGATGTTAAAATGTTATCTACCAGTCAACTATTGGAAATTATTTTACAATGCACCCAGTCTTGTTCTTTTGGACTACTGCTGCATAAATACAACTGCTAGCAATGTCAAAACATTGTTAAAACTTTAAAAAAGGAATGCAATAGTATCCTAAATTTGTCATTTGAAACACCATCCAGAATTCTATTTTTGAAATTTAAATGGCTGAAATTTGAATACAGATTATCTACCCAAAGCCCATATTAATGTTCCAAGTAAAGAATGAACGTTATCCACACTATTTGAATAGTATGTTTAATATCAAGTCAGAAGAACAGTATCAAAGACCTAAATTGAGATCGATTGAAGATGAGGATTGCAAGACACACCATTTCCAAAACAATTACTTTTAACAAATCATTGGCTTACTCCGGCACTATTCTATGGAATAAGCTCTCCACAGCAATTAAATCAGAAACAAATCCAATCAAAATATATGACTACTATCTCGAAAGTCAGTTTTCACTGTAAAATATTGAAATACATGCTCTCCAATCTATTTAATTAATGCATTTTGTGTACACTTTTTACTTTTATATTTACTGTAATAAGCGTGCTTTACTATGTTTTTTGCTTGCATTTACAATGGGCTGTTCATCCTGAGGGGGTCAGGGATAATACTATATTAACTGAGTTACTGGCATCAAATAAAGGATTTCTTCTTCTTCTTCTTCTTCTTCTTATTATTATTATTATTACTATTGAGAAGAAAGAAGAAGAATAAACGAACAAGCTCCCGACCCTGCCCCGCCTTATAAACATATTATTATTTAGATTGCTAGTATCCGTAGGCTCTAACTGAATTTGTCGTGGCGTTTTGTAACTGAATTTATCATCGAGTTCTGTAATTGAATTTGTCATGACGTTCTGAAACTGATCTTGTCATGTCGATCTGCAAATGTATTTGTCATGGCGTTCTGTAACTACATCTATCATGGCGCTCTGCAACTGCATTTGTCATGGCTCTCTTGAATATTTTCATGGATATCAAATATATTTAAGTAACATCCCAAAGCAATGCATATATCAATGCTGAGTTTAATTTGGCGGTAGCATTTTGGGGCTTCAAGGTCACTCCTTTTTGCAAATATCGCGAGTAAGGGGATGATGGATGACGAGAAGTAGGACGACGCTGACAAGAAAGAAAATGCATTCAATTAAGATTGTCTTAACGACACCTCTGTATTTACACGCACCTAGTGGCGAAATAAGAGACCCTGCTATCTGGTGATGTACAGTCCAGTGTTTGGATACGATTCCTACGCCGACCAACTCTAAGGTCACATCTGTATGTTAAGAACGACAAATTTGTTCCAAAAAACGTCGCCCTGTTACTTTGTTAATTTTGATGACTTTACTGAAGTTACTATAATTTCTTTTGGAAGTAATTTTAAACTAAGCACATATCTTTAAAAACTGTTTGCTAATATGCGTTTTTCCAAAGAGCAACATTGCCGATGCTTATTGGAACACGTCCGTTGTCAAATCTTCGGAGGTGCGTGGTTTTGCGCGTTTTAAAGCTCTTTAATTTTGTAGGTAAGCAAATCTTGCTTATAGTTCGCAATCGCATAATTCCTAAATAGAAGTGATCGGTTTTGAAAAAACCGGAACTTATGATGTTTGATTTACACGTGCAATCAAGCGCGTCTCAACGACACCTCTTTATTCACATGTACAATCTAGCTTAATTGATATATACACAATCAAGCGTGTCTTGACGACACATCTATATTTACATGTGCAATCAAGCGTATCTTAATGGTACCTTTATTTATATTTACATGCACCATTTAGCGTGTCTTACCGGCACCTCTGTATTTACATGTACAATCAAGCGTGTCTTACGGGCACCTCTGTATTTACATCTACAATCAAGCATGTCTTACCGGCACCTCTGTATTTACATGTGCAATCAAGCGTGTCTTAACGGCACCTCTGTATTTACATGTACAATCAAGCGTGTCTTACCGGCACCTCTGTATTTAAATGTACAATCAAGCGTGTCTTACCGGCACCTCTGTATTTAAATGTACAATCAAGCGTGTCTTACCGGCACCTCCGTATTTACATGTACAATCAAGCGTGTCTTACCGGCACCTCTGTATTTACATGTACAATCAAGCGTGTCTCACCGGCACCTCTGTATTTACATCTACAATCAAGTGTGTCGGGTCTTAATGGCACCTCTGTATTTACATGTACAATCAAGCATGTCTTAATGGCACCTCTGTATTTACATGCACATTCAAGCGGGTCTTAATGGCACCTCTGTATTTACATGCACAATCAAGTATGTCTTAACGGCACCTCTGTATTTACATGTACAATCAAGCATGTCTTACCGGCACCTCTGTATTTACATGTACAATCAAGCATGTCTTAATGGCACCTCTGTATTTACATGTACAATCAAGCGTGTCTTACCGGCACCTCTGTATTTACATGTACAATCAAGCGTGTCTTACCGGCACCTCTGTATTTACATGTACAATCAAGCGTGTCTCACCGGCACCTCTGTATTTACATATACAATCAAGCGGGTCTTAATGGCACCTCTGTATTTACATGCACAATCAAGCGTATCTTACCGGCACCTCTGTATTTATATGCACAATCAAGCGGGTCTTACCGGCACCTCTGTATTTACATATACAATCAAGCATGTCTTACCGGCACCTCTGTATTTACATGTACAATCAAGCATGTCTTACCGGCACCTCTGTATTTACATGTACAATCAAGCATGTCTTACCGGCACCTCTGTATTTACATGTACAATCGAGCATGTCTTACCGGCATCTCTGTATTTACATGTACAATCAAGCGTGTCTTAATGACACCTCTGTATTTACATGTACAATCAAGCGTGTCTTAACGGCACCTCTGTATTTACATGTACAATCAAGCGTGTCTTACCGGCACCTCTGTATTTACATGTACAATCAAGCGTGTCTTACCGGCACCTCTGTATTTACATGTACAATCAAGCGTGTCTTACCGGCACCTCTGTATTTACATGTACAATCAAGCGTGTCTTACCGGCACTTCTGTATTTACATGTACAATCAAGCGTGTCTTACCGGCACCTCTGTATTTACATGTACAATCAAGCATGTCTTACCGGCAACTCTGTATTTACATGTACAATCAAGCATGTCTTACCGGCACCTCTGTATTTACATGTACAATCAAGCGGGTCTTAATGGCACCTCTGTATTTACATGCACAATCAAGCGTATCTTACCGGCACCTCTGTATTTATATGCACAATCAAGCGTGTCATACCGGCACCTCTGTATTTACATGTACAATCAAGCATGTCTTACCGGCACCTCTGTATTTACATGTACAATCAAGCGTGTCTTACCGGCACCTCTGTATTTACATGTACAATCAAGCGTGTCTTACCGGCACCTCTGTATTTACATGTACAATCAAGCGTGTCTTACCGGCACCTCTGTATTTACATGTACAATCAAGCGTGTCTTCCCGGCACCTCTGTATTTACATGTACAATCAAGCAGGTCTTATCGGCACCTCTGTATTTACATGTAAAATCAAGCGTGTCTTACCGGCACCTCTGTATTTACATGTACAATCAAGCATGTCTTACCGGCACCTCTGTATTTACATGTACAATCAAGCATGTCTTCCCGGCACCTCTGTATTTACATGTACAATCAAGCGTGTCTCACCGGCACCTCTGTATTTACATATACAATCAAGCGGGTCTTAATGGCACCTCTGTATTTACATGCACAATCAAGCGTATCTTACCGGCACCTCTGTATTTATATGCACAATCAAGCGTGTCTTACCGGCACCTCTGTATTTACATGTACAATCAAGCATGTCTTACCGGCACCTCTGTATTTACATGTACAATCAAGCATGTCTTACCGGCACCTCTGTATTTACATGTACAATCAAGCATGTCTTACCGGCACCTCTGTATTTACATGTACAATCAAGCATGTTTTAATGGCACCTCTATATTTACATGTACAATCAAGCATGTCTTAATGGCACCTCTGTATTTAAATGTACAATCAAGCATGTCTTACCGGCACCTCTGTATTTACATGTACAATCAAGCATGTCTTACCGGCACCTCTGTATTTACATGTACAATCAAGCAGGTCTTACCGGTACCTCTGTATTTACATGTACAATCAAGCATGTCTTACCGGCACCTCTGTATTTACATGTACAATCAAGCGTGTCTTACCGGCACCTCTGTATTTACATGTACAATCAAGCGTGTCTTCCCGGCACCTCTGTATTTACATGTACAATCAAGCAGGTCTTATCGGCACCTCTGTATTTACATGTAAAATCAAGCGTGTCTTACCGGCACCTCTGTATTTACATGTACAATCAAGCATGTCTTAATGTCTTACCGGCACCTCTGTATTTACATGTACAATCAAGCATGTCTTCCCGGCACCTCTGTATTTACATGTACAATCAAGCGTGTCTCACCGGCACCTCTGTATTTACATATACAATCAAGCGGGTCTTAATGGCACCTCTGTATTTACATGCACAATCAAGCGTTTCTTACCGGCACCTCTGTATTTATATGCACAATCAAGCGTGTCTTACCGGCACCTCTGTATTTACATGTACAATCAAGCATGTCTTACCGGCACCTCTGTATTTACATGTACAATCAAGCATGTCTTACCGGCACCTCTGTATTTACATGTACAATCAAGCATGTCTTAATGGCACCTCTATATTTACATGTACAATCAAGCATGTCTTAATGGCACCTCTGTATTTAAATGTACAATCAAGCATGTCTTACCGGCACCTCTGTATTTACATGTACAATCAAGCATGTCTTCCCGGCACCTCTGTATTTACATGTACAATCAAGCGTGTCTTACCGGCACCTCTGTATTTACATGTACAATCAAGCGTGTCTTACCGGCACCTCTGTATTTACATGTACAATCAAGCAGGTCTTACCGGTACCTCTGTATTTACATGTACAATCAAGCATGTCTTCCCGGCACCTCTGTATTTACATGTACAATCAAGCGTGTCTTAACGGCACCTCTGTATTTACATGTACAATCAAGCGTGTCTTACCGGCACCTCTGTATTTACATGTACAATCAAGCGTGTCTTACCGGCACCTCTGTATTTACATGTACAATCAAGCATGTCTTCCCGGCACCTCTGTATTTACATGTACAATCAAACATGTCTTACCGGCACCTCTGTATTTACATGTACAATCAAGCATGTCTTAATGGCACCTCTATATTTACATGTACAATCAAGCATGTCTTACCGGCACCTCTGTATTTAAATGTACGATCAAGCATGTCTTCCCGGCACCTCTGTATTTACATGTACAATCAAGCGTGTCTTACCGGGATCTCTGTATTTACATGTACAGTCAAGCGGGTCTTAATGGCACCTCTATATTTATATCTTAATGGCACCTCTATATTTATATGTACAGCAGGACCGGATCAGGTCAAGTGTTTGGGTGGGTGGGGGTGGGTGTTTTCAAAATATCAAAAGGTCCCTTACTTTCCTCAAAGAGCATCGAAGCTTGCTGAGAGTGTGCATAATACCTAATAAACGTTCGTAAGAATAAAATGATGGTCAAATTGCAAGTGAGCCTTAGGTAAGGGGCCTGAAAACCCATCCCTTTAAGTCAATATTGTGTGAAACGCATCGCTATATTTAGATGTATAATCAAGATCGTACTAACGACATTTCTATATTTACGTGTACAATCAAGATTGTCTTAACGACACTTCTATATTTACGTGTACAATCAAGATTGTCTTAACGACACTTCTCATTCGGACCATGCATGGTTTAATTTTACTACAATATTTGAATACAGTGAAAATGATACATATCTGTCCGCGTGGATTCGAGTCTCAGGCTCGGTCAACGTAGGTATGCTAAAATAATGGCAAGTAGCTTCGCGTGGGTATGTGGTTCTTCCGAGACTATTTTTTTTTGGTCATTCCATCAGATACACTGGCAGTCATGTATGGCCAATCACGTACTGAAAAATGGAGTTAAGCCCACAACAATTTTTCAAGCATGCAGGAGGGAAGGCAGAGGACGTCCAATGATATCAATTTGCAAAAAGGCTTGCTTGCCGGTCTTTGTACTCTTACAGTTTTTACAACAACACCCTTTTCTGATACTTTGTATTTGCAATCACGCCGTGCACTTTTTAAGATCCAGTTACCTTCAGTAAGCAGTTTATTTGTAGCTTTTACTAATCTAATGTCAACTATTTAAAATTAAATTCAGTCAACGTTTTCCATGTACTTGGAACGTGAGGAGATTGTCTAGCCGTGATTTGTTATACGATCAATATAATAACCCATTTAATTCTGTACCCTTTCTTTTCTGTTATACCACCTAATACCATATAAAATAATTCTTATGTCTCATACTAAGCAGGCAAATTTGGCGAATTGATAATAATATTTATCAATACAAACAAATATCAGTATGCGAACTTTTTTATACGGTGAATTGGAAAGACGCACATAAACAGATTGGATCCATATTATTCTAAAAGATAGTCTCAACTGGAACATCCTTATTTTTTTATTTTTTTTGCCATCGATTCTACTTAGGGTAGTCTCAAATGGAACGTCCTTTCGTTCTTTTCTTTCATGCCATGGATTCTACACAAATGATTTTCTCAACTAGAAAGTCATTATATTATTTTCATTGCATGCCTTGGATTCGACATGAAGGGTAGTCTCAACTGAATTTCCCATGGAATATTTTGCGTGCCTTGGCTTCTAAAGAAACGGTTCTCTCAACTGGAATGACTTTAGGTTTTTGTTTATTGCCTTGGATTATACAAAGAGGGTAGCCTCAGCTGGATTTTTTTTCTCTATTGTGTTTCATGTGTTGGATTTTACACAAAGGGTAGTCTCAGTTGGAAAGTCCTTAGATTTTCTTTTTCTTGCCTTGAATTCTACGCAAAGGGTAGTCTCAACTGGAATGTCCTTATGTATTTTCTGTTGCATGCCTGGGAGTCTACACAAAGGGGTATTCTCAACGAAATGTCCTTAGGGTCTTTTTGTTGCATGCCTTGGATTCTACACATAGACTAAAATGGAAGGTCCTTATTTTTGTTTGTTTCATACCTTGCATTCGTCATAAAAGATAGTCTCAAATGTAATGTGCTGAGACTTATTCATTGCCTGCCTTGGATTCTACACAAATGGTAGTCTCACCTGGAATGTCTTTATGCATTTATGCTCCAAGCCTTGGATTCTACACAAATGGTAGTCTCACCTGGAATGTCTTTATGCATTTACGCTCCAAGCCTTGGATTCTACACAAATGGTAGTCTCACCTGGAATGTCTTTATGCATTTACGCTCCAGGCCTTGGATTCTACACAAATGGTAGTTTCAAATGGAATGTCATTTGGTTTTTTTTTGTGTTTTTTTTTTTGTGTAAGATGCCTTGGATTCTACACAATGTGTTGTCTGAACTGGAATGTCCTTAGATTTAGCTTTTGTTATATAACTCGGATTATATACAAAGGGTATGTGTTACGTACTCAGACTACAGTATGGAAGGTAGCAAATTGCAATTATTGTATCACATTCAAGAAAACTAACAATATAATTATTTCCCTTTAAAATGAAGAATTAGCCGACCAAAGGGGAAATATAAGTAGGTAACTGATAAATCTTTAAATGTTAAAGATATTTTGTTAAATTCGACAAAAAAACAAAAGAAGAAAGCATACGAGATTTTTGTCAATGCAAGATAAGCTGAAGATTTGAATGAATTAATGACGGAGTTAATATTGTCACGCTGATTTGAAAGAATTACTGACAGTGTTAATGTTTTCACGCTGACGATTTGAACGAATTACTGACAGTGTTAATGTTTTCAAGCTGACGATTTGAACGAATTACTGACAGTTGATGTACATGATAATGTGTTGGATCTAGTACATATTCATGCAGACATTCCTAAACTCTAAAAAAATTGTAACATACCAAATAAGTATCTTTTTTCAAATATTCGTTGCACATATTAACAAGATATTTAAAGCTGAAGATTTTATCGCATCCTTTATATAATTGTTATCCTACCCTCTTCATCATCTTTGATGTATTTAATTAAAATTATATTTATTATGTGCATAACCTATTTTCTTACCAGTTAATATACAACGATCTCTTACTTTCTTGTTAAATTTCCTTCCAGCAGATATAACGTATCTTTGTGGAATTATAATTCCTTTTTTTTTCATTTAAGAATTTTATTTTGTTAGCGGTTTTTGTCTAGGTTTTCTATGAACTAACGCTATTATTTTCAGCATATGTTGGTATATCTTTTCACTGCAGTCTCTTCCTCTATATACAATACGTTCATATTCATTTTTTTTATTGATATATTGTGATTACATATCCTGACGGAATATGCTTGTCTTTTTTGCATTGTCCATGCTTTACGATAGCTTTGATTACAAGAGTCTATTGGTTTTGTTATATTTTAAAAATTACAAGTTAGAACATGCATGCGACGGTTTTTTTTTTATTTTCTCAACAAAATCCTTTTCGTGCGCTAGATTCACGGATACGTGCACAAGTAACGACTGTTAACCGGCATATGTGAATCCAATGTTTATATATAAGCATTTTATCTTCTCCCGTTTGGGTAATTATGCGTATGATCATGATGTATTTACATATAGTGTTAAATATTCTATCCAACCCAAAGACCAATCGGTATATCGACTTATTTCCTGATCAAATGTTGTATCTATTATTACAAATGGCCAGTCAATTACCATATGCGTTTCATCTCTGTTAATAACTTTTGAAATTCTTGTTCTGTAATACCAATCCCTAACTAATGATCTGTCTTCTGTACGCGTTATGAGTGAAACAGTTATATCTAACTGAAGTTTTACAGGACTGAAATCTAAAATTGAACACTTTATTATCTTCCTGAATAATGTTCGACATCATGGAAAATGAAATACAAATACTCTTTTTCTCCCATCATATCAGTACTCATTTAAAGATCTGTTTTGAGTCATAGAGACATCTGCTGTGAGTCATAGAGACATCTATTGTGAGTCACAGAGACATCTGTTGTGAGTCATAGATACATCTGTTGTGAGTCGTAGATGCATCTGTTGTGAGTCATAGAGACATCTTTTGTGAGTCATAGAGACATCTGTTGTGAGTCATAGAGACATCTGCTGTGAGTCATAGAGACATCTGCTGTGAGTCATAGAGACATCTGTTGTTAGTCATAGAGACATCTGTTGTGAGTCATAGAGACATCTGTTGTGAGTCATAAATACATCTGTTGTGAGTCGTAGATGCATCTGTTGTGAGTCATAGAGACATCTTTTGTGAGTCATAGAGACATCTGTTGTGAGTCGTAGAGACATCTGTTGTGAGTCATAGAGACATCTGCTGTGAGTCACAGAGACATCTGTTGTGAGTCATAGATACATCTGTTGTGAGTCGTAGATGCATCTGTTGTGAGTCATAGAGACATCTGTTGTGAGTCATAGATACATCTGCTGTGAGTCATAGAGACATCTATTGTGAGTCACATAGACATCTGTTGTGAGTCATAGATACATCTGTTGTGAGTCGTAGATGCATCTGTTGTGAGTCATAGAGACATCTTTTGTGAGTCATAGAGACATCTGTTGTGAGTCATAGAGACATCTGCTGTGAGTCATAGAGACATCTGCTGTGAGTCATAGAGACATCTGTTGCTAGTCATAGAGACATCTGTTGTGAGTCATAGAGACATCTGTTGTGAGTCATAGATACATCTGTTGTGAGTCGTAGATGCATCTGTTGCGAGTCATAGAGACATATGTTGTGAGTCATATAAACATCTGGTGCGAGTCATAGAGACATCTGCTGTGAGTCAGAGACATATGTTGTGAGTCATAGATACATATGTTGTGAGTCATAGAGACATCTGCTGTGAGTCATAGAGACATCTACTGTGAGTCATAGAGGCATCAGTTGTGAGTCATAGAGACATCTGGTGAAAATTACATATGTATTTGCCCGTTCATTCCACTCATTTACTTTCTGGTTTGAAGACGGATTAAAACTTTCATTTGTTGGTGTTTTAGAATTAAGTATTGAAACTATTTATCGCAACGGTATTTATTCTATGCAAACTAAATATTTTATGGGGATTGCACATCAGTCCTTTTGTTAAACGATATTTACACACTTGCCGGTAATTCATGTCCATCTGGTCAAGTGACTGCATCCCCTGCATTTGCAACATCTGCTTGCATTTTTTTACCCATTGCATTTTTACAGATGCCAGGCAAATAAAGAACCTAATCCAATGTTTAGACCAGGTGTTTGAACTGACTGATTCAGTTGTGGTCATATCAAATAAACTGTGATAAGTGTTGTTATATGTATCAATCCTGTTTGATAAACCATTTATCCATTATCTAGTTTCATTTTGTGTCAGGTATTCCACAATATAGTTTTCAGTTTCTATTAAACATATATGTTATAGATGCTTTCTGCATTTTTTTGTAAGTTGAGAAATGCTCCACATTATGTAAATAACTTAAAACGTATTTATATCCTTATTTTCCTTCTCGTTTGCTTGCAACTCACCAATATCTGACTACCATCGAAAATCCCATTTACATCAACCCCTTTTGTGTATAAATATTACTCTTTCATGTTAATTTAATGTGCGGCTAGAACGTTGAATCAAACATTCTTTTAATGCATTGTATTCCACGTTCTTCTCATTTGCTTCATTTGCCTCCGTAAATATTATTGCGCATAACACAGGACTTTCAAGATCATATTGCAATACCTCAAATACTCTTATTTGTCAGTAATTTAAAAAATGTTGTCCAACTTTAAATGAGTTCGATGGTAATAAATTCTAAAGTTTTAAAGAAGTGATAAGCAATACCGTGGTGGAAAGGCAACACTGTCGCTATATGGAAGAAATGTTTATTTTTCGAAATTTAAGACGGTACAAATAATTTATTTTCGAATTTGAAGAGGGTAAAAGTATGATCTAACATTGTTGTTTTCTTTAAAACAAGGTCCGAGATAGTAAGATAGTATTATGTCTCTCTGTGAACTAAAAAAGGGATATTCTTCGATGTTGTTAAAAGATCGAAGATTTACAAGTATACCGATCTTAATCACTAGAGCATGGAATTGTCCATTATCTTTTAGCCTTTTTCTGAAGAAAAAAAAACTCTGAAGAAAAGTCACAAGCGCTTCTACTGCAAAAATGTAGGGATTTTGCATAACTTGTAGTGAACAAATATAGGGATCCAAAATGTATATGGATTTTATAGACATTTGTATAATTGAAATATGGATGGTAGAGAAGTATCTGAGTGAAAGAAAGAACGAAAGAAACAACCAATAAACACATTCAATTCGCCCAGCTTTCTGAGCGCAATACGAGATGTTTTGAGAAAATATTATAGATGTACTACGTTGGTTCTGGTAAATGACCTGATCTGACAGGAATCAGCTGTATTACATAATTCGTATAAAGTTTGTCAAGCAATCATGGTAAGATCTGGAATGAATTACTTTAAGTGTAATCAACAAAATTACAATATATTTTGTACTTTTGTTTACAATTTCAATTACTCACAGTCATATCAAATAATAAAATTACGACACATAAAGATAATCCATAAAATTTATTTGTTATTTCAATGGAAAAACTTGTTGGTCATATGAGAGGTGACAGTAAAGATGTGGTGTGTGTTATTGTGTAATTTAAATGCTAATATAGTTTTAATATTCTTGTTAAAAAACCAATTATTTGTAAATGCAACAATATGGACTGGATCTTCAAAGATTTATCACAGGCATATGTCAAAACGGCGGTGTATGCTGAAATACCACAAAGTATGCTGAAATATCATTGTATGCCGAAATATCAGTGTAAGCTGAAATATAACAATGCATGCTGAAATATCAGTGTATGCTGAAATATCACAGTGTAAGCTGAAATATCACAATATATGCTGAAATACCACAAAGTATGGGGGCCCCGAGTGGTCTAAAGCGCTTTCCGTTACGAATCACTGCCGTCTCACCTCTGTCTGCGTGGGTTCGAGTCTTGGATTCGGCCAATGTTGATATGTGAGAAAGCTTGCCAGTAGCTTCTCGTGGGTCGGTGGTTGTTTTTGGGGTTTTCCCGGGTTCTTCCTCCACCATTAATACTGGCCGCCATGTATATTCTATCGTGTGCTGAAAAATGGCATGAAACCCCACAACAACAACAACCACAAATTATGCCAAAATATCACGATGTATGCTGAAATATCAGTTTATGCCGAAATATCAGTGTATGCCAAAATATCGCAATGCATCTTGACATATCACAGTGTAATTTACAGCCCTTGACATTTTTTTTTTATGCACACGAATTCAGTAGGAAGACGCCATTTTTAGTTCTCATTGTTGATTTCGATTAGTACCCTGTCATCTTTAACAATGAATGTAGGCATTCAGCATAACAAAAGGGTCTCAGTCATGCCCGCATAGTCTTAACAGAAAATGGCTTAAGTTTGTAACGGATTTTAAAGTCACCTGCTGTTACATTTCTAAGCCCGTCCAGTATAATTCTCTTGCTGGTAAGGTCATTAATTATTAATATTCTTTGATAAAGCATATTTCCAATATATATTGCGGCTGTTCAAACTTGAACTAATATTTGCCGTTGGTTGTTTCTTCTTCATTTTAACAGACGTGGCTGAACTTGCAGCATTATATTCAATGCAAAAACTTAGTACCAACATTATGTCTTGAACATGCATTTGCTCTGCAACAGATGTTCAATTTAAAAGAGATGCAGAAACGTACCAATAGTTGTTTCTCCATGCTAAACGGTGCATGCACTGGTTATATCTCCATGCCAAACGGTGCATACACTGGCGCCAAGCAATTTGTATGCATATATCTGGCGTTTAGTGAGAAATTGCCTTAATCAATTTTAATTTGTTTGTGGTAAAGTCAGAAAAGTTTACACACACACACACACACACACACACACACACACTGTGGAAAATGTACAGGCCAAACAAATTATTAAAAATTGCTGACACATTGGACGGTGAACATAATGGCAATTTACATTAATACTGAGTCTACATAGTGTTGGAATACTGTACGGGGTTCGATAGTACTTTTTTTCAAGCAGAATTTAGGATGCATTTCCCAGACAATGAAATGTTTACAACTATTTCGAAGAATTGGCTGGTTGCAGCGAGAAGATAAAACATCTTAGACAATCAGTTATGTATGTGTTATGTAAACAAAGAATACACAGTTGTCTTCGAAGAACCCTTCTTTCTGTTTCCAAGTTTTAATTTTAAGGACTACTTTATACTTCGCCGCATTTCCCACCCATCCAGGTGTAATCTGGTCTCATCTGACATTGCCACGATGTGCCAGGTGCGAGAGCAGAACGATCCGAATTTATTTTACAGTAGAAAGGTATGCGGCGCCGTAGCGGACAAAAGCTGGTCCAGTGAGAAAGTTGCAGTTGAAATTTTAATGTAGTATGTCGAGAAATCCAATATCACGTGTTGGATCAAATTACATGTCCTTATAGTTCCATTTTCTATATCGAGATTTTAGATTTTATATGTTGAATTATACAGTGGTGGTTTAAAATTCTATTTCCTATGTCGACGTTGTACAGTGTATATTTTGAATTACACAGCGGTGGTTGAAATTTCAATATCATATGTCGAGAATCCTTATTTCACACGTTAAATGTAAGTGTGATGAAAGTTCCATTTCATATGGTGAGTATTAAGATTTCATCTGTTGAATTTCACAGCAACGAGAAGCAGTCTCATTGTTTAAAAATAACGCGGTCCGTTCGCTTGACCTCTAGCAAAGAAATTCATTGTAACAAAATAGCAATTCCGACAAGCACAATAAAATGTCCAACCATCGCTGTGCAATTCAGCAGATACAATCTAAAAACTCAACATGCGAAATGGAATTTTCAGCACAATCAATGTGATTCAAGATATTAAATTGAAACTCTCGACAGATGACATTACAATTTCAACAACCGCCATGTAATTCAGAAGATACAATCTATAGACTCGACATTGGACAGAATTTTCAACCAGCGCTGTGTAATTCAGCAGATGAAATCTAAATACTCAACATATGACATGGAACATTCAACATAAATTCTTTGAACCAATATGCAAATTAGGAATTCTCGACGCATGAGATTGAAATTTTAACCACCGCCGTGTAATTCAAACGACACAATCTAAAACCTCAGCATAGAAAATATAACTTTCAACTACTGTTTAATTCAGCAGATACAATCTAAAATCTCGACCTAGAAAATGGAACTTTAAGGACAAGCATTTTTGATACAACACGTGAAATTGGAATTCTGGAAATATGGCATTAAGATTTCAACGGCAACGATCTGATTGGACCAGCTTTTGTCCGCAATGGCGCCTCATAGAAAGGCACAGTGATTTACGAAGCATCTAAAATTGCGTCTGAAGAAATGGGTGCAAAATTTCGAGTGAGTCTCTTTTTAATGGTCTGCCGGAGGTTTAATAAAGGAAATAGCAATTTAGGTAATTGTATACACAGCAATAATGGCAGGAACAGGTTCTCAAGTTCAATTCAAATAGGAACAAGAAAAAAAACAACAACAACGAAACACACATCTGTCGAACAGCCATATGTAAATATTACTTCACATGAAACAAAGGAGTGTATCTTAGAAAAATATGGGTCAGACTAAAATAATTTAGACAAAGTAAGAGCATATTCAGACAAGTTTTTACTATGTTTATGACTGGACTAAAACAATATTACCTTTGTTTCCTCTTTATTTTTTTGTTTGTTTGATCGTTTATGAAACATTTTACCTTTTAAATTTACATATAAAATCTTTTTTTTCTTCAAATACTTTTTTATTATATATTTTACGTGAAAACACCCATACGTGTATTTAAACTGACAGCACATACTTTGACTAAAATATTGGAAAATAAAAGCGATAAATACATTTACAAACATACATACATACATACATACATACATACGTCAATTCAGGCATCGCCAGCTTCCTTAGCAGTAGACAGTACTACATGTGACTGTTGATCAAGAGTAGACCGCTACGTCCTTTCTGGCGGATCAGGCGGACATTCTCATCCCCCGGCTGTGAAGGCAGATGGCAGCAGCTGTGTTAACAGAGCTGGGCATCAGCTCAGGTGCTGTAGGAAACCCATCTCGTGCGCAAGTCATGACACTATCCCCCGTCCCCCAGTCGAAAACCAAACAAAAAGACAAAAGTTGCACAAGTCAACATTGATGCCTGGAACGTAAGGACACTAACAGACATTACATCAGCATATGTAACAGATAGAAGAACATCCCTGGTTCGTAGAGTACTAACCAGATTCAACATTCAGATAGCAGCCACGAGTGAAACTCGCCTAGCTGAGAAAGGACAATTCACCTAGTAGGGGCCGACTAAACCTTCTGGATCAGTTGAAAAAAAGAAGAGCGAATTGAAGCTGGTGTTGAATTTGCCATCATATTCTCAGCTAATTAACAATCTCTCAGTTTTCCCACCGGGCGTGACTGACATACTAAAGCGAACGAGACTCCCACTGTATGGAAAAAGACATGCAACTATCATCAGTGCCTGTGCACCCACCATGACAAACCCAGATGAAATCAAGGACAAACTTTATGAAGACCTGGATTATCTTATTGCAGAAATTCCTAAGGCACACAAACTCATCATCCTAGAGTTGGCACCGGGCGCCAGGTGTCATTGGGAAAAGCATACTTCGCAATGCAACAGCAACAGACTAGTCCTTCAAGAAAATGTGCTTAACATGACCCCATAATCACCAACAACGTACTCCGCCTGCAACCCCCCCCCCACCAAAAAAAACAACAACAACACCAAACCCGCAACAAGACGTCCTTGACGCACCCAAGTTCCAGGCACTGGCCTCTTATTGACCATGTCATCGTCAGGAGAAGAGACAGAGGATGTCCGTGGGACAAAGACCATGAGAAGTGTAGAATGCTGTTCAGACCACATAGTCTCCAAACTGATTATCCAGATTCAGTCTAGCAGACTTGCCCCAAAAGCGTCATGTCGCCAAATCAAAACAGGATAATGTGTAAGGGGCATTTGTTTGAAAAACTCTGCAGCCGACCATATACAATCGATACAAACTCCAATAACTTTGTCGAAGACAACTGTGTATACTTCAGAGACTATGCCTACTCAGCTGCATCCAAAACTCTCTGTCCCTACGCACATAAACATCAATATTAATTTGATGATAAAGCTTTCAACAACAAGAGGACTATCCAATGCAAACTCAAACAGCTTCAAGACTACTGGCCACATTCATCAGAAATATCACCAATACTGTGTGCTGACAGTGCCACGATGTTCACTGACAAAGAAAGATACTTCAAAGATTGGCAGAACACTTCAACAACATCCTAAATCAACATTCATATATGTGCGAAGATGCAATTGCCTCAATTGCAAATCAATATATCATCTGTTGATCTTCCAGAGCTGACCGAAATCGTGAAAGCAATATATCTGATGTCAAAAGAAAACTCCCCATGGAGCATATGCTATACCAGCGTAAGTCTACAAACCAGGGGGCTCGCACATTGCATAGAAAGCAAGCGTGTCCTTTAGCAGAGTACTTGTAAATGTGTGGGAGCGCAAACATTCTTAAGGTCTATAAAGACATTGCGTTGCTGACCCTGGTCTATGCTTGTTAAATATGGGCAGTGTACAGCAGCCATGCAAAGAAGCTGAGCATTTTTCACGTGGGCTGCCTGAGGAAACTGTTGAGGATACAAGGCAAGACAGAATTCCAGACAGAGGTTCTCACACAAGCATCCACACTCTAATGATGAAACTAAAGTTGGGATGGGCAGATCAAGCCACCAGGATGTTACAAGAGCGTCTACCAAAGAACATCTAAGGCGAACTGAAGGAGGGAAAGTGTTCCCAGGGTGGTCAGAAATAACGCTTTGAATATTCCCTTAAGTCATCTTTGAAAATAAACCTTCAACATCGACCGAGAGTATTGTGAAGATCTCACACAGGATCGCTTCACCTGCAGGGCCGGATCGGAAGTAGGGTGGCGTTCAGTGTTTCCGGCTTCCCTCCAGGCAAAAAAGTACATACGTACAGTCGGTTGTTACTTGAAATTTGACCATCGTTTCATTCTTGCGCACGTTTATTGGGTATTGTTCTCACTTTGAGTACAACCGCTCCGGTGGCCTAGTGGTTAGAGCGTCTGACTCGGATGCGTGAGGTCGTGGGTTTGATCCCCGGCCGCGTCATACCAAAGACTTACAAAAATGGTACTAACAACTGCCTCGCTTAGCGCTCAACACTAAGAGGTTAGTGTTAGGACTGGTCGGCCTGGTGTCGGGATAATATGACTGGGTGTGTCATCATGCTACATGTCTGCGGCATGATGCCCCAATGCTACATATCGCTATAAACTGCCACACTGCAGACATCGTAGCGATATGACTGAAAAATTGTTAAAGCTACGTTACAAATCCAAATCACACACACACACACACACACATACACACATACACACTTTGAGTAAATAGAAACATAGACTTTCGCTCTGGTGTCCTTTCGAGGAACGTTATAGCTCTTTGAAAATTTGGAACCCCAACCCCTCAACACTTGATCGTGGTCCGGTCCTGACCTGGCGGAGTTTCATCCTCATTGGAGCTACAAGTTTCGAACAGAGGAGAACTGCAGAGACAGTGCAGATGCGTCAGCAGCGTGAATCTCAGAAAACAACACATCCTCCTTTGGACAAGCAAACACAAGCGGCATCTCCTGTCAAGTGTACCATAGACAGATCAGAGCACATATGGGCCTAATTAGCTATTTACGCACTCACATAAACTAAACCAGTTAGTGGTATCATCGTCATCTTCGAACTCGAAGGACGAAGAAAACCACAAAAAAAACACACGCACAGTAAGCAATTACGACAAATAAATTGCCATGGTTTCTATGCCCCATGACATACGACGGATACTATACAAGGAGTAGTGTAGCGATTTTCCCCTTCATCCAAAGTCGGCCGTTTTGATGAGTATCCCCGTATTCAGAATGGGACGGTCCATTTAGGAATACTCGTCCCAGTACGTGATAGGTCACGTGATATCAGTGTCTATAAAGGTAGGCGGTGAGCTGAATCGGCATTCTGATGTTTATCGTTCTCACAGAAAGGAGACAGAAGAAGCTGTAAATTAAAAAGATGTTCGTGAGGTAATTATTTTAATAAATTGGATAGAAGTGAAGTACCTGAAGAAGGCTTTCCACCACTCTAATAATATCAAAGATGATTATTGTATTTATCTTCTATGCATTGGCAAGCGCCAGGGCTCGAGAACATTTGTCTGGCGCCGATACCAAGCTCAGGGTTAAAACAATGTACGAATAGAATGGGGAAACATTTACTAAAATATCTGAAGAAAAAAACTTAAGATATTTATTTTAAAGCCAACCATAAACATGCATTTTGGGTTTCTTAAATGGGATTATGAAAACTTAAAACATCTAAATCGCTTGTAAATCAGCTAACGTTTGCTGCATACGATGTTGTATTCATCACAATATCCTTGATGGCCCCTAGTGGTCTAAGGCGTTCGTCTATACAAATCATGGACATCACACTTCTGTCTGTGTGGATTCGAGTCTAATATTCGGCGAAGAGTATGTGAGAAAGTTTGTCAGTAGCTTACCGTGGGTAGGTGATTTTTCGTGGATTTATAATGGTGTTAAACCCAAACAACAACATTAATACTATTAACTATATAAATTAGCTATTATAAATACACAAATTTCAATGTCCAAATTAAAACTTTAACCAATACACAAAATCCATGTCCAGACTAAAACTCTAACCGTTATACAAAATCCAATCTCTAAAAAAGCTATATCCAACACACAAAATCCAAAATTCTACTCCGCATACATTACTTGTAAGTCAATTTGAATCTCTCTCTCTCTCTCTCTCTCTCTCTCAATTGCTTAATTACATAATTTCATTTAATGTCCATATATACAGTTCTATAAATTGTGAGTGTACGATAATGAGCCACGTGATGTCTTTGAGAAGGAAGAGAACTGCCTTAAAAATCAACATAGAAAATACGTCAAACCTTTTGCTAAGCTATAATGTGTGATCACTGAAGTGTAAATAACCAATTTGTAAGTGCAATTACGAAAGACTTTATGGGTCATTTCGCGCCAGTAAAATAAAAATGGCCCCAGTTTACCGCTGCAATCAAGTGAGAGTTGACAATTTACATATACTGAAAGTTATTTTCTAAAGCGTCAATGCACATTGTAAAACATAGTAGTAGCATTAATTGTAGATTTATTATGCAAATGATACAGTATCGTATGCAATTTCTTTTCTTTGATTAGCGCTCTGGTGGCTTTAGTGGTTAGAGCTTCGAGGGAGATTATAAGGTTATTTTTAGGACTGGTCGGTCTGATGTCAAGATAATGTGGCTGGGTGGGACATGATGCCACGTGTCTGCTGCATGATACTCAAGTGCTTGACATCACAATAAACTGTCATGTTGCAGATATATGACTGAAAAATTGTTAAAGGTACGTCAAAATTCCCAAATCACCGCCCCCAACTATTCTTTTAGATTTATTGAATATTTATATAAATTTAAATTAATCTACTCAAAACAAGAAAATAGCAATAATTTGCAGCCTAAAGAATGTACGGACGCATTGGAATTGAAGTGGCAGCATATTAAATTGTCAATATAAAGTATCTTGAATGTTGAACATTGTACATGTTGACTGGGACAACTTCATTCTCATGTTGAATATTGTATACGATTACTGGGACAACTTCATTCTCATGTTGAACATTGTACATGTTGACTGGGACAACTTCATTCTCATGTTGAATATTGTATACGATTACTGGGACAACTTCATTCTCATGTTGAACATTGTACATGTTGACTGGGACAACTTCATTCTCATGTTGAACATTGTATACGATTACTGGGACAACTTCATTCTCATGTTGAACATTGTACATGTTGACTGGGACAACTTCATTCTCATGTTGAATATTGTACATGTTGACTGGGACAACTTCATTCTCATGTTGAATATTGTACATGTTGACTGGGACAACTTCATTCTCATGTTGAATATTGTATACGATTACTGGGACAACTTCATTCTCATGTTGAACATTGTATACGATTACTTGTACAACTTCATTCTCATGTTGAACATTGTACATGTTGACTGGGACAACTTCATTCTCATGTTGAACATTGTATACGATTACTGGGACAACTCCATTCTCATGTTGAACATTGTATACGATTACTTGTACAACTTCTTTCTCGTGTTGAACATTGTATACGATTACTTGGACAACTTCATTATCATGTTGAACATTGTATACGATTACTTGGACAACTTCATTATCATGTTGAACATTGTATACGATTACTGGGACAACTTCATTCTCATGTTGAACATTGTATAGGATTACTGGGACAACTTCATTCTCATGTTGAACATTGTATACGATTACTTGGACAACTTCATTCTCATGTTGAACATTGTACATGTTGTCTGGGAGAACTTTATTCTCATGTTTAACCTTGTATACGATTACTGGGACAACTTCATTATCATGTTGAACATTGTATACGATTACTGGGACAACTTCATTATCATGTTGAACATTGTATACAATTACTGGGACAACTTCATTCTCATGTTGAACATTGTACATGTTGTCTGGGAGAACTTCATTGTCATGTTTAACATTGTATACACTTACTGGGGCAACTTCATTATCATGTTGAACATTGTACATGTTGTCTGGGAGAACTTCATTGTCATGTTTAACATTGTATACACTTACTGGGACAACTTCATTATCATGTTGAACATTGTATACGATTACTGGGACAACTTCATTATCATGTTGAACATTGTATACAATTACTGGGACAACTTCATTCTCATGTTGAACATTGTACATGTTGTCTGGGAGAACTTCATTGTCATGTTTAACATTGTATACACTTACTGGGACAACTTCATTCTCATGTTGAACATTGTATACGATTACTTGGACAACTTCATTCTCATGTTGAACATGATGATGATTATAATTATTAATGTGCTGAAATATTGCTACTACTACTACTACTAATAATAATAATCATTGAATTTATATGAACCAGTTAACAAGTTCATTAATATGTTCGTTATGTATGTATGTATGTATGTATGTATGTATGTATGTATGTATGTAGTTTAACGGCATAGCACCTGTCTCCTTTTGTATAAAACTGTCAACTTTAAGTATGTACTTAGTGACAGATGTGTCCCCAAATACTTCTTACCATGAGATTAAAAACCATGTCATTTTGAGACTTAAAATGACTACCATGAAAAAAAAAGTCATGTCATGTCTCCATAGACACTGGTCAGAGTGACCCTATCAGGTTACAACTGATTAATTATGCTGGGATAATGACGTTTGCAACTGATTTGTGAAATCTCAATAAAATATACATGAACATCAGTCGAAATATACAAGGACATAAACAGAATATATCAAAAGAACACATACAAGAATACCAACATAAAAGCAAAGACTGGACATTTTCTTAATATCTATTTGCAATTTGTATGTTCATTCTGTTCATTTTGTCTCAGGATGACTTGTTGAAACTTGTTGATATAGGACTAGCTGTCAGCTTATATCACATACGGGTCAAGTTATGTCCACTTAGGCCTAAAATCGTCTGAAAATGATTGGAAAGATCCCTAGTACTCTCAACATCATAGGATGTAGAATCTCAGCTGAGTTTTGAGTGGTACCTAATCAAGAGTTGAAAACAATCATTGAAAAAGTCCCGGAATGCTTAGTCTTTATTACATGGTATTAGCACCAGTACTTTGGGGATAAATAAGATGTACAATTTCAAATTGTAGATCTGTTGTGGGTTTTAAAAAAAGAAAATCCATACAGTGTTGGCTCATTGTGTATGGCAGACCTACAATTTTTATTTAATTTACTGGTGATATTCTACGAATAGCTTGGTTTCTTTTTTACTTACATAAAAAGTACTTTGTAGATGAGCAGCATAGGTTATCGTGAGTCTAACGATTGATTTATCGACTATGATCATTGTATTTATTATAAAAAGTTAAAGATTTTTTCCATAAATATTTACACGAACACTGGCCAGTATATATTCCGAAAGTTTGTCGAAAAGTGAAAGTAAAATGGTTGTTATAGTGATATAAATTAGTATATGACCTATAATGAAAACTACCTACGTGTCAGACTACTCAACCACAGAGTCACGACACGGAGTGCGAGAGTAATTACTGTCAGGTTGATTGCAGTATTATGCTTAGCAGTCTGTTCTAATCAAAGATCAACGGCTTCCATAC
This sequence comes from Sinohyriopsis cumingii, assembly GCA_028554795.2. Lineage (NCBI taxonomy): Eukaryota > Metazoa > Mollusca > Bivalvia > Unionida > Unionidae > Sinohyriopsis > Sinohyriopsis cumingii. The sequence goes on from CM068838.1 coordinate 43,584,544, forward strand.
ACGATGGACAGTTATCGGTTAGTCCGTTGAATTTTACTACAAAAGTGTCAATGTCCCGAAAACACGACTTCCACACATTTTTCACCCCGTTGCCCTGCACGAATTAGTGTCCTAGTTGCTTTGACACGGTCAATGACCCATTTAAAATTTTTATCCCAACCTTCAGCTACTCGTATTGTCAGGAATTTAGCCAAAGGGAAATGACGGTTCTATAATTCTAGGTTATTGTAATTTGGGTTAACAGGTATAAACTTTTTAAAGTTTATGGCACATTCATTAACACCGGCCATACCGCTACCTGTGTGACAATATCGATCGTACATCAATTTCATCCGTACAATAGAAGCAAGTGTTCTTCAAAATAAGTATCGTCAGCCATCAGTCAGAATGTACTGTTTTTAATTTTTATTTTTATTCGGTCAATCCACGTGTGTATATTTTAATTCATTTAAGGTACTGCTAAAGCCACCTGCCCAGGATAAACACATTACTGACAACCAAACTCCAGACACCTACACATATGTATATATCACCACTGACAACCGAATTCCAGACACCAACATATACGTATATATCACCACTGACAACCAAACTCCAGAAACCTACAGATACGTATATATCACCACTGACAACCAAACTCCAGACAGCTACAGATACGTATATATCACCACTGACAACATAACTCCAGACAGCTACAGATACGTATATATCACCACTGACAACCAAAATCCAGACACCGACATAGATTTCTACATAACAATGTACAAACATCAGAAACCGACAGATACGTGTATATCGCCATTGAAAACCAAACGTTATAACCGTACACCATATCCTTACTTAAAACATCATTTATTCACAAATTAATTTTCATTCTATTAATTACAGATTCTAATACCTTCTTATCTCTGAAGCACATATAATATATACTGAGGAATAAGTACTCCAAGAAGAGTAAACACACACACACACACACACACACACACACAAGTAACGTTGGCATTGACTAAGAAGACAAGACCGTCATGAAATAAAAAAGATTCATCAGCGTTGACTAAGGAGACATGACCGTCATGAATACCATCCACATATATTGCAGGACACATCACATATTCAGCTTACCACGAATAGACTTGCAAACAATTGGAGGCAAGAAACATGTATGTAAAGAGACTTATTCCGTTTGTCTGTTTGATCAAATATACTGGAAAACAACCACTTTGCGTTTTGTTGTTGTTGTTGTTGTTGTTGTAGGGTTTAAGGCCATTTTTCATCACATCATAGCTGGCTATACATGGCGGCCAGTATAAATGGTGGAGGAAGAAACCGCGACAACCCCGGAAAGAACCGCCGACCCACGAGAAGCTACTGGCACGCTTTCTCACATACACATATTGGCCAAATCCGAGACTCGAACCCATGCAGACACAGGTGAGATGGCAGTGATCCGTAACGGTGAGCTCTTTAGACCACTGGGCCAATCGGGGCCCCGTACGTACGTACGTATGTATGTATGTATGTATGTATGTTCTAATTCGTATGACCCCTTCACATTATGAGCACTTCCATTTATAGATCTGTTTTATGAAGTGTGAAATATAGATTACATGTCTAACAAAGCATGAAATGTTTTATTGAAATCGGACGCCATTTAATCACAACACGAGACTTAATTCCAGAGAAACATATATCACACCACAGAAGCTACTACAACAGTACCTGGTCGCCGGTATTTGATTGAAGTCAACAACATTTGAATAAATGCCGCGTGTACCCGAAAAGTTTCTTCATTTCCATAAGTTGTTGTTGTTGTTTTAGGGTTTAACGCCATTTTTCAGCGCAAGATAGGCTATATATGGCGGCCAGTATAACTGGTAGAGGAAGAACCCTGGAAAACCACCGACCCACGAGAAGGCAGGCTTTCCCACGTACCCACGCTAGCCGAGCCTTGGACTCGAATCCACGCAGACAGAGGTGAGATGGCAGTGATCCGGAACGGAGAGCGCTTTAGACCACTCGGCCACTCGGGGCCCCCATTTCCATAAGCATAAAGGAAACCAACAGTGTAGTGATAGATCAATACTCTCAAGGATGAAAACGACACAAAAACAGAAGAAGATTAAAAAAAAACCCCACAAAGATAAACAAAAACAAACTTAAAAAAGGAACATATTTTGTCTGACTATTATTTGAGGAAATATCTTGGAGAAGGCACGTCTATTGTATCTTTTCCTTCTTGTCCAGAAACCCAAATTTTGAGTCATTATATGGAAAATAATTATATGGAGAATGCTGTTACATTTTGTCTCTTATATCTAATTTTAACTCCTTTTCAATATAACCATTATCTTTGATTATCAAGAAGCTGGTTTCGTTTTCGAATAATAATAATAATAATAATAATAAATATTACAAGCACAGCTGTCATTGCGACCAGGTATATATTGATTAAGATGTCTTATTAGAGTCTGAGTCTCGACTTAAGATGTTTGATTGGTCAAACTTAATTTATATTTAAATTGCATCCAGTTTGGCACAGTGCTCATACAGCGTTTGGGACTGAGTTTGATATTTTGAATCAACCAATCAAATGAACTTTACTTTTGGAGAACCACATTTGATTGGCTGTTTGTGGAAACTCACTGTTAAACGTTCAGAATTGCATGATCTCCTTGACAGATAACCATATTCTTGACTAAAGGTCAAGACTTAAATTCTTTTAGCGAAATCCTGGCCAGGGTGGTCCCTTTCCTCAGCATGACAGAGTCATTAATATGTTAAAATTACGTTAAAGCCAGGAAAAACTAAATAAATAAAAGAACACAAAAAACAACCACCAGAAGGAGGTACCTATTTTACAAAGTCTACGGTATTTCCGATGTTGAATTTGACCTGTTTCGCACTACATTGACAAGATACAATAGTGGGTCAAACTGAACGGACATTTGATATCGGGTCAACCAGTCAGATTCAGTTGTCTGAATTTAATTGATTGACGTGAAATACCTTTGTGCGTGTAGAAAAGTTTGTCATCTGAGCAAGTGAAACGAAACGTCTGCAAACAATACCAAATTAATGTGTATGTAAATCAAAGAAAAGAGCTTATATTTGAAAATACTTACCAAATCAATTAGAAAAAATGTCTGAGAGGATGGGCTATAAAATGCTTTTCTCAAGGTATCGTCGAATTATAAACTAGTAGAGAAGCGGTAAAATGCAAATTCTCACTAAGAACAATCCCATTGCTGTTACTGAATACTTGAACTATTACTTGATGTTCGGGGGCGTATCTCAATCTCAAACTATTTATCTTTTTATTTGAAATATATGAAATTCAAACTATGCTGATGACCGAAATGAATCGTTCTTGAAAGTATAGTTCCAAGACGTGGTCCACGATTCAGGTTAGATATATGATGAGGCAGCATTTTGTATGAAGGTTGATTTTACTCCAGGAAATAGGTATAAATGTTTGTGAACCATTTAAATTTGTTTTAAACCGAGGTAAGAATACAATATGATGTCTGACAAGGAACAGTTAAACTATGATGTCTGACAAGGAACAGTTAAACTATGATGTCTGGTAAAGAACAGTTAAACTATGATGTCTGGTAAAGAACAGTAAACTATGACGTCTGGTAAAGAACAGTAAAAGATGATGTCTGGTAAAGAACAGTAAACTATGACTGGTAAAGAACAGTAAAAGATGATGTCTGATAAAGAACAGTAAACTATGATGACTGGTAAAGAACAATAAACTATGATGACTGGTAAAGAACAGTAAAAGATGATGTCTGGTAAAGAACAGTAAACTATGATGACTGGTAAATAACAGTAAACTATGATGTCTGGTAAAGAACAGTAAGCTATGATGACTGGTAAAGAAGAGTAAACTATGATGACTGGTAAAGAAGAGTAAAATATGATGACTGGCAAAGAACAGTAAACCACGATGTCTTGTAAAGAACAGTAAACTATGATGTCTGGTAAAGAACAGTAAAAAGCTATGTCTGGTGAAGAACAGTAAACTACGATGTCTGGTAAAGAACAACAAAAAGCTATGTCTGGTAAAGAACAGTAAAAGATAATGTCTGGTAAAGAACAGTAAACTATGATGTCTGGTAAAGAACAGTAAAAGATGATGTCTGGTAAAGAACAGTAAAAAGCTATGTCTGGTAAAGAACAGTAAACTATGGTGTCTGGTGAAGAACAGTAAACTATGATGTCTGGTAAAGAACAGTAAACTATGATGTCTGGTAAAGAACATCAAAAAGCTATGTCTGGTAAAGAATAGTAAAAGATGATGTCTGGTAAAGAACAGTAAACTATGATGACTGGTAAAGAACAGTAAACTATGATGTCTGGTAAAGAACAGTAAAAGATGATGTCTAGTAAAGAACAGTAAAAAGCTATGTCTGGTAAAGAACAGTAAACTATGGTGTCTGGTGAAGAACTGTAAACTATGATGTCTGGTAAAGAACAGTAAACTATGATGTCTGGTAAAGAACATAAAAAAGCTATGTCTGGTAAAGAACAGTAAAAGATGATGTCTGGTAAAGAACAGTAAACTATGATGACTGGTAAAGAACAGTAAACTATGATGTCTGGTAAAGAACAGTAAACTATGATGACTGGTAAAGAACAGCAAACTATGGGGCTCAGATACTGAGCGTAATCTCCGATCGACGACAAACAACGATCTCCAGATTCCTTGGTCGAAAACCAATCATTACAAAAGCTCATTTTCTGTATCAGCACCTACTGCATGGAATTCCTTACCAATGAGGATACGTAATTCAACATCCCTTGCTTCTTTTAAATTATCATTAAAGAAATTCTTTTTAGACCAGCTGGAATGATATATTAAAAGCTCTGAATATAAAACTTTAAAATCATATCCATAATTGATTTATATTTGTATGTTTCCCAGTATAGTCACACATAGTCATTCATGTCAAATATGTACGAATGAGTGTGCGACGATACATGGTTATGTGCATGAACTTCTATTTTTATTATTTTATTACAAAAACTGAGGACCACATGGCAGATGGGTCAGCCATGACCAAATGTGTTATCCTCGTTAAAGATAGTTTATTATTATTATTATTATTATTATTATTATTATTAAAGAACAGCAAAAAGCTATGTCTGGTAAAGAACAGTAAACTATGATGACTGGTAAAGAACAGTAAACTCTGATGTCTGGTAAAGAACAGTAAAAGATGATGTCTGGTAAAGAACAGTAAACTATAATGTCTGGTAAAGAACAGTAAACTATTATGTCTGGTAAAGAACAGTAAACTATGATGTCTGGTGAAGAACAGTAAACAGCTATGTCTGGTAAAGAACAGTAAAAGATGGTGTCTGCTAAAGAACAGTAAACAGCTATGTCTGGTAAAGAACAGTAAACTATGATGTCTGGTGAAGAACAGTAAAAGATGATGTCTCGTGAAGATCAGTCAAATATGATATATGGGAATAAACCCGCAAATATTATCTCTGGTGACGAAACGTAAAATATGATGCTTGGGAACGAACAGTAAATTATCATGTCTGATGAAGAACCGTACATATGATGTCTAGCGAAGAACCGTAAATGTGATGTCTAGGAAAGAACCGTAAATGTGATGTCTAGTGAAGAACCGTAAATGTGATGTCTAGTGAAGAACCATAAATGTGATGTCTAGCGAATAACTGTAAATGTAATATCTGGTGAACAACTGTAAATGCGATGTCAAGGAAAGAACCGTAAATGTGATGTCTAGTGAAGAACCGTAAATGTTATGTCTAGCGAATAACTGTAAATGTGATGTCTGGTGAACAACTGTAAATGCGATGTCAAGGAAAGAAACGTAAATGTTATGTCTAGTGAAGAACCGTAAATGTTATGTTTAGCGAAGAACTGTAAATGTGATGCCTAGTGAAAAACTTTAAATGTGATGTCTGATGAAAAACTGTAAATGGGGTGTCTAGCGAAGAACTGTAAATGTGATGCCTGGTGGAAACCGTAAATGTGATATCTGGTGAAAAACTGTAAATATGATGTCTCACGAAGAACTGTAAATGTGATGTGTAGCAAAGAACCGTAAATGTGTTGTCCAACGAACAACCGTAAATGTGATGTTTAGCGAAGAAAGTTAAATGTGATGTCTAGCGAAGAACCGTAAATGTGATATCTGTTAGCTATCCGTAAAATAAACATTGAGTTAAAAGGAAAATTGCATATACACTGACATTAATGACAATTTAGTTAAATCGAGAATAACCGGTCATTATTAACTGTTTGATTGACCCAACTATACACTGACATTAATGACAGTTTAGTTAAATCGAGAATAACCGGTCATTATTAACTGTTTGATTGTCCCAACTATACACTGACATTAATGACAGTTTAGTTAAATCGAGAATACCTGGTCATTATTAACTGTTTGATTGACCCAACTAAACACTGACATTAATGACAATTTAGACAAATCGAGAATACCCGGTCATTATTAACTGTTTGATTGTCCCAACTATACACTGACATTAATGACAGTTTAGTTAAATCGAGAATACCCGGTCATTATTAACTGTTTGATTGTCCCAACTATACACTGACATTAATGACAGTTTAGTTAAATCGAGAATACCCGGTCATTATTAACTGTTTGATTGACCCAACTAAACACTGACATTAATGACAATTTAGATAAATCGAGAATACCCGGTCATTATTAACTGTTTGATTGACCCAACTAAACACTGACATTAATGACAATTTAGATAAATCGAGAATACCCGGTCATTATTAACTGTTTGATTGACCCAACTAAACACTGACATTAATGACAATTTAGATAAATCGAGAATACCCGGTCATTATTAACTGTTTGATTGACCCAACTAAACACTGACATTAATGACAATTTAGATAAATCGAGAATACCCGGTCATTATTAGCTGTTTGATTGTCCCAACTATACACTGACATTAATGACAGTTTAGTTAAATCGAGAATACCCGGTCATTATTAGCTGTTTGATTGACCCAACTATACACTGACATTAATGACAGTTTAGTTAAATCGAGAATACCCGGTCATTATTAGCTGTTTGATTGTCCCAACTATACACTGACATTAATGACAGTTTAGTTAAATCGAGAATACCCGGTCATTATTAGCTGTTTGATTGACCCAACTATACACTGACATTAATGACAGTTTAGTTAAATCGAGAATACCCGGTCATTATTAGCTGTTTGATTGACCCAACTATACACTGACATTAATGACAGTTTAGTTAAATCGAGAATACCCGGTCATTATTAACTGTTTGATTGACCCAACTATACATTGATGTTAGTGACATTAAAGTTGTCTGTATCCTATCAAAGACTTTTTCATAGTCTTTAAATACTACATAGACTCTACCAATACGTTTTCTTATATATTTAAAAATTAATTTATATATTTAAAAATTAATTTATATATTTAAAAATTAATTTATATAATATAAATATACTATCTGCTGTAGAATAAACCACTTTAAATCCGGCTTGCACTTCGTTTTTGTTCCACCCAAACATTTATCCTATCATTTAAAACCTTACTTAATGCAGGTAGTAGACTAATGTCTCTGTAATTGGAGGGTTCATTTGCATCGCCTTTCTTCACAATTGGTATGATGATAGCCGTTGACCAATATTCTGGATAACGTCCAGCATCGAATAGTTTATTAAATAATACTGTTAACGTTGGTGCAATTATGTTGCCCGTACATATAAAGAAATCGCTGGATTAAGCATATATTCCCCCACCTTTGTCATGTTTCGTTTTGCACAACACTTGGCTAACCTCCTCTTCAGTGATTGTTTTATCTAAAGTCTCATGAATTAGCTGGACCGTTCCGGTGGCCTAAGTGGTCAGAGCGTCCGCCTCGGATGCGGGAGGTCACAGGTTCGAAACCCAGCAGAGTCATACCAAAGATAAAAATGGTACTAGCTCTGCCTCGTTTGGCGATCGGCATTTAAGAGGATAGTGTTAAATCTGGTCGGCTTTTTGTCAGGATAATGTGACTGCTTGGGACATGATGCTACATGTCTGCGGCATGATGCCCCATTGCTATACATCACTGTAAAATGCCACTACAGGCATCGTAGCGATAAAATGGAAAAATTGTTAAAGCTACGTTAATAATCCAACTCACACACACACACACACACACACACACACACACACACACACGCTGGATTAGACGAATGTTTTCAATATTCCTCTATCAGGTCAACAGAACTGGAAAAATTAAATAATTCTGAAAAATATCCATGCCAAGTTGCAGATGCGATACTGATATGCGTATCAGTACGTGGATTCTTTACAACGCGCCAGAAAAGTTGTGTATTTTCAGAGTATAATGCAGATAAAAGGCTATTTTTTGTTTTCATTCATATTGCTTTTGCTTGCTTCTTGTAAGAGATTTATACATATTTCTATAAAATTTATAATCTTCAAATGATTCACTTGTGCCTTTTAATCTGAACTATCTTATATATCATAAGGCTTGGCTTTTGGCAATTATGCAGTCTGTGTTAAACGCAAGGCTGACATTCAGAAGTTTTCTTGGAAACGTCACAGTTAGGTTCTTCTTTCTGTTGATTATCTTCATTGTGATTGCTACATCATAGTAAATATCATAAATTATTTCGACCTATTCATCGAGCTAGTTATTGTTTATATCATTTAAAATTTTATCCACATTTAGAGATAATAGATCGTTGTAAATTGGATTGACCTTCTTCTTCGTTCTATATTTATTCATCTCTTTCGTTACACCCAGAGATACTTAAAGTTTTTTTGCTCTAGCTTACACATGTAGCAAAGGGAAAATACAACGGGCATATTATAGATTCCACTGCTCTGTAACTAGGTGCAGGTACATGAATCATGTTTAGCTCGTATATTCTGCTAGACGTCATCTCATAAAATCACCAAACTTTAACATAGTGGAACAAATATTAATTTTGGAAATCCTGTATCACATATAAAAGATGTTTAATTAGTGAATAGAAAAGAAAGTCAGGATGGTGAATGATGACCTGGAAGAGCATTAGGCCATCTACAATGCAAGTCAGTTTATTAAACGGCTGATGGTGAATCAGGACCTGGAAGGCATTAGGCCATCTACAGTGCAAGTCAGTTTATTAAAAGGCTGATGGTGAATCAGGACCTGGAACAGCAGTAGGCCATCTACAATGCACGTCAGTTTATTAAACGGCTGATGGTGAATCAGGACCTGGAAGAGCAGTAGGCCGTCTACAATGCATGTCACTTTATTAAACGGCTGATGGTGAATCAGAATCTGGAACAGCAGTAGGCCATCTACAATGCATGTCAGTTTATTAAACGGCTGATGGTGAATCAGGACCTGGAAGAGCAGTAGGCCATCTACAATGCATGTCAGTTTATTAAAAGGCTGATGGTGAATCAGGACCTGGAACAGCAGTAGGCCATCTACAATGCAAGTCAGTTCATTAAAAGGCTGATGGTGAATCAGGACCTGGAACAGCAGTAGGCCATCTACAATGCATGTCAGTTTATTAAACGGCTGATGGTGAATCAGGACCTGGAAGAGCAGTAGGCCGTCTACAATGCATGTCAGTTTATTAAACGGCTGATGGTGAATCAGGACCTGGAAGAGCAGTAGGCCGTCTACAATGCATGTCAGTTTATTAAACGGCTGATGGTGAATCAGGACCTGGAAGAGCAGTAGGCCGTCTACAATGCATGTCAGTTTATTAAACGGCTGATGGTGAATCAGGACCTGGAAGAGCAGTAGGCCATCTACAATGCAAGTCAGTTCATTTAAAGGCTGTCTCACTGTTTATAAAGTCTTTTCACACCAATTCATTAAAAATCATAGGTTTTATTTGTTCTTAATAAAATATTTGTACTTACGAATAACAACTACACTTCGAAAAGAAAAACTAATTCAATATATAGCCTGACATGATGATCAACTTGAGAGAATTTTCGTGAATTCCTGAATGCTTATTGAATTGATACTTTATATCCCAGAATCATATTTATATGCCGGTCATTTTTATATACTATAATCTTTTTTATATACCAGTCATATTTATTTACTAAAGTCTTATTTATACTTTATATACCAGTCATATTTATTTACTAAAGTCTTATTTATATAACAGTAACATTAATTTCAGAGAGGTAGATTTGAAATGAGAAATGAAATACGTTTATTACAACATCTTAAGATCTGGTATATTAATGAGATCGCAAAAGTTATTATGCATATGTGGGATATAATGTGAGAACAAAGCATATGATCTTTTAGGTTTATTTAAATTGATTTTTGTTATTTCTTTGTTGCTTTTTAAAAAGAATAAAAAACTTCATAAAGTGATTAGATGCAAATAATGTGAATTAATTATTAAAGGAAAAAATCGTTATTTTTATGAAAAATAATATGAAGTTGCCTCAAAGACGGTTATTTAGCCGGCCCTGTTACAATATTTTCAAAATACGGAAGGCTCCAATGGTGTTACTAAAAATAAGGGAACCTGAAAATGGAATTGTATCCCACCAGATGTCACTGCGTGAGGACAATTCCCTTGGGCAAAAAAGGATTTAGTATACTACATGACGTCCTGTAAATTAGCGCGGCAGTAGTGTCGGCTGGAACAGGTTTAATTATCACAGTCAACAAATATAGTAGTATCCTGTTCTCAATGGGAAACATAATGTAGTATCCCGTTGTCAAGGGGAAATGCATACTATTCTAAATGGGAGCCTTATTAAAATCTTGACCTGCTTTGCACTCTTTACAGTTTAGAAAATAAAATAGCTGAGATGAACCTTGAACTAACAGATCACACGTTGCATGCAAAAGTGGCAGGAATATTCAGAAATAGCATTCTGATTTAATCTCTATGGATGGACTCTAAAGAAAAACTGAAAGGTGACTCTTCAATTACAGAATAATCTAGACACGTTCAGCTTCCTCCAAGGTGCGACCGGATAGCGATTGTTAATGCATCTGTATAACCTTGATGTAAATCGAATAAAACGAAGTCAAGGACCGGATGTTGCACATGCATGGAAGAATCACTGAATTTCATTGTTAATAGGTGTCATTAATTAGAGCACTACATTATTTCTAATATTATTAATGTTTCCTCACACCATATGTGTAGGGTTTGTGTGGTTCACAGGTTTCACACGTAATATGTCTTCTAAATGAAGAAATTGATGGGGCAAGTCTTATAAATCCGGGAAGGCTTCCCCAAAAGGGGCAAGACCTAGAAAGTAAATGACCTTTATGTCATTTCTAATGTTAAAAAATTGGGACTTTTCGAAATACAATCTAGTTACATTATGACTTTTAAGAACAGCAGTGAGAGATGGGAATATATTACAAAAATCAAATAATAAGGATACAAAAAGGGCATTGACTATTTGTAATTTGATCAGAGACACAAAGATTATGAAATTTTGTCTTTCACATATATTTGGCCAGCAAGCCTCGTAATGGTTTAAGTTCTGATCCTTCAGGTAAGTCCAGTAACAATTCGTGCATTCTCTAGATGGAGTATTGATAAGTCCAGTAATACTTCGCGCTGAATCCAGTTTGGGTTTAGGCAAGTCGAGTAACAATTCGTGCGTTCTCTAGTTTGAGTATTGGTAAGTCCAGTAATACTTCGTACTGCCTCGTGCAACCGTCGCAGACAACATCTGCATATTCGAAACTTCGTCTTATAATTGACAAATATAATTATAAAGACCTCCTGTTTAATTTTACTTTTAATGTCTTAAGTGATCATATCATTTTGTATACATAATTACATAGGTCGTGTATATGTGATGACAGTTTTCCATCACTACTGAAATTTTCACCCAAATGAGTATGGCATCGCGTAAAGCTAGCCATTTCGTTGTCAAGGTATAGACTTGTGTGGGAAACCGCAACTCCGCTAGCAAAAATAAGAACATGTCTTTTGTTGGGATTAAAGTTTTACTAGCCATTTTCAGTTGGTCCTTTTCTTTTCTAGCCATTTAGTTAGACCGGGCTTCCAGAGTCTTCAGTCCCGATTTTATTTGACTATTTTGATCCATAAGCCAAAGAGTTATATTTTGCAATTAATCTCGCTAGATTAAGCATATCACCAACCATATTGTTTATAAATGTATACATAAGATAGAATACCGACCCTATAATGTCGCTTGTGGAACACGTGCTTTGAACTGGCTTCAGTTCTGATCGGCATCATTTGAACCGAACATGTTGTTTTCTCCTGGGCAGTTAGATTCTAAACAATTCCGAAAGTGTATGCCCAATTCGCATTAGTTGGATAATATTCGCGAGTGAGCTATCAGAAATATCTTACGGTGCGGCAACGAAAAGGGGGTTGGTAGAGAAGTCGATGTGTGCTTTAGCACACAATATTTCTCTATATACCATTGTCTAATTGAGATACCGTGTAGCGGGGCGTTCTTTGTGACTTATTTTATCGGATTAACTTTCGTTTCTTAGCTTGTCAAACGTATTTCTCAAATGTTCCTTAATGATTATATGAACGCAGCCAGTCAGTTTTAATTACTCACGTAATTATAATCGTCGGTCATCGAACGCGTCTGTATTTTGTGTACAAGTACAACGGACAGGACAGACGTTTTCGCTGAGGACGGCCTAATTTAGTCTAAACATTTTGACGTTTTCGAAGGAACGTTTTGAGAAGGACGGCGACATTATATGTTCTCAAATAGAATGCTGCTATATATTCATGGCATTCTCAACTCACTTACTCTCCAAGAAGATCTGAGCTGATTTAAGACCGAAGTGAAACCGACCTGCTGGATAATTTTATGAACCTAAAGGAAAACTGCCTGAAAATGTAAATTTGAACAATTCATTATGAATCTACCTGACAAACGTGGTGAATCATTTTCTGGAATGTATTTAAATTGCGCATATAACATTAACACGAACTCATGTTGTGGAATGTCAAACATACGTTTTGGACTACGTTCTTGGAGTGATTCTTAACAAGTTTTTTTATAGTTTTTTTTTGTTGTTTGTTTTTGTTTTGTTTTGTTGTTGCTTAGTTTTATTAATTTTATCTAGTCTGAACGATATTTTATCATGTTATCTTTTCTTTAAATGTTTATAAATAATAAATCAAATTAAAAAAAAAAACACAACTAGTATTGACTTGCTTTCAATCGGATTAAAATAAGATCTCATGTATCCTATGTGAAGATATGAAGACGACCTCTTAAGGGTCATGCGCTGGGCTTCCTAAAATTAGCCAACGGAAATGCGGCTTTCAAAAATCTGAAAGTGAAATCGTTCGGTAGACGGTATTCTCCAAACGCGAAGATTTAATACTTGATCTGATTGGTTAATAAAACTAGCGCTAATGGTAATATCATATGTTACCAGAACATGAGCCCTAAGCGGTCGCTCTCACATTTTCGTGTATAACAGAGGAGATTTGATTTTAATCAGATTGGACTTGCTTTATTCTCTTGCCCTTATTACTGTCTAACTGTGGCCGGCGAGAGGCGCACAAAGTCTGCGAAGCACTATGGCGTCATTATTCAAATATCGCACTTGGTAACATCCATCAGTTACTGGTATTTGGAAAATTATATAATTATGACCCTACACAACTCAAAAGTGATTGTGCTTTATAATTGGAGAAATCAAACATGTCCTCTTTTTTCTAAAGCAAGCATAACGACTGCAGTTTGCCAAATTCTTGGGAAATATTGTTCTCTGGGCGATTATTAAATAATAATTAAATAATAAACAAACCTGAGTCACGATATGTCTCAGTCCACCAGATCTTATTAAAATTACCAGGTTTACAAATCTGAGTCATGTTTCAGCTGGTTTATGTTCAATATGATTCAACATATAGGAATCAGACCACTAATAACTAACTGAGCAGAGTAACAATCAAGAAGAAGGGGAACACTGGAAACCGCACTAATTAATTGGGGATCAGGCCATTAGCTGTAATATCAGGGTGTTTTTTTTTCTTTTATAAATTTATGACATTTTTTAACAGTGCTTCCAACTTCCACATAGATTTCTTTTTCTCCTCTTGTTTTTATGGCAGTCTCAATTTATATCGCACCTATCCGATACGAATTATACCCAGAGATCATAAAGGTAGCTTTTATCGTTATTACCAATTTAAGGACAATTAAATACTGCGTAGCATATACTTTTGATTGTTCAGAAAGTCTTGCGGTTACATCAATCAAGAAATATATGCAATATGTGCTAGGTCATCTAGTACACCGAACAAATTGCTTTTCTTCAACATTAACACCAATGTCTACGGAAAACGAATTAGCAATCGGTTCTTAATAACCATTCCACGTAAACTGGGTACTTGAGACTTTTTTTACTCAGGTTTGATACAGTTTCCTATGGTTTCGGTTTACACCAGTTTTACAGTTAAAAACGAAAGCAAATCGCATTTTACCAAATCTGACAATCTTTGAAAGCCCTCTCATGGAAAATAGATTTTTAAAAAAATGTCTTCAGGAAATAATTATCAATGTTACTGCTCAATATACAGCTAAGAAAGATATTTAGCAGCACTTAGAGGGCAATGAGGCCCAATGATACATTTTACAACATTTTGGAATCATATACGTTATATATTAAATATAAACATTTTGGATCCTAGACGTTAAATAATAAGTTTACAACACTTTGGATCTTATTCGTTATATTTTAAATTAATTTTTTTTAGATCGTATACAATTTGGATCCTATGCACTATATATTAAAAATATTCACATAATGAATTATATCATTTAGCATTAATATAGTTATACATTATTTCAATCAAAGCAGGACAATGGATTAATCATCGTCTCCATCAACATCGAGTCTCGTGTGAGGAAACTAATCCTGGTTCGAGCTCCTCAACGACAGTAGCGTTGTGGACCAGCCATCTTCTCATCCAACATAGTTCTGTGCGAGGAATCTAATCATGGCTTGAATTATTGAACTAAAGTAGGGCTGTGGATCGTGATAACAATAATATATTTTTGATATAAGTAGTTCCCTTGTGAGTTGGTAGCAATACTGATATGACTGTCATCTTTGGTTGTTGTTGTGTCCTGGAGTGCTCTTTTACTGGCTATTGGAACCTCCTCTTCTCATTATATTGGATAATAGATACGGTCTGTGTTTAAGAATTTTATTACAAGAGATTTATTCCAAAGGACCATAGTTTTATTAAATAGTATTTTCTCTTTCCACATTATGATGGCATGCGTAGGATACTTAAAAATCCAATGCAGTACATTCAGCATTAGAAGTACGATTCGCATTATTTTTTATAAGTCTGAATAGACTAGTCAGTTACCAAGAAAAAAAAAATCAAAAAGAAAAATCACGTGTTCTTGCTACATCATCTATTTTTTAAATCAAGAAAATACACATTTTGGGGGAGAGTTGTTTTGACATGGAAATACCATCGCGCTTCGCGTGATTTCTCACTCCCGCAATATACACTGCTTACAAGAATTAAGCTATACCACACCAATGGATTCCATTTGAGGACTTCATTATTGGTCTCATTTTTGTTAGAGGCGACAGATGACCTTTTTCAAGATGTACTTTTGTACATATATACGAATCAACGCCATTAAACTTTGCCGTCACCTGTATAGCTATATAGTCGAAACATTTTGATATAACGAATTATTTTCACGGACAATTTCTATGGGGTTTTGTTAAATGATTAACGAGACTTCTACCCAGCTGACTGTACTTTTTCTTGGTTTGATAACCAAAAGATTTAAAGATAAACAGCAAAGAAAAAATTGAAAAGGGAGAAGAAATGAAGCTTTGCTAATGATGGTTGGGAACGCCTTTCCAATTTAGCTGTATAGAAATATAAGGTCTTCTGTTGAAATGATCAGAAAGGCATTAACTTCGCATCGCTTTTTGCGTGGAAATTGAGAATGCTGCACCTAACGATGGTATTTACGGGCTCCAGACCATTGCTAGTGCAATCAGAGAAAGAACTGAATAAAGGAAAATGGTTTTAGAATACTATCTATAGCAAATAACATGTAGCATGTCACAACAATACAAACAACAATACTGATATTTTTGTAAATCAGGATATGTGTGGTTGGAATGGTTACAATGTCATTGCATAAAATATATATATTTCCTAAATGGGAAAAGAAAGTGGTTCCCAGTGAGATATCGTCACTGTGGCGCTATAATTATTTTCTTACATCGATATATTTCAAGATGTCATTATGAAATATAACATAAAGCAATTACACTCAGTTTCGTCTTAAGCTTTAATTGTATAAATTGATACATATATTTCCTTCAAATAAATAATACCAGTAGACAGGGTAGGAAGTTATAATTGAAGCAAAACAGTTGTTGGGGATGTCGTCTGAGATTTGTCGAACGTCTGATTAATAGTTTATGTTAAGGCATATAAAGCATACACAATCAGGAACAAAACACGTACCCGGATGTAGCACTTAACAACGCCAGACCCGCTTCATTGTCTCGAGACCTCTGATTCAGGCATACTAGTGATTTGTCAGCAATTCTAAAGTTTTCTGTGTATGCCCGCTGATCTGAATCCGCTGTTTATTGGTATGATTTCTGGATTTCAAATTAACTTGCATGGTTTAAGTAAAAGCGATGAATCAGTAACTAAGACTCCATATTATAAATTGTAGTTATGACGATTCGGCAACCCACCCGACAAACAAACGAAAAACAAGACAATGAATTAGCAACCAGAAGTAATACAAATACATTTTAATCATTCTTGGATTTTTATTTTATACCGATTGTTATATTGTTTCATTTACCTTTTAATTCGCTAAAAATCTGAGCTGTGTTACGTAACGTCAGGGTTTTCGGGACGACATTTAACTGGCGATTTTGGAAATATAAAGTACTGGAAAAAAGAAGTATAAGTCAATTTACGTGCGAATATAGAATCTGGAATAGAATATGATGTACCGTTTCTCTACTTGCAACATGTCTTGCTTTTGCGAGGCTGGAAACAGTAACTTGACTGAATTGCTTTCAACCGATATACACAATATACTGGATGGAGAAATAATCAGTTTGTATGCCGCATGGAAAAAGGATCAGCTTAACAACACACCCACGTATACATGCCACATGAAATCTGATGTTGATCTATGGGTTTTCATACTCCTTATCCAGGCCCGGCCCTAGGATGTGCTGAATCCAAGGTAGCATGCGGGGTCCAAAGCAGCAAGCGATGAGCGGGGCCCCAAGCAAAAAAGTGCATTTGCAGAGTTGATTTCCTGAAAGCGCGGGGCCCAAGGCGGTTGCCTCGTTCGCCTTGACCTATGAACCGGGCTTGTCCTTATCTAAAAATGTAACAATGTTGTGCACGAATTTGAATGCAATTTTAATCAGTATTACTAAAACAGAATTTATGGATATTGTCTGTCTTATAATATTGGTTAAATTTAAGACTTAATTGTACAGGGAACAAAACAGAAACAATTTTTAGTTATTTGAAACTTGTACTTAGAAGCTAAAGTGTAGTGAGCGGTATTAGACCCTAAAGTGTAGAGATTTGTACTTAGACCCTAAAGTATAGGGATTGGAACTTAGAACCTAAAGTGTCAGGATTTACACTTATAACCTAAAGTGTAGGGATTTTTACTTAAAGCAAAATGTACTGGGATTGGTGCTTGTAACCTAAAATGTAGGGATTGGCACTTATAACCTAAAGTGTAGGGATTGGTGCTTATAACCTAAAGTGTAGGGATTGGTGCTTATATTCTAAAGTGCAGGGATTTGTACATGTAATCTAAACTACCAGGATTGGTGCTTATAACCTAAAGTGTAGGGATTGGCACTTATAACCTAAAGTGTGCGGATTGGTGCTTATAACTTAAAGTGTAGGGAATCGTACTTAGACCCTAAACTGTAGGGAGTCGTACATGGAACCATAAGTGTCGGGATTTGTACTTAAACCATAAAGTGGAGGGATTTTTACTTAGAACCTAAAGTGTAGGGATTGGTACTAAGAACTAACTGTAGCGATTTGCACCTGTAACCTAAAGTGTACGGATCGGTACATATAACCTAAAGTATGCGGACTGGTATTAATAACCTAATGTGTAGGGACTGGTACTTACAAATCCAATGTGTAGGGATTGGTACATATAACCTAATGTGTAGGTATTGGTACATATAACCAAATGTATAGGGATTTGTATTTATAAACTAAGGTGAAGGGATATCCACAGCGACCCCCACTCGGAATTGAGATAGATGGTATGATAACAGTTTCGATCCGAATTATAACTTCTAACTAGAAAGCGAAAATTTAGTCTCGCCTAGGAAGATTGCTGAGCAATACCAGGTTATGCCGAGGAAGCCACTAGTAATTTGGCGATAAAATTTAGAGAGGAGACTCTAAGGAAAGAAAAAGTAAGTTACTTGCTCGATTTTTGCAGAATATTACGGCAATGTAATTGTAATTGCAATTATATGTAGTATGTGTACTTAATTACTAGGATCGTTTAGTACTATAATTACCTTTGTAGTGTAGTATCTGAGAAATGAGTTTGAGTATTATGTACAAAATTATGTAGATTGTTAGCTTGTGGTCAGAATTAGTTTTGTAATTCGCTATTATGCTACATCGTAGTAAACTAGTGCATTTATTCATGTGATATGTTAGAATTTACACATGCTTGACTTGTGAATTTGGAAAATGGTTCAAGTGTGTAAGATTGGTTAATATGGATGTATGGATATATCAGAGCATGGCTATTGAAATATTTGTGTACTTTGAATGAGTTATAATGTAAAGAGATACATCTGATTGTTGTGGTATTGTTTAGTATAATGGGATTAGGAATATGTACTGATGTGACACAATGTATTGATGTCTGTATGAGAAGTAATTGATACCGTGCTTTTATTACGATGTTGTTTTACCATACAAGGACGTATAAGTATTTCGATGTGAATGAATGCGTGACCGAAGAAATTTAATAGCCGTTATGTGATGATAGGCTGGGTGTAGTGTGAGATGAGAGGGCTAAGGAAAATATTGTACCGTCCTTGTGTTTTCACGGGAAGTTTTTGGCGGGACAGAACTTTCGGTTCAGTTAAGTCCCGAGTCTCTAAGAGGGAGACGGAAGTGAGACTAGCAGAACAGTAGGAGTCGACAAGTCTAGTTGGTGGATTGAGAGTCGAGGAGGAGAAGAAAGGTGTCGAGGAGGAGAAAATGGAGAAGGAGGAGGCTTATATAGAAGTCGAGAGGATAAGGAATTTGGAGAAAGTCGGGAGGAAGAGGAGAAGAAATTGGAGGAATAAGAGAATAATACACAGATGAGTAGAATACAAGGACAGGTGGAAAGCTATCTCACACTACTAATCAAATGATGCAATAGGCTATCACAGGCTCGAGCGGAAGGAGAGTACTTGGGAAATTTTAATCGTTTGATTATTGAATTATCATTAAATTGCTAATCGTTGAATTTCACCTTTTTGTATATTCAATTATTTAACCGTCGGCATTTCTGACTCGGGGCTTGGAACTTTACATCTATCTTTCACTAATTTAATTTCCAACCAAAATCGAGCCTGGGTGGAACTGCTTTAATAATTTAAATAAAATATTGGGAGCACGCCACCCCAACCATAATAACACACCTACCACAGTGGCGGCATAAAACCCATAACATCACAAGGAGTAAATTTAAGAGCACTTATTTTCCATGTTCACCGTTTATCTTACAGTACTTACATGGACTGGGCCTTGACTAATAATTAAGAGGAGCATATATGACTCAGAAGCAGACAATGTTACGTTCTGAAATTTCTTGTAGATAATTGGCTCCAGATATTTAACAAAATTGCAGCAATTTCTCAAAACTGCACAACAGGATCTCTCTAGTCTAAAGCGACCCAATGATCCGCATTAGTTCAGCACAGACTAGTTAGCCTGAGAAAGAATGTAAGTCTCTGCCTGTTGCGTTACCTTGGAGTTTGAGAGCATATTGTAATCCGTTAGATAATATACGTCACCATATTAACGTTGTTTATGTTTTGTTGTTATAAACTGTCATAGCAACTTGTTGCCTAGTAAATTGAAACCCATCCATAAAAACAATGATAAAAGAATATTTTTACCCGTATCTTAGTCTCATTCAATCAAACAATAGCGTGACTGTGAAAGAGCTTCGCTATACAAGCGTTTAGCAAAAATATGAGTTTGTTTTTAGCAATGCCAGAACGAGGCTTTTCCAAATATTGGAAAGAGACTTTATTAGCTGATTCGACGAGGTGTTGTTGACGAACAATGCTGATGCTGATGATTGCGTGTTTACTACCAACTGAAACGTCCTTGATTATTTCTGTGACAGAAGAATATGCCTCAGATGGACGTCGGTGCAGTAATTTACAGAAAAATCATACTTTTTATTCGCCTGAAATTTCTACCCATTCTGCACCATAGCCGCCTGCAAATAAGCGACTCTGCTAACTGACGATTTACTATCCAATTCTGGATATTTTTTGTACGCCGCCCAGCTCATAGGACACGCATGTGTAACAACTTAGATCCGAAACACTTGGCCACACTAATTTTGTTTATTTGTATGACTTGCATAGACCATTTTAATACATGCCTTGGTTATAATTTAAACTAATAAAATGTTTCGTAAAAAAGTTTTAACGTGTGTTAAATGTGGCAAATTGCTCATGCCTTTTGGAGCACTTCCGTTGTCAAATCATTATTTTTGGAGGTGTTCCCATTGACATGTTGGCCAGCCCTTAAATTTCGGAGACAAGAAAGTCTTGCATGCAGTCCGCAACGCCACAATGCCAAGATAGAAGTGATCCGCTTTGAAAAACACCGAAGTATGATTTTGTCATGTTTACCCCGACCCAGAGTAGCCAGTTTGAAACATGTATAATCAAGGTAATTCTGACGGGTCATTGTTTGATGTCGAACATTGCCGAAGGCTAGCACTAATCCGTTACGTAAGACTGTTGTGGCTAGAATAGAAGAACCGGACATCGGAGTTGCGAGGCGCCCGATAGCCAGTTATCACCTAGGTGTCGAAATGTTCCCAGATCAAAAGAAATTGCATGAAGTGGGAGTGTCCTAACTTCTTTCCCCTGCAAACAGACAGACAGGTTGAACTGGCCGCTAAGACGATTGGACAGGAGCACAGCGCCACCCAATCAGAATCGAGATAGGGGGGAGACCTTGATTTGGGTAGAATGATATCCCTGCGTTTTCCGGCAAAAGTTAGTTCGCTGAGAGAAATTACCCAGAGAAGAGGTTAGCGTAACTCCGAATAGCCATTCGTTATTGGCGGGAAAATCTTAGAGCGGGAAGGTCTAAGTACAGAAAGCTTCAAACGGTCAGTATATATTTGTTCGGTCTTTGTGGAATGCGACTGCATTTTAATTGTAGGTCGTATGTATACTTTATTATTACTAGAATCGTAGTACGAAGAATTACTTTGTTTTGTTAATATGTTTGCATATTTTGAAGAAATGAGTTGATATTTGTATAGAATTATATAGCTTGCCAGCCGTCGTAAGAGTTAATATTGTAATTTACTATGTGGGTATTTTATAGTAGACTAACACATATGTTCATATGATTATAGATTTTGCCATTGTTGAATATTTGTGATGTACAGACATGCGTCTGATTTTGTCAGATTGTAGTACGATGAGATTAAATATATATGTGTATATACTGACGTGACGCAATGTATTGATGTCTGTATAACAATTCGCTGATACTGTGTTATTACGCCATTGTTTACCCTGCAAGAAGTGTGTGGGAATTTCGATGTGTATGCATGCGTGGCCGAAACAGTGACAGCTATCTGATGGTTAATTGTCGTTATAGTGTGAGGTGAGGTTCGATAAAACATTTCTTAACGCCTTGTGGTTTTTTACAGGAAGCTTTGAGGGACAGACCAGTTAAAGTTTGGTCCCGTTGTCTCGGATAGAGAGACGGAGGAAAGGAGGGAAGGAGAGGGAGAAGTTGAAGTCTGGGAGCGGAATTGGAGGAGGAGATAATAGAGAGGGAAAGGAGAAGAAAGGAGAAGTTGAAGTCTGGAGCGAAGTTGGAGGAGGAGATAGTAGAGAGAGAAACAGAGACAAAGAAGGAGTTAGAGGAACGGAAAGAAGGAAGAATCAGCGGGAAGAAATAGATGAGTAGATGCAAGGACAGGGGGAAAATCGAACTCACACTGTAAATCACGGGATGAATTAGGCTGTCACTTGGTCGAGGGAAAGACGAGTGATTGGAAGTTATCGTTTTTAAATTATCACATTTATTAAATTGTTATTGATTGAATTTCATCTTCGTGTTCTCTATAATTTAACCGTGGGCATTGCTGACTGGGAGCTCAGAGCTGTAAATCTACATCATCACTAATTTAACTTTCTAACCTAACGAGCCAGGGTGGAACTTTCAATTTAATTTAATTAAATTATATTGGGAGAGCCCCACCCCAATACGACAGAACGTCACAGATTTCCCCCAGGGAAAGGAAACGCCAATATATTCGGACAACACTGGCCTTTACTACGACTGTAGGATTGACCTTGAAGATGCAATGAAAATTTCGATGCATTCGCAACTTCTCGGTCAATCCATGTGTCGTAAATAATCTATGTAACCCGAACGGCACTGTCAGGCAAACATTCGAGGTGTGACGCATGGGATTGACCTCGAAGTTGCTAGAGTACTTACTACCTTTCACACAGCGTGTGTGCTGATGACGCCTACGTACGGAAGTGCAGTTTGCTTGATCTATAAAATGCAGTTAAGTTATTTTATAAACAAATACTGGATTTTGTATTCCTCCTTTCTTTCAGATATATAATCTCTATTATTCAAATAATCTCAATACGACTAAGAACCAAATATACTGCATTTAATGCATCCTTTATTCCACGATGAATTTGGAACTGAATGGTATTCATTAAGAGGTACATGTACTATTAAACTTCTAGGAACTTCGAAATTTTCACTGCATTTGAATTTGAATAAATTGTATCTTAACACGTTCTTCACTACCTGGTTCACATTTAGAATTATTATGTATCCTGCATTTGTTTTATGATTTATACACTAACTACACTAATGTCGCAATTAGGTCGTAATTAATCGGAATAATTCACTTTCCAACTGCATGAGAATGGATTTGTAATTTTTATTTAACACAGTCTCTCAGGTACAGTGGTCTGTGTTGGTCCGCTGTGGTCAATGGGTGATTCCTGGTGTTTCCTTCGTCGTAGCTATTTTGGGTCTGTCAAAGGGTATTGGGTCGCTTCCTTCGAGAATTGTCTCCCTTCTGTTGTAGTCGGGTCCGTTCAGGATACATCAAGGGGTTAGACGTTGCAAGCAGTTTCATGTAATGTTGCTCGTCCTCTTGAGTTTTCAAAAATTTCATTCACAAGTTTGAACTGACATGCATCACGCCACACATTTCATTCATTTGTTATTCTTCTGGCTGGTATTGTTGTTATATTAATTGTGTATATAAATGGTGTCGTTGAAAAGTTATGAATAGTGTGCTGCACAAAAGGGTTCTTTATTGCTGACCAGAACGTCAGTGCATCCCATAAATGTACTTCCCACGAACCTCCTCAGACTTTCTCAGTCTCAATATACAATTATTAAACGATACTTTCTAATAAATTGTTCGTACACTGAACACTGCACTTCAAACCACACGGCGGCTTTCAGATCGTATGCCCCTCCGCGAATCTTTGATAGTCGGATTCAGCCAAGCATGGAAAATGTGGCAAAGTTTGGATGCCGTAGTCCTTCAGGAAGTCTGTCACAACGGCGGATTTTCGTGCCTGCGTGGATTTATGGAGTAGAGTTCGGGTACAGGTGCGCGGACTGGTGGTTCGGTAATGTCTCACACCGTCTGGCAACACTTTGGAGGCATATAGATGTGCAGTAACACTACCAGAGTCAAGCACAGGTACCTGGACGATCGGACCTTTTGTATGTACTTGTGGCCTCTGCCCTTTGTCTCCGATTAAAACTTTATTATTTTCCTTTAAGTCAGATTAAAAAAAGTAAATCCATGTTTATCACTCCGTGATAATCTCGTTCAAATGTCTCTGGTCATTCTTTTTATGTTTGTTAGCTGTTAATCAATTTGAACCTGATGTCAACAAGTGCATTACCTTCTTTGCACAAACCTTTCTAATGATTCTGCAATATATTAAAAACAGTTCACCAACTAATGCCGGCGATAATAGAAATATCTCCCACTGTGTATGGAGTATGTACATTAATTGACCTCACATCAACCAATTGCATCAGAATTGCCGACAAACAGCCTTCCAGAACGTGAATCATCTTCCACAGATGAGAGACCTTCTTTAAAGCAGTGAGAGCACATCAGAATTTTAAGATAGGAAATTGAATTACCTCCGTAAACCTTATTCAAGTCGGCCTTGACATCAATTGGAGAGTACCTAATTTCACGGTATGCTTTGTTTGCTTAGTATCAGAATTTGTCTCCTTCTCCTACATTATTTTTTGTGGGGTGGGTGGGAGCATTGTCATATTTCTATGTTACCTGACATGCAGGTGTCCGGCGCGATGCACGTGCATATGCAGGTCATTTTATAGAAAGATATTTTTCTATATCGATCGGCATTAAATATACACTGACACATTCAAAGAGATAACAGAATTGTCAGAACTTTCCAGATACCCCTTGCTTGTTTAAGTTGTCCATTTATCTGTTATTCTGCAGCCTCTGAGCAGTTTGGACCTTGCAATTATGTAATCTGCTTTGTCTTATTACGTACCTTCATAAAATGTTCTACATGTTTATTTGCTCTTAGGTGTAGTAGAGTTATGCGATTTTTTATCAGTCCCTTTTGGGTCTAGTAGAGCGATGCGACGGTGAATGACCCCCCCCCCCTTAGGCAAATGTTGGTGTTAAATGGTTGGATGTTGTTTATTGTTAGGTATATATAACTGTGTGCTGAACTTTTGTCCATGATTGTAAGTTGTACATTAATAATGTAAACAGAATGTTTACATAGCTAACATTTGTCCATGATTGTAAGCTGTAAATAGAATATAACATTTGAGTTCGGAACATTCTAGACCCATTTTTGTTTGATTGGAAAATGTTCTGTTGGGATGATTTACATTTAGGTAAAGTGAAACTGTATTTAAAAGAGGGATTTGATTAACAAATAATTCGTTCGTGTTCTATATCAGTCTGTGTGAATCCATGATCAGAGTTTGCAGTTGTGTTGTTGACATCAAATATAATTCGAGAGAAATTATTTATGTAAAATATTCATTGGAATTACTAAAGTGTTCATTTACTTTTGGACTACTACAACACTTTTGGATTTTTGAAAAACTCATTCAAAGACATTCAAGACTATCATTGTATTATATCAGGACATTTAAGACTATTGGAATACATTCGGAACATTCTGTATTTGGTATACTTCCGATAGAACATTTAGTATTATTTGGAATTTAATTCACAATATTGTAAGAATATTTTGAATTTTCACCTTGTAATATAAGAAAATAAATTACTTGATGATTTTACTTAAATAGTAGGTTTTATTTCCTTCTGTTATATATTTTAAGACCTAGAGTCGTAACAGTATCGCATGATCATTTCCACGCTGACTTTTACAATGTGTGGAGCGTCTATTTTTTACTGGTTGCTTGCGACATCTTGGTTTAGGCTGCACTACTGGTTTTCCTTCAGCCACTGGTTCAAATATATCTTTTTTGATGACTGGATTTATCCACTGTTTGAGAGGTTTCTGCAAGTAATACGCACTTGGCCATGGTTTCTGAGCTACTCGATTTGCACCTGGTTTCATTCTGATTTTTTTTACATATTGATATTTCTTAACTCTTTTGTTCTGCCATTGCCATAGAAAACTTGACTAAACTAGTTTATGAGATCTTAGGGTTGGCTCTCTGGCGTCTTTTGTTCGAGTACTACTGTTACGCTTGATTCCTCTTCGTATATCGCATATCGTGATTTTACTAAAAGGTTCCCTCTAGTTCAAATTTTAGTATGCGTAGCCGTGTCAGTGTGTTCTTTCTATCAGTGGCTGTGAATAATGGCCGTATTAATTACTCCCTCTACTAAGCTGAATTTGCCTTAGTTCCTCTTGTTTTGTTTATTTTTATTGCATACAATTTATTTTTTTTACAGGGGGTTCACTCTGAAGTGTGCTTGGTTTGGTATCGCTGGGCTTCAATTACCATTCCTTGCTTGATCTGTTTTGGAATGCTTGGAATTGGTAGTGCTCATCTATGATGTTGACATGTGTTCCACTAGCTGGTCTAACTCGAACACGAACACTGTTCCACTAGCTGGTCTAACTCGAACATTAGCACTGTTCCACTAGCTGGTCTAACTCGAATATTAACACTGTTCCGATAGCTGGTCTAACTCGAACACGAACACTGTTCCACTAACTGGTTTAACTCGAACATTAACACTGTTCCATTAGCTGGTCTAACTCGAACACGAACACTGTTCCACTAGCTGGTCTAACTCGAACACGAACACTGTTCCATTAGCTGGTCTAACTCGAATATTGACACTGTTCCGATAGCTGGTCTATCTCGAACACGAACACTGTTCCAATAGCTGGTCTAACTCGAACATTAACACTGTTCCACTAGCTGGTCTAACTCGAACATTAACACTGTTCCGATAGCTTGTTCAGCTCTAACATTAACACTGTTCCACTACCTGGTTCAACACTAACATTAATGTAGTGTTACGTGTTGGTTTCTCGATATGATAATATGTTATGCATATCTGTATTGTGTGACTGACTTGGGTCAGTAATCGAGTTCAGGGTCTTCTTGACTACTAACATCTTTTTAGTTTTGTTTCCTTAAATAACATATTACGTAGCTAATCTTTCTCTGATTTTAGATCGTATATTAAGATCATTATTAATTGGAGGTAACATTTTTTTTTGTACAGATGTCGAGTTTCAAGGTCTAGCTTTATTTAGAAATTGAGATTTTTATTGAAGCAAGTAGTTTACAAATTTGATGGGAAAAGAATATGCATCCTGGTTCTGTTATTGTGTCTTAGAGTTTTATATAAATGTTGCTTGCTTTATAATTACTTGTTCCTTTAGAGGAATTAATTTTAGTTGTGTTTCAGTTTAGTGGATTTAATTCAGTTATTTGAATTACGCACTGGAATTATAATGTGTTCATTAATACTGCTTGGACTATATCACTATTTTGGGATTATTCTGAATTTATTCAAGGACATTTTGGATTATATTAATGTGATACATCAAGACTTTTAACACGTCGCCACATTCCAGGCTATTGGTACATAAGCACATTCAAAAATTGGAATTAATTTGGTTTACCACTTAAATTCATTTGCAACTCTATATTTTGGGACTTGTGATAGAAGTTTTATAACTATTCGGGAGTTAACTAACAATACTGTAAGTTCTTTATAAATTATCGCTTTGTATTGTAGGGAAATAACTATTTTGTTGAAGTTTATTTGGTTTTCACCCTTTTCCCTTACTTGTGATAAGACTATAGAGTCGTAACACATTGTTTCACTATCTGGTTCAACTCTAACATTAACACTATTCCACTATCTGGTCCAGTTCTAACATTAACGCTGTTCCACTATCTGATCCAACTCTAATATTACCACTGTTCCACTATGTGATTCAACTCTAATATTACCACTGGTCCACTATGTGATCCAACTCTAATATTACCACTGGTCCACTATGTGATCCAACTCTAATATTACCACTGTTCCACTATGTGATCCAACTCTAATATTACCACTGTTCCATTATGTTATCCAACTCTAATATTACCACTGTTCCACTATGTGATCCAGCTCTAATATTACCACTGATCCACTGTCCAGTCCAACTCAAACACTGAACAAAAATAAAAACTGAGCAGCTGGAGAATTTGTTGACCTTTGTTTTCCTAGTGGTTTTCTTCGCCTGGTTTCTAGTTGTACCTCTTTGCCTGCTTAGTCCTCTTCCTGATGTTACTTAGCTACTTCTACGACTATCGGCATTTCTTGTATTTCTTTTCTCTTCTCTGTGTATTTCCGTCAGTCCGCAGTACATTTTGAACTGTTTCGCTCTGCAGCCTCCTAGGGCTTGGAGCTTTTCGAAACTGCTTCTGCTGTTGTGGTTTTCATATTCATCTTCTTCTAGTTTCATATCCTATATTTATAATAGAGCTGCAGACAGGATTTGTGAGCACTAGGAGAAATTGAGTAGGCCCCTATGAATTACACCAAAAAAAATCTTCTCTTCGGCTGTGGGTCCCCAGACCGTTGTGACCCCCCCCCCCCGAAATTGGTCCTAGTTTTCCTACCCTGTCCGCGGCCCTGATTCATAGTGACACATCTTCTACCTGGATAACTTCTGTGATGAACTGGGACAAATTCCATTTCTTAATTACTTTTTGAATGATTTTTTTTCTCCTCAGTTGCTTGTATTAAATGCTTTATGATTACATGCACCTAAAACGACGTACTTCTAAGTGTTGACGTGTATATGTGCATCTAAATTATATTATTAACATCTATGATCTATTCGACATTACAGACTTCACTATACACAGTCGTTTTCACTGGCAGTGGCGTTATATTAAAATATTGTCAGTTTTCAATATTATTTTGGTTTGAATAATTGCATTAAATCTATATAGAAATATGTTCTGAGACAGGGAGAGAAAACCATATAGCCAGTCTATTTGTGTGTGTGTGTGTGGGGGGGGGGGGGTTAGCAGAGAAATCATACATATCGCTAAGCTTGTTTAACCACCGCTTGGAATTCTGACGAATAGTAATTTCAGCAATTTAAACGCGGTAATGGCTGAGTTTTGATGATGCCTCGATATCGTGAAGGCAGGTTAGTGGATTCTTTATAAAGAATGCGTCTCACTTTGAAGCTAATTGAATGGGGTAATGAATCACATCCTGGTCTGAATTCTTGCTGGGTTCCTTTATTGATACTGAGTAATAAATATTCCTGATTTTGACACGTAGTGTCAGTCTTAGAGCTTAGTATTGACAGAATTAGGCTGAATAAGGACAATTTTCTATTCTGAATTGATGATAATACAACCTACTTATAAAGCATGACATCTAGCTTAGAGTAGCATTTAACAAATTTCTTGTTGTGTTTTTTAAATTTTCAAAAAAAAAAAAATTCCAGGCAGGAAGAATGTTGAACTATGATATGCTCCATTTATAGCACGTTTATTTAAAAAAAAAAAAAAAAAAAAATCGACAACACCGCTGCCGCTTTTTTGAATAGCTTTAAACAATCGCGTACGGTATTGTCTCTTACTCTAGCGCGTACATACTTTGAGTCTTAAAATCTCGTTCACGACAAATTCGTTTGGCCAGACCACCTAAACGGGTCATGTGCAGCTCGCGACATTGCATATTAACATGAGAGATTCTACAAGATTTGGTTTCTGGACAATTTTTTGTGTACAAAATCATTATTCTGCGGCACTCGCTTTAAAAAGAAAGTAAGAAAAAGAAATGAGCAATATCAATCAGTGACAATCAGTTCTACAAGACATTTACAGGACCCTCGTTCAGTGTAGATCTACGTCACGCGCGAATCAGCTTAAACTGGTAGTACCTGCCCATCCTGATATCGCTATTGTCTTTATATGCTTTATGTAAGAAACGTGCAGAAAACGTACCGCTTGTTTGAACTTAACTGGTCGCATCAGGGTTATCTCCAATGACCTTGAAGGTACTTCCTGTTTCAGTTATTTCAGTTTCACTATTTCTACAAAAAGAGCGTGAGAGGGGTTTGTGTCATCGTTGTATCTTTTGTTGGGTGTGAGATAGGACGGGGATGGAGGTTTTGTAAAAATATTCCATATTATTTCTATTGACGGATTTAAGGTGTAAATATTCCGTAGCATAAGAAAACTAATAGTGCATTTATAGCGAATATGGTGGTTTTCATGCGGGCCATCATGTTATTTTTAAGTGTAGGTTAGTTCATTTATCCGTACATAAAATAACTGAACAATATATACCGTCTACATTTAAAAATTCTATTTATAATATACGTATTGTCCGCTTTACTTGAGCAGAATTTTAAGTCGACTGATTGATGTTTCAAGTTATTAAAAGAAACGACGTGTTTTTTTTTCAAGGTAAATTGAATAATTAGAAACAAACCCTATTTGTGTTAGCAAACCGTGAACAGCAGACTTCAGTAGTTTGTAAGTCTGAGTAATATATTTTTTCCTTTGAATCCGAGAACCCTGCACACTGTTTGATTTACTATAGCTGTACAAATGAGATCAGGTATCATTCACAACAAACAGGTTAGCCCATTATTCTTTTTACCTGTAGAAATCTATAAAACCAAATTTTTTTTAAAAATAAAATTACATTCATGAAATAATGAGATGCAAGATACATGAGCAATATAACCTAAATACTTATGTACTGGTCACCTTACATGGAACAAAGAAAGATGATATAGGCAATACACTTAGCATTGAAATAACCACTGGAAACCACAAATTTACACGTATTATTATTTATGGACCAAATAGAGTCTGAATTTTACCTTGAAACAAAAAAACGAAGATATTATGTTTTTAACAAATAAGTATATTGCAATTGTGTGTGTGTACGTTTGTATTTGGTGTAAACCGAGGACATTCGTGAGATTACACGTCAACATACAGAGGACACAACCTCCAACCGAGGACGTTTTCGGTTGGAAAGATGGAAAAATCTTGCTTCTTCCAACTATTTTGGCTAAGAATAAGTTAAAATCGTGATTTGTAGGAAGGTCTCCGTTTACAAACTTGGTTCTTGATCGCAATTTTGGAGTGTATCTTCTTCCAAAGCTGGAGATACACGCGCCCGAAGCCATGTCTTCGATTGCCCGGTGGAAAACTTGCAGAGATCTCCGCTATCAAATTACACGTTGCAAAAACGTATTATCACCCTTTAGACCCAAGCCTCAAATACCAACTACTTAGCTAAACTAGAAGAAGATAAGCTGGCGCATATAACAGTTCCTGGTATTTTTTAAAACTATTTCATGCATGTGAGACAATAGTGTTGGGAAACTCGTGATACATTCATACCATACACATCCAATACAACCAAATAAATCTACGACATGCACGAAAGAAGTACATCAAAAATGCTATTGGAAATACGCATGAATTCATTGTAGAGTTGTACCGAAATTGCCCGTGATGTTTGCTCCTACTAATTGGCTAATTATTTTGGGCCAAGGAATATCTCCATTGCACCGAGTTCCAATTTTCAAACAAATAATCACACACATCTAAGAATTCCTTACAATGGGGCACTATAACCAAATGTGCATACTCCAGATTTATTACAGTATGATCTCCGAAGCGATGGATTAGCCCACTAAAGTCTAATTGCAGGACAATCAGACAATCAATAAATTCATCAGTCAGTCAATGACAACAAAATATATTCAAATAATAATGTAATTGCCATAAAGAACAGTTGTAGACAAAACCCAGATCGATGTTACAGTTACTTAATACTAGTATGTGATCTGGATTTGATTTTAACGTAACTTTAAGAATCTTTCAGTCATATCGCTACGATGTCTCCAGTGTGGCAGTTTATAGTGACATAAAGCATGATGTCCAACGCAGTCACATTATTATGAGACCAGACCGACTAGTCCTCCTAACACTAACCTCTTAATACTAAGCGCCAAGCGAGGCAGCTGTTAGTACCATTTTTATGTGTTTGTTATGACTCGGCCTCCCGCATCCGAGGCGGACACTCTAACCACCAAGCCACTCAAACGGTAGTATTGACTGTTAAGGCTGGACTAGATATGCAAGCATGTCTTCGTTGGTCATAATGTACCAATGTCCACGGTCTCCGTGATTTTGTCAAATAGTGTGCGTC
Source organism: Sinohyriopsis cumingii (assembly GCA_028554795.2). Lineage (NCBI taxonomy): Eukaryota > Metazoa > Mollusca > Bivalvia > Unionida > Unionidae > Sinohyriopsis > Sinohyriopsis cumingii. The sequence continues at coordinate 43,616,567 of CM068838.1, forward strand.
CTTAGTTTGCCTGGACTATACAGAATATTTGCGCAACGTGTGCGTCATCGCTTGCATTGATAAATTTCATATTCCTTAGAACTGATAATACAGTTCCCTCCTTGATACATCACCATTTGCTATTAATTTACTGTCTTGAACTATATTTCTTTTTGCTCTAGCATCGCCAGAACAAATGTCATCGGCACGCGGTTCCATATCCGAGTCCTCGATATCCACCAAATACAAGAATGTGTGTGTGTGTGTGTGTATGTATGTGTGTATATATATATATATATATATATATATATATATATATATATATATATATATATATATATATATATATATATATATATATATATATATATATACTTCTAAATATAATAATGTAAATAATCAAAGAACAAGAAAAGTTGTCTTTGATATATTTACAGAATATAATTTAGTAGATGTACTGAGGTAACATAACATCGAGAATCATACGTATAACAAGGAGGAAATGTAATACAGTAAAACAAGCCAGACGCGACTATTGAATCACTATGTAGGTTTGACGATTCTCTTGGAAAAATTAAAATAGCTTTCTAAAATGAAATTTAAAGGATAATAATCTGTAAATTTAATAATTAATTGAGAAAAGACTCTGTTATAAGAGCAAATGATTCTTTCAAGAACGTTTATAATACATATGTATGTGCTGATGTACTTTTAACATCTTTTATCTGATATAATGTAAAATAAGTGATCAAGGAACAACACTTTCACATGCACTATTTAAAAAAAATCTTCAGATCGATAGGAAAACCGGCTAATTGCAGAGATTAGTAATTTAAAAGAGAGAAACAGTATCAATGAAATACCAAAACATGAGGATAAAAAGGAAGAGTTAGATGACATTAATGGAGAAAAAAAGATTGATAAAGCGAGGGTGAGGTTTAGAGCTATATGTATTGTTAAAGAAGAACTTCTGTACAAAGTTACAATTCTTAATTATCTATCTAAAATTTGGAAAATTAACAACCCGCTAATTCATTGTAATAAGATGGTTTTTTTTTAACCCTCCATTTGGAAGGATTGCTGTGATAAAGCGCTTAGCTATCACTTAAATTAGGAATCTTTTATTGTGATTACCAAATCCATATCAACATTTTTTATTGAACTAAATACACTCCTGTACAAGTTTACATAGTAAAAAGAAATATGGCCGTGAAGGATTATTGTGGTGTGTGTGTGTGTGTGTGTGTGTGCACGAGTGTTATTTATAAGGTTAAGAATGCAATGAAAATTACGTGGCTTAGAAGAATGGTGTATGATGAATCTAAGTAGAAAATTTTGTTTCGATTTTCAATTTTCAAATATTGATAATATCTTTCTTTTTGGGACATATTTTCTTAAATCGTTGAAAACGGATTTTAATCTTTTTGGGTGTGCGTTGTGTGATTTTTGGAATTGTAACGTAGCTTTATCAATTTTTCAGTCATATCGCTACGATGTCTGCAATGTGTCAGTTTATAGTGATGTCTAGCACTAGGGCATCAGGCCGCAGACATGTAGCATGATGTCCCACCCAGTCACATTATCCTGACACCAGGCCGACCCGACCTAACACTAACCTCTTAATGCTGAGCGCCAAGCCAGGCAACTGTTAGTACCAGTTTTCTTTTGTGTGACTCGACCGGGGATCAAACCCACGACCTCTCGCATCCTTTTTGGGAAGACGTCTTTAAATCTTTGAAACATATTTAACTAAATTATTCAAAACGGTCACGACTGATCATTTTAGAAACACAAATATTGTCTAGTCCATATATTACAAAAATCGAAAAGATATATTTTACAAAACATGGTTTCAGAAAGGCATTACATTTGTGAATGATTTTATTAATGAGGATGGGACCTGGATAAGCTTTGATAGTTAAAAAAGATGACTTTCTATTAACAATCATTTCATAGATTTTCAAGGCATACTTGAAACTATAAAGGCATATAAAATAAAGTTCGTATTTAGTAAATTACGATTCAAATATGCAAGAACCTTTTATAAATATTGCTGAGTACACCATAATAAGAAACGAAAAAGGATGTAAATGTATATATCACGGAATAGTATAGGAAAATAACTTCATGTGTTTTAGAACTATTATATTTAGTAGATTTTGTGGTACGTACAGGGTTACCTATTGTAGATGTATTTTTACCCTGACTAAACAAAATAACTAGTAATAACTGTACCTCCTTGTTGCTCGTTCGCATCGAGATAACTATATTTCATGATATGCACGAAGGGCCAATGCCGGACTATCTGGGTCCCTAGTCAAGGTTAGATTCAAGCGCCCCCTCCCCCCCCCCCCCATGAAAATATACATTTCAAAATTTATAAACAATAAATTTTTACAATTTTTTTTTCAACATTTGAAAGTTTCGTACACGCGCGATTTTCACTCACTCATTTTGCTTGTTCCGGTCAGCCTGGTGTTTCGGTCAGACTGAATCTACCCGATTATTTGTCCCTGTATGAAAAAAACCAGGATAAAAACGACCCTCAATAAAACTGAAATTTATTTATTTATTTTTCAAAACTGTTGTTGATTTGGAGAAATGCCCCCCCCCCCCCGAAATCAGCGCCCTAGGCGGCTGCCTAGTTTGCCTATATGGTAGCGCCGGCCTTGTATGCACGGGTACTTTACCTTGGGTCTTCCGCTTGTTTTATAGTATTTACATCAGGTATTTTCTATATGCAGGTACAAAACGATTCAGAGATCTTGTCAGGCAGTGTCAATTTTACAGACTGTAGAGGTTAAAGCACGTGCTTACTTTACAATATCACTACATTCTATATGTGTGTGTGTGTGTGTGTGTTATTTGGATTTGTAACGTAGCTTTAACTATTTTTCAGTCATATCGCTAAGATGTCTGCAGCGAGACAGTTTTTTTTTATAGTGATGTCTAGCAATGGGGCATCATGCCGAAGATATGTAGTATCATGTCCCACACAGTCACATGGCCGACCAGTCCTAACACTAACCTCTCAATGCTGAGCGCCTTTGGAGGCATATGTTAGTACCATTTTATAAGTCTTTGGTATGATTCGGCCGGGGTATGAACCCGCGACCTCCTGCATTCGAGGCGACGCTCTAACTACTAGGCTTCCGGAGCGGACAAATTCTTTTTTTTTTCTTCATTGTTTTCATGGTTCGAAAATGTCGCTTGAATTTGCCATTTTAGCTTTTACCCTCGATAGACATACTTTCGGTAAATTATGCGGTATCTGAAACGTGGAGTATTACAGTCAGTTAAATTGCCTTTTGCCATCATGTGTGTATGTAAAATGCCTTTTGTCATAATGTGTGTATGTAAATTACCTTTTGCCATAATGTGTGTATGTAAATTGCCTTTTGCCATAATGTGTGTATGTCAATTGCCTTTTGCCATCATGTGTGTATGTAAATTGCCTTTTGCCATAATGTGTGTATGTAAATTGCCTTTTGCCATCATGTGTGTATGTAAATTGCCTTTTGCCATAATGATATGTTAAGGTTGTTTTACTTTGATATTTGGTTTTGATTGATGTATATATAGTTGGTTGTTAGTTTAATAATCCAATATTGACTTGTTATTCTAAAGAGTACACTACCCAGTTTGGTTTAAGTTTTAGATGAGACATGGTTGACAGCACAGCCTCATAGTTGGCAAAATGACAGTCATAGTCGGCAACAGAACGGCTTGATCTGAGAGTGAATTTTGAATCGTGAACCGTGAATTTGGAATTTGGCAACGACTATGGCTTTATGTACCACACGCTCCTTATTAAATCCATATTCACGTGAATACGAAAGTACAGGAGATGTGTATAAGAAACTCACTATCATAATATGTCATCAGGCAAATATTTGCATACATTTATGAGTGTCTAGCTCTAGTGTCTGTGTTAATGTCATTTTGCATAAGGCATTGTATATCATGTCCTGATTTTTAGTCCTAATAGTGTTCTTGATTGTTTGCGAATTTTTTTCTCATTATTTTAATTTGATTGTTGCGTTGGTATCTGGGTTTATAGAGGCTCGTACTTCACTATCATAAACAATCCACTCATGTACACGGTGTTCATTATTTTTGCTTCATCCATAGCGATTCGGTTTCGAACTTGTTCAATATATAACTTTGTTTCATGTCTACCAAGAACGAGTTAGAGTTGCTTGAGCTTGCCAGGCATTATGTTTCTTCAGAAGGGAATGCTTCTTTAACGAAGCAGGAGATACATAATATGTTGGTTCACTTTTTGGTGAAAAAGGAGAAGGAGAAATGCAAATATAAATAGAAAGAAGCAAGCAAAACGTAAATGCAAAAAGAGGAAAGAGAAAGAGATATGCAGATGCAAAAAGATCCAAGAGAAATGGAAATGCCAAAAGAGGAAAGAGAAAGAGAATTACGAATGCTAAAAGACGAAAGGGAAATGCGACTGAAATTAAAAGAATGAAAACTGACATGCGGAAAGTACCCTCCTTTACACTCAAGTTCAGGTTTTGATGTGACCAGAAATGGTAGGCAAGTACACCCTTTAACGAAACAGAAGGACATCAATATTTTCCTCTTTCTGCGCATATTGTTGAAACTTTGAAATGGCCAAAATTTTCATTTGTCAATAATCTTCCTCTCAGCAAGTTTTGGTAAAAATTTTTTTATTATTTTACTTCCAAATATCTATCTGGCACAAAGGTTCGGAATCAGACTTCCGATAAGACTGATCCAATATCATTATCTCTTCTTACGTGCACTTAATGTAAGAAGAAATGACACGTTGATTGCTGTAGGTTGAAATATATGTTATTATTTATAAGAGGTCAAGGTCACGGTTATGTATTGAAAGCAGTACATTTGTTGGGTCAAGCGATACCTAACTGATTTTATTATGCAGAATTGTTATATCGAAAGTTTCTGCAACACTTCTTGTTGATTTTGCCAAGCCTGTTCTTATTTAAATATTAAGAGACATGGGAGCTTCTCGTCGTCTTTTAGTATCAAGTACTTTGCCTTTTTCTAAGAAGTCTTCTTCGGGTGTGTTACGTGTTTAGGCTGGAATAAACAGTAACACAGAAAGAGTGAAAACAACAAGCTTTTAAAAATTTAACAAATAATTTATTTTCCTGGAAAATTCTGTAAAAAATGAAAAAAGGAGAACTTACGGTTTCAAGAATCAAATCCAAAAATAATCTAAGAATAATCAACGAATTAAATTGCAAAAGTCCTAGTAATAAATGTTCTAATAATTTCAAATTCGAATCCTGTTGTAAAATCCAAGATGGATGACGATGACGTATGCTGTAGTCAGTACTGTGCTTTTCTACAGTTCCTTGTAGAAATACAAATAATGGCACTCCGGTGTAGGAAATCCAAATTGAATTTGTGAGCAATGTCTTTCCTTGTGTGAGCACTCTTCAGAATATTTCCAGACAAATAACAGAATTAATCCTTTTTGAGTCCAAGTAATTTGAAATAACTCCAAACAAGTAATTTGAAATAACTCTAAACAGCACAACATAACACTTTAACTGCCCAACTTCTACTAAAAATTATTTCTCTAAAACATTGAGTCATATGGGCTTTCTTAAACATCAACAAGGGTCATGTGATCATGTTTATATCACATACACAGAATATGGCCTTGATTAGACCAATGGTTTTATTCCCAGAATAAAATTTTTAAAAAAGTGTTTACTTCTTAACCCACGTAGTTTCACCATGACATTGATAACAACCAATCATTTTAAAATAAAATAGAACTTTGTTTACTAATTCTGAACCCAGGTCAGAATTTAGATCAACACCTGTTGTTTATAGACTAACAGTCAAGGTCATATAATTTTCTGAAAAAAAGTATCAAGTATAGTGAATAAATTTATATTATAATAACGTATAATAGAATACAATTTTTAAAACTGACAAATTAAATAAAATATATATTAAATCAGATATACGTAACAGGTGAAAGTGTTCGTATTCAGAGACTAGAGTACAGCTTCGTTAATGTTCCTTTCCAATATGTTAATTTGTCATAAGACTTAGTCTCATAACCCGTTACTATAAGAGTCGTGATTCTTTACGCATTCAATGTATTCAGTTATTCGTTTTCAGGGTATTAACCTAGCTGATTGTAAGTATGTAGTTAATCCACTTGTAACTAACAAGCCTGTTTGGATCAAAAAGTTGATCATATTGAAATTTAAATTCATGGTTTATATCCAGCTTGTGCAATGACTAGAGCCATAGTAAAGAGAGCTCTTGAGGATGACGTTAACCAGGAAATTATTCTTCTAGCTGACATACTTATTGGTCAGTCTTTTGATGAAGTCACGTTTGCTGTTAGTATTGATCAAGCAAGATGCATTGCTCGCAGTGATCCTCTTTTTTCTGCTCATTCTCTCTATTAGAATCCTGTCGATAAAAGACAGTTACTCGTTACTGACCAAAAAGAGATCTTCTGTTTGTTTAAGAGGGTTATTAACGAAATTGAAGTCACAGAAGTACCAGCTTTTTGTGAAAAGTAGGGTCCTTGTGAGGAAATAGAGGCAACCTATGGTGGCGCTCTACATTTTCGTGGTCTGCATAGGGAAAAAGAATTTCCCCGGGTTTCCTAACTGGTTATATTGGTTATTTAAAAAAGATTTTTTATATCTTAGGTACTGTTCAAAGAACCTTTAATTCCATTTATTTTGGTGTATGATTGATGGGTGTAATTTGTGTAGGGTATACAGCTTCGCCTTACTTCAAATGTGCACCTTTCAAAAAGTGCTAGCTCCACTTGGTCATTTTTACTTTCTGAAATTCAGAGGTAAATTGTAAAAAAGGAGCCGATAACATTTTTTTAAACATTTTATATATTTGGTAATTCATTTATTGCACGTTCACAAGCTGGTATTGTCTAGTCTGGCAAAATTAATTTTCCCTATTGTAATAGCTGCTATGGTTGGTGTACTTTAGACTAATACAGGCTATTTATTTTAACACAAGGGAGCAGTCATTTTAGTTAGCAGTGTGCTTAGATCATGTACAGTTTCCAAAAGTACAATATCCAAAGAAATGTGAGCCACATTACATCAAAGTAGCATAGGGGTATGCCAGCATTCTCTCCACTGTGCATGTTTTAAATGCAAACAACTTCATCATACCTTCGTCACTCTTTCAAAAGTACATAATAATGAACGCCCCCTAAGGTATCCGCTGGTGACGAATAGTCATTGAGCTATCAGACTGTTGTTCCTAAGTCATATCAACAGGAAATTCTTAGTCTAGTCCATGAAAATCCCTTGGCTGGTCATTTAGGAGTCAGTAAGGCTTATCATAAAATCTGAAATCATTTTATTGGTCGAAAATTAAGTGATGTTTCTAAATACTGTAGATCTTGTCACACGTGTTAAATGTTAGGAAAACCCCAATTAGAAGATGCGTATGGTTCTTTTGTAGCCTGTTCTTGAATTTGACGAAACATTTAGTAGAATAAGGATAGACTGTGTCGGCCTTCTACCCAAGACCAAGTCTGGCAAGAAAATACTTGTTGACGATAATATCAGCGTTATATATTCCTTTGAGGAATATTAAAACTAAAACCTTAGTAAAAGCTTAGGTAAAGAGTTTATATTTATTGGCCTTCCCAAATCTGTCAAATCTGATCAAGGGTGGAATTGTCCTGGAATTTTCCAGCAAGTTATGCATGAATTAGGCATCCAATAGCTTAACTCATCTGCCTATCAACACGAGAAGTCAGTTCAAGAGTCTTTAGCACTTAGTAATTTGAACTAGTTTGGATATACTGTCGGTCGACCATTACAATTATTAAAATAAAAACTTCTTTCAACCGAAACTTCAGAAATTAATCATCTTGACTACGTCTGACAGAACTACAAAGGACGGGAGACAGACAGATGATATAGTTTTGGTTTAAGTGTTATAGTCCTTATACAATTGAAAAGAAAGTATATGACTTAAATTACATCATTAAGACACTTGACAATTATGTCACTCATATGTCACGTGTTTTGGCTCGAATAAAAAGTAACACAAGAAAGAGTGAAAACAACAAGCTTTGAAAAAATACGATAATTTATTTCCCAATAAAAATTCTGTAAAAATGAAAAAAAAATACGAGCTTACCGTTTTATAGAATCAAATCCAAAAATAATCCAAGAATAATCTAAGAATAAAATTGAGTGGTCCTAAAAGCAAAATGTTCTACTGATTTCAAGTTCGAACCCCGATGAAGAATCCAAGATGGAAGACGATAACGTATGCGGAAATCTGTAGCGACGAAGTCTACAGTTCCTTGTAGAAACAAGAATTATCACTGGTTTCGGATATTTGAATAAGTTTTTTATATAAAAACATGTCCTTGTTCAACAATTTTACATAAGCACACCTTTTTTCTTCCAGAAAAATAACAGAATTAATCCTTTTGAATCCAAGTAATTTGAAATAACTCCAAACAGCACAAGATACAACTTCCAGTGTAAGAGAACGGCCAGCTGCAACTGAGAATAACTCTCCAAAAAAGAGGTTATATCGTCTCCTAAAATGTAAACAATGGGTCACACGATCATCTTTTAGAAGCTAATAGAAATTAGGAGTTAAATATCACGTACACCCAGAGTGACCCTGACGGAAAACCAATCATTTTACTCTAAGAAATAAAACAAAAATTGTTTACATCTTAAACACATAGTCCCATTATGACCTCGACAACATCCAACCATTTTAAAATAAAAATAGAGCCTGTTTACGTGGTTGCTACTATTTTTCAATCAAGGTCAGGATCTAGATCAACACCAGGTGTTTATAAAACAAACAGTCCAGGTCAAACTATTTTCTGAAAAAAGTATCATCTCTAGAGAATAAATTCACATCACAATAGCATGTACTAAAAAATTAAACTGACAAAGAATTAAATTGAAATAAATATATATTAAATCAGATATAATATAATCAAATATACATAACAGTCATAAAAATGTTTAAAGGGTATGTTAATAAAGAGAGACCTGTATATCGGTCAATCAATTCAGTTTTACCTGTCCCACGCAGTGTGGATTTCAATGATAGCGTGAAACCGGACTACAGTGACTTTGGTGTAACCAGCCTTCAGAATTCGGAAATAATGAACAATCTGGAACAGAAACTTTCGCACCTAAGCTATTAGGTGAATAATAGCACTCGTTTCCATATGTTCCAATTCAAATAAATAAAATCTACCATGACGTTGATATTTTATATCCTACACCTGTGAAACACAATTCTTACAGAATAAATCTTTTCAAAGATGATTGTTTTAAAAAAAATGTAGAATGATTTCATAGAACGAAGTAAAATTAACTGGGGTTCACCGTCTAGTCTTGTGCCGGAACCAGACAATATTTTCCACATGTGTGATAATTATAGAAAAGTAAAGAGTTGCCAAAACAGATTCATGTCCAATACCAGGAATCGATGACTGCATTGACAAAACGGAAATGAAAATATGTCACCAAGTTTGACCACTTGGAATGATTCTAGCAAATTCCAGTAATGGAAAGGACAAAGGAAATTTCGGCATTCGTAACTCCAGATGGACTGTATAAATTTGAAATTAAGCCGTTTGGGATGAAAGGTTAGCATTGTGTTTTCCAACGTTTAATGAGCGCCATAATATCTGGTCTAGATGATTGTTACTCTTACAGCGGTGACGTCATCATTTACACGACACCTGGAAAGATCACTTGGAATCCATTGGAAGTTCTTTGATCGACTTAATAATAACTGATGGAGGAAGAACCTGGTGAAAACTCCGGTAAGAATCACCTACCCATGGGAAGTCATTGCTACGTTTTGTCACATATTGGCCGAGCCCGAGATTCGAACGCAAGCGGACAGAGGTGAGGTGGCTTTGATAGGTTAAGGCGATATATTTATGTACACATTCACATGCATGAATGCATCTTTCGTAGATCTATCTGCATCAATATGTATGTATGTATGTATGTATGTATGTATGTACAAAGAGTTGTGATGAATATTGATAAATTCTTATAATGGCATCAACTCTACAAGGCCCGGAAGGTCAACAATAAATGGAAATGACTTCAACCATCTGGTGGAGTTTTGTTATGGAAACAGCTAGACGCAGGACAGTAATGGAATCGGTATACCCAACCCAAGGATCACATTATTGTTGGACTTTTATTTTAATAATAAGTTCGAACTGATGTTACTGTTCTGTATTACAAGTTCTTTACTATACAGAACTTGTTATTTTCTTTTAATGTGCAAAATAGTTTGCATTTGGCAAAATAGTTTGCATTTGATAGGAACTATTTCGAATCGCATTACGATTCGTTACACCATCAGTGTTGCATTTTCGCTCAATTTGCATCGAAATTCACTTGCCCGTTTTATTCATTTTGACCGAATCATAGGGATGAATGTAAAAATAAGATTAAAGTATATACACATACCAGGGTCATCGAAGAGGACAACTTGAGTCTGTCTAAATTCCACACAGTTTAAACAGTTGACTTGGTTACCGCCATGACTAACTCTGAGACGGACAAGCTTGGGCTGACTAGCTGAAGTCATGTGAAGGGAACAGTAGTCTATCAATATATGTGCAGGCAGTGCAGTGGCAGACAGCTGTCAGAGCGGCAAAATACGAACATGTAAGTAAAAAAGAATTTCGGCCATGTATTAAAAAAATTCAGTCACATAATCAATATTAAATTTACTAATAGAAAATTCTGTTAATTATATTACATGATTGCGATTAAATTTAAGTGGCTTATAATAATGTTGAATTAAAACGTCTCTAACCCCATTACTCATATTCTTTCTCCATATTTTAAAATTCACCTCATATTATCACGAATTCTCCTGTAGCATCCAGAGAAAGCGCTTGCCGTTCTGTTGGGGTTTTATTTGCAACTACCATAAATAATGCCTTGATTTCTGTCGTAGGAATCAAGAGTGACTGTGTACTTAAATGAAAATTTTCTGCTGGGTCAACATGTGAGCGTATCCGCTACGCACGAATGTCTATGACATCACCTTGGGAGCATTAATTTTGGACTTGATCCAATTCTCTGGGCGCTGGTCCGTGCTGGCAAAGCAAATTGTCTAACTTGTTTGACAATACTCTCTTTCTCTCTCTCTCTCTTTTTACAATCAGCATTACATTTTTTATCCTGTAACAATCACATTTTATGTACACATGCATAGTAATAATTCAGGAACCTCCCACTATTACCGAGTAAATGCATTTCCTTTCTGGTGTACCGGTATATATATATATATATATATATATATATATATATATATATATATATATATATATATATATATATATATATATATATATATATATAGTCATAAGGCTAAGAAATTAATTGTACAAACCGGAAAGGAAATGCATTTACTCGATAATTGGGGGACGTTCCTGAAGTGTTACTATGTATGTGTGCATAAAATGTGATTGTTACTGGATAAAAAATGTAATGTTGATTGTTACCAATTAAAAATAGAGTTATGTCTCCACTAACTCTGAAAGTCAACTGATTCAAGTGGATGGATGTTAGTACTGACTTATTGCGCCATTCAACAAAATAAAACTAAACAGCATGAGAAAAGAGAGACACAAACAATAATAATAATAATAATAATGATAATAATAATAATATAAATAACAACAACAAAAATGTAAAAGTGAAGAAGAAAAAAGCAAGACTAATAAGATAAAAAAGAAAGAAGAAAGGAAAGCGATACGCAAAAATGTAAAAAAGAGAAAAGAAATGAACCCAGATCACAAAAAAAAAATATAACTTAAAAATGACGACAACAAATCCAACAATCATTGCAGTGCGTGATATGGGGGTAAAATCGCGCATTATCATCAACGGAAGTAGTAACGATAACAACAAAGAAATATAACGAATGTATTAAGATGTAATATTTGAATCTAGGATACGTCTTATTGCGAAAATAAATAATTTTCAGGATTTCTCTGATCTTTCTTCCTGGCAGATTATAAATTGTAATCTTAATTTGAATTTCAAGAAATTTTATGGCGAGGAAGTTACCCCATAAAATCTCGGTGGGCAACAGATGAATATTTGTGTTAAATTGAAATGGCAATCTGTCAAATTTACCTCTCCCGAACATCTTAATATTAATGTTAAGTTTTAATTACAATCTGTCATGTTAGCCTGCCTGTGAACATCTTAATATTAATGTTAAGTTTTAATTACAATCTGTCATGTAAGTCTGCCTGTGAACATCTTAATATTAATGTTAAGTTTTAATTACAATCTGTCATGTTAGTCTGCCTGTGAACATCTTAATATTTATGTTAAGTTTTAATTACAATCTGTCAATCTGTCATGTTAGCCTGCCTGTGAACATCTTCATATTTATGTTAAGTTTTAATTACAATCTGTCATGTTAGTCTGCCTGTGGAGATCTGACTATTTGTATTAAATTGTAATGACGTTCTGTCAAATTCATCTGTCCATGAACATCGAATTATTTCACTGAGATCTCAATCTGTGATAACATATATTGGTATATTGTCTCTTTCATCCTTTAATTGTATTCTTACATTATAAAATTGTAGTTATTCACAAGAAATGCTTTGCAACATAACTGAAAATACATTTTTTATTCCTCTCTCTCTCTCTCTCTCTCTCTCTCTCTCTCTCTCTCTCTCATTATAATATATAATTAACCAGATTCGAGAAAACAGAGAAACTAAATCCATACACTACACATAGTAGAGCGAGAGAAGCTACGTCGATATATACAGCCGGTGTCTCAGCTAGGAAGAATGTTATCAATGTTCAAGACCTTGTGACTGACGAGAGAGAGAGAGAGAGAGAGAGAGATCGAGATCATTCAGACAGAGCTACTAGTATGATAAGTAAAGATAAGGTGGTACAATAGTTTTTATGCGTATCCCATGCATGCACCCACAAATGTAGACATCAGCACATACGGGCCATTAACTGAATGCATATGTTTTATAATTGCGAAGACTCCTAGGGTTTTCGGCCAAAGTAGACTAAACAATTTAGATCTCATTTGGTTACGTCATTTTAAGCTGTAGTTATTATTCCCGTCATTTACAGCTAATTAACATCTGTCTGTGATGTTTAATAGGCTGTCTACATTTGAAGTCATGTGAACCGCAGAGTCAATAAGTACTCAACTCTTAAATCAAGCTGTATCCATGGAAACTAATTACTTACAAAAGAAACATATTCTTGTATGATAATACATCTCAACATCTTGGAGTAACAAACAAGAAAAAAAGCTTAAGCCTGGATGTCAAAGAACATATACGTAACTTATAATTTGGGAGGTAATAGTATTATGAATATTGGCACGAACAAGGGCAAAACGTCCATCAATTCCGGCTATTCATTTCTTCGGCATGTGCGTTGTGATCCATGCACTGGTTTGGTAGGTAATTGGATGATGGTAGGGGTTAAAGAAATCAAACAGGGCATTCTTTCTTTGTCTCATATCTACACAAAGCAGTACATATAAGCTATGACGGTTTCATGTGCAATGTAATGTAAATATTAACCTTCCACGTCTGCACAAGAATATTAAAATGTATTAACATCTATATTCTGAAGCGCCCCACCCCTTGCAAGTTTTTTTACAACTGGATCTTAGAGCACCTATTTTAACTTCCAGTCTAGCTCAATGTATGTCGGTTTGTGTGCCGTAATCAGGGTCGTACATCATATGTTTAGTCTTTCAGCCCAGCTCAATGTATGTCCGTGTGTATGTTGTAATCAGGGTCATACATCATATATGTACACTTTCAGTCCAGCTCCATGTATGTCAGTTTGTGTGCCGTAACCAGGGTCGTATAGCATCGATTTATACGGAGACCAGCCCAGTGTACATTAGTTGGGATGGGGTCGTATAACATCTATTTAGACTTTACGCCAAGATCAGCGTAGGCCGATATCTGTTTGTATGCCACAGACTCATCGCCAGCAATATAGCTGCCACTTTCTTTATGTCTGATGCAAACACTTATCGGCATGGATCTAGTAGCACCGTTGGCAGAAATTTGCGAGTCAGCAAGTACAAAGTACTTACGGTAATGCGGTATCCATGTGAAGTAAGCATTTACACTAATAATCTTAAGGGAGAATAAATCTTAACATATTGGTATAAAAAAATAGAACCACGGTTTAAATTTATCATAATATTACTTATGTGCCCTTCGTAATTTGTGATGTAATGCTACGTATACATATTGGCAAGGGCAAGTCAAGACAGTATGTTAAGAGAGGAAGTCATTCCTAAAGTTAGTGCATTTCGAAGGTATCGCAAAAGTAGCATGGGATAGGGGAGAGGTGGATGAGTAAAATGCACCTCTTTTTTGTTCCAGCATAGACTGTTTCATTATATCAGTACCGTATAGAACAGCATAGACTCTTTCATTATATGGGACCGTATACAGGAACAAATATACTTTCTGCCCAACTAATTATTTGTCTCTCCAGGGCCAAATCGGTGGGGGTGGATAGGGACGGGTCTGGGTCTCCACTCCCCATCCCCCAGGCTAAGAAAAACGTAGACACACACAAACATACAGTCACCTGTCATGTGAAATTTGACACTGTTTTATTCTTGAGCATTTTTAATGGGTATGATACACACTCTGAGTAAATGCAAACAGACGTTTTATTTCATTCCCTTTGGAGGAAAGTCATTGCCCTTTTGAAATTTTGGACCCCGCCCAACACTTCACCTGATCCGGCCCTGCTATCTGCATGATGTAATGTTACATAGCCAGCCTTATGTCAAGCGATGTATGGTAGCTTCCTGCGACATGGCGGGTTTTTTTAATATCTCGGTATTCGATGTTTTCGCTATTTTCTGCATAGCGCCACCTATCATGTGCTTATTTTATATACACTGGATCTTCATAAGTTACTAGTTCTGCATTACGAGTTTTATTTCGAGAAAATGTTGGAACTGCTGGCAAGTACGCGCGCGCGTGTGTGTGTATTTTTTATTTTTAACGTAACTTTAACAATTTGAGCCATATCGATAAGTTATCTGTAGTGTGGCAGTTTATAGTGATGTATAGCACTCGGGCATCATGCCGCAGACAGGTAGTATGATGTCCCACCAAGTGACATCACCCTGACACCAGGCCGACCATTCCTAATACTAACCTATTAATGCTGAGCGTCCATGATTTTATGCAAGAGTCAGATCACATGATTGCCATATTTGTCAATAAGCAAGAGATCGAATATATGGCAACAAATAAGAGTCAAAATATGAAGGATGTTAATGCTGTTGATTTCTGGTGGTTTCATGTTGTTACGATTCTATGGTCATAAACTAAGTACCAGAACGAAGCAAAACCTACAAGTTTTGCAAAACTTAACGTATAATTTACTTATCAAAGTTATAAATGAAGTGTGAGTGGAACTTAACAGTATTATGAAGTGAATCCAAAATAATCACGTGAAAGCTCTATTAAAGACCAAAAGAATGAAAAGTTCCGTATAAATTTCAGAACCGGAAATGTACTGGTCCGCCAAAAATGGCGACGTTGTCATATTGGCCTTGTCTAGACCTCCTTTGAAGAATTCACAATAGTTCCAAAATCGTATTATAGTCAAATGAGCACTTTCTATTTCCAATGAAAAATCTAAACAAATGTTTTTCCTCTCATATAATATCTAAGTACAACATAAAGTACGTATTCAGACTTTATGCTACAGCTGGAAGCAAGAAATAAGAATTACTCCAAAATAGGAATGAATCTGATTACTCATTTCTCTCCTTATATGCACCTTCCATAGTTTATTACGACTATACTTCGCAATATACCCCACTTGACAGACCTTACTACTCAATCTAATATTTCAAAATACCTAATTATGTGACCAAACTCATTCAATAATAATTAATTTAACTCTTTTAAGATACTACCTACCCAAACTGTCTAATGGGAAAAAGGCAGAATCTCGCAAACATATTTACTACTGATTTTATTATTAGTAACTGTCAGCACACGCATAAGCATCTGTTTAGAGATTCTATGCAATTTACGTTCTTTAATTTCTTAAAATAGACAAATTGCACGTACGAAATCCAGCAATAAATAATCACTACAATTTAAAGCAATGAATAAATAGTACAAAAATTAAAACAAATCATTTACAATGAGTTATAAAAATATAGATATACACAACACGTGTGTTTACTTAAAAACTTTGTTGCACACGATTTATTACTTTTCCTTTTAATACCTGGTTTTCTTTAAAGTCTATTGTGGACAAGTTCTTTCACGTTTTTCTAATTAACAAAACATTAGAGTCTAATGTTTTCCTGATCGTCAAAAGGAAGCACAAGTAGTTCGAGTTTCAAGAAGAACAACCCTCTTGATAAAAGTAACTATACATCTGTCAGCATTATACCAATCAGGTAGAAATGGTTTGATAAATCAGTTGAGACCCAGTTAGCATAATTTCTGAGAACATTTTTTAATAAATGTTTGAGAGGTTTTCTTAAAGGTCATGGATGCCAGGTCATTCTGTTTTTCTACTTGAAGACGCTAGCAATCCTCTTGATGAAAACGAACATGTTGATGCAGTTCTGATTTATTATCAAAGGATTCTTGCGGTCTCCTTCAAAATATTATCATTTGCAAGTTAAGGGCTTATAGCACGTCAGATGTCTCTTACAGAGCTATCAGTCAACTTGAAACAGGAAATTAAGATGCAGGTGTCCCGAGTAGGTGGACATGCATGCAGAAAGGGGTTCTTTAGGAGAAAATCCTCGGACAATTGCTCTTTAATGCTTTCATCAAAGACATTTATTATTTTATAAAGTTTTATTTATGTACTGATGATAACCTTTTGTCTCTTTCGTCATCGGACTTTAATATTCTGCCTAACACACCGGACTGTAATATTCTGATTAACACACCAGACTGTAATATCCTGCCTAACACACCGGACGTTAATATTCTGCCCAACACACCGGACTGTACTATTCTGATTAACACACTTGAAACCGAGTCCAACATTCTGATTAACTGGTTCAGTGCGACCAAAATCCAGGCCAATCCTGAAAAGTTTCAAGCACTAGCTGTGCGCAAAAGACATTAGATATAAAGCCGGTACTTAACATTAGCAGCGCTGTCATAAACTGTGAAAAAATAGTTGAGCCGCTTAGAACTGACGTTGACTACCAGCTGCAATTCGATTCGCATGATAAAAGCCTTCTTTTATACAAAAACTTGAAGGCAACTATCTGTCTTGAAACGTATTGGGCAGAAGCTAACTAGAAGCTACACACTAACAACCTTACAAACATGTATCATTTATCAACTTCAGCTTTTTCTATCCCCCTAGCCGGGCATTTCTGTAGTGACGTGAATATTACTAAACTTAAAAAAGAATAATGGATCGTATCCTGAGATTAATATATGATGATTACCATAAATTCTTATTCAAAGGAGAAAATGTCAACGCTGGAGGTGTGCAGATTTAGGGTTGGGCTTTTACGACTTCTAAAATTCTGAAAAAGATCGCTCCCATATTGATATGTTTTAAACATAAAATAAAATTTTTAATATTTTAGATTTCTCAAGAATTAAAATCTCAAGATATGACAAAACAGATATGCAGCTGCCATTATATGGAATGAGTTATACAATCACTTTAGAGACCAGCATAATTTTAATTCATTTACATCATAAATTGATTCATGGAATGGTACATGCTGTAATTGACATATCTGCAAAAATACCCCTCCTCCAACTTTCCTGTCATGATGCAGACAACTAATACTTTCTTTTTAAGTAAATCACGATCTGCATCTCAGTATGCTTGTAGTCTTAATTTTGTCGGATCATCTTAACCTCTGCATTTTTTAAAATGCTTATTTCATTTTTCAAATGCTTTGCTTGCTTATATTTCAAGTTATCCGCTATATGTTCTGTTCAATTATACAAGCCTATTAAGTGGTAGTTGTATATATTGCACATCAGTTTTATTATATCTTTGTTATTTTATTTTATTTTGTCATGTCGGTGAAAAGTTCGTTGTTTAATTTTTAACAAAAATCAATCTGACCACAGATAAATCTTATATTATTTTAATTTCAAGTCATATTTCTACTTTTGAAAGAGGATAGCATTCGCCATTTGGAACATGCTAGGGCCTTTTTGGCAATGATGGGAAAGGTACATCGGAAATATAAAACCTCATAAGATCCAGTGTTTTCAAAAACAATCGCTTCTATTTAGGCATTATGGGATTGAGGTCTCACTGGATAGTTTCGTATTTTGGACCCCCCCCCCATATTTTTAAGGTGGAAGGCATGAACCTAATTATCACAAGCCAAGCATTTATAAATTCACACAGAAGCTAAATATGTAATGTGGTTGAGATTTACTTTGATTTTGGCTTGGAAATGGGTTGGCTTGTTGGTGACCGCCTGTCACAGTTAGACAAGCATTGGCGATCAAATGCGTAACTTGGGCTTCAAATGAGCAGCCGACTTAGCTTTTCATATTTACATGTGTCTGCTACAGAGGTAAATATCTAAAAATCAAGATGGTTGAGGGGTGATGAAAAGTATGCTAATTTGTTATAGTGCTAGTGAACTTGATTCATGCATAAGGCACATGCTGATTCTTTTAGCTGCCTTGTCACAGGAAAATATTCAAAATAGCTCTTTCCTGTCAAAAATGAATGTAAAAAAGAGGGGTTGGTGACAGTGTTGGTTCAGTATAAAAGCCACCAGTTGCATTAGGAATTAACCTGATTGCCGCAGTCAAAATCTCACATGTATGCTTTCAAAAAAATTATTAGTTTGTTTTTATTTGTAACTTCAGTGTAAAATTATTCTCATTTTTCTGCAATATGTCATTGTCCGATGAAAATTCACCAGATAAACTGTCCAGTGAGACCTGAGGTCTGCAGACAACATTTACTTACCTCCGAAATTAAAGAGCTTAACAACCTACAAATCCACACATTTCCGAAACTATAAATTTTGCCGACGTTTTGCAATAACACCCGATGACACATTTTATTACGAAGAATTTGGTTTGGTTTTAACTACAGTTAAGACATATATTAAACTGACCGTAACAAATCAGAAAATAAACAAAGGGAAGTGGACAAGTGTTTGTAACTATTTTTTTTATACTTTTAACACAGTGTCCGCCAGGCTTTTTGTGGACACGTATGCATGTTATTAGTCCAAAATGTATTTCAACAAAATTTGCCCCTTTACTTTTTTTGTGGTGATCACTAGCTAAGGTCAATATAATATACAGTATGTTCTGGTTGTAATTTAAGCTAAGTAAAAATTCTTCATATAAATTTGTTAATAAAAAAACGTAAAATTGACTATGCTTACAGAGAGAGTACTTCCGTTGTCAAACTTCAGTTCATAGATGCGTTTTTGTGTCAAGTTTGAAGATTAGTAGATCTTGCATATAGTCCGCGATCCCATAATGCCTAAATTAAAGCGATTAGTTGTAAAACATAAAACACAGAACGTATGAAGTTTGCATCGTTTTTATGACGTCATAATGAGCGCGACGTCATGCAACATGCAGGAATAATGATCTTACAGTATTCTTCCGGAATGGCATGTGTTGCTTTTCATTTTTAATATTACCTGCCTTTGTGAAGGCCTACGGGGCCCCTATAGCGTTTCAAAGTTTGACGTGGAAAGTTTTCGTTTATGTTGAATTTTTTCCAGGCCTTGATTTAGCTTTTCATTGCATGGTAACGACAGTAAAAGCGGCTGTTTGACGTAGCAGTCGGAACATCATCTGTTAAATCGAGGAAGAAACTTCTGTAATCTTCGGCCTCTTCCAGCGCATGCTAGAAAAAAAATATTGGATGTAAATAATGGCCATTTTGAACTGCCCCGCAGTCCTTGGTTGTTATTACGTCATAAAAATTTCATAACATCAGATTGAACAGACGAGGTGCTATCAGGGGCAAACAGTGCTGTTGTATAGTGCGCCAAGTTAAATGCGGCGCCATAATTGAGGAGAAATTATGGGAGTGGGTGGGCGGATGCCAATTGCATGGTTCGGCATGGTCTTGGGCGCCGGTTGCTGGCAGCTATTCTAGGGCGGCCTTAGCGTGCTATTACTAACAGCAACGCAATCAACAGTTGCATACAATTTATGACTTCTTCAGTTCTTATTCTTATTACACAGTTGCAAGAATGTCATTAAAATTTGAACGTGTAGGCATTTCATTGATTGTTGAAACAGCGATGACTGTTATTTTCAAGACATATCTTCCTTCCGCGTCTCTTTTATATAGTCGATCGAGGAGTCGAGGATTCTCCTTATGAAACCTCTGATATGATTCGCTACCATTTAGGACTGTTGCCTAAAATAGTGGCGAAAGGAGACAAAGTCACAATCGAACCATTATCGGCATTCTCTGTCGCAACATATGTGTTGCACTCCGCCAGAGACGAATCATTAAACCCGTAAAATTTATGTGTATTCTTCACAAAGACATACGATGATATTTTTTAGGCTTGACGGAAATGGCCGAGCGATATTCCGATCGGGTGACCTAGGCGAATGTTCTTCGCAGTTGGAACATATTAGTACCCTGTGACTAAGCCTACCGTGCCACCCTTAGTGATTTCAACCAAATCATCATCATCATCAACAGTACGCAGTCCAGAAGCAGGCCTTGGCCGTGGCAAAGGCTTAAGACAGTTAAAGTTGATTGCTTAAACTCACCCCTACACCAAAAAAGGCCCTTTTCAGGGCCACCCACGTCTCTCGAAAAGAGATAGACTTTCAATTGCCAACATCCATTCAAACTAAAAAAAACAACAAAAAAGACCCAAACCCATTTTACCCCTATAGTAAGTGTTTATTAGTGTGTGAGTGTACGTTCTTATTTTAAAATCAAAACCCAAAGACGCTTACCTTATATAATTAATTTATTCTTTTATCTTTGTTTACTCTCTCTGTTTTTTCAATTTCTTAACCGTCACAGTCTTTTCCTCCTCTTCATCCTCACTTTCTTCCCTTCTTCTTTTCTTCTCCTGTTTCTTTTTCTTCACCTGTCTACTTTCTTCCTCTTCTTCTTCCTCTC
This sequence comes from Sinohyriopsis cumingii, assembly GCA_028554795.2. NCBI lineage: Eukaryota > Metazoa > Mollusca > Bivalvia > Unionida > Unionidae > Sinohyriopsis > Sinohyriopsis cumingii. Next base: position 43,637,695 of record CM068838.1, read on the forward strand.
CAGAATCCCTCTCTTCTTGCTCCTCTTGTTTCTTAGGGCAATCTGGAGACCAATGTCCTTTTTCTTGACAATAATAAAAGGTATCTTGACTTTTGTCTTTTCTAACCCCTTTTTTTCTATTTTGACGGTCTGGACACTCTGAAGACCAATGCCCTTTCTTCTGACAGATATAGCAAGTATCTTCACTTTTATCTCGAAAGGAAAGAGAGTAGTCCGTGGGCTGGTGTGAAGAAAATTTTCTAATGACCCCTCGCAACGCTCTGATGAAACGTTCGATCTGGGTAGTCTCTTCCATCGTTGTGCTCGGTTTGAGAGTGAAATGAATAGTGAAAGGACAAGACACATACCCTTTATATACGCTGGTCTGCCATGACTATAAATTAGTCCATGGTGTTTAAATTTTAGTCATTTGACTTTTTGCTATCAAGATGAAACGATCCAATTCATTTGAGAAGAAAGAAGAAGAAAGTAAGAGGCAGAAACGTGATCTATCGCCTCGTACCAGAGCTGAAGTCTTGGCACAAATTCATGCCAGTGATTTTGAAGAGAACATGAGTGAACCAGAATCCGAACCCTCTAAACAAAGTTCACCACCCTTAGTTAACCCTGAAAAATACTATTCCATTCGAGAGACAGAAAAGCGCTCCTCTAGAAAATTTAGAACCACGGCTTACAAATACACGGTGAAGTTTAAAGATTTCAAGTCCGACGTACCCTTAGAGAAAGCAGAAGGGTTCATCACCGGGGTGTGGGATTCTTAGCTTACCACACTCAAGCGACAATGTCAACCAAAAGAAGACGATCGCTTGAGACTTTCCATACAACACGACGGTTTGAAATCCCCTGTTTGGATCGAGTTTAGCAGCCCTGTAGAATTGACCGCTTCCAAAGTCATGGACAAGATTCAACACGTACAACAATCCAATGACCAGTTTGACATCACCGATGGAAAAACCACACTGGACATGACCCACGTCTCTCCTCCTCAAGGGACTGGCCGCAAAAAGGTCTTATTGGTGGACGGCCTTCGTAACACCAAAACAAGCCTCGTCCGAATTAACAACCCTCAGGACCAGATGTGTTTAGCCAGGGCTTTCGTGGTGGGACGAACTTATACCAAAAAGAACGACACGGTAGAATGGAAAAGAGACTGGGAGGACATTCGAAAATCAAACCGAGCCAAACAACGAAACGAAGCAGAACTTCTGTTACAACAAACAGGCCTGTCCAAAGACTCACCCTGTGGCATTCCTGAGATGCAAAAATTGCAAGATGCCCTAGCTCCACGATACACTTTGAAAGTGCACCCTCAAGAAGTGCGCGGACCTCTGTTGTTTCGAGGCCAAGACTTTAAGGATGGAAAATACATTCACCTTTATCATCACGATGACCATTTCGATACCATTACCAGTATCACCGGCTTCCTGGGATACAAATATTACTGTGAGAAATGTGACCATGATTATAATAATCGAGAGCAACACAAACATTGCGGATCGAAATGCTCAGGATGTTTGGCCTCTCAACCCTGTCTGAGCGAAGGGCAAGAACCAATGCATTGTCCTGCTTGTCTGCGCACGTTTGTCAGCCCTGCCTGTTACCAACAACATCTGAAGACGCAAGGTTCACAGCAGAAATGTGCTTGTCAACTCCTGAGATTGTGCCCTACCTGTGGACAAGGCATATGTATCAATACTGTCAAGGCACACGTATGTCGAGGAAAGAAAAAATGTCACATTTGTCATCACATCGTGGACTTGGAACACCAATGTTACGTGCAAAAATACCAACCCCAACCAGAGAATGAGGACGGTCACAGGAAGAAAGACAATTTCATCTTTTTCGATTTCGAATGCATGCAAGAGACTAGCATTCACATTCCTAATTTCTGTATGGCTCATCGAGCGTGCGAGAAGTGCATTCAAGAACCTATCTTCAGTCATTGCCCTCACTGCAGTAAGATTCCCGGAGGGCGTGAAAAAATCTTTCGGGGACCGAACACACTAGCCGATTTCGCCCGATGGGTCTAAGACCCCATCGACAAGACGTGGAGCCAAGAGGACATCGAACGTTACGGAGATTGTCATCGTCATGCCACGGTGATGGCTCACAATTTCTCCGGATACGACGGACAGTTTCTTTTGAGATACTATGCCGAGCGTCCTAAAGTGACTTTGAACGGAGCCAAAATCATTTTCATGCAAGTTGGACAAGTACAGTTTAAAGATTCGATGAGCTACTTGGCCATGCCTTTGAGCCGAATGCCTAAAACGTTTGGAATGACAGAAATGGGTAAAGGGTACTTTCCACACTTTTTCAGTACGGAAGCCAATCAACATGCCGTTCTACCCCATTTACCTGAGGCTCACTATTACGACCCCGACAACATGCGTACCGAACAACGAGAAGCTATCTGCGCTTGGTACCAGGCTCACACCTCGGACCCCTTCGACTTTCAGGAAGAAATGCTAAAGTATTGTCGTTCCGACGTGGACATTTTACGGCGTTGCTGTGGAAAATTTCGAGAACTGTTCATGGAACACGGAGGGGTCGATCCTTTGAAGGAAGCTTGCACCATTGCCAAAGCGTGTTCCTTAGTGTACAGGCAACGATTCATGCCTGAAAACACCGTGGCTGTCATCAGTCCTCAAACGACCAACTATGTCAAACGTCAATACTCGGTCAAAGCCCTAAGCTGGTTACATTACTTGTGCGACAAGGAAGACAAATGGATTCAGCATGCCCGCAACGGAGGAGGTGAAAAGACCATCGGAACGCATTCGGTCGATGGCTGAGACTTAGAAAACCCCAAGATCGTGTACGAGTTTAACGGTTGCTTATTTCACGGATGCCCCGTCTGTTACCCTGACCGTGGCACTAAAAATCAGTTTTTACAACGAACCATGGAAGACTTGTACCAGACCACTTGTCAGCGATGCCTAAAGTTAGAACAGAAAGGATACCAAGTGGTGGAAATGTGGGAACACGAATACGATCACCGTTTGAAAACCGATCCCGAATTTAAACGTGCCGTGGAAAGTTACCAGTTCATGGACCCGCTGAACCCGAGGGATAGTTTGTACGGAGGAAGGACCAATGCCACCTGTTTGTTGTACCAAGCCGACGAAGAGAAAGGAGAAGAAATGAAATACTTGGACGTGTGTTCGCTGTATCCCTACGTGTGCAAATATTGTCGCTTTCCTGCAGGGCACCCACAGTTGTTGACGGAACACATCGACCTGAAAAACATTCGACAATACGAAGGCTTGATCAAGTGCAAAGTTTTGCCTCCCACGGACTTGTACCATCCCGTCTTACCTCACCATTGCCAAGGCAAACTGATGTTTCCTTTGTGCCGTACTTGTGCAGAAACGTGCAACCAAGATCAACCTTGTCAGCACACCCAGGAAGAACGGGCCTTGACGGGAACCTGGGTCAGCGTAGAATTGTTCAAAGCTCTGGACATGGGATATCAACTGTTAGAAGTGTACGAAGTTTGTCACTTTCCCAAGACAAAACAATACCACAAGGGTGACCCCACGCAGAAAGGCATTTTCGCAGACTACTTGGATGCCTTTTTGAAACTAAAGCAAGAAACCAGTGGCTATCCTTCCTGATGTCACACTCCCGAAGACCAAAAGACATTCAAAGAGAAATACTGGGCACAAGAAGGCATTACTTTAGATCACATCGAGAAAAACGAAGGCAGGCGATCGTTTGCCAAAGTGATGTTAAATTGCTTGTGGGGTAAAATGGCACAACGACAGTGTTTACCCAAGACGGAGTATTTGACAGAACCTTCCCGCTACTTCCAGATGATTCACGACAAAACCAAATTCGTGAAACACGCGAAGATTTGATCTTGATCAATTACGAAGAAGATCTGGACTTTGTACAAGACGACCCCTTTGGAAATGTCATCATTGCGGCTTACGTGATAGCTCATGCTCGCTTAAAATTGTATGAAGCTTTAGAGCTGTTAGGGGAACGTGTCCTGTACTTTGACACGGACAGTTGCATTTACATCGATCACCCGAGTCAACAGCATCCTGACATCGAAGGAGACCGTTTAGGAGCCTGGACAGACGAGCACCCCGACGACAAGATTCTAAGTTTCGCCAGTGGCGGTCCTAAAAATAACGGCTACGAATACCGGGACAAACAAGGAGAAGTGCACACGACGTGTAAAGTGAAAGGATTGACACTGAATTATCGTACCAGTCGAGTGGTGAACTTTGGGGTATTGAAAGAGGCCTTGCAGTCTGGAAAAGATAAACACTTTAAAGTGACCACCTATCAACCCAACAAGATTGTACGTTTACCCACTCACCACATCGTCAGTCGACCCTTGGAAAAAGTCTATCAAATCGTGTGCCAGAAGCGAGTCCGACTTCCCGATCATTTCACCTTACCGTATGGACACGTCGGTATTGGTCTGTATATAAAAAGGAACCCTAGGCAAGATCGATAGTTCATTGTGACTACCAAGACTAAGCGAACAAGATGAATACTTTCAGAGAAACACAAAACAAGTTCAGACAGGCACACTTCAAGTGTGGGGCTTCTGAAGTAGAATGCGATTGTGAGTCTTGCGATGGGAACGATGCTGTACGCTGTGACCTTAGCGATGCCGTAAAGCATCATGGGAACTTTGTTTTCACTACCCCTATCATGGAAAGTGATGATGTGCGTGCCAAACCTGAGGGATGCGAAAGCGATGCCGCTCGTCCTCTTGGACACTTTAATGGGTTTCATTTTAAAGGTGGATGTTCACCCTCACGTTTACCTCCCCCCCACGGATGTCATCCAGCCCTGAGCAAACTCCTGTCCATGTCACCCAACCCTCATCGAAACGAACCTCTGAAAGACGAATATTCGTTCCCTGTACGTTTGTCGGAATACTGCGACTTTGAAAATCGTCTTCAATCGTTCAAAGGAAAATGGCCTAAGTATCTGGGAGGACCTACCCCCGAAGAATTAGCCAGAGCCGGATTGTTCTACTTGGGCGAAGGAAATAAAGTCAGGTGCTTCAGTTGCGGTGTGTCACTTCACCACTGGGAACCACAAGATTCGGCCTACGTAGAACATGCTCGATGGTCACCGAATTGTCATTACTTACCCTTAGTGGGACCGAGACATTGAAGTAACTTACCATAACCTGCGTATGGATACCTTACAAGAGAACATTCGTGCTTTGCCTGTGGAGTTGAGAGAAAGGATTTACCGAGAGCTGGTCAAAATACAAGTGAAACGTAAAGAACAATTGCATTCGTTACGTCACCAGATGTTTAATCACTATTACCTGAATGATATACAAGGACTGTTTGAGTTGAAAGTGTTCCATTGGAGAGACATTGATCAACGATCCCCTGGTTTTAAAAAGAATTGGCTTGGTATTGATGATTCTATCTACTACATTGTAAACTTACTGGATCGAATTCCAGAGGAAGAGTTAACGAATTACCAACATCTTTTACGCGATGTCGACTTAGTGAAAGAGGAAACTTCTGAACGAATTGTAATGTGTAAATTAGTGACTAAACGATTTAGATTCGACAATAAATTAAAACTATGTCTGTGCAAACAGTACATTTATTGTGTCAGAAAGAGAATTTAGTATGACCTATTCATGGATACTTTACAAGAGAACATTCGTGCTTTGCCTGTGGAGTTGAGAGAACGCATTTACCGAGAGCTGGTCAAAATACAAGTGAAACGTAAAGAACAGTTGCATCCGTTACGTCACCAGATCTTTAACCACTGGTACCTGAATGGTATAAAAGAACTGATTCGTCAGAAATTGTTTCAGTGGTCAGACCTTGTTCAATACTTCCAGGACCCCGATGATCCACGTGTTCATAATTTTGGTTACTTCGAGATTCACCTAGAGCAATGCATTGAGGAAGACAAGTTAAAGGATTACCAACATATTTTACTTGGAATCTACTTAGGGGAAGAGGAAACTTCTAATCGAACTCTGACGTTTCGGTTACAGTATGCAAGATTTAAATTTCCCACTGGAGAACGAAGATCTCTGGCTAGAAAGTACGTGCATTGTTTCCGAAACAAAGAGAGTATAAAACAGGCTGCCATGCCACGACTTTTATCACATGTAATTGAACAGATTCCGTGGAAGGAACTCAATGACCATATTCAAACTGTGGATCATTACCATCGATTATTACAAGAACTGTATCCATTCAATTTGGGTCGACAAGTGGTGTGTGTCTTAGTGACTTGTTTTCTAGGATTTCGTTTACCAGCCGATTCCTTGTGGACTCTTTACGATCAGTACTTACCAACCCAATGGCCTTAAATGTTCACGAAAGACTCCGTTTGCTCAAAGCCTTGCGTTTTCAGCTCGATACTTCTCGACCTCTACCGGAAAAAAAGATTCGTCAACTTTTAGCTACCGAAGACGTGTATGACGATGTGTGTGTAGCTTGTGACTTACACCCCCATTGGACAGATGTCCGTGACTGGAAAGAATGGGATTTTGAGGCTTGGACCCAAGAAGTGGCCCAGTATGCACGAGAGTTGTTCAAGGAAAAAAGTTACTTTTCAACCTGTGTTATTGACGGTGCCAAAAAAAACCGTCACCCAGGACAGGACTGTCGTGGACATGCCTGAAAGACCCTTTCGGGAGGACACTTGTGTGACCTTACCCCCTATAGAACTGGTCAGAACTTTACCCAAAACATGTTGTACAGACACTTGTTTCTATTCCACGTTGATAATTTCGATGTGTCTTTTATCGTTGTACTTAAGCCTTTGGCTTTTATGTATTTTTGTCTTTCGTATTCATGTTTAAAATATTCAATAAACGTGTCCTGAAAAAGTATATAAACTCTTGTCTTCTTTGTTTTCGTGTCACAAGTGACATTCCTCACACTATGGCTACTTCTTCTCCCTCTTCCTCTACTGTCAAAGTCATCGACGAACACTTAGATCGTGCCAGTTGGGAGGCTTTGTATCTTCGCCATCCCTTTAACATGCTCATTGCTGGACCTAGCGTTTCAAGCAAAACCGAATTCGTCAAACGACTGATGGAACATAAACATCATTTGATCGATCGTCCGCCTCAACGTGTCGTGTGGTGTTACAAAGAGTGGCAATCGGCGTACAGTCTCTTGCGAGAAAGTCAAGGTGAATCCATCGTGTTTGTGGAAGGCATTCCTAAAGAAGACGATGACATCGTCTCTGACTCCCGTCAAACCCATTTGGTCATTTTCGACGACATGTTAGGAGAAGACGAAGAAGAAATTAAACTATGGTTCACGCGCAAAGGGCATCACCGTAATGCCAGTGTCGTTTACATCACCCAAAATTTGTTTCAACAAAGTAAAGCCCATCGTACCATCAGCCTCAATGCGCATTACGTGGTCTTGTTTAAAAGCCCTCGAGATAAATCGCAAGTGCAAGTCTTAGCCAAACAGTTAGGAACGCCTTGGCTGACTCAGGCGTACGACGATGCCACCCAAACACCACACTCCTATTTACTCGTCGATTTGAAACCTACGACCCCGGATGATTTGCGATTTCGTACCCACTTGTTTCACCACTGGTGCCAAGACGGAGGGCCTGTCCTGTACACGTCTCCGTCATCGACTTAATTTCACTCCAAAAAAAATCTATAAAAACCTCAGACACTTTTCGTCTGTCTCACACAGTTTGAACATGACGTCCCTTCAGTCACATCTTCCCGTCAAATTGATTCGTGCCTTGTATGGCATCAGTCGAGAAAAAAAATCCACAAATACGAGCTCGTGTCTTAGAAGCTAGTCTCAAAGAAGTCTTACGATGGTTCACGGTGACAGCACGTCAATTACTCCAAGGGATCTTTCAGATTCCTCATCAAACCAAACGCTTTTTTGATCGAAACAAAGTCGCTTTGACCCAACTGGTCGATCCCCGCATCGACACTCAAACCAAAAAACAAATCATTTTGAAACCTGGAGGGTGCGGTACTCTAGGAGGGGTCATCATTCGCTCTCTCTTAAGATGGGATCCTAATGCTCCCAAAGTTCTCCCCAAGAAAAAAGAAGTCAAACGAAGCTCGAAGAAGAAGAAAAAGAGCCACGGTGGCAAGACCAGGTCCCCAAGGAGAAACGTGTCTCCAAGAACTTCTTCAGTGGCGGGACCCTCCTCTTACCAGACACCACCCCGCAAAAAGAAAAGCCCCCAGAAAAAGAAACAGAGAAAAAGTTCCCAGAAAAAGAAAAGCCCACAGAAGAAAACTAGTCGCAAGAGAGGCACTTCAACCAGGACGCGACCTTACACTCGCAAACCACGACCTGTCACGACGGTGACCGCGTCTCCGGTAGCCTCAGGTTCAGTCACTTCTCCGTTGATGACACCAAGAACTGAAAAGTACTTGGAGACGTTGATCACACCAAGAACGTCTCCGTTGATGACCCCAAGAACTTCCCCAGTGGCAGGACCCTCCAATTTAGCGGCAGTGGCCACTGCTCACAAATTACCTTCTCCCAAAATCAAAGTCCAAGAGAGATCGGGCATGTTACAAAGTTTACTGGATTTGTCCAAGCAAGAACTGGCTCGATTTAGTCCGTTGCGTACCCCTGCACGACGTGTCATGCCTGTCCTCAAGTTGATACGACGTAAGGACAATCAGTGGCGACGCGTTCCAGTATAAAAAAGGTCTGTGACTAAGTAGGGGTATCAGTGTTTTTGGTGCTGAAGACTCAAAGATGTCACCCTCCAGAAAACATCCCTCTTCTAAAACCCAAGGAAAGAAAAGGAAAGGACTGCCTCCTCGTTTAGTCAAACATGGGGACATGTTATCTGTCCTGTCCAAAGCTTCTCCACCCCTACGAAAAAAACTCATTAATCAGCCTCCAAAGAGGTCATCGATACCGTGTGCGAATGTTGTTTGAACGTGTTGAAAGGCACGATCCCTTTGTCCAAACACCAGAAACAATGCTTAGGCAAACATCGTCACGTTCTTCGCCAAATGGTTGAAAAGAAAATTCCCCTTCGTCAAAAAAAGAAGATGTTGGTCTAACGTGGAGGAATTTTATCCCTCTTGCTAGGCCCATTGCTGAAAGGAATCTTGGGAACCATGTTGGGAGGACTGGTGGGAGCAAGATAAAAAGGCCCTCTGAAGTCCCAAGATCTCAGAATCGACCCCTGACATCCCAAGGAAGGACGAAAATTAGCTTTAGTGCCTTACAAACGATGGATGGAATACCATCGTTGGCAAGAACAACGCACCCCACATTTACCTCCCAATCCCAATTTGAGCGAAATGTCCCAGTTACAACACGAATTGCAGTCCTTGATGGATCGCCAAGATTTGTCCGAAACAGAAAAATCGCAAAAGAACGGTCAACTCTTGCAACGACTGCAACTCTTTCACCAGAAAGCTTTAGACGAAACAGTTCTACCCACTCTGAAAAATTTTAAGACCTTGATGAAAAGTCCAGCACCATCACCAGTACCACTACCACCACTACCAGTGACCAAGACAGAAAAAGGAGAAGAAGAGGAAGGGTTTCAAACTCCACCAGAAAAAGTACGCAAGTTAACAACACCACCTACCTCCAGAATTGAAAAGAAGAGAAAAAGAAGGTGAAGACAGAAGTGAAACAAGAAAAAATATCCCCTGTTCAGACATCCTCCTCCTCCTCCTCGACACATATTGCCGGCCGCACACGCAAAGCATTACAATCCAAGAAAGTACCCCAAGAGAAAAAGAGTAGCATCTTCCAAGAGTGGGTGCCTTATTAACACACAAACCAACAAGTGGAAAAAGTCTTAGCCAGCATTTACTACGATCCCTCCCATCCTGCAGGTTACGCAGGAGTTCAAAAATTGTATCGTGCTGCCAAAACTTGACTGAAAAGTCTCCGTTTACCTCAAGTGCAACGATGGTTACAAGAACAAGCTACCTACACTTTACACAAACCCATTCGACGCAAGTTTTCCAGAAGTCGCACCCGAGTGGAAGGCATCGATCATCAATGGCAAGCCGATTTAGCCGATGTCTCTCATTTGGCCAGCTATAATCGCGGGTACAAATATTTGTTTTGTGTCATCGACGTCTTTTCCAAATTTGCCTGGGTCGTGCCCTTGACTTCCAAATCGAGCAGCGAGTTAGTGCGAGCCCTGCAACGGGTGTTGACACAAAGCGGTCGTCACCCTCTTCGATGGCAAACGGACAAAGGCACCGAATTTCTGAACCAAGCTTTCCAAAAAGAATTAAAGAAACGTGACATTCATTTTTTTACCACCGAGAATCCTGAAACCAAAGCCAGCATCGTGGAACGTTTTCAACGCACTTTGAAAGAACGCATGTGGAAATATTTTACGCATCACCACACTCTGAAGTACATCGACATCTTACCACACCTGGTGCAAGCATACAACCAGTCTTACCATCGAAGCATTGGACGTGCCCCGCAAGAAGTGACTCCCGAAAACGAAGTGCTGGTATATGAGCGCCTGTTTGGTGCGTCCCCGACGAGGGCTGTCCCCAAGAAAAGTGGAGTGTTGGCCGTAGGAGATTGGGTACGCAATGGCAAAACCAAACGCACTTTCGACAAAGGTTACTTACCTAACTGGACCACCGAATTGTTTCGTGTCACTGGACGAGTGCATGGTCGTCATCCTGCCGTCTGTAAATTGGAAGACATGAACGGAGAAGTGCTCAAAGGAACGTTTTATTTGTCCGAGTTACAACGTGTCACCAAAAAAGAAGACGACGTGTACGACATCGAAAGCATTCTCGAACGCAGAACCCGTAAAGTGGGTAAACAACGTGTCAAAGAAGTCAAAGTACGTTGGAAAGGATATCCGCCCAGTTTTGATTCTTGGATCGAGGCTTCGCAAGTCATCGACTATAAAAAGAAGTGACCATCATGCCCTTTCACACAGACGCAGCTACGTCGACCACTCCTTCACCCAGTTCTTCTCTGCAAGATTTACAGAAACAACCCTTGTGGGTGTGGTGTGGAGAACGTGTGCCTAAAACGCAAATCGTCTTTTTCTGCCAAATCTTCGTGGTGTATTGTGTAATCGGGGCAGCCATTGCCAATTTGAGTTTGCAACAAGGAGACAAACAATTGTGGACCATTTTATTGAGCAGTTGCTTCGGTTACCTGCTTCCTAATCCCTCCCTGAAATTCACCTCGAACGGGAACCACGGGAACCTTGTGTCCAGTGCCAGTGCCAGTCACCACTCCAATAGCAACAATAACCCCATTTTGGGTGGAGACACACCTCTGACGTCCAGTAACCCCTCGGACAGCCACATAAACCTGGAATTATGAGCAATAACAACCAATTTTACTTAACCTTACCAAGTGACAGTTCCATGGAGGTGTTTCCCCACAACACGTTGTGCTGTTACACGGCCAAATTACCTCAGGCCATCCCATTAGATCACGAAGCCCATTGGGAAGTGGCTTTAGTGGAAATCATTCACCCGACCAAAGTCGTCAATGTCCTTCCGAATCAAATTTTTTTTACGGTGGAAGTTCATGACGAGCCAGTGCAAAAGTACTTGAATACCCATGTCAGATATGATCACAAAACCTATGATGACAAAACTCAAAAGTGGTCCTACCACTTGTTCATTCCCCCAGGCTATTACACTGGTCAACAGTGAAATCATTACTGACTTGAAAAGGCCCTAATCTGTAGTATTTTGGTGTGCCGAACACGAATATAACCGTGAAAAATTTGTATTGGCTCTCGTTTTGAAGATATTCATATACCTCATTTTCTATGTTTCACTGTGTAAATTTCTCCAGTAGGACTGCAGCAACATCCGGAATAATGATGTAACATTGCATAATACCATCATGGTCACATCATCCACAGTTGATTGCATCATTTTCTGATGCAATGCAATACTAATGCCATGCGGCTGCTGAAGTAAGTTGACGTCAGCAGTGTACTATACATGTGTAGGCCTATTATACTAATGCCAGGCGGCTGCTGAAGCTGACGTAAGCAGTGTACTATATAAAGCCCAATCAGATAGGTTCAGCATTTAAAATATTTTAGACGTTGTGCGAGACAGTTCAAGCTACTGTTACATAAAACTTATTATTTTATCCATTTACGTACAATAAAGAACAGTAATGCCTCGAAAGTGTGTTAATACCGCGGACAATTTTTGCTATATTTGTGGGGAAGTGACATTTGCCAACCAGAAGAAAAGTATCAATTCTCAAGTGAAGAAGGCATATCATCTTTACTTCGGATGCAAGGTTGGTGACCAAGACAAGCCTTGGACTCCGCATATATGCTGTGCTACATGTACAACACAGCTTTCACAGTGGTTGAATTGCAAAAGGTCATCAATGCCGTTTGCAGTCCCAATGGTGTGGAGAGAGCCAAGCAACCACCTAAATGACTGTTACTTCTGCTTGGTTCCTCCTCTTTCCGGCGGAATAACGAAGCGAAAGAAGTCGAGAATAGTCTACCCAAACATTCCGTCTGCATTGAGACCAGTTCCACATGGTGAGGGACTTCCTATTCCAGAACCTCCAGCAGAATATTCTCTTGATTCATCTGACGAAGACAAAGGTGAGTCGACCTGTTCTTCTCCTGGTCCATCAGCATGCAGTGATCCAGATTTTCACTGTGGTGCATCATCAACCCCACACAGAATAACACAGGAAGAACTAAATGACCTGATTCGTGATTTGGACTTATCAAAGAACAAGGCAGAATTGCTAGGATCAAGACTCCAACAATGGAATCTTCTAGAAGAAGATGTCACAATTACTGCATATCGAAAGCGCCACCAGCAATTGGAGCCTTTCTTCAGAAAGGAAAGTAATCTGATATTCTGTTCCGATATTGAGGGCCTCATGAATGCTTTAAAAATCACTCATGACCCACAAGAATGGAGACTATTTGTGGACTCTTCGAAACTGAGTCTCAAGGCTGTGCTTTTGCACAATGGAAACATTCTTCCATCTATTCCAGTAGCGTATGCTGTCCACATGAAAGAGACATACGATAACTTAAGGCAGCTACTGAATTCCATTGAGTATAACAAGTACAGCTGGCACCTCTGTGGTGATTTGAAGGTAGTTGCCCTTTTAATGGGACTGCAGCAAGGATATACAAAATACATGTGTTTCTTATGCGAGTGGGATAGCCGAGCAAAGGAAATGCACTACATGAGGAAGGAATGGACTCACAGGCAGAATGTAGCCATTGGAGAGAAGAATATCCAACACCCAGCTCTGGTTGAGGCTCAGAAAATCTTGCTACCACCCCTTCACATCAAACTAGGTTTGATGAAGAACTTCGTGAAAGCCATTGACCGGACTTTGCCAGCATTCCGATACCTGCATGAAAAATTCCCTCGACTCAGCGAAGCAAAGATTAAAGAGGGAGTTCTTGTGGGTCCTCAGATTCGAGAGCTTTTCAAAGATGACCGGTTCAACAACTTGCTGGAAGGTGACGCGAAACAAGCATGGAATGCTTTTCGCCTAGTTTCTACAAACTTCCTCGGAAATGTTAGGGCAGAAAACTATAAGGAACTAGTAGAAGACATGTTGATGAAGTATAAGAAACTTGGCTGCAATATGTCTCTAAAGATTCACTTCCTTCATTCCCATTTGGATTTCTTTCCTAGCAACTGTGGTATTGTTAGTGATGAACACGGCGAACGTTTTCATCAAGATATCGCAACAATGGAACAAAGATACCAGGGAAAATGGTCCACTACAATGCTGGCTGACTACTGCTGGACACTCCTCAGAGATGCTCCCGAACAGCTGTACAAGAGACAGGCGAAGAAATCTAAGATGTAGTCAATGACTTGATTTTTTATAGGTAGGCTATTACAGTTGACCTTTTACTATTGGAATGCATTTCGTTATGTAAACATTAATTTCTTGCAGATTACAAAAAAACTAGAGCCAATTTTGCAATTTGACTGTCATATTCGTGTTCAGCACATAAAAATTGATAAGAATTGACTAATTTTATTTCAGTAACATGACTTTTGTAAAAATTTGTTGTCCAGTGTTATTTTAGTGGTCAACATTTGGTCAGCACCGTTACCTCCAGATTTAATGTCGTGTTTCTGAAAGCTTTGGAAAGTGTCAAAAAAAGTGTCACCATGGAGGACCACAAAGCAGCTCGTCGCTTCCTGATGAAATTTGACGGGGGTAAAATCGTGTCCATTTTATTTTGTCCTGAATTGTTTGACATGTTGGGCGGAGACATGGACATGAGAATGGCCATGATCAAGAAAAACGAATTACCAATCATTTACGACAACGAGTCTTTTAGCAAGTTATTTCGTTCCCCGGTAGAACTGAACCAAGGACTGAATTTGATGTTTGTGTACTCCGATGTCGTGGAGTACAACGTGGTGGGACACACCTCCGTACCGTTACTGCGTGTCATTCCTTTCAAAGTGGATTCTGCCACGACCGCTGACGAGGAAGGTGGAAACACTTATCACGTACACCGCGAATTTGTACATCCTCACTATTTGCCCGTCAGCAAGTCTTATTTGGACACGGTCAACATTGCTATAAAAGGAGATCTGGGACAAAATATTTCATTCACCAAAGGGAAAGTCACGGTGAAACTCCATTTTCGAAAACGGTTCTCTCAAGAGTTGTAAGTCATGTATCCAGTGTACCGAAGGGTTGCTCGACAGCGAGGACACGGTTTAGGAGATATGTTAAAATCGGCTTTTCGTTCGGTGGCTCCGGTGTTGAAACCGATGGTGACAGGCGGATTGCACGCCTTGAAAGATGCGGCACTGACACAAGGCAAAGAATTTCTCCAAAATGTCATCATCGACAAACAAAACCCCAAAGAAGCTTTCTTGAGGGCAGGCAAAAATGTCTTGCTGCAAACGGGTAAAGACCTTTTGGGTCGACGAGAAACACCTATAAATGCCCTGCACGCTACCGAGTCAAGCATTCAGCAAGGACAAGGCAGAAAGAGACGACGAAGAAAATACCCTTTCACCAGATTTCACACTTCAAAAGCTAGAAAGACAAAGAAAAGAAGAACCGTTCGAGACTTAGACGTTTTCGATTATTAAAATATTGAGACACAGAGAAAAAATGATGCACCGAGAGTCTTGCGCTTGTTCCAAGTCGGAACTGGATCTGTTTGCCATGCCACCCACCATGATGACGATGCAAGAATCCCAGTGGGTGGAATTTCATCCCGTCTCCTCTTTGACGGATTCTGCTCCCATCGAGTTTGACATCAAAGGTCAGCCCGAAGATTACATCGATCTGAATAGCAGTTACCTGTATTTGAAAGTCAAAGTGATCAAAACGGACAACACCAATCCTGGAGCCAATGATAGGGTAGCGCCCGTCAACAATTTCATGCATTCCTTGTTCAGCGAAGTGGACTTGTACTTGAATAACAAACTGGTCAGCAGCAGCATATATACTTATCCGTATCGTGCCTACCTGGAAAATCTCTTGACGTACGGAAAAGAAGCCAAGAATACTCATCTGGATGCTTGCGTGGTATGGAAACCTGACACAGCGGGTGATAACACGTTTAACGATAGAGCCCTCACAGCAGATGACGATCCTCACAATGTGGGGTTTAAAACACGTAGAAATAAAATTCTGCAAGGACGTAGTTTAGAACTGATGGATCGTTTGCATTTGGACATGTGGTTACAAGAAAAGTATTTACTGAACGGAGTGGATATTCGCCTGAGACTGAATCGTAGCAGTACCGCTTTCCATTTGTTGGCCCATGCTAACGAGTACAAAACCATTATTCAAGAAGCCAGGCTCTACGTGCGACGCGTGGAAGTGTTACCCAAAGTGGGAAACGACATCAGTCAAATGTTGAGCAGAACGACCGCCAAGTATCCCATACGACGCGTGGAAGTAAAAACGTTCACCATTCCTGCTGGACAGCGATCCATGATCGAAGATCATCTGTTCAAGGTCAGTTACCGAAGCGTTTGATCCTTGGTATCGTCAAGAATTCAGCCTTCAACGGAGTCCACAACGAAAATCCTTTCCTGTTTCATCATTACAACGTAACCAAGATCGAAGTCAGTCGCGATGGCAAGACACTGTGTACCCGACCGTTTGAGCCTAAGTTTGGTGACAGGAATTACTTGAGGTCGTACTTGTCCCTGTACGAAGCCACCGGACAGTTAGGAACCAACACCAGTCACGGCATATCGTACGAGGATTATACAGGAGGCTACGGTTTGTGGGCGTTTGATTTCACTCCAGACCAAGGCAGCGACGAGGGACATTTCCACCCTATAAAATCCGGCCAGATTCGTGTGGAACTTCAGTTTACTAATCCTCTACCTGACACAGTGAACGTCCTCCTGTATGCAGAATTTGACAATACCATAGAAATCAACAGTTTAAGAGAAGTCATTCTAGATTATTAGAAGCCATGGAAGACTGTTATCCCTCTTTACCTAGTGGAGAAACTTTGGACATGAAATGTGAGGAGACCGTGGAAGAAGAATCCCAAGACAAAGACGAAGAAGTTATCATGATGAAGTCAAGATGGCCAGAACAAGAAGCCCATTTAGTCTCCTGTTTTGCCAAACACTTGGTCGAAAAAATTACGGAACTGATCAAGAAAGATTGCTATGGATGTCAAAACGACCATCCCAGTCAAATTCAACACGATAAATGCCTGATGCTGAGTCAAGAAGAAAAATTGGACGAGTATCTGGAGGAAGCTTGGAGTCTCATCTCGGACGAAGTCGTTTTGCACCAGTGGTATAAAGACTTGCGTGAACATTCTTGTCCACCATTAACCACTCAAGAGATCCATCGTATCGAAGCTCTCCGGAATCAGAGTGGGGAGACGAAGCGAAGAAACGGTTATTTGTCAGACATTTTCAAGCAAAACGTCAGGATCGAATTGATGACTTATTATTACCTGTGAAGAAAAAAAAAACAACACAAAAACATGGATACCTGGAAACTTTATTACCTTTTGAACCACAGTTCGTACACTGCTTCTTGGAATCCTGTCGTCTGTGCTAAAGATGAACTCCCTCATCGCAAACCTCAAGACCATCAAGCTTATGTGATCAACACGGACGACAGTCATCTCCCAGGAACCCACTGGGTAGCCGTCTACTTTCCTCAAGAAGGATGTGTGGAATATTTCGATTCGTATGGATTGCCTCCTTTGGAAGACGATATCATTGGCTTTATGAGAAGAAATGCTCAGACCACCCGATTCAATAATGTGAAATTACAAGGCACAGATTCCTTGGTGTGTGGACAATATTGCGTGTATTTTCTGCATCATCGCAGCCTGGGCTATTCGTTAGAACATTTAGTAACTCATTTGATCCTCGTTCTTCTTCTAGAAACGATGTGAAAATAGATCGATGGTTTTGTGACCAGTATGCTTATCTTTTGTCTCAAGCTAGGAAACGTAGTGTCCATCAATGGCCTAATGACTTCCAACAGTGGAAATCACAATTTCATTCACAACGTTGTCAGCCCTGTCCAAAATAATGTGTGAGTTGAAAAAAAATGTTTGGTATTTGAAAAAAATGTTTGATGTTATATTGTTGGATTATTGTTAAAAATGTTAGAGTTGTTTGTTAGTGTTAAGTGATTTTGAATAAAAAATGTTGTGTTTTGAAAAATATGCCTTTGTGGTTTGTTTGGCTATAAGAATTTTGATTCATGCGCTTTGACTTCTCTCTATTTCTCTCATGACACTCATTGAACGTTCCGGTTCGAAAACCGTGTAGGGATGTTTTCCTTCACGTCCGCGCTTTGACTTTAAAACAGGGTGCAGTTTCCAGTCTAACCATCCATTGTCGACTCATCCTCCTAAGAAGATGTGCTCCAAACTAGCTAAGCTAAACGAAGCCTACGTGAATTTGCATAGGGTCAGACAGTCTGATACCGAAGCCAGAAGAGACAGAGAATGTGAGAATGTTAAAAGTCACTGAAGACCTGATAGAAGAGCTCTTCAGAGAAGAAATTAACAGGGAGAAAGAAGAATGGACAGAAAAGTACAGACTTCAGAAACAGCAGAGAGAGCAGCAACAGCAACAACAACAGCAGCAGCAACCTGAACCTGACAGAGGCTTTGTCGATTGTCGTATCGATACCAAAGAGTTCTTCTTCTCTTTCCGAAGAAGCAGACCTATCGTCAGAAAGTCTATCGTCAGAGGACGTGGCATTCTTAGAAACTAAAAGATCGCCCTAGCTTCAACTTCACGCAAGCAAAAAAAAACCCAGCTTTTTTCAGGGCTACCCAAATCTCGGAAAAGAAATAACAATCGATTTGCCAATGTCTGCATGTAGAGTAGTGTGAATATAAACACTGACTCTTTTCTGGTGTGATTGTATGTGTTTGTGTTTGTAAGCATTCACGTACCTTTGTGTGGATAGTAGATAATGTTTTTTTATGTTTGACGTGTGGGAATAGTAGATTTGGGGTTTGTTTATTGCTGCTCCGCTTATGTGGATAGTATATTATTTTAAATGAAAATTTTTAAAATAGTAATGGGTAGTAAAAAAAATTGAGTGAGTGTTTCTTTTAGGTCCGCGCGTTGTTTGGTCATGATCTAGGTAATATAAATTTTGTTTTATGGATGTTTTCCTTCACGTCCGCGCTTTTAGTATAAATTGAAAATCTCTCGGCAGTCTAGCTACCCTTGTCGATTGATCAAGAGAATGAACACCAGACTAGCAAAACTGCTTGAACTTCATGTACACCTGGAATATGCCAGGTGTATAGTGAATGAGCTGGCTGCAGAGGCCATCGTATAAGAGGCAAGGATAAAGAAAGAAGAGGAGGAGAGAAGACAGAGGGAAGAGGAGGAAAAGAAAATAGAAGAGAGGATGTTGTATAAAATTCCAGAGACAGAGGATTGGGGTGCTGAAGCCAGTGATCCCGCCTCTGCACTCCCAAGAAAAAAAGTAAAAGGAGACTGGGGAAGAAGATGTGTGTGTGGTGCCAGGCCTGGAAGGTGCCATCATTAACCAGGTGTCACTGGAGTTCAAAAACAAACAGCTCTTTTCAGGGCTACCCAATATTCTAGAAAAGAAATAGTAATTGATTTGCCAATGTGTGTATGTAGAGTAGCGTGAATATAAACACTGACTCTTTTTTTAAAAGTGTGTGTGTGTTTGTGTGTGTGTCTTTGTAAGCGCTCACGTACGTTTGTGTGGATAGTAGATTATTGGGTTATGTAAGAGCTTAAGTTGGTTTGTGTGGATAGTAGATTAGGGTTTCATTTTAATGCTTTGCGTGTGTGGATAGTAGATTTGGGGTTTGTTTATTGCTGCTTGACGTATGTGGATAGTAGATAATATGAAATGAGAAAAGTAGGGGATGTTTTCCTTCACGTCCGCGCGTTTTAAGTAATGATCTAGGTAATATAAATTGTATGTCTTAGGGGGATGTTTTCCTTCACGTCCGCGCTTTAACTATAAGAACCCACAAGGTTTGATGTTCGAACCATTCTACGGAATAAAGACAAGGAAGATGATAGCTGTAACAGAATTGATTAACCAGTTGAAGGACATTTGGTATTGGATGGTGGATGGAGCTTATGTAGTGGAAAGGATTGAACGAGAATGGAAGCATGAAGTTCCCCGGAATTTTGTCAGAAGGCAAGTGACCAACCTGAAATTAGCTATGGATCTGGTGAAAGAGATGATAGAAGAAGAAGTAAAAAGACTAAGAGGCTTTATAGATCCAGAGTATGTAAAGATTGGTCACTTAAAGGAAGCCATGGATAATGTGATAGAAGTAAGGTGCTTTTTGGAAGACGTAATGGAATTGACAGAGTGGTCCTTTGTCAAAAACGGCCTGGACCAGCTTAAGAAATCGGAAGAACTTATGAGAAAAGTAATGGAGGAAGAAGTAAAGAAGATCAAAGACAATTGGAATAAAGAACAAAAGAATAAGGAAAACTTAAAGAAAAAAGAGGCCTTTGACAAACTCAACAACAATTGGATCATAATACAGGAGAAATTCCGAGCAATAGGTCATCCAGACTGGATGCCAGAGAAGGAGAAGAAGAAGAAGAAAGGAATACTGGCAAAAGTGAGAATTTGGTGGAAGCAGTGGAGGAAATAAAAGAAGAAGATGATGATGAAACCAAAGGCCCTTTTCAGGGCCACTCATAGGTCTCGAAAAGATCTTGACTTTCAATTGCCTAGCCCATTTTTTTATTTTTTTTTATTTTACAAAATAAATAGAGACCCCCCTCCCTGTTTCAGTTTTTTGCCTGTTCCCTTTCCATAGACCCATCAGGTCGGGACCGTATTAAAATAGGGTCCCGACCCTGTTCCATTTCCCCTTGTCCCTAGATAGACCCACACAGTATTCCCATGTTCCATTCCCCTTGTCCCTAGACAGGCCCAAACTATATTATCATGTTCAATTCCCCTTGTCCCTAGAATGGATATTTTTTTCTCCCATGTTAAATTACATAGTCCCCAGAGTGGATATTTTTTTCTCCTATGTTAAATTTTACATAGTCCCCAGAGTGGATATACCCTTTTTGACATGGAAGTCCCCTAGTCCCTAGAGTGTCCCTATTCACTACTAACGTGTACCTTGTTTACCGAATGTAATATTGTGCACATGACACAGCGTTCGTTACGGGCAACTTGACTGAAATGACTTATTCTTAACCGAAACATTCCATGCTCAATTATCAAGCATGAACTCACTTGAGAACTTTTTTTAAAAACTGAACCTGTGCAGTTGAGCCTAACAGGTATCATAATGCTTTTAGCATGATGGTTTTCTCCCACAGTGGGATACCTCACCTTACAGTTCAGATGACGTCACTGCCACCACATGTGGACATCTGCTTGGAGCATGCGAAAGGTTTTGTTGCAGATAAAATGTACACCTAAATGTCTAAGATGTGTGTGTGCGTGTGTGTGATTTGGATTGTTACCGATTTCGTCATATCACTACGATAGTTTATAGTAATGTCTATCACTGGGCCATCACGCCGCAGACATGTAGCATCATATCTCACCCAGTCACATTATACTGACACCAGGCCTAACATTAACCTCCTTATTCTGAGCGCCATGCGAGGTAGCTTCTAGCACCATGTTATAAGTCTTTGGGATTCGGCCGGGGTTCGAACCCTTGACCTCCCGCATCCATGTCTAAGGTAGCAGATATAGACACTGCGTTGTAAATTTACCAAAGGTTGACTCAAATTTTAATTGCAAAAATAAAACAAAGATGGCGTTTCATAACCAAGATGATGATGGGGTCATGTCTGTGGTGTCACTAGGGTTGGTGTCACTCAGTGCAGTAACTCATGGTGTCACCCCCATGGAACTCCTTCCTGTACAAAAATTCGAAACTTTTATACACAGTCATGTGCAGTAACTCATGGTGTCAACCCCATGGACCTCCTTCCTGCACAAAAATTAAAAAAAATTATTGACAGTTATTTTGGTGACACTCCCTCTGATGGTGTCACCCGGTGCTGTCCGCACCCCCCGCACCCACTATAGTGACGCCACTGGGTCATGTGATCTTTGCTAACACGGACTTTTAATTTAGGACATCATCAGGGCAGATTGGGTATTTCTTTGACTCTGTGATCCGAAAATTGGTTCATGTTTAATTTCTTGTTCCTGGTGTGTATGTGATTCGTTGTTATGATTAAAGGAAATGGATTTCTGTTTCGAATTTAGCTGAACCAAAGTCACCAAAATCTCTGATTGATGATAAAGGCCTACCATATTCATGATCACTAGCACCAGTCCAGTTTGAGAGACTTAGTCATATGGAGCATTCTCTGCCTTTCTGGCGAAAACATTAGACGTATCGTAGAAACATCCATTTTGAATCTCATTCAGGTAGAACTAAATAGTTTCGTGCGATTCGCCTTTGTGTAAAGTTTGAGTACTAAAAGTATGAGTAAGTGATCCCAATATATCCTCATGATTATTAGCAAGGTGGCATGAACAAAATGTCTACCTGTAACATGCCGTTTAGTGCATCAGTTTTTGTATTAAATGTTGTGTTTGAGATTAAATAATTTGGCGGAACATTTTGGCACACATTTAGGCTGATTTTTTTAATACACATGCTTTCGTATTTGCTACGACTAGTTCTGTTCGTTATTTTTTCCTTTTCCAGCTCCACAACACGTACCTTCACTATACATTGTGGACAACCTGTTATTGGGGGTTAACAAGAAGCTTATCGATTTCAAGGACAAGAGGTCAAAGATCAAGATCAGTGCGACCGAAGGAAGAAAATATTTTTGTGCATGGTAGATTTAGTTCTAGATTATGCATAGATTTAGTTCTAGATTATGCATCTTGGCAAAGGTTTGTGAAGGGCTTGCATTTAGGGCATAAAAGAGGTCTACTGATTGTGGGGTCTAAAGGCCAAGGGTCAGGGTTGTTGAGGCTGAAATAATAAATTTTATTGCACCTAGTAAGTTCGTTTACTACATGTAGTGGATGGTTTTCAGTTAATGCAATAAAGAAATCCATTCTAAAGTTCAGAAGTCATGTTCATCGTCAGTCTAATTGGAAAATATTGGTTTCTGCACGAGGACATTAGCTCAATGTCTTAGCCCTGTACAAGAGGCCCCGAGTGGCCGAGCGTTCGCTGTTCCGGATCACTGCCATCTCACCTCTGTCTGAATGGGTTCGAAACTCGAGCTCGATTAACGTGGGTACGTGAGAGAGCTTGCCATCAGCTTCTTGTGGGTCGGTGGTTCTTCCCGGGTCCTCCACCAGTTATACTGGCCACCATGCATAGCCTGTCTTGTGCTGAAAATGGCGCTAAACCACACAACAACGATACCAGCAACAGCATACCTGGACAAAAAGTCCAGTTCACTGAGACCGATTGGTTAATAATATCGAGGGCTATTAAAGACGGGGCGGACATTTCATGAGGGTATTAACGGTATTGGTGCTACATAGTTGGGTATCGAATAAAGGCCTTACAACTGTCAGATCCAGCTATTTCATTGAAAGAATGGTGTTGGCCTCATGGCCTCTCTTTTCGTCAACTAAAATCATGCCAATTGTTGAGAAGTATCACAACGATTACCTCCGATTCAATCTGCTCTTTATGGGCGTAGGTAACGAAATTTGCCTACACATACCCCCATGATTCCGGTGTCAGCCAGCTAAGAGTTTGTATCTCAATAACTTTTGCGTTATATTTAGGCACAAACATTATTAGAAGTTACGAATAACAGTATTATAATTGCTCAAGTTTTAAATCTTTTAAAATTTTCAGTTACTTATTGTAAAAACACCGAATAATGAGCTGGAAGAAAAGGGGCACTTGTTTTTGCAACAAAATAAAACAGATATCAATTTCTCGAGACTTGAGAGCGCAACGAGATGTTTGCATTGTCGTCGTGTTCATTTTTATAGAATGGTGGATAAGTCTTAAAGAAATATTTCAATTACCCCGAGCTGTGCTTTCTGAAGTAAAACAACATTAATGAATAATGGCAAGGGTAACGGTAAAATGTACGTTCATTCCGGCTGAAGAAGAAATTTCTTTATATTTCCTAGGTTTGTGTGTTTCGATGGCACCGCTCAGGCGGCGGCTGCGAAAAAGTAATGAGACAACGCCTCCCTTCATTATCTTCTTTATTTTCCCTCCCTAACATAATCGCGTGTAAAGTAGTTGCCACATAAATGGCAAAATGAGTGCAAGAGTAAGTACAAGAATTTAGCACTGAAAATGCCTGTATCAAACAAGTAAATTGCTTTGACAGTCCACCTTCCCGAGCCGCAAAATTTTTTTTCCTTGGCCATATCCATCTCCAGCACCCTCTTCCCTACTGTTGGTAATGCATAACTGTCTGTCTTTCTGTCCGTAGCAATATTATGTACTCGGCAATAGAATTGCCATTTTCATATTATGGATGTCACACTTCAATAAGGACACATTGTGTGCTTGTGCGTCTCTGTGTGTGTGTGTGTGTGAGAGAGAGAGAGAGAGAGAGAGATTCCAACTCTGTGCTTTTCTGGCAACGGTAAGCACTGTGATCAACATTTTCTGCTATTTTAAACCGTCAGCAAAGTAAGTGCAAATATCAAGGAGTATCACAGTAGACGACCAGTATCTATCCGTTTTTACGTCACGTTTGCGGTACCCATCTTGCATAGGCGTGATCTAATTTGGTACAACTGTTAAGTGCTTTATGCCATTAACATGCTAAAAAATGTCCTTTCTCTGGTTCTTAACAATTTTGAATCGTGATTAATTTAATAAAATAGAACGGAACGATAGCATGAAGAAACTTAAGAGTTATTTGTCTCGTAAAGCGGAAGGGGTGTGGTTGTTTTGTTGGATGGCTGTTTCTAACGTCACCTTTGACACATTAATGTCTCTTGCTGAGGAAATGGGAGTAAAGTGACTTTCCCAAGAACAAGCTGAGACAGCTGTATTGGGCTGTCCTGGGTGGACATCGAACCTACGACTTTTGGATAATGAGACCGACGTTTTCCAACTGAACTATCGCGGCTGTCCATATCAGTATTCATAGACACTTCACTCCAGCTCTATGTTGGCCCCATTGTGCGTGTATGTGCGTACGTGTTTAATAATGTAATAAGACAAGCCTGAGGTATTTGTGTTCTAGCCAAGAGAAAATAAATATGTTCACTGTTGGTAAAATGTGACAGGGAAAGACAAAGTATGTCCTTCGCACAAAAATTTAAAAAAAAATAATAAAGAAATAATAAACGAACATAATCAGTTTAATTTTTAGTTTTCGATGTATTTGGTAATGTTTGTCATTATTATTTTTTGTATTTGTTGTTATTATTTTTTAATTATTTTTTGATGGTACTTTTTTATTACTTACAGTAATGGCATTATCTTTTTCTTAATCTGCAAACTTACCAAAGCAACACACGTTGACATGCGTAAGTTTTGCCGATTGATTCTGTGAAATAAAGTCTAATTTATTGTAATTATTAATTTAAAAAAAAAGATATTTAATTGCACTTAAATATGCTTCATAATGAAAACGACTGAAAGCTTTTGATTTCAACGCATTCATTTGTTTAACGTATTCATGAACACTGCGTCCGTACTCCTACTATTTAGATGACTGCGGCACATCAAGGATGCTATTGATACAAAACGGTGTTAATTTTTATATCTATCCAACATCTGACGTAAACTACACGGTAATTGGGCTGTGGCTTTATTTGTCAGCCTATCGCAACAAATAGTTGAAGTCTTTACATAAATCGGTGGCGCAGACAAGAGCCATTCATATTCTTTTCAAGTATTGTAACAAAGTTAATTAATTTTGTGTTTCAGGCAGCGGTAATTTTAGTGCAGTTCAAAGTGTTCGTCATCGTCGTCGTCATCCACCTCATCAATAACAACAACAAAAAAAAAAAACAAAAAAAAAAAAAAAAAAATGGGGGGGGGGGGAGAACAAAAGTACGAGAAGATAGGACTTCCTTTACCATGTTATCAAGTGGGGTCATTGGGCACAATTCATCGCGCAAGCACTATTTAATCAAGAAGTGTGGAGTAGTCGGTTTGATTGACGCCCACAAAAAATTCCTACTTCAACAGAAAATGAGGTCTTGACACTCTACGAGTAAAATGAACCAGAAATGTCACATGTTGCACATATTCAGTGGTATAGTCATAGGTCAACTTCTGAAGTGTGAAATTAGAAGAATGTATAAATGAATTACTTCCAAAAATGTATAATGTTTTAAATATGGTACGCTGACAGTAATTTACAAGGTAAATTCATTACGCGTGTAATAATACTAACATTAATATTAACAATGCCGACGATGATGGTGATGGTAATTACGATACTAATACTACTGTCAATAATGTTAATGACGATGACGAACACGACGATGACTACGATAACTGCGAAGACGACGACGGCGATGATCGTGATTTAATCATAGTCACTACGCTCAACAATTTTAAAAAAGTGCAGGGCAAACGTGTTTTAAGAAAAGCAGTTTTGTATGCTGGCTTACACTGGAATACAGTATACTATGCTAGAAGTATCAATAGTATGTTTCCTAAAATATGAATGCAATAATACGAGTTGTGTGATAGCCCCAACCCCCATTCCATACCGGTGTCCTTCCATGCATACATCAGAATGTAAGTCCAGTACATCACAACTTTAATCTTCCTTCGTTACTTTTTGATGGACTTCGTGGTTTGAAATGACCTAGTTATGAAAATAGCATTCAATTTGAAGGACTTAATAGGCTGCATATTAGGAAATTGGCATGAATTTAACGTTTTTTGAAGGACTTCATGGGTTGAAACAAATTAGGCTTTAGGCATGAAGATGGAAAATTTGATGGACTTCATGGTCTGAAAAAAAGAGGCATGAAAATGAGATCAAATTTGAAAGACGTCATGTTTTGAAACAAACCAGGCATGAAAATAACATCAAGGTAGAGGCTTTCATGAGTCGAAACAAACCAGGCATGAAAATAACA
Organism: Sinohyriopsis cumingii; assembly: GCA_028554795.2. Classification (NCBI taxonomy): domain Eukaryota; kingdom Metazoa; phylum Mollusca; class Bivalvia; order Unionida; family Unionidae; genus Sinohyriopsis; species Sinohyriopsis cumingii. The sequence continues at coordinate 43,664,142 of CM068838.1, forward strand.
TCAAGGTCGAGTCTTTCATGGGTCGAAACAAACTAGGCATGAAAATAACATCAAGGTCGAGGCTTTCATGAGTCGAAACAAACCAGGCATGAAAATAACATCAAGGTCGAGGCTTTCATGAGTCGAAACAAACCAGGCATGAAAATAACATCAAGGTCGAGTCTTTCATGAGTCGAAACAAACTAGGCATGAAAATAACATCAAGGTCGAGGCTTTCATGGGTCGAAACAAACTAGGCATGAAAATAACATCAAGGTCGAGGCTTTCATGGGTCGAAACAAACTAGGCATGAAAATAACATCAAGGTCGAGTCTTTCATGGGTCGAAACAAACCAGGCATGAAAATAACATCAAGGTCGAGTCTTTCATGGGTCGAAACAAACCAGGCATGACAATAACATCAAGGTCGAGTCTTTCATGGCTCGAAACAAACTATGCATGAAAATAACATCAAGGTCGAGGCTTTCATGAGTTGAAACAAACCAGGCATGAAAATAACATCAAGGTCGAGGCTTTCATGAGTTGAAACAAACCAGGCATGAAAATAACATCAAGGTCGAGGCTTTCATGAGTCGAAACAAACTAGGCATGAAAATAACATCAAGATCGAGGCTTTCCTGAGTCGAAACAAACTAGGCATGACAATAACATCAAGGTCGAGGCTTTCGTGGGTCGAAACAAACTAGGCATGAAAATAACATTAAGGTCGAGGCTTTCATGGGTCGAAACAAACTAGGCATGAAAATAACATCACAGTAGAGGCTTTCATGGGTCGAAACAAACTAGGCATGAAAATAACATCAAGGTCGAGTCTTTCATGGGTCGAAACAAACCAGGCATGACAATAACATCAAGGTAGAGGCTTTCATGGGTCGAAACAAACTAGGCATGAAAATAACATCAAGGTCGAGGCTTTCATGGGTCGAAACAAACCAGGCATGAAAATTTCGTCAAGTACGCATCAAACATACCAAAGTATGGTTCAGTTTTCACTTTTCTCTCTCAACATTTGACTTAAAAATATATCCCTTCTTCGAACATAACCGGGGGTTCTTAAACTGAACTACTTTTCTGGGTGATTCGAGTCATGTGAACACACTTATAGTTCATTATAATGTAAAAATGTTATGATATTTTCGTATCTTCCGTTTCAGCCGTAGATGCCATTTTCGTTTCTATTAGAATCTGACCTCATTATAGGCCACGTAAAGAAAATATTTACCTCCAAAACTGATAGTCATTATTTGTTCTCAAGCACCCCAACATTTATTTCTTGAAAACATTTGGAATATTCACATGCTTATTTTAGGTTATAATAGCTTTAAAATTTGAAGTAACTTCAAAGTCGTATTTTTTAAAGGATCGAGGCTCGTAAATCTATCATCTCAGTATTTGTTTTACTGTTTGCGAGAATTTGTCACTTTGTGATTCTTCAAGCCTGCGGAACTTTGCGACTTTATAGTCCCACAAGCTTGTGTGACTTTGTCATTTTGTTGTGCCACATGTTTGTGGGACTTGGTTACTTTGTGGTCCTACAAGAAGTAAACCCGTTTTAAAAATACCATACACTCACTTACACCGGATAACGGATGGTAGCCCTGATGGAATCATTTATTTCTTAGTACAGCCTATGTCTACATTTACTCCAAAATGCGCTAAAAGCTTGCATGACAAAAATGAAAACAGGGATGCGTTGTTTTTATCTGACGAATTCCGTTGACTTCAAAATAAATTATTTTCATTGCAAACGACGAGAATGAAAATTAAAGTAAATTAAGTGTGAAGCTAAGTAGGATCTTAGTTCTAATCGTTGACATTAAGTTGATACGGTTTTCTTAGTAATAAGTAAGTGCAGATAAGTGACCAGTATTAACAGCATTTAGCCTTTCTCCTTGAAATTACGTATAGTTGCACTGAAATTGGTATAAGGATAAATACATTATAAAGGGTCTGAAGGTAAATATGACTAAAGCGCACTCCGTTACGGGTCACTGCCATCTCACCTCTGTATGCGTGGGTTCGAGTCTCGGATTCGGCTAATGTGGGTATGTGAGAAGCTTGCCAGTAGCTTCTCGTGGGTCGGTGGTTCTTTCTGGGGTTTTCCCGGGTTCTTCCTTCAACATTAATACTGGCCGCCATGCATAGCCTATCGTGTGCTGAAAAATGGCGTTAAACCCTACAACAATAATAACAACAACAACTGACGTACAGCATAATATACTTAAAAAGACTGGTCTGTGTACATGCAAATCTACCATGTTCGTTCTGAGTTCTGGAAGGATCCATTTTCGACAACTGCAAAGAAATCAAAGGAAGGCAAGTAAGCTGTTCACTCCTTAATAAACAAAGTCAGCTCTTCCACAGGTCATGGCAGAATCGAAAAATGTTCTGCAACAGACCGCCGTTTTACCAGATATTAAATGAGATGAGATTACACTCAATGTTGATTAGACATGTGTTGAAATGCTTCGTGCGCTACATGCATATACATTTAGAGCAAGAGAGCGACGACTCATTCACGTCATATTATATTTGGTTTATTCTTATGTTCTTACTTCACAACGTTAATTGCCGGTCCAAAGAATAAAAGAAAAGAAGGGATGAGCGAGTTTTAAATAAAGTTTAAACACACGAATACCAAAAAGGTATTAAAAAAAAAGGAGTTGAGAAGGCGCCGCGAGTTTCGAACTCCCGATCTCTTGTTTGGCATCCGGATTGGCCGTCAGAGGACGGAAGTGAAAAAGAAAGCTTCAGCATAAAATATAAAAAGATTAAAACTAATTTTAAAGAAATTGGGATTAGCGAGTTGAAAAGAAAGTTTGAAGATCAAAATACAACAAGCAATAAGTATTTTAAAAATTGGGATTCCTCGGCCAGTTTCGAACACGCAACGTCTTGTTTGGCAAGCGGGACACACACAAAGAAAAAAGAGACCAATGTGGGTTTATATATATATATATATATATATATATATATATATATATATATATATATATATATATATATATATCGAGAGAGATAGAGAGAGATGCTTCCCAATTAGGTCCCGATAATGTCATTAACTGACGATATTCTGTCCATTTTACCTGGACGATGGACAACCTGACAGTTTCTCCTGTACGCGACCACCAAAATTAACTATTTTGAATAAGGCACACTGAAGCAAAATCAACTTATAAATTACGAATATAGATATTAACAGAAAGCCTGCTTTGCGTTATGTTTACGTATGTACTTTTGTACCATTATCTTAAGAGTCAATGAATTTATTTAAACTTCCAAACACTATATAAATTCGACGGTAAATCTGCCAACATACCACAAATATGCTTCATGTGGGTCGGTGGTTCTTCCCGGGTTTTTCCAAGGTTCTTCCTCCACCAGTTATACTGGCCGCCATGTGTAGCCTATCTTGTGCTGAAAAATGGCATAATATAGCCACATACTATCTCCACGGACAATAAGAAATTCATGGCAGTTCGGATTCCATGACATTCTGCAAATGTAAATTACGTCAGTTTGGTTAAAATCCTCAGGAGAGCTGGAAAGTAAGGATACCTTTTCAACAAGCGAGAACGCCCTTGTTCTGCTTCTGTTCGGAAATCACTGAACGCAGTTTAGGAGTTTTGATAGTGTGGAGGAAATATAATTGGAAATGGTACTTAAGAATATACTGGATATAGAAATTGTATTCTTAATAAAGATTTAAAAAGTAATTAACGAGAGTAGTGCACATTTAGGATGTTCTGAACCACACTGAATTCAAACAGAGATGAATATTTTTGAAATCTTTTTAAAATTCATAAAATTTCACATAATTTTTCTCCGTCTGCCCAAATAAATAAATAGATCAAAAAAATATAGATAAAAAATAAACAAATTAAATCAATAAATATATAGAAGGAAAACTCCTAATCTCAAATTTCCAAAAAATGCACACCAGTCGAAATTTATTTGACCTGTCGGACTTCGGTATTTTACAAGTTTTTTTTTTTAAATATCTAGACAAATGAGATAATGAAGAAAACTGGCAAAGCGAAGAATTTTTTTTTTTTATTACACATACTAGATAATGTAAGAAGAGCTACACTGTCTTGAATTCAACAGGTTTTAGAGAGACGATAACAATATTTCACGAGACAGACAAATCCCGGCGGGATAAAATTGTGAAAAAAGCTGGTCATGTTTAAGAACAACATTCAAGAAAACACATGTGTTACTTTGCTGATATAGAGCTTGAAAAAGTTTACCCAAAGATGCAGATTTACATATGTATTTAATGGTGATCCAATTAAAATAGACATCACAAATCCTGATTGTGGGATAACAAAATAATTGTATTATAAACAATGAATACGTTACGAACTTGTTGATAACGCATAAATTCAATGCACCTGGAATATATTATGATTCAGATGCAGTTATTTAATTTACAGTGACTTAAACAAACTTTAGTCAAGACTTCTTTACTAACATCCTGAAAGTTCAGAAGCTTACACAGATATCAATCGTTTGTGGAAACAACTTAAATTGAACATCACGAAATAAAGTACACTTAATTGAAAGAATTGTTAGCTTAACAATGTAACTACGCATTACACAAGCAAGCGAGAAATAGGTTTTGATATTAATGGGTTTGCATGAGTCGTGTAAAGAACTAATGGCAGTCAGATGTTGTTGCCATGCAATTTCAGCCACAGTACATGAAAGCAACAGTTATGCTAACATTTTCTTCTCTGTGCAAATTGCAACTTCAAACAACTTCACCATACACCTGTCACTCTCTCAGTGGTTCATAATATCCGTAGGGAGCCCCGAAAGGTAACAATGGATACAGATACATTTTCATAGTATATATATATATATATATATATATATATATATATATATATATATATATATATATATATATATATATATATATATATATATTTTGAATACTCTTGGTATGGAATAGTTAAAAGAAAATATGTAGAGGACACGCACGACGCACGATGCTTTACATAAAACGTTAAAAGGAAAACTGGCCAGGAAAATATTCGCTCAACAAAAATCCAATGATTTGCTAAAAAATATAACATTGAATACTTTTTAACTTACAAACAATAAAAAGTAACGTCTGTAGTGGAAAGGTTTAGGAAAGGATACAAAAGGCATGTTTTACGAACACGAGTCGTCCCTGTACAACGTAGATGGTGAGGCAAGGTAGATGTGGGTTTAAGTAGCTGAAAAACTACAAAGTGGATACAATCCAGAGAAAATTTATGTCATTTGAAATAAGTATCATAAAGTTACATTTTCTTGAAGTGGTTTACGTAATAGGGGCGGAATAGAAAATTATTCTAAGCTTGATGGCCGTGTTTTAATTTTTGGCGGTGAGATAAATTTAATCCTGATTAGCTAAGCTAAAGTATGGGCATTTATCTTCAGACGATTTCAATGTTTTAAGTAATTTCCCTCGCTAAATTAGCCAGTCAAGTTTTTATTTCTTGCGGAAGGGAAAGTCTTGACTTCGGGGGAGTAAAAAAGTATTATCTCGTTGTAAGTTGCGAAAAGAACAGTGTCTGGAAGTTTGGAGGACTCGGAACTTAAAGGAATAGAGAAATTCTGTTGCGTAGAAGCGAGCGAATCTAGGAAAGCACATGGCTCATCTCAATCTGATACAATTATCGTGATATGACTTCGTAATTATTTGTTGAATTTATTTGTTTTTAAATTCATACATTAGTTTTCCTTTGATGAGTTCGGAGTTTAACTGTTTGTATTCATTTGTTTTGAATGTTATTTGATTCGTTTATGCGAGAAATTGCATGCATTACTTTCGATACGAATTTGAAAGAATTGTGTGAATTTATCTGTCTTAAATGATATGAATCATGTAGGCTTTGCATTATTATTAATATGTATGGAAATGCTATGCCAACGAAGTGTTAGTTAGCAAAATATTTTAGTTAAGACATTAAATGAATTTCATTAATTCATTCATATAATTAAGACGTGAATTCTGTTAACTGAGAATCAACGGTATTAGCAATTAAAGAGCAGCCGGCCGACATTTGGTCCAGTTAGTGTTTTATAGTTCGCAGTAAGGCGTATAAACGGTTGATTTAAAGGCCTATATTAAGTTATAATCCAGTTAGGAATGCAGAATAACCACTAGGACATTAATCTCCGGAACCTGGGTTTTGGGGGCCCCGAGTGGCCGAGTGATCTAAAGCGCTCTCCGTTACGGATCACTGCCATTTCATCTCTGTCTGCATGGGTTCGAGTCTCGGGTTCGGCCAATGTGGGTATGCGAGAAAGCTTGCCAGTAGCTTCTCGTGGGTCGGTGGTTCTTTCTGGGGTTCTTCCTCCACCATTAATACTGGCTGCCATGTATAGCATATCCTGTGCTGAAAAATGGCATTAAACCCTACAACAACAACCTGGGTTGTGTATTAGCTGTCAGGCTGAGAACTGACCCATATTAGCCTTAGTTTATGTTGAATTACGATATAATGTTTGACCTAGAAGAAAAACATAATAAATATAGAAGATAATCTAAAGTTGCAAAATCACCAGAGAAAGTAAATTCATAAAAAAGAAGATCCTCCTAGAGTTGACATGCAAACTTGGAAATATTAACATAAATAAAAGAGAGCGAACGCTGAATGTTTACACGGAGAACAAGAAAAACTGAGACATGGCAAGATAAAAGAAAAGCAGCAAACTGAAATAGATTATAGTTTTGAAACACGTGCAGATCAATATCTATTTGGTGGTCTGTACACGTGCAGATCCCGAACTGCTGCTTGATTTGCGGTCTATACACTTGCAAATCACGATCTGCTATCTGATTGGCTGTATATACACGTACAGATCAGGATCTGATGTTTGATTGGCGATATTAGTACTTTAAGTATTTTGTTCACTTGGTCGGAAAGTTAAGCCTTCAACATACAAACGTTGTTGAATTTAAAAATGAACTATCAACCAGATCATGCACTACATGAATGCCGAAGAAATATTCTTGCATTCCAATAGCAGATAGCTTTAACATTTGATACCTAATAAATAGTGCTTACATCGTTAGATAAACAGCAAAGTTTTTCCCAACAGGTATATACCAAGTGATACAAAGTATTATAAACTCTGTTTGCCATGCATCAACTAAATTTTGTTCTTACTGTTGGATATATCATAATTTTATTAAAAAAAGTAACTTGCATGTCAAATATTCTATCATCAAACTAAATAATAATAATTCCAACTTCACTAAAACCAGAGACGAGTATCTGAAGGCACACGCTTATTAACGATGCATTAACAAATATGAGATAAATTTACCCAAATAAATTGTCTAATTGTTTAGGCTATTACATAGTACATATGTTACCTACAAACAAATGTCAACTGAAACAAAGAAAATATTATCTACACAATTGATCATACAGCATCGAACTCTTTTTTTTAAAGCATCAATTGTTTCGCCATAGATGCACATTATATATATATATATATATATATATATATATATATATATATATATATATATATATATGCACACACACACATATATGCATGCCAGATGGGAACAGTTGAAGTGAACTCGAGGATGAAAACGATATGAGACACATGCGAGAGAGAGAGAGAATAAATCAGAGCCGAAATAAACAACCTCATAACAAATGTTTCAACACCGTAGTAGTCGGGAAGAGAAGACGTATAATGACAATCAGAAGAAAAATAAAACAATGCAGCAGAAGCCAAAGGAACCGGCCCAACAACGAGACGAATAATTTAATTGAGGAAAGCCACAAAAAAGGATAGGGATGTAGGCTCAGAGAAAAACAATGAGGCTGGAGCAAGATAAAAAAGATATTCCAAACATGCAGTGTGTGTGAGTGATTTGGTTTTTACTGTAGCTTTAAAAATTTTTCAGTCATATCGCTACAATATCTGCAGTGTGACATTTTATAGTGATGCATAGCACTGGGGCATCATGCCGCAGCATAATGGCAATTAAATCATTAGGTCTATGCATACACTCGCATCTAAATATTCCACACATGCTTGTTCTATAATAAAGGCTATAATGACAATAATATCATGACTTCTGATACATACACACATATCCCTAATTCTCTATATAGTAAACTGTCAACATCAACAATTTTCCCATGCATTTTCTACCTTACAAATTATAAAAGACACATACAAATATAAAAATGCCAAATTATACATGCACAAGGCCAACAATGCTTAACTCTACTTAATCCAAAACTGTATATTCAAATACAAACAGTATCTAACACAACTCACTATTAAATTCAGTTATGCACCAAGATGCAATATCATAGCAGATTACACCACCCACTTTGATTTTATCCTTGACACTGGTATCCTACATGACAACAAGTTATTACATCTTGACTCTGGGATACTACATCTGGCAACATGTCATTACATCTTGACTCTAGTGTAGTACTTCTGTCAACAGCTCATTACATCTTGACTCTAGTGTACTACTTCTGTCAACAGGTAATTACATCTTGACTCTAGTGTACTACTTGTGTCAACAGGTCATTACATCTTGACTCTAGTGTACTACTTGTGTCAACATGTCATTACATCTTGACTCCAGTGTACTACTTGTGTCAACATGTCATTACATCTCGACTCTAGTGTACTACTTCTGTCAACAGGTCATTACATCGTGACACTGGGATACTACACCTGAAAACAGATTATTACATCTGACTCTGGGATACCACATCTGGCAATATGTCATTACATCTTGACTCTAGTGTACAACTTCTGTCGACAGGTCATTACATCTTGACTCAGGACTAATATACCTGGAAACAAATTATATTCTGACTAGAGGATACTATACCTGTTGACATGTCATTACATCTTGACTCAGGGCTAATATACCTGGCAACAAATTATATTTTGACTAGAGGATACTATACCTGGCAACAGGTCATTACATCTTGACTCAGGGCTAATATACCTGGCAACAAATTATATTTTGACTAGAGGATACTATACCTGGCAACAGGTCATTACATCTTGACTCAGGGCTAATATACCTGGCAACAAATTATATTTTGACTAGAGGATACTATACCTGTTGACAGGTCATTACATCTTGACTCATGGCTAATATACCTGGCAACAAATTATATTTTGACTAGAGGATACCATACATGTCGACAGGTCATTACATCTGTTCCAGCTGATACATTACATCTGTTCATGCTGGCACTAATACCATGTGACACATGTTCCAGCTCTCACTATTGTTGTGTGACATGTTCCAGCTGGCACTTCTGCCATGTGACACCTATTCCAGCTGGCACTTCAGCCATGTGACACATCACACCTATTCCAGCTGGCACTTCTGCCATGTGACACATTACACCTTTTCCAGCTGGCTTCCTGCCATTTGATAGATCACATCTAGTAATGTACTGCATCTATTGCTGCCTTCTTCCTTGGGAATTGTTCTCCTACAGTTATGTCTGGTGCTTCATCATATAATTTTTTCTCTATTAGACAACACTTTAGAAGCGTACCCCCTGAAGAAGTCAATAAAAGATTGCAATCATTGGTATGGCACAAACTTTTTAGGCTTAAAATTTACTGGCTTTCCCATAATCAAATATTAAACACATTTTGTGACAGATGCTGGGGTAACCACAGTGTTTCCTATGGTTACAGATGTAAGTATTCTATTTTTCAAATAGTTGCATTGTACCACAACAGCATATAATTAATGTTCAAGGTTACAGGCTGGTTAGTCAAAGTGTATAATTACTGTTCCATGTGACAGGCTTGTTTGCCTAAGTGTATAATTGCTGTTCAAGGTTACAAGCTGGTTAGTCAGTGTATAACTGACATTCAAGGTGACAGGCTGGTTTGCCAAAGCATATAATTGATGTTCAAGGTTACAGGCTGGTTAGTCTAAGTGTATAATTGATGTTCAAGGTGACAGGCTGGTTTGCCAAAGTGTATAATTGATGTTCAAGGTGACAGGCTGGTTAGTCAAAGTGTATAATTGATGTTCAAGGTGACAGGCTGGTTAGTCAAAGTGTATAATTGATGTTAATGGTCACATGCTGGTTTTTCAAAATGTATAACTGATGTCCAAAGTCATAAGCTGGTTTGCCAAAGTGGCTAATGATGTTCTTGATGGTAAGGGCCAACAAGTTTTGTCAATTAGCATGACTGACAATAACTGTGCACCTTTACCAGTACCAAACTCTTGGTTCTTGATGTCGTTCAAGTCTGGAAGGAAGGCATAAATAAACTCTCCTCATTAAGGGACAACTTTTATTCTGCAATATGACCAACTTAACTTGAACACAGATTTTCAGAACCTAGTTTTTCTACCTGACATGGATTATGGTACATTAGTGATTATACTTTGATATACATTCATAATGGCACTGTTTGTTACTTTCCACAATGGTCAACAAGACGAAATATGACTGTAGATTAATGCAGTTTGAAATTGGAGTCTAGCCATGAAGAAATAAATTACTTCAATGGTTGACTGCTCCAGTGGCCTAAGTGGTTAGAGTGTCCACCTTGGATGAGGGTGGTTGCAGATTTGACCCCCCCCTCCCCTTGAGTCATACCAAAGATCTATTAAAATGGCTTGGCAGTATGCATCAAGAGGTTAGTGTTAGGAGTGGTCGGCCTGGAGTCAAGATAATAGGACTGGGTGGGACATGATGCCCCAATGTTAGACATCACTATAAACTGCTACACTGCAGACACTGTAGTGATAGGACTGAAACAGTTGTTAAGCCTATGTTAAGCATTAAATTAAAACACACACCTCCTTTGTCTCTGGCCATAAACAAATAAATTACTGTCTCTTGTCTCTAGCCATGAAGAAATATAAAAACTACCCCAAAGCAATTAATTGAATAATTTTCATACACATACATGTACATATCCAAATGAACACAGAAGACAAAGACACATACAAACATATTTACTTGAAGTTACATACAGATAAAAAGACAGAATGAGAGAGACGGAGGTATTGAGAGAGAGGGAGATATTTTAGGTTTAAAATTCTCATATCTGGGAATTCATTCATAACCCAAACCCTAAAGCATGTGATTGATGTAAATAAACAGCTTGCCATCTTCAAATGGTTCCAGTGAATACAACAAACAAAAATAAAAAATTTAAACAATTTTATTAGTTAAGAGTCTTTACATTCCTATAAATCATTTAGGCATCATATGTGGTTCCAAAAAATATTGCATAAAACAAAAATCATCTCAAATATGTCATGAAAGGAAAAACGAGTTATATATATAAATCAATACTTATACTGGGCATAACTGTTGGTAGTTCAGGTGTAATCAAATCTGTAAGTGATTGTTTAAAGCGTGGGTTTTAAAGTTACTGACTCACATGTACAAAAATCTCAAAGACACAAAAGAATCTAAAACAAACATTTGCACTTAAACATACAGATATGAAATCATCTGCAAGTGAATCAAACTGAAAATGGGACATAGATGGGTTTCCATACCATTTTTAAATTTAAACTGAAAATGGGATATAGGAGATGGGTTTCAATACCATTTTTAAATTATGTACAATTCAATGATCAGTACCAAATGAAGCTATTATAGTGAATATAAACTGGCCTAAAAATGATTCTAACATGGATGAAATGCCAGAAAAATAAAAAAAAATCGACCTTTTTTGGTCCTTTAATCAGAAACTTAAGTCCACAATAGCTGAAATGATATGAAAAGTACATTTTATGAATTCTGAAAAGACACAATATGTAAGGTGCAAAAGATCTCTTTTTCATTTGCAGAGACAACTGTTGCCACCAAACCAATGTTTAAAAACTGAACTAAAATTAAAAGGTTTTCAATTCAATCAAATCACAATCCATGACATTTTTCATCCTATCAAAATGTTCAACAGCATGCTTTCCTAACTGGATTTTAGAAGTATAATAAATATTTGAACAAATGTTACAAATATAAGCAATCTGTGTGATCAAAATACAGAGCAATCTGCAATAAATGTTATTTTTAAAACATTTAATTTTGTACACATTGTAGACATTGTACACCACTGTAGACATTATATGCAGATTGTACACATTGTAGACATTACACAATGCACACATAGCACACACTGTAGATATTGTATACCACTATGCACTGTATGCACACAATGTAGACATTATACACACTCTATACATAGTAGACATTGTACACAATGTACATACCATACATGCTACATTGAAGACATTGTACATATTGTAAACAATGTACACAATGTATGCATAGTAGGCATACTGTAGACATTGTACATGCTGTAGACATTTTTGGGGCAACCCTTAGATCACCTGTGAGATTTATCATTCATAACTAAAACTGGAATTCCCAAGTCCCAGCAAATTAATCATGACAAATAAGCCAATCAGAAAATCTTGTTTTGCATCTCTGTGCAAGTGTGTTTATGTGTGTATGTGATACATTACTAAAAAAGCAAAAATCATGAAACTTCCTCATTAAATTCAGAATGTTACGGTCACATGAGAAGAAAAAACAAACAGCCCCAACATATAAATTTAGTCACCAAATGAACTGATAATACAAAAATTCAGACAGAATATCAAAAGTTTGCAAAACTCTCCTTGCATGCAAACATACAACTGCATGTTCTAGATAATAAAATGACTGAAACATCAAGTTTTATTTTTTTCTTCAGTTTTTTATTTAAAAGATTATCAAAATATGCAATGAATGATGCATGACTAAAATAATATTGTTCACCAGTAAATGTAATTGTCAATGGAATTCCCTACAACCCAAAAGTTTACATAGAGCAGGTATCATGTGACAGACCCCATGATAACACTCAGGGTCACTCAGACACTTGACAGAAACAATTTGGTTTGAACTAGACATATTTAATAAAAGCCACTCAGAAAATAGCTTTCCATAATTCCTAGCTCTTCTGGAAATCATCTATTTTCATGAATACCAAAAAAACCCCAAGATTTACACAAAATATTTCTCACCTGCATCACTGTGTTGACGTATCCCACATGGATCAAACTGATAAAAAAGTTTTAAAAAAACTGTAATCTTGATGCTGCCATTGCTACTGGAAAAGTGATAGCTATGTCTCTAAATGGTTACTGATGTGAGACAATAAAACACCTAGCATAAGAATGATGAAATTAATATGTATAAAAGTTATATATATATCATTATAATAAATCTACCATGGCATTGTTTAGATATTACTGGCATATACATGCTAAATTACCATGTTTGGATCACCTTGGACTTTTCTGTTATCAGAAAAACACCATGGGTGTGATTGTCTGACTTTGCCTTCCTTCATAGGTCACCACCATTTTATTAAACTTTGATATATATACTGCAGCCATCTCTTTCAGAATGCAGACTGGTTTCACGGTTTACAGGGAAAATTCTGTCTTCTGAATAAGCATGACAAACCATTCTATGATGAAGCAGGAGATATGTCAAAATATTACTTTTAAGGTCAGTATTTAAGTATCTGTTATTTGGCTTTCTTTTAGGTTTAACACTCTTCAGACTTGTTGTCACAGTTTACAAGATCGGTCATTTGAATAAATCTGATAAACCATTCAATGATGAAGATACATCCTAATATCATTTATGATGTTACCTTATTTACTGACCATTGCTTCTTAAGCATGATAATCTTTGCATCATTAAATGCATTAAGTTTTAGCAATAATGTTTGTTAAGTATTATATATAACTTCTACTAATGGCTTAGGGGACAACAGCATCATTCCCATGAGTAATGAATATCAAGGCAAACTGAACTTCCAGGCTGAAATTTTTAATTTTGCATAGTTCTAAAACCAAATGATAAATGAATCTAAAGATTTCTATTTGAAATTAAAAGTTAGACATAATTCTAAATCTACTATACATAAAAACAAGAAACTGTTTCTGTGAGCTTTATGTTTTTAAAAAAACCTTTATCATGAACCTTAGTCTTGGATGTGTTCACATGGATGCAAAGATGAGCAAACAGACACATCAATGTGATCAATAAGTTAAGCTTCTGATAAGGCAGGCTTGACAATAAATAAAACCATAATGATGAAAGAGTAAAAGTCCATATCTCTAAATGGCTCTAACTCTTAAAATTCAATTTAGCAGCAAGTCTCCTCTTGGGAGTCTTGGAAGCATGCTCTTTTGGTTGGTAGGAATCCAGCTTCTGACAAGTTTTCATCTCTGCTTCAATGTCTTTTTTTCTGTAATCTTTTGAAATTTCAGTTTCTGTGACAGTTTTGTTTGCATCAGAACCTGACTCTGCCACTTTGCTGATCTCATCAGAATGTATGGTTTTGGTATCGTTATCTTCATTCACCGATGTCTGGCTTGAGATCTTGGTGTCTGACTTTGGTGTTGTTTTACTTGGATCTTTCTCTCCTTTAGACTTGCTAGGAGTAGTCCGCCTTGTCACCTTTAAAAGAATAGATTTGAAATGAGATTTATTTTATAATATTTTTTTATTACCCTGTGTGGAATAAGTTGCTACTTGATACAACTGGCAGCAGAGACAATTCATTTCTAGCATGAATATTATGGATAGATCTATAACATTTGTCCACTGATTTTTTATGTGAATATATCTCAAGAGGAAAGAATGGAAAATTCATCAGGACCTTTGTCATATGATGCCAATGTTCAATCTTGCATAGCCTATTTACTCTTCCCATATATTTGAGTGAAATGCTAAAACCCATTTACTATTTCCATCTGTTAGATAAGCATAATTGGATAACCCATTTAAAATTTCCATGTATTTGATGAGAGTAATCCAATAACCCATTTAATATTTCCACCTATTTGATGAATGTAATCCAATAACCCATTTAATATTTCCATACTATTTGATGAATGTAATCCTATAACCCTTTTAATATTTCCATCTATCTGATGAATGTTATCTTATAACCCTTTTAATATTTCCAAGTATTTGATGAATGTAATTTTATAACCCTTTTAATATTTCCATCTATTTGATGAATGTAATCTTACAACCCTTTTAATATTTCCATCTATTTGATGGGTGTAATCCAATAACCCATTTAATATTTCCATCTATTTGATGAGTGTAATCCTATAACCCTTTTAATATTTCCATCTATTGATGAGTGTAATCCAATAACCCATTTAATATTTCCATCTATTTGATTAGTGTAATCCAATAACCCATTTAATATTTCCATCTATTTGATTAGTGTAATCCAATAACCCATTTAATATTTCCAAGTATTTGATGAGTGTAATCCTATAACCCTTTTAATATTTCCATCTATTTGATGAATGTAATCTTATAACCCATTTAATATTTCCATCTATTTGATGACTGTAATCTTATAACCCATTTAATATTTCCATCTATTTGATGAATGTTATCTTTTAACCCTTTTAATATTTCCATGTATTTGATGAGTGTAATCCAACAACCCATTTAATATTTCCAAGTATTTGATGAGTGCAATCCTATAACCCTTTTAATATTTCCATCTATTTGATGAGTGTAATCCTATAACCCTTTCAATATTTCCATCTATTTGATTGTAATCCTATAACCCATTTAATATTTCCATCTATTTGATGAGTGTAATCCTATAACCCTTTTAATATTTCCATCTATTTGATGAATGTAATCTTATAACCCTTTTAATATTTCCATCTATTTGATGAGTGTAATCTTTTAACCCTTTTAATATTTCCATCTATTTGAGGAGTGTAATCCAATAACCCATTTAATATTTCCAAGTATTTGATGAGTGTAATCCTATAACCCTTTTAATATTTCCATCTATCTGATGAATGTAATCTTATAACCCATTTAATATTTCCATCTATTTGATGAATGTAATCTTATAACCCTTTTAATATTTCCATCTATTTGATGAAAGTAATCTTTTAACCCTTTTAATATTTCCATCTATTTGATGAGTGTAATTCAATAACCCATTTAATAATTCCAAATATTTGATGAATGTAATCCTATAACCATTTTAATATTTCCATCTATTTGAAGAACGTAATCTTATAACTCATTTAATATTTCCGTCTATTTGATGAATGTAATCTTATAACCCATTTAATATTTCCATCTATTTGATGAGTGTAATCCTATAACCCTTTTAATATTTCCATCTATTTGATGACTGTAATCCAATAACCCATTTAATATTTCCAAGTATTTGATGAGTGTAATCCTATAACCCTTTTAATATTTCCATCCATTTGATGAGTGTAATCCAATAACCCATTTAATATTTCCATCTTTTTGATGAGTGTAATCCAATAACCCATTTAATATTTCCATCTATTTGATGAGTGTAATCCTACAACCCTTTTAATATTTCCATCTATCTGATGAATGTAATAACCCTTTTAATATTTCCATCTATTTGATGCATGTAATCTTTTAACCCTTTTAATATTTCCATCTATTTGGTGAGTGTAATCCAATAACCCATTTAATATTTCCATGTAATGGATGATTGTAATTCTATAACCCATTCAACATTTCCAAGTATCTGATGATTGTATTAGTATAACCCATTTAATATTTCATGACTGTCATATGCACATTTTCAGTTGATGACAATAATATAAATATCCAAGTCCATCATTAATTGCAAGACTAGTTACTGTCACAATGCTGTGTCATGCATTGCAACCAGCTTCAATGGCAATAATTTTAATGAAACGAGGCCAGAGTGGGCCTCATACCGCTCGCTTGGGCAAAGGACAATTATGACATATGTTAGCCTGTGAAAGCAAATTTATACATGTACTGAAACTTTATGGAGGGATTAAACTGTTAGAGCACTTTGTTGTTAAATTTTTAATAAATATTGGAGTTATTTATCTTCTTTTTAAGACCATATACTGGGCAAACCTGCCAAAATGTGCTTCATCATAACACCAATCTGAATAAAACATGGTTGTATCGATGTTCAAATTTTTTTGTCTCAGATGTTCCTTATCTCCTGTCACTCCTCAAATCATCAGCCAAGCTGACAAATATATAAAAATAAGTTAGCTAAGTTTAAAAAACAAATAGTATTCAGTCAAAATTAATGTTCTTATATGTAATGATTAATTTTAATCCAACACTGGGTCCCCATAATTCCAAATGCAATGTGAACTAACAGGGAGCATAATTATTACAATAAATTCAACTGGCATCGTGTATGCATGAACACACGCACACACACACCACACCCAGGAAGTAGGATTATTACTGTGTAATCAACTGGCCTCCCCTCCCCCAGATAAAGGGTTGCCTCCAGCAAAAACTTTTAAAACAATTGTGTGCGTCAGTTTGAACTGCTTCACAGTTCTATCATTTTCTGAATAAGTTTCTTAATTCTAATTTCATTTTGATTCACACCTTTTGTACCTGGATTTATGAAGATCAATGCTTATACAAACAGTGTCCCATTCACAGTCACTCTAAATCTGCATGTTTCCTCATACAAGTACAGAATCACATTCATAGTCTTTCCCAGATGTCATGTTTCCTTATATGTACACAAAATTATTATAACCAATCCACATACAAGTACATTGCATTGTCACAAACCTTGTTTTTGCAACATACATGTTTCAATATACAAGTACTTTGTCACATGTCTTGTGTTTCCAAAAATATGTTCCTTGTCTATTTGAAACATGGCAATGCTTATACAACTATAGCATCACATTCATAGTCAATCCAAAACTGTTTCCATAATCTTTCTAAAACTGCCTGTTTCTCCAGTCTTTTCAAAACTGCATGTTTCCATCGTTTTTTAAAAAATGTCCATTTTCCTATCTATTTGAAACTCTGGTGATTATTAGAGTAAACAGTTTTATTCACCTTATTTATGTCATTACCTTCTCTTCATATAGGTAAACAAGTGGAAAAAATATAAAATTATTGAATTCTACATTTTGTAACTCATAACTAACTCCAAAGATAATCAATAATATCAGAAAATGATATCTTCATCTTAGTTATCGTGGAGACTACAATAAGGAGGAAGAATGAAACAGCAGTACTAAAAACACTACCTCGAAAAAAAATGTATTTAACTGGAAAGCTGGAGGGACACCCATCACCAACCCCACACACTTAATGGCATCACCACTATCCAATGAAACAGTTAAGGCAAGATGTTGTTCGGTTACCACTTGCCATCTCCAAGTTTCATTCCAGTACAAAGAAGTGTTGTTTCTTTTTCTTACACACAGGTTGAATAGCAGATGATTGCATGCAAAGCTTAGGTTACTGAAGGAACTGATGCTCAACTGGCTGAAAAGAATTTCCAGGAATTGAAGATAAGATCAGTTCTCTTTTCAGTACTGAGTGTTGAATCATCTCGGGTATTCTTAAGTGATAACACTATTTTTAAACTGGCCACTGTGGCTGACATACTGGATGTAAGATCAGTACCATTTATATTGCTATAGGTCTTTTGGTGAAAATCTCATGTCACACATGACCATCCATTCAGAAGCAGATGGATGACAAATGATCGACAACAGGCCATCCCTTAAGATCTTCTGGTCCAAAGAGTTAAAAACTTAAACAAATACCTCAGGTGATTCCTACTATCTATTCAAATAATCTAAACAATGACATACTGCAGTAGTGACAGTAGAAAACAGTTTATATATGATAAATATAATCATTCTAGTCTGTTTCCAAAATGGAGATACACTTAACTATTACCAAAAATAGTCTGTGACTAACCATCACTATGCAGAAAACTTTATTTTGAAATACCATTAAAAAACTGGAATATGCCACCCAATACATAGCTTCTTGCTACTCATGCCTTATTTTTCTGTATGCCTGATAAATTCTGAAATATTCAGTGCAGTTGCTTATTGACAATATGTCTTGTACCCACCATTTTAAGGAATTGCCATGATCAGTAAAGAGCTTCAAAAAGTTATTATTCCCATTATGAGTCAAATGCAAGTGTCTGGTAAATTAGATCACACTACTCAAGCAGCAAGGCAATTTCAGTTACAAGCATGGCTAATGTCTGACCCTGAGATCTCCTACAGTAATTTTTCTTTTGAAAATGGGAGTTTTAAACATCAACAGGAGGGCTGGCAGAATGTCTTTTACAAGGATTGCCATCCCACTCACACTTGAATGAAACAAGGAGTGCCCTTCAACTCAGGAGGACTACACTACTGCACACCAATTTTACAACCCTGACAAGTTCTTAGTACCTAATTAATCAAGGTCTTTTAACAACATAAGATGTTATTAGTCATAAAACTGATGAACATCCATACAAATTCCATACAAAGCAAGTGAGCTGCTTCATATATCAACCTAGGAATGATAAAATGTAATATTTATTCTAATATATATATGTTACCCAATATACTTTTGAAGTTAATTAATAATTAAATAAATTAATTTTAGAGTGTGGACTTTTTATTAGTCAAGTGTACATATTAAATCTGAACATATAATGCTGCCAAGGACAGTTTGGTATCCCTCAGCAACAAGACTGCTGATGGTGTTTTTGTTTGTGTTGGATTGACTGGTATCCCAAAGCAATAAGACTGTTGATGGTGTTTTTGTTTGTTTAGGACAGTTGTTATCCCTATGCAACAAGATTTCTGATGATGTTTTTGTTTGTGTTGGATTGTCTGGTATCCCAAAGCAACAAGACTGTTGATGGTGTTTTTGTCTGTGTAGGACAGTCTAGTATCAAAAAGCAACAAGATTTCTGATGGTGTTTTTGTCTGTATAGGACAGTCTCGTAACACAAAGTAACAAGACTGTTGATATGTTTTGGTTTAGTATGTTTTTGAGATTAGTCTGGTATATAAACCGTTGATTAAGGTATTAATGATGTAAATACAGGAGTTGTAGACCAGATATGTTGTTGTTGTTGTGGGGTTTAATGCCATTTTTCAGCACACGATAGGCTATACATGGCGGCCAGTATTAATGGTGGAGGAAGAACCCGGGAAAACCCCGGAAAGAACCACCAACCCACGAGAAGCTACTGGCAAGCTTTCTCACATACCCACATTGGCTGAATCCGAGACTCGAACCCACGCAGACAGAGGTGAGATGGCAGTGATCCGTAACGGAGAGCGCTTTAGACCACTCGGCCACTCGGGGCCCCTAGACCAGATATAATGGAGTAGTTACCTGGAGAGGAACAAAATGGCTCTGAGCTACTCTAAGCTTCTGTTCCTTATCTGAAGTATCACTATTCACTGTTGGTTCAGGTGTGTGCTTTCTGTGTTCGTCAGTCTGATTTGTTGGTACTTCAAGACCAACTTTTCCTTCATAATCTTTAGTTGGGACAGCTGATTGCTGATTATAACCTCCATGAGTCACTCCCTGATTGATTGGTTGCTGAAGCTGAGTTTGGTTGGCTAAATGTGGAGTCTGTCCATAACATCCTGTTTTTTGACTGGCTTGATGTTGAAACTGACCCATGCCCTGACTGGCTGCCTGCTGGAATTGGGCAGGATTAGGGTAATGTTGCAAATTAAACCTGTTTCCCCTGTAATTCTGAAGCTGGCCTCTTTGATGTCCAATAAACTGTTGCACTGTCTTGTATCTCTGTTGTTGAGCCATTTGGAAAGGGACTAAACAGAAAAACTCCAAATAAACATACATGTTACCAGTCATAATTTCATGACATTATTTTTCATTATGCAACATTATTTTAATGAAATAATTGTGATAAAAAGAAACAACACAAATATCTTTTGTATTCTGCCAGCAAGACGTGCTTTCCAGAAACACTGAGCTTTAAATATCGTTTAGAATCTTTAATAGAAAATTACTATGCGCTTAATCGCATGTAGGCAATTAAGGCTGTTGATAGAAACAAAGTAGTCATTTTGTGCTGAAGAAATCCATATCACAGCATCTTTATATGGACAATACCTTCCAGATAAAGAATGAACAGCAATGCATTTAAATTCTACAAAAAAAGCAAAACATGATAAAACTGGCAAAAACAGATTCCTGATAGTATTACTTCCTGATTCATGTCTTCTATAACAATGGGCTATTAATTCTTGGTGCAAGGTAAGTGATAACCAGAGATACTTCCAAGGCAGATTTCCAGAACTTTTATCAGACAAATTCCTCCCCATCCACTACACACACCCACACACCATCCTCATATAAATGCACATAAAGTTTAGTACAAAGAATCTTCAAAAATGTAACTGCAGTTTTTGCATACTGTACATTCACTAACATTTAGCAGGGCACCAATTTTTGTGGATCTGATGGTTGCTGCAAACCTCAAGTTTAAAGACCCAACAAACAATGATCCTTCTCTGAAAACAACTAGACCAATCCTTCTGTGAAAACAACAGAGCCCCTTTTGTGGAAATAAAAGGACTCCTTCTGTAAAGATATTAGGACCCCTTCAATAAAAGCAATAGAACCACTTCTGTCAAAACAATTTGACCAATTAACATTTTACCAATCCATGAATTTAAATTCAGATGAAAATGTTAGTATTCTAAAAACTATGAAAATCAATATCAGATGAATACATGAATTCACTATATCAAATCTTCAATCCTCTCAGAGGGAACCCAAGACAGAACCCAAAATCATACCCCTCTTGCAGATGGTCATCACACTGGCAACTTATGTACCATGCTTGGTGAATTTCCAGTCATTTAGAAATTATAGTTATTTGGACAGATTGAGGGTACTGCAAACTATGTCCTTTTGATGGAGTGGATGTAAAACTGTAAATGTCCATTTGATGGAGTGGACATAAAACTGTACATGTCCATTTGATAGAGTGGACATAAAACTGTACATGTCCTTTTGATAGAGTGGACATAAAACTGTACATGTCCTTTTGAAAGAGTGAACATAAAACTGCACATGTCCTTTTGATAGAGTGGACATAAAACTGTACATGTCCTTTTCATATAGTGGACATAAAACTGTACATGTCCTTTTGATAGAGTGGAAGCAGCAGGGAAGATTAACAGACCATTGTTTCCAAGCAAAATAAACGCTCCTACGCGAACTTTCTCCGTAGAATACCCAGAAATAAAAAATAAAGCCTTCCACGAGAGCTAATTTTCGCACGATTCAGACTCGGTGCATTAGGTTGGTATACCGAGTGTCATAAAATATGATACCCAATGCAGGAATAATCCAGGTTGGGATATTTTTTTGTGTTATTATTTTTTGTTGCCACGTGGGGCTGCTTTGGTCCATTTTATGTCACATTAAAATAACATCATTAAAAATAATATGAGCTCGAGCACCGGTACAATTGGAGAACCGCATTCTGCTAGATTAGCGCGAGAACAATTAGCAGCATTAAAGAAACTTATTCCCACGAAGGAATTATTTAAGAAAAATGTACGTGAATACGAGGACGCAGAACAGGGATTTACCGAATTATCTTCGAAATTGTTAAAGCCAGTCACGGAAGTAACCGAAAGAGTCTTTTTTGGTGACGATGACGATCTGGATATCAGGAAACGCGGAATTCTTCCTGTGTTGAGAGGCATTGAGGAACATTCGCGAATATTACCGGATCGACTAGCAATACTGGCACAAGCCCACGGGCAAGCACAACCAGGAAAAGCAATTGGTTTTAAAATAAAAAAGAAAAAAACTGGAGCAAAATCGTTTCATCCCGATGACATAAGAGGAAATTTTACCGATGAAGGATGGCAAATGATATCGAGGCCGCTCTCGACGTTGTATAATATAGATGAATTTGGCGAAGCTGCTGAAAATAGTTTTCGTGATCGAGGAAGATACCTAACGAATGAAGGGAAAAATAGATTCAAATCTCGTAAAGTTTGGTATGACATGTTATATAAAGTTTACACTGGGAAATCACAGGTAAGAGGTATGGATCCATATTACAGAAGATTTTTTAGAGTTGCACAGGAAACACAAAATAAGAATAAAGAACAGGCCGAATCGTTAAGAAAGCCTAAATCCCGACGGAGAAAAGCAAAATTAAAGGAAGAATTTCAACCACAAGAAGAAGAATATCAACCACAGGAAGAAGAATATCAACCACGGGAGTATGAAGAAGGAATTCAACCACAGGAAGAAGAATTTCCACAACAGGAAGAAGAATTTCAACAACAGGAATTAGGAGCTAGACCAAAAGAAAGAAGTCAACCTCAGAAAAAACCAAAAAAACCCCAAAAATCGAAAAAATATAAGAGCGACCTAGAACCAATACCAGAAGAAGAAATTCAACCACAGGAAATAGGAACAATACCGGAGAAAAAAGCTCAACCTCGGACAAGAGGAGAAATGCTAAGAAAAAAAAGAAATAAGGGTGACCCAGGGCCAGTACCAGAAGAAGAAACTCAACCGCGGGAATTAAGAGCTAGACCAAGGGAAAGAGCATTACCCAAAGCACCTTCAGATGAGGAAGTTCGAGAATTAACTGAGGAAGAAATTGCAGCTCTTTTGAGAAGAACATCTGATCAAGATGAACCACCTGCTGACGTTTATTTGAAAAAAGAACATATCAACAAGCTCAAAGATGATTTTGTAAGATTGGATATTGCTTCGGATTATTCTCCGGAAAATAAAAAAATATACTTGCGAAAAGAGTTCGTTGATTCATTTGGACCAGGAATGTGGCCGGCGGTAATTTATTTTGCTAGTTTAAGGAGGCCGATGGATTTATACGATCTCGGATTTTTAAATTTTAGAAGGGAGGTCGAAGATCGCAAAAAACTACTGGGACTATTGCCATATTCATCACCAGAACCAAAAACAGGAAGCGGATATACCATTTGTCCTGACAGCGTTGTCAACGACGTATCTCGCCTCGAAGTATTAATCGGAGGAAAACGAGCCGGAAATAACTCTTCCGAAATAATCAACGAAGCCTCCGATATTTGTCAGCGATTATTTCGCGGTGGTGTTATTAATTCCTACATTTACAAGGAGCTCGTCGACGAACTTATCGATTAAAACAATCACATTTAGATAACATGATCGTTCACAAGCATCAACGTAGACCTAGACAGATCCGCGTGGCTAATTCTCGATTGCCAGTATACAAATATATCCATGGTAATGGATTAGGCGACATTGTTAAAAGTCTCGTTACAAGGGTAGTCCCTAAAATTGGACCTGCAGCTAAGCAAATTGCATCAAAGGCAATAGGAAAGATCGGCGAGACTGTTATTTCTGGTGTTGGTAATTTGGCTAGTAAAGGCTTCGATTTTGTCAAAAGCAAAATATCAAACTTAATGAGTAAAAAAAATCAGCCTGTCAAATTACCTAGCACCAGCGAAATGCCTACCGATGTCAGTAAAGTTATAAATGACGCAGCAAATAAAAAAATAAATGACCTAGCACAGGAAGTTGCAAATACAAGTTTCATATCGGGTAGCGGTCTTCGTTTTAGACGATAATTTTAATAATAAATGTTCACACAAGTGTCAAATGAGGTATTCGACATGGACGAACCTGTAGGCAAGGACACATCCGTGCGTGATTTCCAGTATTACTCGTACGACGCAGTTGAACCAAACACGCCTAATCGCTTGGAAATTCAGGTTCACGATACGACAAGATATTTTCTTCCATATATCGAAGTTGTCGGGGAACTTGTTAAAGCGGATAATACCGCCTATGCAGCAGATTTTAGAGTCGGATTTGTTAACAACGGCATTATGGCATTATTCAAAAACGCCACTTATATGATCGACGGAAGAGAAATTGAATCAATTACCAATGATGTTGATTTGGCAACGACGATAATAGGTCTAGCTAGATACTCGGATGATTTTACTAGATCAGCTGGTCCTAGCATGATGTTTGCCAAACATAATTCTAATCGTCCCGAAAGTAGGCCGTTTATTATCAGACAACCCAACGATCGCGCCGTTCCTAATGCTGGTCCCGCTGGTATCGAAGATATGATCATTAAACCTTATCCTGATTATAATCTCGGATTTACCACGCGAAAACTCACATTAACAGCAGATCGCAGAAGATTCTCTTGTGCTATTCCGCTGTCCCATATATTCGGATTTTGTAGACATTTCAGGAAAATTATCTACGGAGCAAAACATACCGTAACGTTTGTCAGAAAGGGAAATAGCGACGATGCTATCTGGCGAGAAGGTGCTGTCGATTACGCTACTGGCGTGATAGGTCCCAATGATGCCGCGCATAATAACGGTATAGTAAGATTACTTAAATTTACCTTGTGGATGCCAGCGATAACTCCATCAATAATCGAGGAAGAAAAATTATTATCGTTCATGAACCAGGGTGGTAAATCTGTCATGTCATGGCTGACAACAACAACAGATTCCACAAATACCGATATTAATGGTGATTTTACCTGGCGAATTGCATCGCAGCAAGGTACCTCTGCACCTAGGCATATCTTTATCGCTTTTTTGCGTACCGAAAGATATCATCAATTATACAGCCATATGATATTTGATAGTATCCAAGCAACAAATGTGTCGCTAAGAGTAAATGGTCAACAAGAACCATCCGAGGAAATATCAATTGATTTTGCCAACTATTCTACGGCTCGCGCGTATCATCGCTTGTTGTGTTTTATGGGTCGTGATCAAAATATCGATACAGGATTACAAATATCACAGCTGGATTTTAATACCCTTTATCCTATCTATTACTTTTCCCTGGAACATCTTGATTTGGTAAAACAATCCGTCGTTGATATTCATTTCAAAGCCAGAATTACCACCGGAAATAATTTATATAAAGCAATCGCGGTAATCCTCAGCGATAGAACGATGATCCTGGAAGGCATCAGTGGTAGAATGAGAGTCATCGACGCGCCTGTCGAGAAAATGTAACATCGAAGATTGAAAATTGAAAATCGAAGATTTTTAAGATTTCCAAATTTAGATTAAAACGATTATTAATATGCCATACGAACACGTCAGCGTAACTCTGACCCCGGGTCAGATGAAAAAACTCCAGTCAGCGATAGCAAAGCGATGCGGTGTGAAATTAACCCTGAAAAATGATCAAATTCAGGGCGGACCTAACAAACTATCGCTAACTAAGAATCAACATGGACATTTTACCAAAGCCAAATCAGCTAATTCCGGAGTTCATGTGAATCTTAGTATAGGTGCCATCAAAGATATGGTCAAAACAGGTGGATTTTTCCCACTATTAGCCGCTATTCCCGGATTATTAGCCGCAATTGCTCCGTCGATAGCAACCGGTCTAGCATCAAGCGCGGCTGGATACGCAGGTAAAAAACTACTAGAAAAAATAGGAGGGCGATACGGTAAAAAAAAGGGAAGCGGCCTTTATCTAAGACGACCTCCGTATGGATCCGGCCTTTATCTAAGACGCCCACCTCCGTACGGATCCGGCCTAAGATTAGCACGCCCTATTCAAATTTAGATTTATTCAGCGAAGCAAAGAATAAAAAAAATAAAATTTTTCAGAGGCGTATTTATGCGGGATCAACTACCAGAAAAACCAAATTCAACCGAGACAGGAATAATAAATCTCGATTCAAATACTGGCCCTGGTACACATTGGGTCGCCTACGCGATTAATCCTCGCGAAGTTGTTTACTTTGACTCGTACGGATTAGCGCCACCAAACGAATTCATCAATTACGTGTCAAAGTTAAATATTCCAATTTGGTATTCTACACTTCCAACGCAGACGTTAATGGATCCACCGATATGCGGTCCTGAATCAATTAACGTCCTCGACGCAATTTCAAAATCATCCGGTCCGTATCATAGAATCGTATTTGAATATGCCGTAGATAAGTATCATGGTTGATATTTACGGAAGATTCCTCTACAGGAAGAAGGAAGTAGCCGACGTCGATCTATCAAAATTCGCCACCAGGGATGATATTAATAATCTTCTGTCGCTGTCAGAAGTGGATCCTGGCGAAGTTGCCATTTTTCAGAACAAGGAAGGAAGATTACAAACAAGTAACGTCAAAATAACCGATATAATCAGGCGGGACGAATATAACGATCGTATTGATCAATTTACTCGCCTATCAGAATCGGTATCAAAATCCATCGCTGATATCACCGATTTTGTAGCGAAGTTGCCCCTGAAGGCTGATATTGCGGATGTGGAAAAAAAAGACAACGAATTATCAGCAACGTTGCTTCTGAAGGCCGATAAAACATTACACGACGATCTTCAGGATAGAATGACAAAAAGATTTAACAGGCTAAATAACGATCTTAAAAAACTCGACGATGCCTTAGGTAAACTTAGTAAAAAAATTGACGAGGACACAAAAACATCCGGCGATACTTCAGTCGCCGCACACGATGATCTCAGCGAAAAAGTAGGAAAAATCAGCAAGGACATCACTAACGTTTTCGCCGATATTACCGAAATAAAAACCGTAATGAGTCAGAAAAGCGATAAAACGTCGCACCATTATCTCGACGAAAAAACAAAAAAAATCAACGAGGATATTACCAAAATTAACGAGGAAATTTCCGCGATACGCCAAATTGCACACCAAAAAACCGATAAAACATTACACGATGATCTCAGCGAGAGTGTGAGAAAAATCAACGAGAATATTACTAAAATCAACGAAGAAATTTCCACGACGCGTGATTTGGCACGTCAAAAGGTAGATGTATCGTCGTATGATGGAGAGATTCGAAATTTGAACGCGAAACTTCTCGGCACAGTTGCAAAAATTAACGATATTAGCGCAAAAATATCGTCAGCGAATCTTGAAAAACTAGCGCGTATTATTGTACCATCGGAGGTAGAAACAGGAAAAATTCCCTGTTATGTACCATTTGTGTTAAAAACACACAAAGGTACATGGACACCCGAGAACAACACATTTAGCTTTACCATGCCAATTACTGGCATATATCGAATATATTTTATCTCCGTGATAAGATTCAAGATAATAACCAGATATCAAGGTCCCTACGACGAATCTTTAAATATTTTGATACTTGCAAATGACACGGAAACATTTGAGCTATCACCGCCAGATAGAACCACGACAAAACCAACCACTTATTTTGCAGTTTTCGAATATTTATCCGGAACACACACAATTGGTTAGATAAATTAACTAATAAATGACCGCGTCGGATTATCGATACAATCAGGCGCGTTCGTGGCAGGATTCATTAAAAAAACTCCTCGACGAGTATCAAACAAAAATAAAAAAATACCAGCGTAGATTAGTTACCATTGATATTGCCGTATATGCGGTAAGCGCAGTAATCGCCGGTGCAGGAATAATCTTATCCGCGGTAACAACAATCGCGCCAATCGTAGCAACGATAGTAATATCATCGACAACGACAATCGCGGGTGTTCTCAATATTATCGCAAAAAAAATATCCTCATGCACGAGTGAAAAATTATCCCTGTACACGAGTAAATTATCCCAGGTCAACGAAGCATATTCGAAATTATCATCGCTGCTTTCTGAAAGTCTCAACGACGGAGTTATATCCGATCTCGAATTTTCCGTGATGGTAAATATCTATTCTGAGATTGAACTAATGAATATCAATAATGTCGGAACTAGCTCAAATCGTGACAAACACAACACCGCCGATAACAACGCTGATTTCGGCAAGCTCAACCAGGCCAGAATTTAGTATCGATTTCCCAATACCAATTAGCGTTAAGGAAATTGCGCTGTCACAGTTACGCGTCTATAATAGCTGGCCCAATATCAGATCAAAATCATTCGGTAGATTATTATCGAATAATTCGCTTGTTTTTGCCAATAAAAACCGTCCGGATGGAACTCCCGATTGGATCGTCGTTGGCATACCAACAGGCAGTTACGAAATTGAGCAAATCAACAAGGAACTTACTGGTAGAATATCGAATATAACTGGCGATGCTACGCCAGGAATAAAAATATCCGCGCACGAACCAACGCTGTCATCGATAATCGAAGTAAAATCGCCGTATATCGTCGATATTTACCAATCATCGATCAGGACAGTTCTAGGTTGGCCCGAAATCGCACCTCTGGTAAAACCAGAAAAATCTGATTTTATTATTCCAGGTTGGCACGAGGAAGCTCCTCCAGAGCTACCGGAGCCAAAAAAATCTGATTTTATTACCAATGAAGGATGGTACGGAACTATCAGACACAAGCCTCTGATCCACAATGCCATCAATCTCATGAACAGCTACAAATTTAACCTGGTGATGTTCGCTTTTACTTTCAAGGACGAAAGAATTCTCTCGTGGTTGCCTCTTCCCAAAATTCCCCCAGATGTCGAAATCTTCGACGCTACCAACATTAACAGGATAATATTCCCCATAGATGGTATCTTGATAAGAAGAACCATCGACGAATTTAATCAGGAACATAAATTACAATTAAATTTATTGTGGGGATCCTTTCAAGAATGTATCTTAAATAAATCAGGTTCATGCAGCGAAATTATCGAACGCGTGAAGATTTTAAATCAACTTGCGAATGATATTGAATATTATCACGATATGTTCATTCGGGCGATAATTGATGATATATCAATTGCCGATTATGTTCTTCCTATTAGCAGCTTCAAGTTGATCAAAAATTCAGGAGAAAAACAAAAATTCATGACAGTATTTGGATTAACCGAGGAAACGCTACCAAATTTCAAATTTCCTGATTATGACGTTGATGAAATGAGAAAATCCATCGTTGATACCATCGATGAGTTATTTCCGAAATTACATGCCGCGTGGACTAAAAAAATACAATCAGAATCAATTCTCAAACACAATAATGATCCAACCGGGCAGGGACGACATATCTTGCCGGGTATCGTTAATATAACGGAAGTTATCGCGATTAATCTTCACGCGGACATTGTTGAAGGTAGTTACAACATGGATTCATCTACGTCAGAACAGGCGCAGCAGGGATTCATCTTATATTCGTTTTCACCTAGCGCCTCTCCGGGATTTTTGATAATAAAAGAGCCAGTGAATCCGTTTTACCTGCGATGTCACAATCGATTATTATCGAGGATAAATTTCAAACTGACGGACCAGAATGGAAATTTACTTGATATACGCGAGGAAACGCTAAGTATAAATTTACTAGTGAGATCGTAAAAATTAGAATCTTAAAAATCTGCCCGCCAGAAAAAAATGGCCAAAAAAATAAATAAAAATCAGGGAAATTTTCAAAATTAGCAAAATTTTTAATTTTTGTTTATTTTGTGGCAAGAATGAAAATCTTCGATTCTAATTTTTACTCTCATCGACTAGCTTTTTTAGCTGCCTGACACGCGAGCTAGTAATTTTTCTCGATTCATATTCATCAGATAAACTCGATCTCACTTTTTCTACCAGCGTCGATAATTTAACGAAATCCTCGATTTGATCATCGCTGACAATCGCGAGTGATTGATACATCGCAATCTGGATTTTCTTTATAAACTTATATTCGGATGGTAGCGTGTATCTATATTCGAGTTTTCCCTGGACAATCGTCTCAAATTCGGACCGGATTTTATCTGCGTCCAAATCCGGAGATAAATTTATATTTTTATTTTTCAAATCCTCGATGGCTTCGATGATATTGTTCACGTTTTCCTCGTTCATTTATATTATACTTTGTAATCTTCAATTAATTTTCCGAGTCTGATATTATCGGAATATAGTAAAATTCGATCCACTTGCCGAGTTTATATGAGAATGATGCGTTGATTATTTTTTCTGCTACAAGTTGCACCGAGCGTGAGTGAATACCGAAATACTTTGCGGCGGCGTACATTGATGTGAATATGATTTCCTCATTTGTCTGCCTTGGCATATTTCGGATATTTACCGGCATTACCGAATTTAGAATTTTCCTTCTGAGTCACCGCCCGAAGATTGGATATTTTGTTATTTAACTTATTTCCGTCGATGTGGTCGATAACAAGACCGACTTTTATTGGTCCATGGAAACACTCGTATATGAACCTGTGAGAAAGATAATTTGCGCTTTTCCTTTTTTTATTCCCACCGACGGAAAACATGAGATAACCCGAATTACAAATGAAACTGACATTATTCTTTGTTTTGATATGCCTGACGATACCATCCGGAAGTGTTGATTTTGGAATCGCTGATTTTTGATTCATATAAGATATTCCTTTTGTCTAAATCGTTATTAGCTTGAAATCGATTAATATAATCTTCTTCGCAAGTTATCACGGACGAGGATTTTTTCATAATATCGCCGCAATTCCCGATAATTCTTTCCTCCACACGCCAGACACAACCGAGTTTTCCCTCGCGTGCCAACTTGACAAACTAAACATCGCTGTGGTCCTTTACTGCCACGCTGAATCGCATGTATATGAGCGCCGCAATAATCGCCTCTGCAAGATTTGTCACAGAAATTTGTTGAACCGATTAATAGCCATTTGCATTGATTCATATTATTTAAACATTTGTCTAAAATATAATCAATGGACGCATTTGATCTTGACGAGGCAGAATATATTATTCCTGAGGTTGATCGAGCCAAGAAAGAATTCTTCGATGATGGAGCGGTTCACACTTGGTCGACCTGGAAAACAAATTCCATCGATGCTACGATGAACCTGCAGCGAGCCAAGAAAATAATCGAACACATAAAAATCGAACATCCTGAAGAGCGATTGATCTTTGGGATAAAATTTATCGCACAAATGCCTGACGATACTTGGATTATTCGTGATAAACGAGATCCAGTGCATGGCGGTAAGAAAAACGTTATTCTTGATAAAAATTCTAAACCTGGATTGTTATTGGGAATCGATGGCCCTTATTATGCTAGATCGTATCCAGCCAGCGCTGTTGTTTATGGAATTTATCGGCTAAATAACAATCCGGATATAAAAAACCTACCTGCGATGAAAGAATCATCGGTGATAAACTGCGTGGCTGAGCGCGTAATCAAACACATGAAAAACGCTCGACGTGGATCTGGTTTGACTCAATCTAGGCTGGATAAGATTAATGCGTGGGCGAAGACTGTCGCCGATGGTGCGACGGTAGATGACGTGGCTGTGCTGAGTAAAAAACTAAAATTTCCAATTACGGTGAAAACGTTATCGGGAGAAATATTATACTCGTCGCCGTATAGATCCCGAGGAGCACCAATTGAGATTATTGATCACAATTCCCACGCGTGGTCGCATTCGGTAATGATATTTCCGCGGGATCGCATAGTTAAATTTTATCCTGTGGAAAATTCTGCGGAATTTTCTGCGGAGAATAATAATTCCGATGACATGTTTAGATTTATTAAAAAATTAAGTGTATCGGATCCAATATTGATATGGTTATTCTCGAGCAAGGAAAGATACGATCAGTTTATCCTGCCATGCGGCGATATTTACAGAAACGAAATATTACATGAATCGATGAAAAAACTCGCGGTGAGATATTCATCAAATCCCGATCAGTTACTGACAAATTGCTTTACAATTTCGTCTGTGGCCACTCACGCCGCTAGAGAAAGGAACTCGTGGAGGCCGACAAGAAACGAATATCTCGCCGATATTCAACGTAGCTGTATCGAGTATGGCCATGGCGGATTGTGGAATACCAGGTATGATTTCGAGGATATGATTTCCATTGACATGAGCGCATGTTATCCTGGAAGTTTTCTTGGATATGGCGATTGTGCAGATTATTTTGCTAAATTCGGTCATCCTACCAGTGAAATGACAAGGGTAGCAATTAACGGACCGTTGCCTAATTTTGTCATGACAGGATTCGCTTGTGTTACGTCGTTCGAATTTGCTGAAAATTTACATAAAATTTGTTATATTTGGTTTGGCAGGCATTTCTCCCAGCGTCGTTGGGTTCCTACGGTGTTGTTGAGATATATGCTAGATTCATCGATGTTAGTGTCGTTGACGGTGAGTGAGACAATTATATCGTATAGAAAACAGACCGATGTGTGGCTGCCGATGGATTGTGATAACGCGAAAGATATAGGAAGAATAATAATCGGTAAATTTACTCAAGGTGGATCCGTTGATCATAAACACAGGCACGCTAGATTGTTTATTAACGATGCTGAGATGGATTTTATAATCGCCGATACGGTATCACGAGGAATATTTTGTAGCAGGGAGAATATTATCGTTGATGGGACAAAGTTAGGTACCGTGATTAGCTATCTTGAAGGAGAATCAGCACAATATACGCATTTACGATCATCGATGCTCGCCTATGTGAGTATAAATTTACTCTCGATGATAAACAAATTTTCCGATATTGCAGTAAGGGTCGCGACGGATTCGTTCTATATCGATAAAAAATACCAATGTAGGTTGGAAAATTTAATTACCGATGGTAGCTCATGGGGAACTTGGAGAATAAAAAACGAGGATATTCTAGATTATTGTGAGGACGCCGATGTTGAAGATTGCGATGAATTCCACCGAGGTAGATTTGGAGAATCTTCGATTCTGGAATCTTCGACAGCCGCATCTGCGTTCGATCCAATTTCACGCAGTAAATTTGCTTACCTAAATGGACCCGGCGGCAGCGGTAAAACAACGCGAGTGATAAATTTATTCGCAAATTCTGACATGATCGTGTTGACTCCGACACATAGATTAGCGCGAGAAATAAAGCAGCGTGGCGTTAATTCTTGCACATACCATAGCTATTTCAAGTACAGCGGTGGATCATGGGACTCGGTGCGCATGGGCGATAAATATATCAACAAGATTATAATATTCGATGAGATTTGCACGGTGAATTTAGCTATATTAAAATCGATATTAGCCTGGCTGGGGGAAAAAAATACCGCCGTGATAATGTGCGGCGATCATGGCCAACCTAATCCGATTGATGGTGAATCACCTCACGAATGGCTTAGAAGCTTCGTTGATTATTACGAGGAAATCGGCGCTGATTATAGATCAACAGATAATTTACTGACCGAGTTTAAAAAATTGATTCGATTGCAACCGAATAAGATTCAATGTGACGTCATGAGAAAAATAATTGACGAGACTCCGATGAGCGATTTTCTAAATTTGTGGCGTCCCGATCATTTGATCGTCGCTAGCAGGAAAATTATTCGCGATATTATTCAGGAAATGTTATTCAAGCTGCATTGTGAGAAATTTCCTACGTTGCAGGTACCGTTGTGCTACAGGCCCGCTAATACCAGGCAACAAAATATCAGCGTTACTTTGCCATGCGGAGAGGAAAAGAACTTGGTCCTGAACGATATTATCTTTGTTGATATTAATCTTGTTAATGATGCACTAAATGCAGAAAAATCACCATGGAAATTAGGTTACGCAACAACGATACATTCATCGCAGGGATTAACTGTCGATAGTCAAGTTTGGATCGTCAACGATAGAATATCTTGGTCAAATTTAGTGTATTTAGCCGTGTCGAGAGTAAGAAAATTATCCCAGCTGGGACGAATTCGAGTAAACTACATTAGTGATGCTGGTGGTAATTGAGTATCTTTGGGTACTATTTGTAATTCCTCCCTGGTAAATCCGTGTTGTGGCGCTAACGAATCTAGGATATAAATTGCAGGTCTTCCTGACGATCTTGTTACGGCGGATATTTTGTGTGTTGTAACGCTCCAGGTTGGGTCGGTTGCTCTTTTTCTTAAACCTTCGGCCTCGCCTTCCTTATATAAATATCTAACTGTGACGCTACCTAGTACAGGCTGAATTGTGGAATCTCGCTTTAGTGGTATATTCGATTTTGTAATTGCAATTGCAGGTTTCATTGAT
Source organism: Sinohyriopsis cumingii (assembly GCA_028554795.2). Lineage (NCBI taxonomy): Eukaryota > Metazoa > Mollusca > Bivalvia > Unionida > Unionidae > Sinohyriopsis > Sinohyriopsis cumingii. The sequence continues at coordinate 43,698,931 of CM068838.1, forward strand.
ATTGTTCGAGTTGTCTCGTTATTTAACGCGTTAATTACATGAGGCAATCTTGATACCCAATCGTGAGATCGATTATCTTGAATAAATTCACGCGCGTATTGGTATCCGAATAATCGTTCTGCGAGCGTTTTATTGAATCTTTCGACGATAGCTTGATTGCGATGAACACCTACAATACCGCGACGGATTTTAACGTTATTCTTTTTCATCAATGAAGTAACCGCGCCGAGGAATTCTCGACCTGGATCAACCTGGAGAAGATTCGACCATGTTAATGGGGATCGGGAATAAACTTCGTTAAATGCCTTAGCAATCTCCGTTGCTGTTTTATTCGATAATGGCTCTGCTTCTTTGTACCTACTAGCGATATCGACAATAGTCAGGACATATTTGTATGTGACTCCGTCAACGGTATCGTGAGGAAGAAACATCAGATCCGCTTGATGGACCTCATTGGGGACGCTGACAGTAAAATTTGCATATGGTATTTTTTTAGGTGGAGGGAGATATATTTGCCAAATTGCCTGTTTTGATAGCCACGATTCAGTGATGGATTGTTTTACCGATGCGGCCTTGGCGAGTTTGGCGATTGCTGATTTTCCTCGCCAAAATCCTCGCGGAGAATAATATATCTGTTCCATATTATTTACCAGCGCCGAATACTAATTTGCCTTTCATCGCGCCTTTGATCAACCAGGATGCCAATTGTTCTTTGAAATTTTTATTAGGAATTGCGTTTAGCGCGTGAATTAGCTTGATATCAGCAAGATGCCTCTGTTGTAAATCTCCGCTGCGATATGCTAGGTCGTGGTCGTAACAAGCTCCATTGATGGCGTTTATCGGATTTTCGCCTTGTTTTGGTTGTTTATTATTGTCGAGTCTGATATCGAGCCTTGTTCCGGGTCCGCAGTAATTGTATCCAGGTAGATGCTTCTCTCCGGGATATTTCGCCCAGGGTAACCCAAGTAGATTTTTCATGGAGGCTGCGATGTCCCCTCCGGTTCTACTTTTTTTTTTACAAATCTAAATTTGCGTGTCTTACAAACTTCGCATTCTCCTGCAATTGCGTTCCTGTTGTTACGTGTGACGATTTCGGTCGGATTTATCGTAGCTGTGTGAGTGCGACACTTAACACAATATAGATCCATGTATTTTATTAACATGAATGTAATTGATTTTTCAGCCACGAAACGACGCGAGCAAGTAAAACATCATGCGGCATTACCGAATTCGATTAGAATGATAATTATTGGCCCATCAGGATCTGGTAAGACACAATTGTTATTGAATTTGATTATGCGATGGCTGAAATGGGACAAATTATATTTAGTTGCACCATCCGTCGATGATCAGCGTTGTTATCAAATTTTAAAAGAATTTAGCGACAATACCGATGAGGGCACAATCGAATTCATCACAGATATCAACGAGGCTCCATCCGTGGATAATTTGGACGGTGATACTAATAATCTCGTTGTTTTCGACGATGTTATGCTAGAAAAACAAACTAACCCAGCCAGAATATTCTCGCGTGGCAGACACAAGAATACCGATGTTATTTACGTGACACAGAGATACACGCAGATTCCAAAGGTGATCAGGGACAATTGCAATATCTTGTCGGTATTCAACGGCGTGGATACGCACACGCTGAGAAATATCCATCAGACCTGGTGCAACAGTGACATGGATATAAATAAATTTAAAAATCTATTCAGCCGCGCTCAGATGACGCCACATGGTTTCATCACGATAAATCTTCATGATCCACGTAGCCGGTATCGCATCGGTCTTGATCAAATTTATTCATGAAAATGCAGCCCCACGTGGCAATAAAAAATAATAACACAAAAAAATATTCCCGTGCCGTTTATTCCTGCATTGGGTATCATATTTTATGACACACTCGGTATACCAACCTAATGCACCGAGTCTGAATCGTGCGAAAATTAGCTCTTGTGGAAGGCTTTATTTTTGATTTCTGGGTATTCCACGGAGAAAGTTCGCGTAGGAGCGTTTATTTTGCTTGGAAACATTGGTCTGTTAATCTTCCCTGCTGCTGAGTGGACATTCTGATACAGAGTGAAATAATTATTGTAAGTCACATTTTGATTGCTAATATCAATAAGTATGTACAGCATGACAAAGTATTAATACCTATTACAGGACTGAAGGCAGAGTTGGGTGATGAGAACTGACGTGGCGGTGGCAATCTGCATCGTAAATAGCCTGGCATCATTAAAGGCTGTAGGATGGGTTGAACACATGTTCTCTGTAAAGAAAGTTGATGTCAATAAAATATTAGTTATATAATATATAGTATTTTTATTATATATTTAAGAGTTTAAAAAATTATTGGTGAAAACTGTTTAATGTATCTTCATTCTGACATTGTTGATATTTTTCAGAGCAAAACATATATGGTCAATATTTAACTATGTGACAATACAGGGTTTCCCATCATGCCATGCAATGCCCAAGTATGTTCTTACAGGAGTTACACTTGAGCACTGATCAAGCCTTTTGTGCCCAAGCAAAAAATGAAAACTGCATTACCTTTTCAACATGGAAATGACATTTTGCCAAAGATACCCATTTTCTTTTTGAACAATATACTTACCAGATCATACAGACTGTTACATGAGAATTTTGACAAAGTATGCATACAGACGTGGACATGAGTAATTTGACAAAGTATGCATACATAATCTGACAATGGTAATTTGACAAAGTATGCATACAGACTTGGACATGAGTAATTTGACAAAGTATTCATTAATAATCTGACATGAGTAATTAGACAAAGTATGTATTCATACTCTGACAATGTTAATTTGAGAAAGTATGCATACAGACTGACATAGGTAACTCAACAAAGCATACATATAGACTGTGACATGGGCAATTTGACAAAGTATGCATACAGGCTCTGGCATGTGTAATACACAAAGTACATAAAAACTCTGACATGAGTAATTTGACAAAGTATGCACACATACTCTGACATAGGTAATTTGACAAAGTATTATGTATATTTAATTTAATTGTTTGTCTGTTAGTTTTAATTTTTTTTTTATTTTATTACGTTATTGTACTGTAACATTGTTTGCTTGACTTGACCTTGTCCAAAACTGAATTCATTTCTGTTTGACCTGATTGACTTTTTTATTTTTTAAAATTTCATCTATGTAAACAACTAAAAATAGCTTCATTATACTCTGTGTGTATGAGCTTACTAACCAAATTATTATTCAGGTAAACAAGAAGTGGTAAATATGTTGATCAGGGTCAGGGTTCTGGAGATTCCCATGTGAATTTTATTGGTTACTGTGTTAAAAGTAAACAAGGCTCATTAAGATCATTCTAGAAGGTTATTTTCCATTAGGTAAGGGTTGTTTTTAGAAAATGCTAATTGTGACCCGAGGTCAAACAGAGAACTATATTATCTTGTGACTGTATGGATTTTACCAGTTTTGCTTTGACATCTAGCACTTTATGGCTGGATTGTATTTTCTTCAAATTATTGAATTCAAGTGATTATTTTCTCTGGAAATACAAAAGTGCTCTGATAAAATTCTTGGATAAAGATATTCATTGGAATTTATACTGAATTCAAACCTGGAAAAATATTTCTGATTCAACAAGAGACTGTTTACACATAAGCACTTTGCAGGCCATAACGGAAATGTTACCGCCTTCAGTTTCAGATCTCTTTGGGACTTGAACTCAGTTTCATTCAGGACTTTTTTTAAACTAGGACTTGTGTCTTTAATTCTAGGATTATTTTTGGATTTGATTCACAATACCATAAATTCTACTTTCTCATTTTTCACTTTGTATTCAAGGGAAATAAATTATTTGTTAAATTTTACACAGCTTGTTGATTTCACTCTTTTCTGTTACTTATTTTAAAAGCATAGACTCGTAACAGAAAATCAGGGGCTCGTCCTTGTGATAAAAACTTTGCTAAAATATTTCAGAAAACTGTGTTTTTCAAATTTAAATTCCCCTAGTTTCGGAAATTTCTAAATCCCAAGTATTATTTCATATTTTAGAAATCTTTAGTGAAATCAGCATGCTTTTTTCACAATGTCATCAAAAGTGGAGATCTTTATTTCAAATCCTACCCAGAAGCAGTTAGACTCCTTGAAAAGGATGAATTGCTTCAGCCTGCCAGAAAATATGATCTTTCTGAGGCAAAGGCTTCTTTAATGAAGCAAGAAATAAAAAATATTTTGGTCCAATATTTGGTGGAAAAGAATGTTTTGGATAAAAGTGCTTTGGTTTTGATTACTAAGTCTGTATTCGACTGTAACATAAAAATAAAGGAATTAAAATTAAAATACAAGATGGAATTAGAGTTAAGAAAGCTTGAACTTCAGAAAGATAGAAGGAAGAAAGGGAATATCAATTTAGATTAAGAGAATTAGAGCTGGCAAGTAAAAAGCACATACCCACTTTCCAAACAAATTCAAGTTTTGATGTTACTAAGAATATTTGCTTGTGCCCCCTTTTAGAGAAAAAAAAGTACACAAATATTTTCCTCATGTTGAAAAAATTGCTGAAAATTTGAAATGGCCAAGGGGAGCATTGGCCTCTATTATTACAGTGTGCACTTTTTGGCAAAGCCTGAGACATCTATGCATCCCTGTCAGTACAGCAGAGTGCTGACTATGATTTTGGTTAAGGAATACATCTTAAAGGGTTATGAGTTAGTCCCTGAAGCTTATCGGCAAAAATTCAGGAACTATAAAAAAGAAGCATGACAAACTAATATCAAATTTGCAAGAGAAAAAGGTGGTGCTTAGCCAAGAAAGTTGATCAAGATTACAAAAATCTAAGACAACTCATATTACTTGAAGTTCAAGAATTGCATTCATTGAGACATTAAGACTTAGGCTTGATCAAAACTCCTTGTATATCTACCTATTGCAAGAAGAAAGGACACATTATTTCTGATTGCTACAAATTGAAAAATAATCATCAGAATCAAGAGACACCTATTCCAGATGCTAGAGTATTTCTAAGAGGTCAAGGTCACATTCCTGTATTGAAAGCAATTGGGTCTAATAAACCCCAGCCTTATTTTATTATGGAGAATTATGAACCATTCATGTCGAAGGGGTTTTATAACACTCTTGGGTGATTCAGCCAATCCTATCCCTATTAAAATTTTAAGGGGCACAGGAGCTTCTCAAGAGTCTTTTATTATCTGGCACTATGCCTTTTTCTGAGAAATTGTCTTTCAATGACAGTATTCTTATTCAGGGAGTAGAATGAGACCTTGTTAATGTTCATCTCCATTGTGTCAATTTGTCATCAGACTTAGTCTCAGGACCCATGACAGTTTGAACAGTGACTTCCTTGCCCACTGAGGGCATTTATTTATTACTAGGCAATGATCCAGCTGGAGATAAGGTTGTGGTTAATCCACTTGTAACTGACAAGCCTTGTTTATGATGTTGATCAGAAAAGTATTCTTTTAGCTGACACATGTATTGGTCAGGCTTTTGATGAGGTCACTTTCACTCCTTGTTTGGATCAATCAAAGGGTACTGATCACAGTGATCCTCTTTTAACTACTCATTCTCTTTATTCTAATCAGGGTGACAAACAACAATCACTTGTTGTCAAACAGAAAAAAGATCCTGAGATCTACTGTTTGTTTCAAAGGGCCATTAGTGAAAATGAAGTCATAGAAGTACCTGTTTGTTATTTCATTAAAAATGGGATTCTTATGAGAAAATGGAGACCTCCCAAGGTACCCGCTGGTGACGAGTGGTCAGTGAACTATCGAATTGTAGTTCCAAAATTATACAGACAGGAAATTCTTAGTCTGGTCCATGAAACTCCATTGGCTGGTCATTTAGGGATTAATAAAACTTATCACAAGATCTTGACTCACTTCTATTGGTCAAAAATCAAAAGTGATGCTGGTAAATACTGTAGATCTTGTCATACCTGTCAAGTGGTAGGAAAACCCAATCAGAAAATACTTAAGGCTCATCTGCATCCTGTTCCTGCATTTGATGAAACATTTAGCAGAATAAAGTTAGAATGTGGCAGTCTCTTACCTAAGACCAAGTCAGGTGAGCAATACTTGTTGACAATAATGTGTGCGTCAAATGATTCCCAGAGGCAATTCTGTTGAGGAATATTAAAATTAAAACGACAGTAAAACCTTTGATAAAGGTTTTTTTTCATACTCAATCTGGCAACTCTGTTCAATCTGATCAAGGGTAAAATTGTATGTCTAGAATACTCCAGCAAGTTATGCTTGAATTTGGCACCCACCAATTCAAGTCAAAAGTGAAATTATGGTTCGACAGAACTACAATGGAGAGAACCTTTGAGTCTGGTGATAGAGTTCTGTCTCTTTTGCTCAGTCTTCAAAATTTTCGTCAGATTAGGTATTATGACCCTCACAAAGTTATGAAAAAAAATGAACAAGCTTAATTACAATAATAGTGCTAATGGGATGTAAATAATTTAATGGAATACCAGTATGGAGGGTGGAGATGCATACGGTATACACAGAAACTGCTTAGAATCAATAAAAGGGCAAAGACTGAACAGGTTTTTGAATTGGGGCTGGTGAGATAAAGACGGGAGCTTGGTATAGTGAGGCTGATTGAAGACTGGAGTGTACATGGACCATTCTGTGCGGATCAGATGATCCTGCTAGGGCAGTGAATCTTTTAGACGTAAAGCCTACCTGGGATGTGGCAGAGTTGAATGTATTTCTTGATGATGGCACACTATTTGAAAATTAACAAATGACAGAGGTCTGAGGACTTGGTTCCTCTTTGCCTTCTGATGTAATTAATGACAGTAAAGTTATCAGAATGAATGACAAGACATGCTGACATCAACCACTTATGAAAAGCATTCAATATGGCCTTATTTCCATGTGGATGATGTGCGTAGAGTGCTCCTGAAGGGTCCAAAACCTGCTCACTTCTTGAAAGGACAGGAGGTATGCAACCAAACCGGCCATCTGTGCAAATTGTGATATCCACAATATGCCAAGGGAGGCAATCGCTACTGTTGATGTATGACCTCATGAACCCTGCAGTTTGATCAGTTGGTCTAAGAGACATGTTGGCAGTCACCACTTGACAGAATGATCATCTGTTGGGTTATCATGAACAATTATTTAAGAATGGGATCTGCAGCCACATTGAGACAACCCAAGTGGTAAAGAAATTCCCAGTTTGAAATATGACTCTTCAAGCAAGTGTAGGTAACACTGAGATACTTTTCAAGGCACATTCTTGTGGGATAATTTGAAGTTGATTTGAGGAGGTTCTGAACTCCAAGCCCACATAAATGAAATGCTGCAATGGAACGAGACTGGCTTTATTCTGGTTGACAAGTATCCAAGGTGAAGCAAGAGTGAAATGTGGGATTTCACGGATTGATATCGTGGATTGCTCAACTCATGCTTTTATGGGATTTACAAAGACTTTGATGTCACACATGTGGACAAGGTTCTGAAGTGTGACACAACTCTGTCCAGAACTGATATTCAAATCAAAAGGGTATGCCCTGAACTAGTACACAGTGTCCTTATGTGTTAACCTCATGAATTCTGGGAACGCCTGTGAAAGAGAATATGAAGGAAGACTTTCTGCTTCATGCACTCCATGCCTGCAATACTTGTATCAATCACTGACTTCCTTGTAGAATACTGGCATCAATGTCCTGCTAAATAATAGATTAAAGTTTGATGGGAGCAGACATTGTGAAAATTAAGGCCTGTTGACATCTGGGTCTTTAAACTGCATTCTAAAGCAGGGCCAGATGTCAATGACTCGAATGCTATAACACTAATGAAGCCAGCTGACCATGCTGACAGGATCAATGGGTGAAATTAGCAACTGCATTTTCTTGCCCTACTTAAGTCAGTAAAGTCACCTGATCACAGGCAGTAAATACTGTAAATACACTATACTGGAATTAGAATTTGAAAAAAAATATTTTGTTTATGTGGGAGATTTCAGTGAGTGACAGGAGACTCTCTTTAACTTGGGAAAAAACTGTCCCATGCAGGAGGTTTATATGTATGCCCATTCCATTACAGGCTCCACTCATTATCATACAGGTGCTCTAATGCAGTATAGCATTCGCAAGCACCTCACTGATTGGCCTGAGCAGTCAAATAAATGAGCAGACCTATGCCAAGCAGCATCTTTGCAGAACAAACTGAAAGTAAAAATTTATACCAGGCATGTGCAACTTCCTCCAGGGCATGAACCAGATAAGCAATTTTTAAAGCAAAACAATATAATACAAATGCAAAATCGGGTCATGGGCTAAATCCAGCCTGCAGGCCATAGGTTGGTACATTACTGACCTACAGCTTAAAGCACTGCTATATTTTTGTGAAATCATATAAATAAAAGAGCTCAGATGACAAATATAAATGTTTCATTCATTACCAAATGCAGCAGCACCACACCAGCGGCACTTTTTGCAGCCTCATCTCTGGTTTTGCACCAGGAACCTTGGAACCTGGAGCCATTATCCAGCGTCACAACACAAGAGTACTTGCCATTCTGTAACATGAAATATCATACTGTTACAATCTTGATATTTTAACGTGTCTTGGTATTTGTAGCAAAATAATTTTATTAGAACATACTGTTACATTCTTGTTCTTGAAATCTGTGCTAGGTGTTTGTAACAAAACGTTTATATCACATCATACTGTTACATTCTTGTTCTTGAAGTCTGTTTTGGTCTGTGTAACAAAACATTACAATTCTTAATTTTGTGACCTATGTTGATGTGTGTAACAAAACATTTATATCATAACAGAGAAATACACACAGGACAATTCTGTTTATGAGCTCATGCTGTTACATCATTGGTCTAGTGACTGTGTAACTAGTGTTACTTCTATGGCAAATTCTTATGCTTTTAATCAAATATTCCCTTTCACCTTGACCCAAGGGTCATAACCATAAATATTACACACATTCTGTCACTCTGCTATGTCTGCTTGCTTAAAGTCTGGTGTAAAACAATATTAAAAATTATCACAGTAACTCCAATTTCTGATTTCACACTCCACTCTGGGAAACCCCACAGTAAACCCTTCATACAGATACTATCACATGGGCAAGCTATGTACCAAACTAGGAATTTCCACCCAGTGATATCATAATGGACAGACAGAGGATATCTCAATATCAAGCTAAATCTTGGAGATGATAACTGGAACTTGGCGACGTGCGTTGCAAAATCATCAAAGAAAGTATAGAGTAAAAGGATGTTACAGAAAACATGGATATAACAAATTGACAGATGGTATTAAGTAAATGCTACCTGATCGTTATGTATAAATAATAATATGGATATAACAAATGTATGGGTAATATTACATAAATCTGAATAGCAGATGAAGTATTATATATAAATAATGACATGGAAAAAACAAATTACTAAGAGGGTGTCTTAAGATGCTTGAGACATTAAATTTCAATGAAGGCATTACATAACAGAAATTACTGCATCTACTGCACCTATAGTGTGAATATTTGGCAGTAAATACATGCAACAAAACCATTAAAAGGTACATTTGTATGTAAAGTTAATTCACCTACCAAAATTGCATCCAATTATGTGCAAGAGTTGCAGAGCTTTGGTGGTTCAAAGAAATGTGTGTATACTTGATTTGGAGTTTAAACGTAGCTTTAACCATTTTTCAGTCATATCGCCACAATGTCTGCAGTGTGTAAGTTTATAGTGATGTCTAGCACTGGAACATCATGCCGCAGACATGTAGCATGATGTCCCACCCAGACACTTATCCTGACACCAGTATGACTTGGCAGGAGATCGATCCCATGACCTCCCGCATCTGAGGTGGACGCTCTAACCACTAGGCCACCAGAGCGGTTAACTAATAACAGAGTTCCTTGATAGGACTGATGGTCTGGAGACCAAAATGAATATTGAGGAATTCAAGCTGAGATCAATTCTTTGTTTTAGCTGCTGAGTGTTGAACCATCTCAGATATTTATGACCAAGAACATGATTTTTAAACTAATCACTCTATGTGTGTGTAATTTGGATTTTAAATATAGCTATAAAAAAAATCAGTCCTATCGCTATGGTGTCTGTAGTGTGGCAGTTTACAGTGATGTCTAGAAAAAGAGCATCATGCTGCAGACATGTAGCATCATGTCCCACCCCGTCACATTATCCTGACATCAGGCCGACCAGTTCTAACACTAACCTCTTAATGCTGAGCACCAAGCAAGGCAGCTCTCTGGTTTGGCTGTAAGATAGGCAGGATTTTCAGCTGGAACCAACCAACCTATTGATTAAAACCCCATATGACCTACCACTTAGGATGAATAACAATTCCATTTTAAAGATGGATACCAGGATGGGCATATTGGCCATCCGATCAGTGCAATTTTCGTTTAGGACCAAGTAAACATCATATGAAGTCCTCTGGTGAAAACCCATTGCGATATGATTTTAAAGATGGATGCCAGAGTGGGCATATTGGCCATCTATCAGTGTCATTTTCATCATAAGAAGTCCTTTGGTGAAAACCCCATTCAATATGATCATTCATCTAGGAGGAAAAGTAATAATAACAAGATTTTAAAAATGGTCACCATGTTGGCCATATTTCAGGTCAGACTGGCACCACTGAAATTTAGAACCAACAAGATATAAGGATTCTTCTGGTGGGGACCACATGGTGATAACTTTTCAACGAGGAGTACCAATAACAACATTTTGAAGACAGCAGCAATGGCAACCATACTGGGTGTCAGACAGCACATTTTTTGGAACAACTATACATCATGAAAAGTCTTTTTTTTCACTGGAAATTAAACTCGGTTCTAGGTTTTATTTTTCATTTTATGATAGTATTTGATAATTATTTGTGACTGTAAAGGATCAATGCTATAATGATTCAGTGTAGTCTTTTCATGGTTATCAGTGAATAAATGTATGATTACTGTTACCTGTAAGTGTTCAATATTCAATTACTGTAGATCTACTGAACTTTTTCTTCAATGATTCTTGTTGAATTGAAATGTAATATTTAAAATTCAAGTAGTGTTGTTATTTTTCAACAGAGTAACATTTAAGGACATCTTTTTTATGACTATGGTTAATCTGTTATGGTAATGTTGACAAATTATGAATCAAAATAATACATGAAGCCAGAAAATATTTCTTTAAAAAAACAACAACTTATATTTAGTTTTTGTGTGTGACTTAAATCACTGCATTTTAAATACCTTTGCAACCATGCTGTGATCAATGCTTCATTGACTTAGTGTGGTTTTCTTCATGGTAATTAGCACCTGCTAAGCTTTTAAGTGCAAAACATAGTTACTAGGATTTGTCTAAATAAATTTGCAATGTATATACTTCTCTTCAGAAATTAAGCTTGTTTCTTTGTTTTATTTTGTTTCTTTGTTTTATTTCTCATCTTAAACCACAGTATTTGATCGTTCTTTGTTACAATAAAGCAATATTTAATTAAATCCGCATGGTATTTTGAATGGCAATCAGCTCTGCCTAAAGTTTGAATTGCCAAACATAATTACAAAGTTGTTGTTGTTGTTGTAGGGTTTAACGCCATTTTTCAGCTTAAGATAGGCTATACATGGCGGCCAGTATTAACGGTGGAGGAAGAACCTGGAAAACTTCTGGAAAGAACCACTGACCCACGAGAAACTACTGGCAAGCTTTCTCACATAACCACATTAGCTGAAGCCGAGACTCGAACCAAATAAGACAGAGGTGAGATGGCAGTGATCTGTAATGGTGAGCACTTTAGACCACTCGGGGCCCCTCTAATTACGAAGTATAGGGACTGGTATATGACTTTAGTCCAAACAATAATCGAGTCATGACTGGTGTAAAACTTTAGTCCAAACTATACCCAAGTCAGGGATTGGTGTAAGACTTTAGTCCAAATTATAACCGAGTTGGGGAAAGAATTACTTTTAAATACTATATAACTTTGTCAAAGACATGAGGTTGATGTCCATAGCTGTAAGATATCAAACAAGCTTTTCCTAACTCAGAACAAAATACAAATACAGTTTTCTATTTACTGCATACTCCATTTTTAAATATTCCTTTTTCAGTTATTTAATATATGCAGTGGGAATGTTATTCAAAACAAATTAGGATTTGTAAAACTTCAATTTAAGAAATCGGAAACCACTGACACAAGGACATTGATGGACATCACTGAAAATACTTCAGTTAATCCAGTCTGGGTGTTTAATACAGAAGTATTAATGCCGGATCCATCACTTAGAATTAAATGGATATGTAATAAAACTACTAAACAACAGATAAAAACAGCAAATATAACCCATTTAATGCTATACACATCAATTCTTACACAATTTTAAAAAATTCATGCATACTGTTAACTTTTATCAAAATATTTTCATAAAAATATCAAATGCAAATGATTATTATTTCTTCCTGTGATACAAGAAACTGTCATCTAGATTACTGAATTTAGTGTGGGTAAAGAGCAGAATTTACTTGTAAAATACTCTGCTAGGAATCAAGGTTGTTTTTCTGCTACAACATTTAACTGGTTATAGTGTTTAATTTGTGCTGTCAGATAGAAATTACCTCAAATATGTTGTTTTTTTATCACTAAGCATGCTGAAGCCACGCAAACAATGGCAGTCATTTGAAAAGGAAAGGCATGATCATCAGGGGCTAATCCAGTGTGCAGTGGTATGAAATTACTTTCCCTCACCCCATGTATGAAACAATATGAATGTTTCCTGGAACAAGTTTTCTTGCCAGTTTGATGCATAAAATTTAGTCCTTAAAATGATGGAGCTTCTGTGAGTTTAACCACCTAGGTCAAAATCTGGCATCCTGTCCAATGGATATATACTCTTCTTGTTTATCCTACCCATCCCCTACTTCTGGATCCGCCCCTGAAATCTATACCTCATTCATGATCCGTTATTTAGGTTCACTGGTTGCTGGTTCAATGAAATTAAAACATGAAAAGGAATAATTTTTTTTTTATTTTTATTTTCCTAATCAAATAATTATTTAATATGCTTTGCATCAAAAATGGACATGTAGATAAACATTTTTAAAAAATCAAGAATAAAACTGGTTTCTTGGTTATAACATAGAATCCCAGTTCTTGTGAAATATATTAACAAAATTTTACTGAATTCCTTTTAAACTTTTAGGTGAATTTGTCACAAAGCTATTTGATGTATCAACGTTCAACAAGTCTAAAAGGTACTAATCTATCAAACATGTCTGATAAGCAAAACATCCAGTTAAAAATGACACTAGTATAAATATATGTTCCTACTGTTATTGAACTATTATTACCATTATTTTTTTGTTATTGTTGTTATCATTATAGCAAATATTAGAATACAATGCACTTAAACAGGTTTTTTCAAGACAGGTATCTAATATTTCTAGAAAACTTTTCACGATAACCACAACGAGACAACACAAATATAATTTCCAAAAAACTACTCACAAATGTCCAGTAATCAAACTAAAAAATCAGGATAATATACTTGGTCATTCTGTGGCTAGGCATTTGTAAAAGAACTAAAACAAAATGTATCAATTTTCACTTAACACAACATTCACAAATTTTGGTTACTTTTAAACATGTACTCACAGACTTCAAAGCAAATTTTGTATTGAACATTTTCAGTTAGTGTTTATAAGAAAAAGTCTTAAAAAGCTAACATATGCCCCAACCTCAGGGTTGCTGCCTTTGTCAAGACTTTTAGTGACTGTACATTGTAGTCCAGTGCTTTTATTCTGTAAGCCACATACTTCCAACTTTCTCAATTTATAAACTACTTGTGCAAAAAAATTTGTTTCCATAGTAATATAAAAATATATTGAAAGTGGAATGTGTATGAAAGGACACATCTATGCAACTTGCCTGACACGTATAACAAGTGTGGTTGAAATAACTTGAACAGTTATGTTTTGGAATTAAAAATGCTTATGGGCAGAGTGATAACTATATTTCCCCCACCCCCATCTGACACAGGGTGTGGGTGATTGAAAGTATTCAAAAATTTTAGAAAACTTTTTACTGAAGACATCTAAACAGACTTTATTGCATAACAAAAGTCCCTGGAAGGGACTGTCATTTTAATGGCCAAAAGAAAAAAGACTTTGTATGAACTGAAGAGAATTCTTTTACTTTTATTCTTTTATCTTTTTAATTTCTGAGTGGTGAAACCATCATCTCAGGTATTCTTTTATTTCGAAGTGTTCAATATTCTAGTTTCTTGATTTGTGTTTTTGGTTGGTAAATTAGTTTAACTAGGTCCAATCCTTTAAAACACAATAAAACTTTAATTTGATCTGAAACTAACTAAAGGTATCATGATTATAATACACTTTAACTGTGAATAACAAAGAATTATTATGATGCCTTGAATTTTTGCAAAGATGAATGCAGAGTTGGTTTTGTTTTGTGGGTTCCAATGCCATTTCTCAGCATATGATAGGCTATATACATGGCAAGAACATTTGGTGGAGAAGAACCCTGGAAAACCAACTGTCCTGCAGAAATCTTCTGGCAAGCTTTCTGTGCCTTAGACCCCTTGGCCTCCTAGGGTCCCAGCTTGATAAAAAGTGCCTTAGATGCCTTGGCTTCCTGGGGTCCCAGATTGATATATAGTGCCTTAGACCCCTAGGCCTACTGGGGTTCCAGATGCATAAATAGTACCTTAGACCCCTTGGCTGTCTAGGGTCCCAGATGGATAAAAAGTGCCTTAGACCCCTTGGCCTCCTGGGGTCCCAGATGGATAAAAAGTGCCTTAGACCCTTTTGCCTCCTGGTGTCCCAGATGGATAAACAGTGCCTTAGACCCCTTGGCCTATTGGGGTCCCAGATTGATAAATAGTGCCTTATACCCCTTGGCATCCCAGGATGCCAGATAGATAAGAAGTGCCTAAGACTCCTTGGCCTCCTGGGGTCCCAGATGGATAAAAAGTGCCTAAGACTCCTTGGCCCCCTGGGGTCCCAGATGGATAAAAAGTGGCTTAGACACCTTGGCCTACTGGAGTCCCAGATGTATAAACACATTTGTTGGTTACAGATCCTAAGTCTCATATTAGACACTTGTTATAAAAGTTTTTTTTAACTTTCTTTATTAATATAAAGAACACAGCTGCAACAACAACTACTACTTCTACTGCATAAAAACTATTACTCAACAAAACAAGAAAATGTGCCAATGATTTTGGTTTACATTATAAACAAATCCTTATGGTATCAACTTTTTATTCTGCTATTAAGGGACCTGTAAAAAAAATTGCAACAGAAATTACAGGAGTGACGAAAGATAGAAGGCTATAAATATGAGATGCCAGTTTGTTAATTCACATAGTACTCCTGCAATGGGGGCCCCAAATCTGCATTGCTGGAATCATCCCTAGGCTTTTGAACTTAAACCTGATATCACTGACAGGAAACTAATGAACTTGTCTCAAATACTGTCAAGATATACACACATGCTAAATTTTGTTATCCATTAATAATATTTAACAGAATGAAAAATGACTGAACTAGCATTAATGATGTCAAGGTATTTTTCAGAGATATCCACAACCTGATAAAATCAAGACCTTTAAATCTTAAAATTAATTTTAGAGTGCTGACTCTTGACTTGTTTATTGAAAAAGAATAACATACAAAGTTTGGTAAAAATTATTTTTGTTATGAACAATTTGATGTTTCTAGGCTCAAAGAAGTACAAAATGCAATCACTGACCTTTAAGCTGACCGAAGGTCATGCAAGTCTAGTGTCAAACTTGTTTAGAGACATGCTTTTGGTCAGATCTGCACTATGTTCATGCAGGACCAATTACATATTGCAACCTTGTAACAACACCACCATTCCTACATGAATAGTGCTAACAAGGTTTTTATTGGACAGCCAACAGAGTTGCCATGTTGGAGGTCAGACAGATCAGCACTATTTTTATTCAGAAATTAGCTATGTATTGTTATAGTTTTAGTACCGTACTATATATTGTTATAGCATTTTAGTGGTAACTTGGTAGTTAGAGCTGTATCATTTTAATACAAGATTATATTGCAAGAAGTCTTTAGTGATGTGTTTCAGTGATATTCCCATGTTAATATGACCATCCTTTTTTCTGGAGTGGCCAGTGATACCTGAATTATTTCCCTTCAGAATCAACTACATATAATGAGACATATTTAAAGATCTGACCATCCATGAAGAGGGACTGGCAAACACCAAAATGACCACCATGGCAGCCAGTCATATTAAATATTTAATAAAAATTGTATGTTGATTTGAACATCCATGCAGTGGGACTGGCAATATTAAGTCTCAACATGGCCACCATGAAAACCTAATGCATGAGAAGTATTTTAGTGAAAACCCAAAAGTGATCTGACCACTTGTATGTATGTATGTTTTATATGTATGTATGTATGTATGTATGTATGTATGTATGTATGTATGTTGTTGTTATTAGGAAAACCCTCGGAAGAACCACTGACCCACGATAAGCTACTGGCAGGCTTTCTCACATACCTACATTGGCCGAATCCTAGACTCGAACCCACGCAGACATAGGTGAGATGGCAGTGATCCATAACGGAGAGCGCTTTAGACCACTTGGGGCCCCGGATGGATGGATGGATGGATACATATGTATGGTTTAAAAACTCATAAGGACAAGCCTGACTACACAGTGCAGAGTAGTTTAGGTATCTGGTATAAAAAGCACACAAAACAAAAAATTTAGCAAAAAAATGGGGCAAAATCCTTAAAATACAAAGTCCAATTTGCATCTAAAGCACTCTCTTTCAAAAAAAAGTCCAATTTGGATATAAACCACACTCTTTTAGAAAAGTCTAGGTTATATTAGGCTGGAACATCATCACAGGATTCATCCCAAGGAAAAAGAGGTTACCTCCATTATTTCTCTTAGGACAGTGTATTTATTGGGTCTATTCTAAATCCCAAGCTCATAAAGTGGTGGGGGAAAAGAGGAGAGGCTATAACAGGATTTTCAAGATGGCCACACTCTTGTATGTCAGATACATCATTTTTCTATTTAGACCATCCACATATCATACATTTTAAAGTGAAAACAATGTGTCAATATGTCTGCCCATTCTGGAGATATGATGATAAGATTTTCAAGACAGTTGCCTTGCACAAAGTCAGACTGACACCATTTTCATTTACTCATAAGAAGGCTTTTAGCGAAGATAATGTTGACAAGACATCCTCAAGAAGAGTAGCAACAAGACCTTCAAGATGGTTGCCAAATTGGCATCATTTTCATTTAGGACCCTCTTCATGCTGTAAAAAGCTTTTAGTGAAAACTCCATGACCATCTATTTATTCAAGAGATTTTTTAAGATGGTCATCACTGCAACCATACTAGATGTTCAAGGATCACCATCTTCATATAGGCACAACTAGACATCAGGATACATTGCATGCCTAGTTTCATGATATTCCTCCAAAAGGTTTGGATGGCACAATGATAAGAAATAGATGATGGATAGACAACATATGCAGGTCCTTTGCACAACCTCTTCTTGTCTTTGACCAGGAGAACTAAAAACATTAACTGATATTTTAGACTGAAATGAAAATAAGTGCAAACATCTTTGCTGAAATTATTCAATTATTACCTTAGGAGAATAGTCATACTTTGGAACAACAAGATTCATGGACTGGCATAACTCTGCCAACTCCAACACAGGGTCTCTGAAAAACAGAAAGAAAATGTTGAGATCTGGCTGTCCGCCTACTAACCCTTTACCTATCTGTGGGAAAACTTATGTCGTCAGTTTGGTGCAAATCTCTGTAGATTCCAACTGTTGAGATTTGGTTATTTAATATATCAAAAGGTTTGAAGAAACAATGTATGCCTTCAATTTCCAAAATATGTATTTAATTTTTATGATTTCTGAAAGTCATAGAGAAAACCCCAGCACAAATTGTCTTTTAATACAGGATTTGACTAACATTTACATGTCTGTGTTTCCATTCATTAACTGATCAATTAACCTGTCAGTCCCTGCATCAAACAATATACATATACTTCTACAAAACTGAAGAAACAATAGTGGAACTCGTTTTAAGAATGTCCATTTTTGTTGTTGTTGTTGTTGTGGGGTTTAACACCATTTTTCAGCGCATGATAGGCTATGCATGGCCGCCAGTATTAATGGTGGGGGAAGAACTCAGGAAAACCCTGAGAAGACCCACCGAAACATGATAAACTACTGGCAAGCTTTCTCACATACCCACATTGGCCAAATCCTAGTTTTGAACCCATGCAGACAGATGTGAGATGGCAGTGATCCGTAACAGAGAGCGCTTTAGACCACTCAGCCACTCGTGGCCTCTCCACTTTTTATTAATTGAAATAACAGCGCTCTGAAAGAAAATTATAAGGTCAATGACAAGTATATCACCACAAGATATCAGACCATGTCAGAATCACACCATGAGCTGAATAACTGAGCCATTTAAGACCATAAAATGACCTCACTGAGTCAAAATTACTCCAGAGTCCAATGAAAGAGTCATTTATTACTTACAATAAAATAGTCTTCTGAACTGTGTCAGAATTCCACTGTGAGCTGAATAACTGAGCCATTTAAGACCATAAAATGACCTCACTGAGTCAAAATTACTCCAGAGTTCAATGAAAGAGTCTTTTATTACTTACAATAAAATAGTCTTCTGAACTGTGTCAGAATTCCACTGTGAGCTGAATAACTGAGCCATTTAAGACCATAAAATGACCTCACTGAGTCAAAATTACTCCAGAGTCCAATGAAAGAGTCATTTATTACTTACAATAAAATAGTCTTCTGAACTGTGTCAGAATTCCACTGTGAGCTGAATAACGGCACCTTTTATGAAGTAAAATGGCGTCAGAATCAAACTGTGAAATCAATAAATGAATCACATCAAATAAAACTTCATTCACCAGTACAAACATTTCTTAATGTATCTGGTTACTGGAACATATTATCTTTTATTTAAGTGTGTATTTCTGTGCTGACTGCTGGGACATTTAATTTAAATGGCTAATTGTCCCCTTAACCTTCAACATTTTGTTGTTTGCTGGACAGACAATGCAAAAGCTTGATCATGCAGGCAGCATACATAAACATGGTTAGATCTAAGTGTCTTAGGTACTCCTGTAAAGTCAGTCTGATCCCCTGACAAATGAGTAGTTTAATTATATTATGTACACAACTACATTTATAACTGTGTTCTACTGATCCACTGAAAAGGGTTCAGGTCTTCTTAACATTTTTGACAATAAAATGGGCAATATATCAACGTTTCGGTAACCAATTTTGATTGCCATTTTCTTCACGTTTAACAAATTAGGATAGATTTTATTGGTACCTTCTGGCTAAATTTTTTTTGATCCAAGCCAACTGTGTTATGAAGGCTGGATTTGCAAGATAGTGAAGAAAGTGAGGGCTGGATTATCAAGGTAGTTGAAATATTCCGAGTGTATCATGAGAGGAAGGACTGAATTTTCAAGGTAGTGGAAAAATTCCTTGTGTATCATGAAATAAAGGACTGGATTTGCAAGGTAGTGGAAAAATTCCTTGTGTATCATGAAATAAAGGACTGGATTTGCAAGGTAGTGGATGTATTCCGAGAGTATTATAGCAAAGGAGGGCAGGATTGGCAAGGTAATGGAAATAATCCAAGTGTTTCAAGAAAGGAAGGGCTGGATTTGCAAGGTAGTGGAAATAATCACAGTGTATCAAGAAAAGAAGGGCTGGATTTGCAATGTAGTGGAAATAAACCAAGTGTATCAAGAAAGGAAGGACTGGATTTGAAAGGTAGTGGAAATAATCCTAGTGTATCAGGAAAGGAAAGGCTGGATTTGCAAAGTAGTGAAAATAATTCTAGTGTAACAAGAAAGGAAGGACTGGATTTGCAAGGTAATGGAAATAAACCTAGTGTATCAAGAAAGGAAGGACTGGATTTGAAAGGTAGTGGAAATAATCCTAGTGTATCAGGAAAGGAAGGGCTGGATTTTCAAGGTTATTGAAATAATCCTAGCGTATCAGGAAAGGAAGGGTTGGATTTGCAAAGTAGTGAAAATAATTCTAGTGTATCAAGAAAGGAAGGGCTGGATTTGGAAGGTAGTGGAAATCATCATAGTGTATCAAGAAAGGAAGGACTGGATTTGAAAGGTAGTGGAAATAATCCTAGTGTATCAGGAAAGGAAGGGCTGGATTTGCAAGGTTATTGAAATAATCCTAGCATATCGGGAATGGAAGGGTTGGATTTGCATGGTAGTGGAAATAAATCATAGTGTATCAAGAAAAGACTGGATTTACAGCTAGGGGAAGTAAACCTAGTGTATCATAAAAGGAAGGGCTGGATTTGCAAAGAAGTGGAAATATTCTTAGTGTGTCTTGAAATGAAGGACTGGATTAAGGAAGTTGGCTGTGCCTGTGGGCCAGTTGCTGCTGTTGATTTTGTTGCTTTTGTGGATGTAGAGACAAATAGGACATTTTTTCTGTCATGTCCCTGTTGGTTGGATATGTAGGCTGGTTGTTGCTACTATGGCTGATGTGTGGACCACACAGAAAATGTTTTACCTGCTATGCCCCTGTTGGTTGTGTCTGTGTGCTGGTTGGTGAGGATCTGACTGGTACCCTGCAGGTGGTGGGTTAAAATGACCCTGCAATAGGGGTTGTCCTGTTAGATGCTGTGCAACAGATTGTTGTTGCTGTTGTTTCTGCTGCTGCTTCTGTTGACTGCCTGGTCTCTGATGATTGGAAGCTTGGGTGGGTCCACCTCCAGGCTGGGTCTGACCCTGGGCAGATCCCATTGCTACGGAAACTGCTTGGGGTGAGGGAGACTTATTATGCTGCTTAGCACCTGAAATGAAATATGTAATGAAATTGTGGTATCACTTCTTATGGTAAAATCCAGTAGTGTGGATCTCAAGGAAAAAAGGTAAAGAAAACATTGCTCTCTTATCTATACCCTGCCTACTCTTTGGTCCAAATATAATGTTTTAAATTTCTGAATAGGCAAATACAAGTTAATAATAAATATCTCTTGTTTTCATATTTTCATCAATTTGGTGGGGGGGGGGCTGAAGTAATCATATGGTTGGGTCACTCTATAAATATATCATGACACCAAAAAGTCAAATTCTAAATTCATGAATGACTTATGAACTAGTCTGAATTGTAAATTACAGCTTGGGCTATGCATCCTGAACTAGGAATTGGACTATGAGTCTTAAATTAAAATTTATACTAAGAATCCAAAATTGGGATACAGACTATGAATCCTAAACTAGGATATGGACTATGAATGATTAATTAGGATTTGGACTGAAAATCCTATATTGGGACTATGAATATCTATCCTAAATTAGAACTTGGATTATGAAAACTAAATTAGGAATTGGATCATGAATTCCAAATTAGGATTTGAACTATAAACTCTATATTAGGACTTGGATTATGAATCCCAAATAAGTATGTGGATTAAGAATTCAAAACTAGGATTTGGCATATAAGATCTAAATTAGGACTTTGAATTCTAAATTAAGGATTTGGACTTTGAATTCCAAATTAGAACTGGAACTTGAATTCTAAATTAAAATTTGGAATATGAATCCAAAATTAGGATTCTGACTCAATTCAAAACTAGGATTTGGACTATGAATCCTAAATTAGGATTTAGACTATGAATTCTAAATTGGGATTTGGCCTTGGAATTCTAAATTAGGATTTGGACTATGAATTCTTTATTAGGATTTGGACTATGAATTCTAAATTAGGATTTGGACTATGAATTCTAAATTAGGATTTGGATGTGGAATTCTATGTTAGGATTTGGACTTGGAATTCTATGTTAGGATTTGGACTATGAATTCTAAATTAGGATTTGGACTATGAATTCTAAATTAGGATTTGGACTATGAATTCTAAATTAGGATTTGGACTAGGAATTCTAAATTAGGATTTGGACTAGGAATTCTAAATTAGGATTTGGACTTGGAATTCTAAATTAGGATTTGGACTTGGAATTCTAAATTAGGATTTGGACTATGAATTCTAAATTAGGATTTGGACTTTGAACTCTAAATTAGAATTAGAATTTGAATTCTAAATTAGAATTGGAATTTAATTTTAAATTAGAATTTGGAATATGAATCCTAAATTACACTTCGGACTAGGAATCATAAATTAGGACTAGCTTTATAAATCAACTCAGAATGAAATATTTTAAAAACTGAATACAGAGGAATAATTTATAATCAACTCAATCACTGCTTGCAATATATTAAATTTGGGAGTTTGAAATTCTAATAAAGACTATTTTATGTTAAGATTGTGATGAGGAAGAAAAAGATCTCAGATGTAACTGTAACAGACTTTCTTTTCAAGGTGTGTTGCAACTAACTTTACATAGTTGTAAATAAAATTGATAAAACTGGTTTTTAAAACTTCATATTTTATTTAATCTGGACCAAAATGAATCATGTTTAACCATAATTTATACCAAAGGAGTACATTTAAAATTGATATCATACCTTGAAAGAGCTCTTCAACCGTCAGCTTTATCCCATAATTTGTACTTGTGCCACTAGGTGGTGTTGTGGCATCAAATTCCTGCTTTTCTGATGCCACATCCTTTTCTGGAGACTCTGTAGAAAGCCTCAGTATTTGTTTTATTGCCTTGGTTCCCTCCTATGTGATACAAAGAGATTCCTATAGCTGTACTAATTTCCAATGAAATTTACTGGACTTGGTCTGATAATTTTAGCCTATTCATCACCATAGTAACCATGAAAGGATGAAAATTACTAAACTGGGATAATTTAATTGGAAATGAGTTTAAATGTTAGATTATGTTTATTACCCATGAAACTATAGAGTAGAGTGAAATGACTTTAAATAGTGTACAGAATAATGAGATTACTTTGAACAGTGTACAGAATAATGAAATTACTTTGAACAGTGTACAGAATAATGATTACTTTGAATAGTGTACAGAATAATGTGATTACTTTGAACAGTACAGAATGAAATTACATTGAATAGTGTACAGAATGAGATTACTTTGAACAGTACAGAATAATGAAATTATATTGAATAGTATGCTGATTAATGAAATTACTTTGAACAGTGTACAGAATAGAGAAAATATTCTGAATAGTGCACTGAATGAAATTATTCTGAATAGTGCACTGAATGCTGAAATTAGTTTGAACAGTGTACTGAATAGAGAAATAATTCTGAATAGTGCACTGAATTATTCTGAATAACGCACTGAATACTGAAATTAGTTTGAACAGTGTACTGAATAAGGAAATTACTTTGAACTGTACTGAATAGTGAAATGACTTCAAATAGTGTACTGAACAGTGAAGTTACTCTGAAACACAATCAGATGCCTTAATTATTATGTCTTTGCCTTACATGAAATATCATTTGTGATTCAAGGTGTTATTATATGTGGTACATATATATAAGATCTATGTATCCATGAACCAAAATAATAAAATAATCATATCATAAAGTCAGCATATAAGATTACAATAATCATATCATAAAGTCAGCATATAAGATTATAGTAATCATATCATAAAGTCAGCATATAAGATTACAATAATCATATCATAAAGTCAGCATATAAGATTATAGTAATCATATCATAAAGTCAGCATATAAAATTACAATAATCATATCATAAAGTCAGCATATAAGATTACAAAAATCATATGATAAAGTCAGAATGTACAATTACAGTAATCATATGATAAAGTCAGCATGTATAATTACAGCAATCATATGATAAAGTCAGCATGTATAATTACAGTAATCATATGAGTCAGCATGTATAATTACAGTAATCATATGTTAAAGTCAGCATTTATAATTAGAGTAATCATATGATAAAGTCAGCATTTATGATTACAGTAATCATATGATAAAGTCAGCATGTTTCTCTTCAAATATGTTTTACCTGTTTATAGTGACAACCTGTCCAACATGGCTACTGACTACTATTGTTTAGTCCCAATACAAATTATTTACCACACATAGTGACAAACACTACTGAAGGATTTTTTTATTTTTTTTGTCTATCTATTATAAAACACCATCAGTCACATAATTTATCAACCTACCGACATTTCTATATACCAACTGTATGTCTTTACATTTATCCTATATTCTGTCTTTAAAATCTATTAACAAGACTCTTTTGTATATAACAAGCACCTGTCTATAAAGACCATTTCCATCTGGTTTCCCAAGTGGTTGTTATGTGCAGGCTGTATATTTTCCAATGGCAGGCAATGTTATATAGAGGTCTGACTATTTTATCTTAGGACTTGACATATGCAGGTTTGCCTTTTATTATCCAACAGCAAGTCTGATTTTACTGGAGTCTGACTATATATTACTCAATGGCAGTCCTTATTACATACACCTTTGACTTTATTATCCAATGACAGGCCTCATTATATGCAGTTCAGATTATATTATCCAATATCAGGCCTTACTATATACAGGTCTGGCTATATTATCCAATGACAAGCCTTATTATATATGTACCTCTGTCTATATTATCCAGAATCAGGAATCATTATATACAAGTCTGACTATATTATCCAATATGAGTCTTCAATATACACAGGCTTGAATGTATATTATCATCTGGTAGGCCTTGTTATATGCAGTGTTGAATACATTATCCAATGGCAGGCCTCATCAAACACAAATCCAACTGATATTATCCAATAACAGTCCTTGTTATTTGAAGGTCTCACTATATTATTCAATGGTAGGCCTCATTATATGCAGGTGTGGTCTGTGGTCAAACTATCCAGTGGCAAGCCTTGTAATATGCAGGTCTGAATATATTATTCAATGGCAGGCCTTGCTATATGCAGATCTGACAATATTATCCAAAGACAGGCCTTGTAATATGCAGATCTGACTATTATCCAAAGGCAAGCCTTGTCATATGCAGATTATATTATCCAAAGGCAGGCTATATTTAATTCAGATCTGACTATATTATCCAGTCAGGCTTTGTAATATCCAGATCTGACTATATTATCCAAAAGGCAGGCCTTGTTATATGCAGATCTGACTATATTATCCAAAGTCATGCCTTGCCATATGCATATCTGACTATATTATCCAATGGCAGGCCCTGTTATATGCAGATCTGACTATATTATCCAAAGGCAGGCCTTGTAATATGCAGATCTGACTATATTATCCAATGGCAGGCCTTGTCATATGCAGATCTGACTATATTATCCAAAGGCAGGCCTATAATGTCTTCATTTAGATACACATTAGTAATGAGTAAACACTGTAACTGATTTGGGAACTAAGCTTTTTAAAATATTAAAATTACTGATTTATTATCAACAAAATCTGATTGGGTCGAGATTTAGCAAATTAATTTCAAATACCTCATCTTTTGAACTTGATTCCTTGGAGATCCCTTTACTGATCACAAAAGGCCCTTCACCCTGATTTGAAATTTCCAGTGATTTAAACATGGCTGTAAATTCATCACTTTGAACACTAGAAGTCACTGATTTAGCTTTACCAGCCTCAGAAAATAAGTTTTGCAGCTCAATCTTTGTTTTCTGTTCATATCCAGTGTGTGAATTGTTTTGATTTTTATTTCCTTCTTCTATCTGTAGAGCAGACATGGAAGCTGTCACTTTAGGAAGTGCTGCTGCAGCCTGTTGGAGTGATCCTTCCTGACCAACTTCATTGGCTTTGTTGCCATTTGGAGATGCTTTTGTTTTTGAGGATAAAGTTTCAAGTTCTTTCCACATATTTGCAAATTCTGAATTCTGGAAAACAAATTCCCCAAAAGAACAGTAAAAGTAAATTAAGCCAGCTGAGGAGTTACTTACAATCAGGTGCATTATGCCTCCTTGTACAATACAAATGAAATATTATCTGGTGAACACTTAAATAAAATTAACAAGCTTATAGGAAAATAAATGTTGCATCTAGCACTGAATTTCTACAAATAAATGCACCTGTTGTTACTGATTTTAGTTACTGTAGATATGAGAATCTTGGAAAATAGAATTTTCTTCTTACTACAAAATATTATAATCAACCCAAAAAATTGGACATGTTTTTACAGCAGTTACAACAGTTCATTTCAATTATCTCAGTAAATGTAATGCATTCATATTTCTCAATATTTTTTGGTTGGGGTCTGTAACGCTTGTCACCAAATTTCACTGTTGTGTGATGTTGGTCAAATGACCTAGTTTAATTGAAAATTCAATTATTTTGAAAATCATATGGAACTAGAACTATTAGCAATGCATGCATCACAAAGGTTTCTGATCACTACACAGAGTTCTGAATGGTCTTAGAGATAAAGGAACTTGTGTTGGAAAACCAAAGTTAGGAGAAGACGAGTATTCAGGGGCCATAACTCATCTTAATGATGATGTGGAATGTTAGAAATCTAATGAATTCCTTCTGGGTCTCCTCAGTACAAAGCATAATTGCATGTGAGTGTGTGTGTGTGTGTGTGTGTATATATATATATACACACACACACACACACACATATATATATATATATATATATATATATATATATATATATATATATATATATATATATATATATATATATATATATATATATATACACACACACACACAAATGAAATTGATTCATAAGGGCCATAGCTTGGTCTTAAATGGTGTAGAGAAGACAAAACCATTAAAAACACATCTAGATCTAAACGTTAATTTTCTTATCAAATTTGATCAAAACATGGTGAATGGTTCTTGCGCTCTGTTGCCTGCAACTAACATTACATAAATCTGTGTGAAGACCAAAATGTACTCAAGAAGATGCATAACTCTGTAAAAAAAAAATGGAATAAATTAGACTAAAAGCATAAAAGGCACATGTTAGACTATCAGACAATGCATATCCCAATGGTATAAGGAACTATTCTTGAGCTGTGCTTTTTACAAACAACATCCCATGTGTGGTATGAAATTACTTGTCAAGGATCTTAAATCTATCCAAAGTGGAAATAGAGTGGAAATAGAGTGGTTAGACAAAACCCATAAAAGGCACAATTAGGTTTATTACACATTGTACAAAACACATTATATGAGAATATGTTTAATAGTTCCTAAGCTGTGCTGATAAGATTAATCAACCATATAGAGATTTCAAACTGTTGAGAATAGGGGAATAACTCCATCAAAATTGGACCTAAAGAGACAAAACAAATTTAAAGCCACATCTTCATGTGATAGGTAAATGACCTACAAAATGGCACCCAATTAATTATACACAAAGGTTGCTGTGCTTTGGTGGTTACAAGAATTATGAACAAGATGAACAGATGGAAAAGGAGATTACTAAAAAACTCCCACATCTCAACAGATTGCTCTTTAAATCATAAAATCAATACTTACTGCCTTTTTGGATGTTTCATTGCTAGACAACTGACCAGAAAAGGGTTCTGTTGTATTGTCCCCTAAAGAGGATCTCTTGGTGGCTGATATTCTGCTGCTCACCTTGGGGGTCACAAACTGTGGGGATTCTTTACTGTCTCCATTGAAAACTTGTCCTGAATATTGATCTTTCTGCCTTGATAACTGCTGTGTAGGCCCTCTGTGTCTATCTGCTGTGTTGGTTCTCTGATTACCTCCCTTGTCATAATAATCTGTCCTTTGCTCTTGACCTCCTCTGTGGTCATAGTAATGTGTCCTATGCTCCTGTCTACTTCCTTGGCTATCATACCCACTATAATTCTGATTACAATATACTCCTCCTTCATTGCCTTGGTAAGCTCTTTGGTAGTCATAGTTACCATCATTTTGTCCATGCCTCTTCTGGTTGTCATAGTAACCACCAAAGTTATCATTTTGGTAACCAAGGTTTTGAACTCTGACTATATCTGAATACCTCGTTGTAGCACTGGAAGTGTTCCTGCTCTGTTGTGAGTTCTGATATGGTTTTTGTAATGTATTTGCCACACTAGTTTTTACGCCATTTTTCCTTTCTCCATGAGATAAATTAACAATAGAAGCTGAGGGAGTCCTGTAACCATGGCCAGTACAGGATCTACAAGATAAAAGCAATTGGTATGTTAATGTGTCACCAGTGATAGTGTGAGAGATGTTCCCACCAATGTAATCTTGACTTTTGATCTATTTATCTATGTATTACCTTGAACTGTCCTAACAGTACACTTACATCATAAATCTGATAACAAATACTTAACACAAAATCAGAGAGGCATATAAATAGGCAAACAGATGAACAAATGTTTGACATTTTGACTGCTTGTTGCACCTTGTCAGCAATCAAGTGCTTCTGGAATAACCACTCCATACCATGCAAAATACAAAGTATAAATGAAATTTTCAATAATTGGGGTGAAGAAAGTATAAATCTGACAAAGATTAATTTTATATGGGATACAAATTCTTCTCATTATAAAATGATACCAGGTATTATGAAGATAACTTAAAGGATTCTGGAGCTACTCACCAGACAAAAACTGTGACTAGCTGATGCACAGACATAATTTGTAACATGAGATGGCTTACCTGGTCGATTTCTATTTAAAAGACAAATGCAAGAGCAGTTGGTCAAGCAGTTCTGGCTAGCATGATGCTTTCTGACAGATAAAGACTTTTATACTATTTATCAATGGCAGTCATACTGGAAGGCAGAATGATAAACCAGCATGTTTTCTGACAAATGAAGTTTTTGATATTATTTAACAATGACAGTCATCCTGGTTGGCAGAATGTTTAACCAGCATGTTTTCTGACAGATAAAGTCTTTGATATTCTTAAACAATGACAGTCATACTAAATGGTAGAATGTTTAACCAGGATGTTTTCTGACATATAAAATCTTTGATATTATTTAACAATGACAGTCATACTGGAACAAAGAACCTTATACCAGGATGCTTTCAGACAGATACAGTCTTTGATATTATTCAACAATGACACTCATACTGGAAGGCAAAACATTAAACTAGGATGTTTTCTGACAGATAAAGTCTTGATATTTATCAGTGGCAGTCATACTGGATGGCAGAATGTTAAACCAGGATGCTTTCTGACAAAGTCTTTGATATTATTTATCAATGACAGTCATACTGGAACGCAGAACCTTATACCAGGTTGCTTTCTGACAAATAAAGACTTTCACAGTTTTTAAACAAGAGCAGTCAAAATGGTTTGGCAGAATGTTATACCAAGATGCTCTGTGACACTGAGGTCAAACCAAAAAATTGTGCTTCTGATTGCACTGGTTATAAAATTAGGGTAGGCAGGTTGTTTTTCTAGACATTTTGTTTTTTTTAAAAACATTTTTATATTTTTAGTTTACCATGGCAGATAAAAGTATTAGTTGGCAATGAGAAACAATGTTTAAAGAGTGCCTGATGTTCTACTGACTGGAATTAAAGATAAGACAATTTGTTTTCTTTAACTACAGTGTTGATACCATTTTTGCTAGAACCAGCAATAACCAACTGTTGAAATCAGCTGCAGTGTTGGACATATATGATATCAGCATGGCACCAATTTCATTTATGATCAACAAGGCATCATAAGAAGTCTTCTGGTGGAAACTCCATGTTGAAATGATTTCCATTTTGGAGAAGTCAAAACAACAAAGATTTTCAAGATGGATGCCATGGTGGCCATATTGGATATCATATGCACATCATTTCTATTTAGTATCAACTATACATCATATGAAGATTTTTTGGTGCTTTCTATTTAATACCAACTATATAACATAAGAACTTTTTTGGTCAAAGTAAAATATCCATCACCTGCCATCTAGTGATAAGATTTACAAGTTAGCCATTACTTTAAATCAACCAGACGTCATAAGAGGTCTTTCAGTGAAAACGCCAAGCTGATATCCTAATATTTCAGTTGAAATAGTGATAACAAGCAGCCGTTATCAATATCTGAATGGCAACATCATGACCAATCAAACATCATAAAAGTTGTTCAGTAAAAATTCAGTGGTGATAAGACTTTCCATTCAGGAGGAATAATGATAACAATATTTTCAAGATGGCCATTTCTTGATCATCAGATCAGCACCATTTTTATTCTGGACCACCTAGACATAATAGGAAGGATGGTAAAATTACTTCTGGGAAAAACCCTATGGCAATATTACTTCTGGGAAAAATCCTATGGCAATATTACTTTTCATTCAAAAGGACTAGCAACATCAGGACTTTAAAGACGGCCACCGTGGTGCCCATATTGGATATCAGATTAGTAGTTGTTGTTGTTGTTGTTGTAGGGTTTAACGCCATTTTTCAGTACACGATAGGCTATACATGGCGGCCAGTATTACTGGTGGAGGAAGAACCCGGGAAAATGCCGGAAAGAACCACTGACCCACGAGAAGCTACTGGCAAGCTTTCTCACATACCCACATTAGCCGAATCAGAGACTTGAACCCACGCAGGCAGAGGTGAGATGGCAGTGATCCGTAACAGAGAGCGCTTTAGACCACTCGGCCACTCAGGGCCCCTGGATATCAGATTAGCACATTTTTCATTTAGGAACAAGCACAAGAAGTCTTCTAGAGAAAACCGCATGTCAATATTACTTCTTATTGAGAAGGATTCGCAATAGCAAGATTTTCAACAAGTCTACTGTGCTGGCCATAATGGATAACAAATTAGCAGTTTTCATTTAGGAAACAAGTCTACTGTGCTGGCCATAATGGATATCAAATTAGCGCAATTTTTCATTTTGGAAACAAGTCTACTGTTCTGGCCATAATGGATATCAAATTAGCACAATTTTTCATTTAAGAAACAAGTCTACTGTGCTGGTCATAACGGATATCAAATTAGCACAATTTTTAATTTAGGAAACAGGTCTACTGTGCCGGCCATAATGGATATCAAATTAGCACAATTTTTCATTTAGGAAACAAGTCTACTGTGCTGGCCATCCAAATTAGCACAATTTTTCATTTAGGAAACAAGTCTACTGTGCTGGCCATAATGGATAACAAATCAGCACAGTTTTTATTTAGGAAACAAGTCTACTGTGCTGGCCGTAATGGATGACAAATTAGCACAGTTTTTATTTAGGAAACAAGTCTATTGTGCTGGCCATAATGGATATCAAATTAGCACAGTTTTTATTTAGGAAACAAGCAGCCATCATAAGACGTCTTCTGGTGAAAACCCCAGGGCAACAGTAGTTTCTGTTGGAGTAGCATTAACCAATTTTCAAGAATGACCACTGTGGTGGACATACTTAACATCACATTGGCACCATTTTCATTTAGGGACAACTAGACATCATAGTGAGTCTGCTAATGAAAACCACATGTTGATACGACCATCCATTCAGGAGTTGCAGATGTTGTGTATTGTTACTGGATAACTGCTGGTCAATTACTCTACATAAAGCTAATATTGTGTATTGATACCTGATAGTAATTCCCCCTTGAAATTCCTCATCAAATAAGACTTCATACAATGTGTCCGACTCCCTCTCTGCAGGCAAGATTCCAATGATGGTTCCTCGGAGACCAAAGGGTACAGGGTACCCTTGTCGCACATTGACAACTCTGTCAAACAAATGATGACTCACTGTTGGATCAGCTATAACAGAATATTGCTTTGGTAAAGGCTGTAAATGGAAATGGTGGAAACATTGAACTCAAATAAATTATGGGGCATAACAACAACAGGGAATGTCTCTTTCATCGGATGACTTTCTACAGTGATCACAAATTTGCAACACCTTCATTTCCATTATCAATGGAGCACTTTTCTGACAATAATCAAGATGAATGTTAATTGCAAATAATGTAGGTCCTAAAACATGGAGCATTTAAAAATAGTATCCCACAAATATTATGCACCGATAAAACTGGCTTACAGGTACAGATTCTAAAGGCCTGTTTTGAGAAAGCTGTTGCTGTAACTAATATTTGACGAGGGTACAATAACAGCACATTTTATGACTGTCCATGTTTAACAGTTCTCTATGAGGCACTTCAAGGGTATTGTAGACTTTGGATACTGTTGATCACCACATCTCAAAGACCTTGACCACTGGTCAAGATCATCTTTGCTAGCCAAGGTTCTGATGTGTTCACCAATCTATACCTTGGTGGACTGATCTGATAATTTAGTGCTTTGTACTGGTGACATCTATTGGATTTCATGTGATGCTTTACTTAGTATGTAATGCTAAGTAACCAACAGCATGTAACAGTGGAGCATTGTACATTTGCCAAAACATGATTGAGGTAACTGACGACTTCAAAAGGATACTTTGTAAGTGTAACATTAAAAGTCTGACTACATACCAGTGAAAGGCCATTGCAGGTATATTTGAGGACAAGGATGTATTGGTGCAAACACAGACCATCAGTGGAAAATTGTTTATTTATGGGTCCATTCCAGTTGTGTGCTCACTTGTCTCAATCATGAAGGAACAGTGTTCAAATCTGAACAACTTGATTAAAACCAACCACTGCATCCAATGAAATTCACAGACCCAAAGCAGTGAAATATCAGACTGATCCACCAAGGTGTAGATGGGTTTACACATCGGAACATTGACTAGAAGATGGGTCAAGATATACAGCCTGCGACTGTATCAAATGTGCAGAAACCATTTTTTATTGTTAAACTTACCATAACTGTTAACTCTGACCTTTAAATCCCAGAATCTATATATTTTATTGCTCTACCTGCAAGCCTTTCACAAACTTTGGTCACGAAATGTGGCCTAGAAGACTATTTATTATTAAACAGTTTTTCTTCTTTCAGCAGTGACCTTGACATTTGATCTTTTGGCCCCAGATCAAGTGACTTCTTTACCCGAAGCACATGCCATCTGCTAAGTTTGGCCTAGGTGTGTACTCTAGAACTGATGTTATTGTCTGGAAACTATTTTATTTCTTTCAGTCACAGTTACCTTGCTCACATGCACACCATTCACAAAGTTTGATAACTGTAAACTACTGGACATGGTATTGTACGATAATTATTTTTCTCTTTGCAGCCAGTGACTTTAACCTTTGATGTTTTGACACCAAACTTCATGGCATTCTTCTTTAACCAAAGTGCAAGCCACCAACATTCCTTGGTAACTTTAAAGAATGGATATCTCAAGTTAGTGAGGAAAAGAAATTGGTAACAAATGTTAGATAACATGACAAAGTCTGTTCTGCCTCAAGCAGTTGTCTAAAAATTTGTTTTCTTATCATTATTTTTTGTGTCTCATTTAATCTTCGGAATTAGGGTGGACATTGTTTTACCTGCTCAAATCTGTATCATTGCACAATTTATCTGCAGTACATGGTTTGGGTGTCATGTGTTGGCATTACCTGTATGATCTCCATCCACTGAACACTGACATGTGTTTAAAATTAAGTGTAAAAGCATGTCTTATGCTTTATAAAATCAAGGCAAGGAATTTTCAATGGGTGATTTGTTGTTTTCAAACTACATTGGTGTTTACTATATGACAATTTGAATCTGAATTGTGCATTTTATTAGGAATTTGAAACAGTATAGTTTCTGTATCGAGGCGAATTTGAGAAAAATTATCTTTCATGATAGAAATGACCTAAATGCAAACTGAAATGAAACCAATAAAAAATGTAAGTCACAGTGACCTCCTTTTTGTACATGTATCTATGGTTCACACTAAAACAGATCTACATCCAAAGCTGTAAATGAAAATGACCGAGGAACTGACCATAATGCGAAACTTAACCAGGGTGTGACATTTAGACATACACTAAATTTCCCTTCTACAATTATGATAGTATCCAAAAAGTATTAACAAACTTACCCTGAATAACAGATGTGGTTTAACTTGCATTTTCACTCTCTTTTGCTTCTTCTTGTTGATTTCCTTTAATTAGAAGGTGAATATAATAAAAACGAAACTTAAAAAGAAGCTAATCACACACAAAATACAGCTACATTAATGGTTCTCAACCACTGTCTTGAGTGAATGCCCTCGACTGCTAGAGCGACTACTGTAAACAGGAAACTTTCTGGTGTAGAATTGATAATGACTGACAAACATTTCAGCATCTGCAAACTTATTTTGTACATTTGACTGCTACATCCATTTAATGAGGAACAAAAGAAAATATAAAGTCGAACTTGGTCTCAATAACTACTTTATTACAGACAATTTTAGGGGTGAACAAGTTCTGACAATTTAGCACTCTAAGGGGAATATTACAAAAGTAAATCACATTAAAACATAACGTTGCATTCTTATAATGTTTGCGAGAATTCCTCCATTACAGTAATCCCAAAGACAACATGTTACTACATAAAATGAAGAACTCCTCCATTACAGTAATCCCAAAGGCAACATGTTACTACATTCAATCAACGAAGACAAAGCATGGATATAAATCCGATCTAAAAATCAGATAATACTATTTATAAAACCGAAAAATGTTTACTGAGGAAGGAAACAAATTCTTTCTAGTAAAGTGTTTCTTCCATAATACTTAACCAATCATAATACTTTAGAAGAAATACTAGTACCTTACAAATCCAGCCCTCCCAAGTTAAAACTTTTAGCTGAATGATAAGTATGGGCCATTAGGAGTCAAATACATTTTGTTTTTCAGTTTGTTGTCAAGTAATTGTTGAGATGTTGACTGTGTACATCTTAATGTTGTACTAAAGGACTGGGACTTTGATATCTCCTTCACCATTTTGCCAATCTAATGTTGTCTTGCAAAGTAATGTGCCGTTTGGTAAAATGGTATAGTGCTTCTTGATTAAGAACAGTTTACCAACCTTATATCCTGTGAGCCTACCAGCCAACAATGAAAGAAAAGTTTGACAAATAACAGGCAGGGATGATGTACATACCAATGTCTTTCTGACCTCCTCCTCTAGAGCCCTTAGAACTCCCTCATCCAGAATGTCTGTCCCTGGCTTGGCTGACTGGATGCCATAACAAGGAAGGGTCTTGATATAGTCCTGCATCTCTTTCAGGTTTCCTTTGCTGTACATATTCAAATATACAGATTATCAGACAATATTATAAGTGCCCAACAAATCCAAATCAAATGAAAGCCTGGTAGGCTATAAGGAAAGAAACTGGAAGCCCAGCCCAGCTTAACTTCCTAAGTTCACAAGTCCCAGAAATGGCACTGTAACATGAAACCATGTTTACAACTTTATTTTATTCCCTTTTAGGAGTCATTAATGTTTATTCTCCTTTGTTAAATATTTGTCTTTGTCATCTTATGAATTAGTATAGAGGAAGTCCTGATATTATGTATTAGCCCACATGACAACTTGAATTCAGCATAGGTTAGCCCAGAAAAATCTAGAAGCCCATGGAGGGACTGAAAATTATAGTGGTCTGTGGTTGTGAAAAGGTCATCTGTAAGCATCACTAGCCCATCAAACATTACATATTTATTTGTTCCTATTAATTAAAGAAAATGTCCTCTGAAAAGAGTCATAAAAGTGCAATTATGCAAGTGGAAGTTACTCAATAGAGATAGACTGGTGGTGTAAAATATTACTGAAAATCTGCAAATATAGTTTCCATCACACTGATCACCAGTCTAAGTTTGAACTTTATTCAATCAAACATTTGTCTGTTCTCAACCATAGTTAAAAAAAAGTATGGTATCAGCTTACTGTCTGTTCATTTAAGTAAGGATTACTAGTAAGGCAAGAATCAATCACAGGGAGTTCATCTGCTACACAACACGTTGCATTGAAAGACTTCAAACATCCAAGGTTAAAAAAGGATGGAAATTATGATAACATTAAACATATTCAGACTTGCCAGGATCACTCGAAAAAGACTTGCCTATGGGTTGAGTATGATCAAAAGAGATTATGTTTTGTTCAGTATGTACGGCATATCCCGAGTTATCCAAGTTCAAGTGCCATATTCAAAGGCTATCCAATTCTATTATTGATCCATTGATAACAACAGAACAGTTATTGATAGTAAATGAAACATACCCCTCTCAATCATCAAGTTATTCACCAAGTAAAATAACCAGAATGAGTTAATTCAAGTCCTGAAACTACTGCACACTGACTGATTTCTTCTCAGAAAATATGGCACTTGAAAACTACACTGAGGGTCAAGGCAAAGTAGATATGAGGTATTCAAAATCTGCCAAGTAGTCTGCGTTTCCTCTAAAATTCCCACCCCATTTCTGAAACTTTTGATAACAAAAATAGGGTAGGAAAGGTTGGAGGAAACTTTTACTATCTGCCAAGTGAATTGCTACTCCTGGAGCCACCGACGGTATATAAACTAACCTTTTCATCTGTTTCAGTGAATGAGCTTTAAATGACAAACATGTTTTATATCATTTGAGTATTTGATATTTTTATCTGATGGAGACAAATTTTATATAAAAGGTTTTTTTTAAACTAAGCATTGAGATTCAAAGAGGATCCAACAAAGAAGGTATGATCATGTGATTTGAAAATTTTAAAATGTCAAGGTTATTTTTATGATTGAATAAGCAATAAAGTAGCTATCGAAATTTTGATTTGTCAATAATTTATTTAATTTATCTTTCATTTATGATAATGCACTGTAGTAAATATTCACATGTTAGACTTTGCTGTTGGACTGCCTTGGTTAATGAATAAGTGGGCAATTTATGTTCCTACTGGTTCTTTACCAGTCAGCCAAAATCAATTGTCAGGCCCTGCTCCAAGACTACAAGAGTTCAACATATGTCAAACCAGAACCAGAATTCAAGTCGACTCTGTTATGGGCACAAGATTTGCCAGATCATGTTGAAAAAAATAGACAATGTCCCAGCCAACATTAATCTATTTGTGTCAAAGAACACTGTTAAGTCCCAACCAACACTGATCTGTGTCCACGAACAGACTGAAAGTCCCAGCCAACACTGATCCATTCTGTGTCACAGAAAAGATTGAAAGTCAGCACCAATACTGTTCCATCTGTGTAAAAAATAACATTGTAAGTGCCAAGCAACATGTATCCATCTGTGTCAAAGAACTGATTGGAAGTTCCAACCAACACTGATCCTTCAATGTGTCAAAGAACAGATTGTTAAGTCCCTACCAACAATGATCCATCTGGGTCAAAGAACAACCTATGTCAAAGAACTGACTGAATGTCCCAATCAACACTCATCCATCTGTGTCAAAGAACAGACTAAATGTCCAAACAAACATTGATTCCATCTGTTTCACAATGCAGACTGAATATCAAAACCAATGCTGATCCATCTGTGTCAAAGAACAGCCTGAATGTCCCAAGCAACACTGATCCATCTGTGCCAAAGAACTGAGTGAATGTCAAAATCAACATTGATCCATCTGTGTCAAAGAACAGACTAAATGTCCCAACAAACATTGATCCATCTGTGTCAAAATGTAGACTGAATATCAAAACCAATGCTGATACATCTGTGTCAAAGAACAGACTGAATGTCCCAAGCAATACTGATCCATCTGTGTCAAAGAACTGACTGAATGCCCCAATCAACATGATCCATCTGTATCAAAGAACAGACTAAATAACCCGACAAATATTGATCCATCTGTGTCAAAACATAGACTAAATATCAAAACAAACACTGATCCATCTGTGTCAAAGAACAGACTCAATGTCCCAAGCAACACTGATCCATCTGTGTCAAAGAACAGATTGTATGTCCCAAGCAACACTCATCCATCTGTGTAAAAGAACAGATTGGAAGTCCCAAGCAACACTGATCCATCTGTGTCAAAGAACAGATTGTATGTTTGTATGTCCCAAGCAACACTGAGCCATCTGTGTCAAAGAACAGACTGAAGTCCCAGCCAACACTGATTATTCAAAGGCAAATATGTGAATTCAAGTAATGCCAGAAAAGTTATTGATTTTAACAAAATACCCAATTTTGGGTTCAGCTTGCCATTTTATAAAGGCATACATCAATAATTTTAATAACGATGTTAATATAGAGTGTGGACAAATGTATATACACCAAGCTGAGGTTCTGCCAAGGTGGGAATGATAAAAACCACAGAACTGCATGCCACCAACAATATGTTACATTAGTTATACTACTTGTTCAATGGGTTAACTAACACCTGTAACTATTATAATTTGTTCAATTTTAACAACAGGACTGAAACAAGACATTTTTTACACAAGTGTTGAAGTATTACCACTAATGCAAACAATATTTATAAATAAAGCCTTGTCATGGTTTTAAGGAATTCTTACGAGATAGCAGTGATAGCTGTAATGAGACGAACATTCAACAGAAAATAATTTACCAAGCACAATTATTTAAACAAATATTGAGCAAATTTCCACCAGAATGGCTCGGTACATCCATGCTTAAAGTACAACATGGCATAGTTAATCAAGATCATGAGATGGAGGTTATGAAAAAGTCTAACATTCTTTAATTACCATCTCACTCTGGAACTTTTTTCCTACAATGACTTGTGGCATATAGGGCCCAATCCAAAGATAATGGGCACTATACCTGACCAGACAACACCATAAACAGACAAGCTCTAAAATTTGGGTTATACCATAACAGACATTTCTATAAGGCAATAATCCAAAGATAATGGGCACTATACCTGACCAGACAACACCATAACAGACAAGCTCTAAAAATTCGGGTTATACTGTAACAGACATTTCTATAAGGCAACAATTCAAAGATGTAGGCACTATACCCCACCATACAACACTTTAAGACAACAAGTCCAAAGGGATATGGCAATTAATTGATTTAAGACATCACAGGGCACCACCAGACCACACATTAAATTGTCCAGCTTTTATGTTTCTAAACCATGATACTGTCAACCACATAAAATTAGCACCTACACAAGGGGCATAACTCTCAAACATCAGCTTTTGAAAAAAATGGCTCCAAGAAAAAGTTAAAAGACTACTGCTAAGCAGTCTGAACTCAAAGGCAAAGACATACCGTCCTACAATTAATCATTGTAGACAGCCATTCACAACTTGAGAAAAGTTTATAATACTATATAGTAATTGGCTGGCATAGGTTCGTAGAGCTATGTTACACACGTGGAGTAAGTTGTCATGTTACATTTTTCATGTGTGAACTAAATGGCAATGGTGTAAATATTTCCACTTACTGCTTTACATTTTAGTGCCAGTTCTTTGAAGTACATCTACCATGAAATTCTACTCGACATATAAACACGAAGACAAACAGTGTTACCCTGACAAGG
This sequence comes from Sinohyriopsis cumingii, assembly GCA_028554795.2. NCBI lineage: Eukaryota > Metazoa > Mollusca > Bivalvia > Unionida > Unionidae > Sinohyriopsis > Sinohyriopsis cumingii. The sequence goes on from CM068838.1 coordinate 43,738,254, forward strand.
CAAGACTCTTGAATATAGCTATCTATTAATGTTCTACATTAAAATACAGGATGCAATGACCACATACAGGTAAATAAGCTTTCAGGTCTAGATGGCAACTGTACGTATGTTGCCATCTTTGTGGAGAATCTGTTATTCATCGATAGATGACTGACATGCACTCTGCATACAATTCATGACATCCACTCATGATGATGTTTAAGATGAGACAATCAGACAGGAACTCCTAGGTTAATATGGCATGTAGTGATATTTTCAAAAAGTTAAATCAATGCAGCATGATGCAGAAGGTATGTGACTTTCTAAAACTTCAACTTTACGTCATTCACAAGGATGAACCAGCTTTCTGCTTATGCAGGTGAGAGAAGCATGATAGGAATTCCCAGCATATCAGTATCTAAGCTTTAGCCCCATTATAATATTGTCTACGCTTTCAGATGAATTAGGATGTTGTGACATAGAAGATAAATGATGTTCAAAAATTTAAATCCAAAACTTTAATATTATTGATGCCACTGATGTCTACAGAAAAGTAACAATCTCATCTGCTTACAGAGGTGAGACAAAAATATGACAACGCTTTAACTGATTCAGCCCCGATCTCGCTTGTAGGCGTGATGAGGATGTACCCCATTTCCGAGCTCTGCAGCATCAAGGTCACTTAAAATACACCAAAGTGGGTGGCATTACAAAAAAGCAGACAGATATAGCTCTACACTGATACCAAATTATCTGGAAGTTCTAGTTCCACTACAAAATAAAGAGGGAAAAACCTCATTTTTTGGGACCCGTCAGAATGCAATTTTGCATCCGGATTTTAGACCTTTTGGCCTCAGATCTAAGGCAGACTGGTCTGAATTGCACAAAGACAGGTGAACCTTTGCAAAAACTAGGATATGGTGGGCATCTGGAATAAAGAGTGGTCTCCATATGTAAATGATGGGTCCATTAGGCAAAAAAAAAAAAAAAAACCACAAAAAAGGGCATTAGTCTCATGGAAAATCTCTTGAAAGTTGATGTATTACGATGTATTCAGAAATAGTCCCCAAAATGTCTTTCCTACTTGCATTTCAGATGAAAACGACAAAAACCTCTGGGGTCGAATGAGTTAAAGGCTTTATATATGACACAACGTCTAGTCATGGTACAAAAGTATAGTTTGAAGATATTTGCAAGAGTTCACATGACATTAAATAAATAAAAGTATGATGAATGGAAAAGCAGACTCCAGTATATCCTGGATACAACCCTCTTCCTTTGCAGGCAGTATAAATACCATCTCTAAGGTCAGCTAGCTTACCTTCCTTCAGGGAAAAGTTGAGATTCATAGAAGATATCCACAGACACCTTGTCTGATTTGGATATGACATCCCACACATATGGAAACCTGAAAATATATTGCAAAATGATTATTTTATTTTTCATTTTTTATTTCCATAAGTCTGTGTGACTGTACCACATATTCATCTTAAAGTCAATATTATCAATGGTTATCTTGTTTTAGCTAGAGATTGGTTCATAGAACATGAATGCCTTGCCCTAAAATCTATAATTAAAACTTGACTAAAATGATAAGGTTATATGTTAGGCTTAACAATATACCAGTGCCATGTATTAATATGGTTATATGTTAGGGTTGTAAAATACACCTGTGCCATGTATTAATTTGGTTACATGTTAGGGTTGTAACAATACACCTGTGCCATGTATTAATATGGTTATATGTTAGGGTTGTAACAATACACCTGTGTCATGTATTAATATGGTTAAATGTTAGGGTTGTAACAATACACCTGTGCCATGTATTAATTTGGTTATATGTTAGGGTTGTAACAATACACCTGTGCCATGTATTAATATGGTTATATGTTAGGGTTGTAACAATACAGCTGTGTCATGTATTAATATGGTTAAATGTTAGGGTTGTAACAATACACCTGTGCCATGCATTAATATGGTTATATGTTAGGGTTGTAACAATACACCTGTGCCATGTATTAATGTGGTTATATGTTAGGGTTGTAACAATACACCTGTGTCATGTATTAATATGGTTATATGTTAGGGTTGTAACAATACACCTGTGCCATGTATTAATATGGTTAAATGTTAGTGTTGTAACAATACACCTGTGCCATGTATTAATATGGTTATATGTTAGGCTTGTAACAATACACCTGTGCCATGTATTTATATGGTTCATGTTACAGAGCCTACAATACACCTGTGCCATGTATTAATATGGTTAAATGTTAGGGTTGTAACAATACACCTGTGCCATGTATTTATATGGTTCATGTTACAGAGCCTACAATACATTATTCATACACATATCAATTTGATGGTCTTGTCATTTTTCAAAAGTCTTTTAGTGGTAGACTTGTGCATTTAGACATTTGTTGACAGTCTGGTTATATTTCTAGTAAGTAGATTACAGCCAGCCATAGACTTGTCATCTGTTCATATGCCATATTTATCCTTGACAAGTTATATAAACAATTCCAAACATACCATTTGTTTGGTGCCCGTGGTTTCAATACCACCTTTTAGGTCATTTCAGCCTGTTACATCTGATTAGATGCAGGTCACCATGTCCTTTGTTTTGCATTTTATTTCATATCCTCATTTAAATTTGGAAGGCATTACAATCTATCTTAAAACAGAAGAAATATTTAACTCATGCAAGGAAAATCATATCTGGAACAAGTCTGAGAAAGGGAGCAGAGCTGCTTAACAACCAATTCCATCACACTGTACTTACTGCATATGCAAAACAACTGCCATGGCCAAATACACTTGTTTCTTCTGTAAAAAGGAAATTATTGACAACACCCACACAGCTTCAAGAAATGACCAAGGTGACTACAACTCATGTGGCTTAGAAACTTCTCCTTCACCAATACTGTGCAAATATTTTTTTCTTTCCTTTTGGCAAGGTCGGTTTCTGATTACATATATATGTGCAAAAGGAGACATTTCACTGTACTACTCTGTAGCAGGGAAGTGGCTGTCAACAACAGTTGTTTGTAATCTAAGTGCATATGCCTGTGACAGCTGTCTTGTATGAATTATCAACTTAAAGAATAAAAAGGCAAGCAAGTAACTTGAATAGAGTAAGTATCAGTTTGTATCAATTCTTCACCTTTTGTATTAATATGGTTATCAACTTAGAAAAAGTGTCAATGCATAAATGCACTGATTAATTGTTACAACCCTTCTAATTGCCTCCTTATAATAGCATCCTATAAACTGTATTGTCAATAGTAACCAATTAATAGTACAGCTAATAGTCTCTTTTGAAATGTACTGCTAATAGTAGTCTCTGAAATGTAATGCTAATAGTATGATAGGAAATGTACTGCTAACAGTGTCCTCTGAAATGTATTGCTAATAGTATCCTCTGACACATATTGTTAATAGTATCCACTGACACAGCTAATAATAATCTCTGAAATGTACTGCTAATAGTAACCACTGACACTGCTAATAGTAATCTCTGAAATGTACTGCCAACCTTATCCTCTAAAACGTACTGCTAATAGTATCCACTGAAAGGTATTCCTAATATTATCCACTGAAATGTATTGTTAATATTATCCACTGAAAGGTACTGCTAACATTATCCACTGAAAGGTATTGCTAATATTAACCACTGAAATGTACTGCTAACAGTAATCTCTTAAATGTACTGCTAACAGTATCCACTGAAATATACTGCTAATAGTATCCACTGAAAGGTATTGTTAATATTAACCACTGAAATGTACTGCTAACAGTAACCTCTGAAATGTACTGCTAATAGTATCCACTGAAATGTACTGCTAATAGTATCCACTGAAAGGTACAGCTAATAGTATCCACTGAAATATACAGCTAATAGTATCCACTGAAATGTACAGCTAATAGTATCCACTGCAATGTACAGCTAATAGTATCCTCTGAAATGTACAGCTAAAAGTATCATTCATGTGTAAGTACCAATTACACATACAGTATCAAAGCTGTAACTATTAAAAAGAATATTTAATATTTTTATTTAATAATCACAGGCATGTCATGAACTTAATTTAATAAAACACAGAGTTGTTAATGTAAAATAATTGGGTGTTTTTTAAACTGTTTTTTTAAACATTGTATGGCAGTTTATAATGAGGTCTAGCATTGGATAAACATGCTGCAGACATGAAACATCCTGTTCCATCCAGTCACATTATTCTGATACCTGGCTGACCGAGCTAACACTAACCACTTAGTGCTGAGCACCAAGTAAGGCAACTACTAGTACCATTTTTATGTCATTGGTATGCCTTGGTTGGGGATCAAACCCATGACGTCCAGCATCCAAGGTGGAGTTCTAACCACTTAGGCCATAGAAGCAGTCAAAATAATTAGGAGTAATCATTTCTTGTCAATAAAAAGGGTACAAACATATAGCTGTAACTATCCATCAAGTACATTTCCCCACTGCTGTATAATGTATAACTGATGACTGAATCTTTCTGACTTCAAATTTCTCAGTAGTAATAAATGGACTCTCCCCCTTTTTGTTAGCCAAATTAACCAATATTTTACACACACACAACATGAAAAGTGATTACGATCAACAGATAAGTATTGAGGTTGGAAGAAATATAAATATACAAATATTGGGTGATGTGTACTCACTTTCTGAGATAGTTATTGATGGTTTCCATTGCCTTATCTGAGTACAGCCACTGACCCTCACATAATTTTGTAAAGCCCGGGACTTCTTCTCCCCGCTTTGTAAACTTTAGATTGAGTCCAATGTTAATCTTTTGATCATTAGAGCCCTCTGGAGTCCCTCGGTGGACATAAATGGTACCAGTAATTCGAGACAGGAAATGAGAACTGACTCCGAGCTTCTGAGCAAGCAAATATCCAGGAGAGTACCTCTGCTCATGATGCTGAAACAAAAAAAATTTGGATCATTAGTCGTCTCTCTGTATAATGCTGTTCAAGGAAATTTGGATCATTAGTCGTCTCTCTGTATAACGCTGTTCAAGGAAATTTGGATCTATAGTCGTCTCTCTGTATAACGCTGTTCAAGGAAATTTGGATCATTAGTCGTCTCTCTGTATAACGCTGTTCAAGAAAATTTGGATCATTAGTCATCTCTCTGTATAACGCTGTTCAAGGAAATTTGGATCATTAGTCATCTCTCTGTATAACGCTGTTCAAGGAAATCTGGATCATTAGTCGTCTCTCTGTATAACGCTGTTCAAGGAAATTTGGATCATTAGTCGTCTCTGTATAACGCTGTTCAAGGAAATTTGGATCATTAGTCGTCTCTCTGTATAACGCTGTTCAAGGAAATTTGGATCATTAGTCGTCTCTCTGTATAACGCTGTTCAAGGAAATTTGGATCATTAGTCGTCTCTCTGTATAACGCTGTTCAAGGAAATTTGGATCATTAGTCGTCTCTCTGTATAAGGCTGTTCAAGGAAATTTGGATCATTAGTCATCTCTCTGTATAATGCTGTTCAAGGAAATTTGGATCTATAGTCGTCTCTCTGTATAATGCTGTTCAAGGAAATTTGGATCATTAGTCGTCTCTCTGTATAATGCTGTTCAAGGAAATTTGGATCTATAGTCATCTCTCTGTATAACGCTGTTCAAGGAAATTTGGATCATTAGTCGTCTCTCTGTATAACGCTGTTCAAGGAAATTTGGATCATTAGTCGTCTCTCTGTATAACGCTGTTCAAGGAAATTTGGATCTATAGTCGTCTCTCTGTATAACGCTGTTCAAGGAAATTTGGATCATTAGTCGTCTCTCTGTATAACGCTGTTCAAGGAAATTTGGATCTATAGTCGTCTCTCTGTATAACGCTGTTCAAGGAAATTTGGATCTATAGTCGTCTCTCTGTATAACGCTGTTCAAGGAAATTTGGATCTATAGTCGTCTCTCTGTATAACGCTGTTCAAGGAAATTTGGATCTATAGTGGTCTCTCTGTATAACGCTGTTCAAGGAAATTTGGATCTATAGTGGTCTCTCTGTATAACGCTGTTCAAGGAAACCATGCATGAGTAGAGTGATACAGGCAAGTTCATCTAATACTGGGTACATTATACATAATACAATGATACAGCCAAGTTCATCTAATACTGGGTACACTATACATAGTACAATGATACAGGCAAGTTCATCTAATAATGGGTGCATTATATATAGTACAATGATACAGGCAAGTTCATCTAATACTGGGTGCATTATATATAGTACAATGATACAGGCAAGTTCATCTAATACTGGGTACATTTTACATAGTACAATGACACAGGCAAGTTCATCTAATACTGGGTACATTTTACATAGTACAATGATACAATCAAGTTCATCTAATACTGGGTGCATAATATATAGTACAATGATACAGGCAAGTTCATCTAATACTGGGTACATTTTACATAGTACAATGATACAGCCAAGTTCATTTAATACTGGGTGCATTATATATAGTACAATGATACAGGCAAGTTTATTTAATACTGGGTGCATTATATATATAGTACAATGATACAGGCAAGTTTATTTAATACTGGGTGCATAATATATAGTACAATGATACAGGCAAGTTCATCTAATACTGGGTACATTTTACATAGTACAATGATACAGCCAAGTTCATTTAATACTGGGTGCATTATATATAGTACAATGATACAGGCAAGTTTATTTAATACTGGGTGCATTATATATAGTACAATGATACAGGCAAGTTCATCTAATAATGGGTACATTTTACATAGTACAATGATACAGCCAAGTTCATTTAATACTGGGTGCATTATATATAGTACAATGATACAGGCAAGTTTATTTAATACTGGGTGCATTATATATAGTACAATGATACAGGCATGTTTATTTAATACTGAGTACATTATACATAGTACATTTGTCCAAAACCTATATTCAATGAGCATACAGCTAGCTAATACTTCATTAATCTAGATTTATAATTACAAATATTAAGATGTAATTTTGTTGTATCATGTACATATTTTATCCAGATATTTAAATAAATCTTCACATTAAATATAACTCAGCTAGCTCTCAAATCCAACTTTCATGTAAAGACAAAAACTGTTTCTTTATATATATATATATATATATATATATATATATATATATATATATATATATATATATATAAACCTGTCAATGACAGCCACCCAGCAACCCATGGGAAAAGAACCTCTGACAGCAGGTTCAAACTTATTTGATGACAAAATTAAATGCTAAATTATATACCAAATAGTGTTAGCATCATTATTAGTAGTAGTATCATTATTATTATTAATCTAAATAAATTGTTGTTGTTATTGTTATTGGGTTTAATGCCATTTTTCAGCACACGATAGGCTATACATGGCGGCCAGTATTAATGGTGGAGAAAGAACCAGGGGAAACCCCCCCGAAAGAACCACCAACCCACGAGAAGCTACTGACAAGCTTTCTCACATACCCACATTGGCAGAATCTGAGACTCGAAATCTAAATAAATAAAACTAACAAAATTTAATAAAATAAGTTCAAAACAAGCATACTGTATCTTCACTTTAACCCATCATATACATTAAGTCACATCTTAGCCTTAAAAAAGTCACGGATCTAAATTTGCACGGATCTAAATTTGTTTTGAGCATATTTCCATCCCAATTTCAATTACTAATTGACAGCTTAACCGTAATTGTGAAACACATTACTGTTTGTCTAGGCAGTTGGCATAATTTGGAATGAAAACAGGTGATCACTCTTTAAACAAATGATGGATTAGACTGTTGTTCAAACTCACTGAGATCAAAAGACAGTTGGCTTTTGTTTGCAACTTTTGAAGATTTGGGAAAAGCAAAGCAGTTTTCTGGGGCTATCATTAGTAGCACTTAAACCATAAGGGATATCACTATTGCATTTACTATGAGATTACATGTATTTTTGTCATCAGAGATAGCTTGATTCAAAATCTTAACATAACAATAAAAACCACCCTGCTTTCAAAGCCAACATGTTGAGCCCTTTGGGTTTCATTTTATTATGGTAAGTACAAATCAAAATATGAAATGTTTAAACAATGGATTCACATAAAATACCTTTATATATACCATGCCTTGCTCATCAAACAAAAGAAGTTTATTTTGTATACTTGGAATGGTCACTGCTGATATATTGCAGTAACCACAGAACACAAGATGAAACCATTGCTTGGTTAACCCATTAACCCCTGGAGGTTTTTGTCATTTTTGCCTGAAATGCAAGTAGGAAACACATTTTGGGGGCTATTTCTGAGTACATCCTAATACATTGACCTCCAAAAGATTTCCAGTTATCCTAATGCCTAGTTGTGTCAGAAAGGTCATTTTTCATTGGCTATTTTGCTCAAGCATGAGCAGAAGGGTAAAAGTTCTTTTTTGCCTAACTTACCCATAATTTTTGTTATCTGGACCACTTTTTATTCCAAATCCCCATCTTATCTGACTTTTGCAAATGTATGCCTGTCTGAGTGCAGTTCAGACTGGTCTGCCTTAGATTTGAGGCCAAAAAGTCTCAAATCCAGACACAAAATCAGATTCCAACAACAGGCAAATTTTTGGTGGAAAAAAAATTGGGTCTAAATAATTAAGTTTTCCCTCTGTATTTTGTAGCGCAGTTAGAAAGTCCAGATTAGTTGCTATCATTGTAGAGCTACATCATCTGTCTACCTTTCTATAAAACCACCCACTTTAGTGTATCTAAAATGACCTTGATGCTACAGAGCTCAGAAGTAGGGTACTACCTGCTGGTCCATAAATGAGGCACCAGGGGTTAATGAGTTAAAAAAACATATGGCCACTGACTGCTGAAAGACTGGTGAAACCATTGCTAGGTTAGGAAACACATGGCTGCTGAACGTCGTTGACATGTGACTCCAGATTACCAAACATTAATTTAGGAAATATTTGCGGGGGGGGAAAATCAGAATGGCCACTGTAACCAGGCGATTGCTGGCTGAGGTAACTGTTAATACAGGTTTGACTCTTCATATATATGTATGTATGTATGTATGTATGTATGTGTATATATATATATATATATATATATATATATATATATATATATATATACACACACACACACACAAAAACTGTAAAAACTCTGAACAACTTCCTCCCCTCCAACAACTATGTGGATGCCCACATGCTGGATGGCCGCTAGCGTGGATATGTGGGAAAGCCTGCCAGTAGCTTCTCGTGGGTCGGTGGTTCTTCCCTGGGTTTTCCAGGGTTCTTCCTCCACCAGTTATACTGGCCGCCATGTATAGCCTATCTTGTGCTGAAAAATGGCATTAAACCCGAGAACAACAACAACAACATGCTGGATGCTTACCAGGTTAAGCCAAGAGATGCATTATACACTGAAAAGGATATTTACATTTGTGTGAAGGTGTTTTTGTGGAGGTGTCGGTTGGCATGCTTGCTTTTCTGCATTGGTGTGGGCAGGCACTACTGATTTATGTGGAAGTGTGGGAGAGCATTAAAGTAAGGTGACTTGCCAAGTATTCTCTGAGAAACCTAAGGAACTAAAAAAAATACTTTCTCTGTTGAATAAATTCCCCGTTCATACTAACATTAGAATAAAAGCAAACAGGATGAGGAAATGCAAAAGAATCCAAAATCTACCATGGTTACCCTTCGAGTGAAATTTAACATTTGAAGGATAAACCACTACCCTAATGATAGATGACATCAACATACCAGTAATTATGAATGATTGATGTTTTCTTAAAAAAACATATTTGAGGCAAATCCAACAAAAGGCTACAAACCCATATGTGTGACAAGTTTGAACTGTTATTAAATTGGTCTTGTTGTCTGGGCAGCAACCAGAACCCTGGATGGCTAAGGGATCTAAAGCACTTGCTTTTACAAATCAATGCCATCTCACCTCTGTCTGTGTGTGGGTTAGAGTACTGGCTCAGCCAATGTGGGTATGTGAGAAACCTGCAATTAGCTTCCTGTGGGTTGGTGGTTATTACCAGGTTTTTTTTCCTCTCAGTCAGTTATACTGACCACCATGTATGGCCAATCTGCATTGAAAAATGGCTTAAACCCAAAACAACAATGAAGAACCACTGAACCCACCAAGTTAAATTCTCTTCTCTACAATGTCTCTATCAAAATGTTGCATTTGGATGTGAGGTTTGCAAAGGTAGCTTGAATCTCATGAGCCTGAATTACATTAGGTATATCCAGTAGTGAGATACTTTACAGTGCACAAAGCATGTCTGTCAGCCACTTAAGCCAAGATGGAAAGGTTTTCAACATTTGGTGTGCATCCCCAATGTTTCCAGAGTTGTGAGACATTTTTGGGTCACATGACAGTCTTCCATGCATTTAAGGTAGTGCTTGAGAGCACAGACTGGTCTTGGCATCATTGTCTCAGTGTATGAAATGATGAGAATGACTGAATGATCACCTTCTGTTGTTCACAGATGTTACTGGTTCTTGGCAAAGAAGACTGGCTGTGTCATAGTTCAGGTCCATCAGACTTGTTCACACTGCATACCAATACTAAGGCTATAAAACATTCTTCTATAAGATTACAACTTATGTGAGGTTCTGACCAGGAGCTTAAAATTGTTAGAGTGGCTAGGGGTACTCCATGAGATAGAGACATGATAAAACCTTGAAATTACGAGTAGAAAGATGAGTAAAGAGTAGAGGCACTTTATGAGCTAAGACGAGTCATGAGTGAATAGGGGTGCTCCAAGAGCTAAGATGAGTCACATTTGAGTTGGGGCACTCTATGAGCTAAGAGGAGTCATGAGTGAATTGGGGCACCCCATTAGATGAATCATGAATGAGTAGGGGCACTCCATTAGCACATATAAGTCAAGAGCCAGTAAGGGCACTCCATGAGCTAATACGAGTCAAGAGTCAGTAGGGGACACTCCATGAGCTGAGTCCTGAGTATGGAGGTGCACTAAATGAGCTAAGATGAGTCAAGAGTCAGTAAAAGCATTATATGAGCTAAGATGACTCATGAGTCAATAGGGGCACTCCACTGGATGGAGACATAATGAAACCTGAAATTAGGCAAAAAGTTACAACTTTCTGAAACGGTACTTTGGTCATAAAATTCTCATTACAGTGTTATGATTTTTTAAACTTATAATGATGGGTGAAATGTTGTCCTGGTTCCCTAATCTTCAAGCCAATGCCTGGGCAACCAGGTTTACTTTGCATGCTGGTTCCTCATTATTTGGTTGCCCAGTATACTGCTGCCACTTATAATGTAGGTATTGTCAAAGATCCCATTAAATTGGGTAGATTTTATGTAATATGAGATACTCATATTCCTGGGGTCTATAATGTAGGTAAGATCCCATTAAATTGTGTAGGTGTAGTCTAATTAGCAATACTCATATTAATACAGTGTATTCTATGATACAAAACTGTGGGATTCTCACTAATTTCAACAAAATCATGCTGAAAAATTTTCAAAATGGGATTGAATTGTGCATAATTCCTACCTTCATTTTGTTGATTAAATTTTGCCTATATTCAGAAATTCCCTCCTCATCTTCACAATGGTGGTGGCAAATTTTGCCTATATTCAGAAATTCCCTTCTCATTTCACAACGGTAGGGGTGAATGTTACCCTATATATTCAGTTTAGTCTAGATCCTGATTCTACAAAAAAGTACATAAACAGGTCCCTGCTAAAATAGCTATAATATTTCTATCATTTTATTTTCCTTAATTCTGTGTGATTACATTTTTTTATTTTCTCTGAATAAAAGAATGTGAAAGTCAACAAGGATACCAATTCTAAACTTTTCAGCTTACCATTCTATTATCACGAACACTTGCAATATTAGGTTCTTCTGGGATGGTCAAGTTGATCCGAACTCGCCCGTTTTCTGTATTATCCACCTCACTCACCTAAAATATGAAAAACAATACCACGCAGATTTATAAATTTTTTAAAAAATTTGCATGATTTTGTATGCAAATATTTGTATGTAAAGGGCACTTTGGACTTCAGGAAGCCACCATCTCAATCATCTAAATATATTTATCTTGAAAAGGCCATGGCAACATAATGAAGTCACCACCTCAATCGCCTAAATATTCATAACCTGAGAAGGGCAATGTCAACACGAGGAGGTCACCACCTCAATCACCTAAATATTCATAACCTGAGAAGGGCAATGTCAACATGAGGAAGTCACCACCTCAATCACCTAAATATTCATGACCTGAGAAGGGCAATGTCAACACGAGGAAGTCACCACCTCAATCATCTAAATATTCATAACCTGAGAAGGGCAATGTCAACATGTGGAAGTCACCACCTCAATCACCTGAATATCCGTAACCTGAGAAGGGCAATGTCAACATGAGGAAGTCACCACCTCAATCACCTAAATATTCATAACCTGAGAAGGGCAATGTCAACATGAGGAAGTCACCATCTCAATCACCCGAATATCCATAACCTGAGAAGGGCAATGTCAACATGAGGAAGTCACCATCTCAATCACCTAAATATTCATAACCTGAGAAGGGCAATGTCAACATGAGGAAGTCACCACCTCAATCACCTGAATATTCATAACCTGAGAAGGGCAATGTCAACATGAAGAGGTCACCACCTCAATCACCTGAATATTCATAACCTGAGAAGGGCAATGTCAACATGAAGAGGTCACCACCTCAATCACCTAAATATTCATAACCTGAGAAGGGCATTGTCAACATGAGGAAGTCACCACCTCAATCACCTAAATATTCATAACCTGAGAAGGGCAATGTCAACATGAGGTCACCACCTCAATCATCTGAATATTCATAACCTGAGAAGGGCAATGTCAACATGAAGAGGTCACCACCTCAATCACCTAAATATTCATAACCTGAGAAGGGCATTGTCAACATGAGGAAGTCACCACCTCAATCACCTAAATATTCATAACCTGAGAAGGGCAATGTCAACATGAGGAGGTCACCACCTCAATCACCTAAATATTCATAACCTGACATGGTCAACGTTAGGAGTACAGAACCTGAAACAGGTCACTTTACCTGTGAAATGAAAATGGAATGCAGAATGAATGCAAATGATGAATTAATATAAAGGAAACAAAAAATGTAAAAGCAAAAACCTGAATGCAGAATAATAAATAAAAAATACAAAAGGTGGAAATAAATATTATGAATGGATCTGAACTATATTTTTGGTTGTCACTAGGCACTGAATGGGTCAAATTTAAATGCTGATCAGGTACCGCTGAAACTTACAATAAATAGACCAAAAAAATGCCACTCCCTCTTTCTTAAAAAGGTATTTGATTTTTATTCATGACTATTTTTAAGAGAAATTATGTCTTTATAATTTTCAAAAAATCAATTGTACTTTTTAAGTTATTCATATTGCCTGGTATTTTATCATCAACTACTTGTTTAAAAAAATCTTAATTTCTTTTTGGCCTAAGAGAGGCTTTCTAGTACATATCCCTTTTTATAGTGACAAAATGCACATGCATGATAAAATGGGAACGGTTTTTTCATTCTTTACACTTACAATTTTTCACTACCTACAAGATGTGAAATAGTTCAAACATCTGCAACATATATGTTGAGATCACTAACAATGATTGTAACTGTAACTATTTTATTTGAATGAAACAAAAGAAAAAAAAAGCTGAAAAATATTCTACATCTATAATTGTTTAACATTTTTATTTCTTGTAAATACAATGCAGTCATTTGAATTTTAGGCATTTTCTATTATATAAAAGCTTACTTTTAAGAAGACAAGATACAAAAGCAATAGTTCTTTCCATTTAATACTATGAAAAACTGAAAAGCACTACTAATGAATGAAATTGATATTAACACAAATCAGAATACATTTCTGGCACTCCAGACACTCCAGGCAAAAAATTATCAGATGATAGCTGAAAAGCAAATGTGAATGGAATGCAGAACTAAAGCAAACAAGTGCAAATTCAATGCAAACAAAATCTATATTTGGTAAACTTACTGTAACAGAATCTGTCGATGTGCCCCATCCTTCCCCCACCATTCAATCCTGATGAAAATATGTAACCTGAACAAAGAGGCTTCATGTAATATATGATATCAAAAACAAAACTCCTAAGAGCACAAACTTTTGATATCACAAGTCAACTCCCCCCGAGAGAATATGTTACTGACCTCTCCCTGACAGCCATAGTGTGGCCAGCCCAACATGATGACAGGAGTTTTCTCAGGTAAATATTCTTGTAATGTGTTGTACTGGTGAAAATCTGGATCATGCACAGCAATATCCTGAAGAATAAAATAAAATATATTCTTTATTCTAGAGCAGAAAAGTTTTGGAGAAATGTTTCTTTGATAACATTCATTCAATCCTAATATGTGAAGGGTGCATCCATTTGCCCATCAAGCACTATCAAGACAAGACAGTTACCATGTCTTTCAACAGAGTTTAGTAAGAAAAGTGTCAAAATGCCATTTGCCAGTAAAGATGCAAGTCAGACTAGAGTGGTCCCCCCTTGGACAGACTGGTGCCAAATCCATTCAAATGTCAGCTACTACTTCAGCAGATGTGTAGGCTCTTCCAGGGAGATAACTATGGCGAGGGCTTGGGAGGATGTATACATACCATAATTGGATGATTATCAAATAAACATATCTTACTCTAAAGATATTTCATCTTTAAATATGTTACCATAAAGAACTGGTAAGAGAAAGAGGGAATTACATCCCCTTTCATAAAGTTGGCCCTGAATCAAGTCTCTTAGTATACAGCTTTGAGTCGTGTGTGAGATATGGGCTAGTGTTAGTGCATGGTCAGTAAGCTGATGCAGTTTAGAGAAATATTTTGTTCCCTTAACTCCATTAGTAGAGCAATCCACATCATTCTGATGCTGTTGAGCAGCCTTGGAATGTATACTATTATGATTTTGATATAGGTCCCACCAGGGGAACTGAGCCTTTTGGGATGAAAGGAGTCTGGTACAGACTGAAGAATGTCATCTATGACCTCCCCTTCCATAGCTTGAGTAATGTAAGTCTAGGAACAGCTGTGTCTTAATGCTATGCCCTAATCTTGAGAGCTGATACACATTAAAAATATGGTTTTGGGTTATTTTCTTGTAGGCTGAGTACAGAAGAGACATTGAGCAGAAATATTGTCATATCCTAATCTGAAAACAAGCCCCCTCTTCAGATCACTTCAATTCTGTTAAGGTAGAGGCCTAAGATTTTTATCTGCGCTAGAAAAAAGGGTCCAAAGAAGACAAACTTTATTACCATCAGCAGGAGCCTGTTGTTCCAATGAAAGCATGAAAGAAGCCAAACCATCACTGTACAAGTGTCAACAGTTCAGATCTACTGACTCTGCCTGCAATAGACTGGCTAGAAAGCATTTCTTACACAAAAGGTGTGTGAAAGAGACTAAAGGCAGTAGACCCAAGGATGCTTTGTTCAGTCATGCCAGAACCCACAGGCAGATTCCATTTTGGGCAAAAACCTAAGGCGTTAGATTGAGAGACTGCACAATTAGCTAAGAAGTTGGAGGTTTTTCTTTTGTAATGTATCACCCTTTCCATACAAAATGTGTCTGAAAACAACAAAAGAAAAGGGACCCTTAATGGTTAACTTTTCAGAAAGCCCTAGGAGAAAGGTACCTAACTGCAGTATTGAGGCTTTTAAAGAAGTGTGTTGATACTTCGATATCTGGGACATACTCTCCATTTCCTATCATAGGCTTTTAACATGACAGATTTCCTTGCCTAAGCAATTCTGTCCACCACTTTATCTGACAAATGTTTCTTTCATATGACTTGTTTGACATGGGCCAGGCATGCAGATTCAGTGGCTTTGGGCTTGATAGAGAAACAGCATGTGTGTCTGTTGTAACAGGCAAGGAGACAACATGACTGACCTGAGAATCCCCAGTGCACAGATTCCCTTGACGTCTGTAAGACTCTTGAGACTTGGAGGGTTAAGTGGAAAGGCTTCTTTACTGAAATTATTTCAATTTGGAGAAAATGTATTTGATGCCCAGCCTCTCAGTTCTGTGACTGGCAAGATGAAGGTCAGAAACATGGAGCTCCACCCTGTTGCAAAGACACCGACAACTGTTGACCCCAGTCAGTACAGATTTGACTTATGACCATGGGGGGAATGGACCATACAGTGAAAACACTGATTCTGTTCACTATGAGTTCACTAGAAACTCGAGCTTGCATAAGGTGTGGTAGACTTGAATGTAGACTTGTCAGAAAAGACTATCATTAAAACACCAAAAATGGGAAGGATGAGTCTGGGAACTTGGCTGAGGGTGCCAGGGTGAAAAGACAGCATTTGGGCCCAGTAACCTGTCATGCAGGCTTCTGAACAGATTGTGATTTTTGGTGGTTCTTCAATGAAATACCTGCTGTGAATTAGAAGAGATCCTTTCATTTGCTGAGATAAATCTCAAATAGCCGGAAACACTGAACAATGAATCTGGTAAGCAAAGTTTTGGCCATCACAGAGATTGGAGAGAGTGAGTTGTGTGGTTTTGCGATTTAATGAATCATGAAGTGAACAGACTGCTGGGCTATGACTTAACTCTCCAAAGTGGGGATTGGTGATATTAGGAGGATGCAAAGACAAAGCAAGGTTTTGAACCCATGCCTACATGAAGAGCTGAGACAAACGATGCAGGATTTGCCCTTGTTCACAACTTGTTTGTAGTTGTTTTGAAAGTTTAACACCATTATTCAGCAGATGATTGGCTACATATGGCATTCAGTGTATCTGGTGGAGGAAGAATCTGGGGAGGCCTCAGGAAGAACCACCAACCCATGGTAAGCTAATGGCAAACTGTCTCACAGAAATATACCCATTTTGGCTAAGCCGATACTTGAACCTACATGGACAGAGGTGAGTTGTCAGTGATCTGTTAAAGAAAGTGCCTTAGATCACTCAGTCACCCAGGGCCCTCCTAGTTTACAAGGGATCAAATGCATAAACAAAACATGGGATTTCATGTCCTGTAAAGGGATGTGCACCTTTAGTTCTGGTCTGCAAGGTCTCTCTCCTAAATGGTGTTGGGGACTGATCTTGGATTGTCCATACTAATCTCAGGTGTGGTTGAGAGAGTTTCTACCCAAAAAAGGCCTGAATTAAGATCAATGTGAGGTTGTGCTGTGAAGGAACTCAACATGTCTTTATGTGTGGAAAGTGCTCAATTCCACAAGACAGAGATAATTATAGTTGGATGAATCCCACTGGTTTTTTTTTTTAAGCGTTGAAGACTCCATTCACTGAAGTACAAGAAGAACAGCATAAATGATTTTCCATAAGAAGGGTGCTGGTTTAATTTAAAACTGGACACTCTCACCCCATATATAATGTACTGGATTACTGTTTTCTGACCTATGTTTGGTCATGGAATATAAGGCTTGATTATAAAGGATGTGATCTGCAGATTGCCTTGTGATGTTGTTTTGGCAGTACAGATTTGACAGCCAGATAAGCAGATGCATTTATGAGATCAGAGAGTGCTGAACTGTTCCATTGAGTATACAAGCCATAAGTGAGACTGATTCCTGACTTGTCCAGTGAGTATACAAGCCATAAGTGAGACTGATTCCTGACTTGTCCAGTGAGTATACAAGCCATAAGTGAGACTGATTCCTGACTTGTCCATTGACAGAATACATAATGATGGGGTCTAGGCTCTGTTCCCTTTGGGAAATATAGCTATTATGCTCAGCATGGCACCAAATGAGTGTCAAAAATGGTTTTGAGTCCATGAACAAAGAAAAAGGTTTCAACATTCTTAAGTCTCTGATGTCTTAATCAATAACTGGGACTCTGCTGTAAAAGACTGGCATGTATGTATTGTAGAAAACTCGGTTTGATGGAAGTTACTGAAGCAAAAGATGGTAATATGTCAGCAATTTGATGAGAATGTCAAAGCTGTTCTGAAGAAGGCTGGTCTATTTTTATAGCTCTATGGATGTGGGAATTTGTAAGAGGCCATTGATGGAGCAGAAGGAATTAGAGGCAGGAATACTACTTTGATCAAAGCATGGCAGGCTGGGTTTACAAAGTTAGATGGTGCTAGTGAGCTAGTGTCTTGAAACTTGCAAGATTGTGGTGGCATGGACAATAATGACTAAGCTGGGAAAGAGGGTTGTTAGGGACAGTGAATGAAGGTGGGGTCTGTTCAAGCTGGAATATGATGACCTCCAGACATTCACTAAGAGTGAATGTAAAAGTTTCAAGATGGGTATTGGGTGTGCAGAAATGGTGGTGGTGGTGGGTCATGTGACAGTGGCACAAGAGGAAGCTGGGACTGGCAATGGACCTATCTGGTACAAATCTGTAATACGTCCACAGGTCCAGTACTAGCAAGTGCAGGAGAATGGATCAACAAATGAGTTCCAGTTGTGTTGAGTATCTGTGACAGAGTTGGGACTGCGCCTGGCATGATTGGTTGCCAGATGCTTTCTGTGTTTTGGTCTGGGATTGGTTGTACTGGTCAGACAGATCACAGGTGGAAGATGAATAGGTTGAGGCTGCCTCAGAGCTTGAATCTGGACATGGCTGATTTTTGTTGCCCATGTCTGGTACCAACTATCATGAGTACGATTGCAGTAGTTAGCACCCGAGTCAGTAACAGAATGCACAGGACTGGTCCAGATGGGTTGCTGTACCATGATGGTATTGGCTTAGTCATGATGGGATGCTCTTGTTCTGTCACGCTGGACTGAGTATACTGGGAAATAGATCGTCATACTCAGTCATGGTACTCAAAGGCATAGGTTGAGGATATGCTAGCAAGAGAGTAAGCATCGGCTGTAACCAGCTGGTGTCCAGTGCCAAAGTAAGATACTGGTTATCACAGATACAAACACAGTAGCTAGTACTGGAGTCTGACTGTAGTAATGGGATGTCCCTGACTGACCCAGCTGTATCACTTACACCATGTCAGTATTGGCCCAGTAGACTGTACCATTGTGGGATTACCTAGGTCAAGTTGGGCCACAATGGCATGTCGGTATTGGTATTGCTTAAAGTTTTCCTTTTATCACTGGCACTGGCTGCAATGGAGTGCTATGTTTAAATCATTTGATTTCATTTCAACATGCTACAATCTTTCACTCTCTTCAATCAAAATAATCCAGCAGTAATCTTTTTGAATTTGCATGTTCATCCTGGCTATGCCAAACTAGTGTTAGAATGGCTATCCACTCTCAACATCTAAAACATTTCCCTATTTCATTTCCACATTTTCAGCAAAACATACATTAGAGCAGGATTTGTATCTTTTAATGTCCGGCTTGAAAATAAAGTGTTGAAAGTGAGAATGGGATTCTGTTCGAGATCATAATTTCTGAAGGTCAAACTATTCATACCATGCAAAAAACTGCAAAAGTAAATGCTTTCTGTACATATTTTAGCCTGCAGACTTATATTATCAGCACAACTTTATGAAAGGTTTAAACAGTTTCATGTTCAAAGGGATTGTAAAATGTACATCAGAAAGGCCCTGATGAGGCTAGTATTTAGGTGATAATTATTACCGAAAATGCAGATTATTCTTCTTAAAAGACCTCACAATGTTATGTGAGAACAGAAATATATATGCTTTTGTACACCATTTGTTCTAAGTCAGTTCATCTCTTTTGATTAAAAAAACAAAATATCCTTCATGCAGATACAGAATGTGTGCCAGCAAAAATCAAACTGAAGGACGTTTTGCACAAATATTCGTTCATTCTGAGCCAGCTTGTAATGAAATGAGGGATTCCTGCAAACCTGCACTTTACAAGCAATACTGTGTAATCTAAGAATTAAGGTACATGGTTGAGGAAAATGCAAGAATGATCTTATAACAAGGAATGTTCATTTACATAAAATGGTCAAGTACTGAGTTTAACTCTATGTACTACAGACCATCTGGCAGATGGGCAATTAAGATTGAGTTTAACAGTGTGTACTAAAGACCATCTGGCAAGCAACTAAGACATTGTTTAAATGTAGGTACTATATACCATCAGGCAGGCAATTTGGACGGTTTTACAGAATGTACTATATATAGATCACCAGGCAGGCAATTTGACTGAGTTTAACTGTATGTACTTTAGACCATCAGGCAGGCAATGAAGACTGAGTTTAACAGTATGTACTATAGATCATCAGGCAGGCAATTTGGGCTGAGTTTAATTGTATGTACTATAGACCATCAGGCAGGCAATTTGTACCGAGTTTAACTATATGTACTTTAGACCCTCAGGAAGGCAATGAAAGCTGAGTTTAACAGTATGTACTATAGATCATCAGGCAGGCAATTTGGGCTGAGTTTAACTGTATGTACTACAGACCATCAGGCAGGCAATTTGGACTGAGTTTAACTGTATGTACTATAGACCGTCAGGCAGGCAGGCAATTTGGACTGAGTTTAACAGTATGTAGACCACCAGGCAGGCAATTTGGATTCATTTTAACTGTATGTACTATAAACCATCAGGTAGGCAGGCAATTAAGATGGTGCTGGACCTACCAACCATAACAATACTTTCTCAGTAAAGCAGTTGATATTTTTCCATTTTCAGTAAGAAATAACACAATTTCTTGTGCTGCTATTGTTGTCCTGGAAAAGAGATATTTAAATAGTTCAGAAGTGAGATCTGGGGCTATAGTGGTGAAGGCAAACATTATGTTAAACCAAAAGTAGGTCAAGTACATTCTGACTAACACCTCCAGTACAGTTTCAGAAACTTCAGTTCTAAAACCCATGGAACTCCAAGGCTTTTGCTTATTCTTCCAACCTGATGTAATCTCTCAGTTGATTTTGAAGTTTACAAGGCAATATCTATCATCTCTCTCACATGAGACATAATTGTTTCCTTTACTACTTTTCCCCCAAAAATATGAATATTCCTTGTTATAATTATGTGCTGATAGTTTATAATTTGTAAGAGGTTTATTGACTTTTTCATCCTCATCGTGTTTTCATTAACTGGAAATCATTTCTAGAAAATGCAATATAAGCATGCTCTATACTGCAGGCAATCTGAATGAAAATTATGGGCAGTTTAAAGTATCTGAGGTACTCCTGCAAAGTTAGACTGCTTCTCCTATGAACTCTACTGAATCTAATATGAAACTCTGGTCCAGGTCAAACACATACAAGTCAGTATCCACATATATCATTTATCATCTGCTATGATCATATTTTTGTAATATTTGCTATTATCCCAAAAGTCCTTAACAAATCATCTGGGTTGGAAGGTCAGCAGTGCCAATTTGCCAAGTACTATAGACCATCAGGCAGGCAATTAAGATGGTGCTTATTAGCTCATTGTATGATGGAGACGACAATTCACATAAGCAATATTTATCTATCACGAAATGAGGAAAGAAATTTAGAAACATTGATGCAGTATACTTCCCAGGGGGATGTAAACTCAGAGGAGCTGGTCAAATGATGCAATGTCACCAATTCCTCTTCTTATATCCAAAGGGAGATGACTCATCTGACCAGCACCCTAGTAAGCAGATGACATTTTAGCACAACAGATACAACTTGACAGGTACATAAACATTACCTTAACTGTTGTTTGGAGAAGAAACGGAACCTCCATATTTCCAAACTGTTTCTCAAGGGTAATTTTTCCATGAGGACTGCACATATATCTGGAAAGAAATAACATCAAGTAAATATGAACATAAGTAAAGACTTCTTGTGAAATGTTGAAACTTTCAATAACCTGTAAAACAGCTGTGTAAAAATTTCACCAAGCTGACCAGTCCTAACACTAACCTCTTAATAATAATAATCCTGCCACAACAGTTACTGTAATAATGCCCTTCTGTAACTATAGTAATACCCTGCTAGAGATGTAGCAATGCATTGCTACAACTGTAATAATACCATAGTTACAACTGTTATAAAAATGCCCCTACTACAACTGTAATAATGCCCCTGCTACATCTGTACTAATAGTACCCCTACTACAACTGAAACAATAATCTCCTTGTTACAGCTGTAATCATAGTTCCCCCTGCTACAACTGTAATAAAGCCCCTGCTACAACTGTAATAATAATGTCCCTGCTATAACTGAAATAATAATGTCCCTGCTACAACTGAAATAATAATATCCCTGCTACAACTATAATAACAATGCTCCTGCTACAACCATAATACTGTTTTTTCTACAACTGTAATAAAGCCCCTGCTATAACTGTAATAATAATGTCCCTGCTACAACTGAAATAATAATGTCCCTACTACAAATGAAATAATAATATCCATGCTACAACTATAATAACAATGCTCCTGCTACAACCATAATACTGTTTTTTCTACAACTGTAATAATTATGTCCCTGCTACAACTCTAATAATAATAATGCCCGTGCTACGACTGTAATCATAATCTCCCTGTTACAACTGAGATAATAATGTCCCTGCTACAAATGAAATAATAATAACCCTGCTACAACTATAACAATAATGCTCCTGCTACAACAAAAATAGTGTTTCTGCTACAATTTGTAATAATAATGTCCCTAGTACAATTTGTAATAGTAATGCCCATGCCACAATTGTAATAATAATGCCCCTGCTACAACTGTTATAACAATGCCCCTGCATATGTGTGTGTGTGTGTGTTTTGGATTTTTAATGTAGCTTTGACAAATTTTCAGTCATATTGCTACACTGTCTACAGTGTGGCAGTTTATAGTAGTGTCTAGCACTGTGGCATCATTCCACAGATATGTAGCATCATGTTCCATCCAGTCACATTATCCTGACACCAGATCTACCAGTCCTAACACTAACCTCTTAAAGCTGAACACCTAGAGAGGCAGCTGTTAGTACCATTTTTGGTATGACTCAGCCGGGGATCCAACTCGTGACCTCACGAATCTGAGGTGGATGCTCTAAACACTATGCCACCAGAACGGTCCCCTGATACAATTCTAATAATGGCATCAGAAATATATCATAATATTTTAGTGTCAATACAATTTTCACAAAAATGAATCATACTATTGGGCACAGCTGAATCAAAGTCAATCCCCAACTACTCACTTGCGTCCTATCATGGGTAGACATCGAAGTACAGCAAATGTGGGTCCAACTTCAATGCCAAGTCTATCATGGTACCTGGAGTGAAAAGTAAAATGAAGGTACAAGGCCTTAAAAGATTGAAATTATTAAACATATTTAACAAATTTCATTTGATATGGGCACAAATATAAAATTCTTTTTATAACTTAAAAAACTAAATATTTTAAAAAAATAAAATCATACAACAGTGTAGGAAATTACTCACAGATTCCAATGCCATGAATACAACACCTACCAGTATGCCCTAAAAAGTCTTTGACAAAAGGTTTGACATTGTGTGGTGTTGTTACATGGCTGTAGTATCGATTAATATTACATGGATTTATATGCCTAAACAACACAATTTATTTGATATGAAGTTTTGTCTAGAGATAACATATCTACAAGCTACCAGGTCTCATACCTGTGTACAGTACACTTCCAAGTGAAAGTATCATATGGTCCACTACTCTCCCTTCTGACTACTACTTATGGCAGCACTCTCAATGCTGTATACTAGTTCTGGTCCAGTAATCTCAATTCTGAATACCACTTACGGTCCAGTACTCACAATGCTGTATACTACTTATGGTCCAGTACTCACAATATTGTATACTACTTACGGTCCAGTACTCACAATGCTGTATACTACTTCTGGTCCAGTAATCTCAATTCTGAATACCACTTATGGTCAAGTACTCACAATGCTGTATACTGCTTACAGTCTAGTATTCACAATGCTGTATACTACTTATGGTCCAGTACTCACAATGCTGTATAGTACTTATGGTCTAGTACTCACAATACTGTATACTACTTATGGTCTAGTGCTCACAATACTGTATACTACTTCTGGTCCAGTACTCACAATTATGTATACTACTTATGGTCCAGTACTCACAATACAATATACTACTTCTGGTCCAGTACTCACAATACTGTATACTACTTATGGTCTAGTACTCACAATGCTGTATACTACTTATGGTCTAGTAGTCACAATTCTGAATACTACTTATGGTCCAGTACTCACAATGCTGTATACTACTTATGGTCCAGTACTCACAATACAATATACTACTTCTGGTTCAGTACTCTCACATAGGTCTTGCTAGGATTTTAAAACTAGGAATCCAGGACTACTATTTTGGAAAAAACAGGAGTCTCACCAGCAAAAGTTCCAATCCCCTACCAGAAGCATATTGGGCATACCTGAAGTGGCTAAATTTCCAAATGAGCTGAACGAGTGGTTGCCACTGAGTTTAATTTTATAACTTCTTTACACCACTGATATATAACTCGTTTGTCCATTAGAGTCAGAGTGAATTGTGTCAGGCTAAGGAAACGTCTTACTCCATGCACTAAGCTAAGCATCACACATTGAGTTCCATGTGAAATATCAGTTCTAGCATGTTCTCCAGATATACTCTTACAATGACTACATGTACATCTGGGGGTCTTTCAACCACTGAATTTTCTCAGTGTAAATATTAGCACAGCTAAAATGATCATTTGATCAACACATTTTCCCACTCAGCAGATGGTTGAAGCAGGACTGGCAAGCCCTCGAATTTGCCGTCCGGCAAATGTGTGCGTATGGAGGACTCCTGTATATGTGATTTTCTGTGTCCCATGTACATATAAAAAATGCATCCATATATGCGTGATTAAGCGTTTCTGAGACCTCTGTCTCACTACACAATACTACTTATGGTCCAGTACTCTCAATGCTTTTTACTACGTATGGTCCAGTACTCTCAATACTGAATACTACTTATGGTCCTGTACTCTCAATACTGCATACTACTTATGGTCCAGTACTTTCAATTCTGAATAATAATTCTGGTCCAGTACTCTCAATTCTGAATACTACTTCTGGTCCAGTACTCTCAATGCTATATACTAATTATGGTCCTGTACTCTAAAATCTGAATACTAATTATGGTCCAGTACTCTCAATTTATAATGTATATACCACTTATGCCCTCTAATGACCAAGTAAATATCCAAGAATTTATGGCAAGTCCCCCCCCCCAAAAAGGGGGTCATGTTCTGTTTGTAATGTTTTATGTTCTGCAAGTGTTATACTCTGTGCCTTTGCCATATTACATACATCAGCACCTTTATTTAGCGTCTATATGTACTGCATTCTTCTATTACATAACTGGTTAGATTTCTTCATCTGTCATTTTCATCTTGTATTCAGTGTTAAAGTCAGTCTTTCGTTTTCTCTTGCAGATATGATAATGTGAATATTTACCCTTTAAAACAAGTTTTGATAAATAAGGGAAAGATATTAAAACTTGTCAGTTCCATTTTAATCATAATATTGGTAGGCATCCGGAATTTGTCGACTTCCAGATTCTCACCTAGCTTTGTGCAGTTTGCAAGATTGCTAAATCTAAACAAATGTCTGAACAAATTTATTTTCATGCATGTCTCCGATTTTTTATGTTAACTGTTAATAATATAACTGATGAGATTTCTTTGACAGGTGTGTTCGGAAATAAAGACACTCATCCCTAATGATTAACCACCAGGAGGATTTTGTTCAAAGTATCATCTACTGAAAATGTAACACACCACAAGCAGTGTTTATGATCCATTGATTCTGTGATAATTACAGCAGACTGATCCAGATATAATATACAGAAAACAATTCAATGGATACAAATCTCTGAAGTCAGATTGTCAGATATTTTGATGCATGTTTCTGATTTCAATGTGACTAGATAATAACTGTTAAATAAATAGATCAAATAAGTGTTCACAAATCAATCATTCAGTTGCAATTGTCAATCATTACAAACAGTACAGTTTTCATTTTTGTTGATGTAGTTGATGAATCTGGATCTTCTCTAGGCAAGAAAAGAATTTCCTTAAAACACAAAATATTGTATCTCTTTTTTAACACTCATATTGAAATATTATGTTTGGGCCAATCTCATATTTTCCAAGTGCATGTTCAGTTTTTCAGCTTGCCTTGGGCAAACTTTTATAAAACTTGTAAATTCCTGATTAGGCAAAATAAACATAAGTGTACTGGGCAAACTAGCTCAATTACATGCCCAAAACACTTTTGGAGTTTTCTTTTTTTCTTTTAATGCGTTTGGGTGGGGGGAGTGCTAGGGTCAGCAATGAAAAACTGGGACAGTTGGCTGACCAGAAACAAATATTTTTGTTTAGGCTTTACAATTACTAAGTGACAGAGTACTGAATACACCTTACTATTACTAAAAGACAGCACTGAGTACAGATAAATTAATAAATGACATAGTACTTAGTATAGATTACCATTACTAAATGACAGAGTACTGAGGCTGAGTACTGAATACCACTGCTAAATGAACAGATTACCACTGCTAACGGAGTACTGAGCACATATTACCATTACTGAATGACAAAGTACTGAGTACATATTACTATTATTAAAAGAGTATGGAGTATAGATTACCATTATTAAATGAGACAGTACTGAGTACTGATTATCATTGCTAAATTCAATTTTCCAGCTTGCACTAGACAAGCTGACTTTTATAAAAAATATTACATTCCTTATTGGGCTAAATAAACATGTGTACTGGGCAAAACTGTCTCAATTAGAAGCTCAAATCAATTTTTGGAATTGTCTTTTCAATTTTTTTATTTGTAATGATGGGGTGTGTGTGTGTGCGTGTGTGCCAGTGTCAGCAATGAAAAACTGGGACGGTTGGCCAACCAGAAAAGCACATCTCTATTTTGGCTTTACCATTACTAAATGACAGATTACTGAGTACAGTATATCGATACTAAAATGACAGTACTGAGTACATATTACCATTACTAAAAGACAGTACTGAGCACATATTACCATTACTAAAAGACAGTACTGAGTACAGATTACCATTGCTAAATGACAGTATTGAGTACAGCTTACCATTACTAAATGACAGCACTGAATACAGATTACCATTGCTAAATGACAGTATAGAGTATCAATTACCATTGCTAAATGACAGCACTGAGTACCAATTACCATTACTAAATGACAGTACTGAGTACAGATTACCACTGCTAAATGACAGCACTGAGTACCAATTATCATTACTAAATGACAGTACTGAGTACAGATTACCACTGCTAAATGACAGTATTGAGTACCAATTACCATTGCTTAATGACAGTATTGAGTACAAATTACCATTGCTAAATGACAGTACTTAAAACGATAATGATGGACATGTTGTTGATGGTGCTGCTATGGCTAATGATGATATCATGGCAATTTTTTAATAAAAATGTTTTATCAGAAAAAGTACCTTTCAGATAAGCTTGCAACTTCTCTATTCCACAATGCATTCTCATTCTCAGACATCTTGGATTCTTTAATTTCAATCCTTGAATTGGATTTGGGTGATTTACCAGACTTCCCATGACTGGATTCCATAAGAGAATACCTGAAATCATTTAATCATCTAAGTACATAATCTTAATCACATTATGTTCACCATAATAAACATCAAATATCATGACAAGAGTTCCAAGTAAAAGTTTCTCATCTGTAGGCAGTACTGTGATGTACCCAACTGACCATTTCTCTCATTCCTATATTTGTGTGATACAGTTTGCCCATGTGAGAAAGGTCTATACCAAGGGACTACACTCACTTACAGTGTAGATGACTAGAACAAGTGAAATCTATTTTGGTTGTTAATATATATGTGTGATATAGTTTACCCATTTGAGAATGGTATATTAGATAAACCTATCCCATGAGTGCACTCACTGACACTGTAGACAACATCTGCAATGCTTCTTTCATGCTTAGTCCTGAACTTTTACCAGACTGAAAATAGTAATTCTTGGTTACAAACAAAAATATTTGTTGTCAGCTAAACCTTTTTTGACTTTCTAATAAAATAACATTTTTAGAAAATACTCTGTATAAATTTATATCTATTCCAGTGAAGTGCAATCCATTTACAACATTATTTCCAAGTGATAAATGAGAGAAAAATCATTCATCAAAGACTCATCCAGTCTACAAATTTTGACCCTCAGGTGGGTTTTTCCCATTCACACCTAAGCATATTCTGACTCTCAGGTGGGCTTTTCCCATTTCATACTGGTGCATATTTTGACCCTCCGGTGGGCTTTCCCCATTTCACCTCACCCCCTCAGGTGGGCTTTTCCCATTTCACACCTCTGCATATTCTGGCCCTCAGGTAGGCTTTCCTCATTTCACATCTGTGCATCTACTCTAACAATGCTCAGTGTTTCACCAGGCAAATACAAAAATACTGTGACATAACACTTAGCACTCTCATAAAGTACTGTGAAGTACTTAGCATCATGTAAAAAAACAGACAATGCCATAAACTACTGCACATGAATTAGCATTATATAATATAATAAAGTATTGCGAATCAGTGTTAGCATTTTGTGACAAAAAATGGCAAAGTACTGTAAAATAGCACTATGTAACAAACAGAATATGTCATAAAGTACTTAGAATATGCAACAATGTTATGTTTTTGCTGTTGTTGTTGTTCTGGGTTTAATGCCATTTTTCAGCATATCATAGGTGGCTATACATGATGGCCAGTAATATTGTTTGAGGAAGGACCTGGGAAAATCCTGGTAAGAAGCACCGACCCATGAGAGACTACTGGTAAGCTTTCTCACATACCAACATGGCTGCCACATTCGAAATCTGATGGGCAATACTTTGATTCAGAACCCATTAGAATTCATGAGAAATCTTTTAGCAAGAACTCAACTTTGATATGACCATCCATTTAAGAGTGGTAGCGATAACTAGATTTTC
The DNA here is from genome assembly GCA_028554795.2 of Sinohyriopsis cumingii. Classification (NCBI taxonomy): domain Eukaryota; kingdom Metazoa; phylum Mollusca; class Bivalvia; order Unionida; family Unionidae; genus Sinohyriopsis; species Sinohyriopsis cumingii. The sequence continues at coordinate 43,767,192 of CM068838.1, forward strand.
AATATGGCTGTCATGGTGGCCATATTGTATGTCAGATCGGCACCATTTTCACTTAAGGCCAACTGGACATCAGTGCAAATCTTTCAGTGAAAATCCCAAGCTGATATAACCATCCATTCAGGTGGAGTAACAACAACAAGATTTTGAAGATAGCTGCCATGGTGGCCATATTGGATGTCAGATCAGCGCCATTTTCATTGAGAACAAATAAACGTCAAAGGTTTTTCAGTGAAAACTCAATGTTGACATGACCGTCCATCCAGGAGGAGTAGCGATAACAAGATTCTCAAGATGGCCACTGTGGCAGCCATAATGGATGTGAAAATAACACCATTTTCATGTAGAATCAACTAGACCAAAGGATGAATGTGTTAAGGTAAATCCTTCAAATGGTTAGGTGGAGTAGCAATAACAAACTAGAGCTAATGGATACAGAGAAACAACAAACCATCCCAAAAGATAGTCTATTGTGTTTGAAGCTTGAATCCAAACAGAAAATACATGGTTTTCAAATCAGACATTTTGTTATCTATGATTTTTTTTCTATTATTGTGACTTCATTTACTTTTAGTACTAATTTTCTTATATATGGTTGTTCAAACCACCCTGTAAGTGCCACAATGAATGAATAATAATCTGTACAAACTGTCCTGTACGAACTCCAATAAATAATTATCAATCTGAATGGACAATCTATGAATTTAAGCACCAATCTAACTATATACTTGAGTGTGAAGTATTGAAATTTTCATTTATTTCACTCATTTATTTTCACATGTGAAAAATATAAGCTTAAAATTTCACATGTCAAAATGTATACCTTGCCCATTTTTTCTGGCATTTTAAAGTCAATAACGTGTTAAAAGTACCATTAAAACCAGCAAAAACAAAGCCTCCAAAACATGTGAAATTACAAGATATCCCATCATGCACTATGATGCTTGTCTGTGCGAACCCACAAATGTTGTATTGATAGCAACAAAGATGAGCATTTTGTGAGCTTGAGCAATGCACGGAAACTGCACTAGTTTTCATCCATGGAAATTATTTTTGGCAGAATATATTTTCACTCACCACCATATGCTTCTCTATGGATTAAGATCCCCTATACTACCTTGTCAACAATGTTATAAAGCCAAAGTAATGTCCCCTGTACTACCTTGTCAACAATGTTAAAAACCCAGTGTACCGTCTCCTGTGCTACTTTGACAAAAATGTTAAAAACCCAGATTAATGTTCACTGTACTACATTGATAACAATGTTAAAAACTCAGATTAATGTTCACTGTACTACCTTGACAACAATGTTAAAAACCCACATTAATGTTCACTGTACTACCTTGACAACAATGTTAAAAACCCACATTAATGTTCCCTGTACTACCTTGACAACAATGTTAAAAACCCACATTAATGTTCCCTGTACTACCTTGACAACAATGTTAAAAACCCAGATTAATGTTCACTGTACTACCTTGACAACAATGTTAAAAACCCACATTAATGTTCCCTGTACAACATTGACATCAATGTTAAAAACCCAGATTAATGTTCCCTGTACTACCTTGACAACAATGTTAAAAACCCAGATTAATGTCCACTGCACTACCTTGACAACAATGTTAAAAACCCACATTAATGTTCCCTGTACTACCTCGACAACAATGTTAAAAACCCAGATTAATGTTCACTGTACTACCTTGACAACAATGTTAAAAACCCAGATTAATGTTCCCTGTACTACCTTGACAACAATGTTAAAACCCAGATTAATGTTCGCTGTACTACCTTGACAATAATGTTAAAAACCAAGAGTAATGTTCCCTGTACTACCTTGACAACAATGTTAAAACCCCAGAGCAATGTCCCCTGTACTACCTTGTCAACAATGTTAAAAACCAGACTAATGTCCATTGTACTACCTAGTCAAACATGTTCAAAACTCAGTGTACTGCACTGCTCAGACTTGCTCTGTCATCAGATAGGACAAAATGGTTTGCGCAATGTCCAAAATCTAATTTATTGCAATAAATGAGGATATCCCAATGAAATTGTTCTCTCAAACTGCTGATATTTTTGGATCAGTCCATGAGTATGACTGAAACTATAGAAAACTGCAAAAAGGGTGAGTGTTTAAAAGTGAGTTTATCCTAAAAGCTTCAGTATATAATAAAAAGAAACTGTTTTCTGTCATAACCAGTAGATACCATCTTCTGGTATAAAAATTATTACATTTTAGTTCATGGCTTTACCACTCATTAAAATAACACATTATAGGTACCACATGATGAAATATATCCAATACTAGGTAAAACACTTTTTATACACAGCAAGCATTCTATAGAACCTGGTGGTTCACCTGCATCAATGTTAATGGATTTCCTGCATATTTGACTTAAAAATCTGAACAGTAATTCCATCATTGTTGCTAGCACTAGAAAACTGGTGCATATTTTCAGTATGTAAACACAGGCTTGATAATAAACGAATCGGCAGTAGAACTGTTAGAAATTTTAAACAAACTTACTTAACGAGATCATCTGAGATGGCGACAACTTTGGCTTCATATAGATGTGGCCAACCCACAAAGATAACCTTCCCAAGATATTCCTTGGCTACCAGATTGAGCTCCTGTTGATGCAGATAAGATGAATGCATTTTAAAAGTAACACTCTAAAAACATAACAATAAGGAACTGTACAAAAATCTTAAGGGAGGAAAACCTTTCCATATAAATGATGACATAAAGTATGACAAGATAAAAGATAAACACATAAAGATTATACATTTCTAAAAATGTAATGAAAAGAAAAAAGGTAGAAAATAAAATTTCCTAAAATAATGAGTAAACAAAAATGAAAATGAATGCCTGAAAAATATGACATATAAAAAGATGTGATAGAAGGTTGAGATATTGTGCACTTTCTAGACTAATTCAAATAACTATGAAAAACTGAAATAAGTTGAACTGGTTTTTCTTTCATTTCATGAAGAAAAGAAAAAAATCAAATTTAAAGACCTGATATAAACAAACATATGTATGCATGTTTGGACTGTTGTGTTTTGTTTAAAAAATGATGCTTTTCAATTGGATTCATTTGTGGCCCTAAAACAATGGACAAAAACTCATTTAATTCCAATGTATAACCAACTATGTATAGTGAAATAATACCAAAATCCTTAGCTAATGTAAAAACAACCCAATTAATGCTTTATTTACTAAACCATGGAAAAGAATCACAAATTATACCATGGAAAAGTAGTGTCTATACAGGATTTTGTAGCTCTATGTTACTTTCATGTACTGTGACTGAAATTTCATTCAGTACTGTACTTGTGGAAATTATACATGATCTAAGTAAGCATTCAGCTAACCAAAATAACTGCTCCAATGTGCTCAAAAAATCAACCTGAATTAGTCTAAAGTACACTATCATTAGCACTTACTAAAGTAGAGAAAATGAGTTTTGCCTGACCAGACAATACCAGTTTCTGAAAGTACAATGAATGAATTAACAAATATTAAAATGTAAAAAAAGTTAGGCTCTTTCTTTTACAATTTACCTCTAAGTCCAGGAAATGAAAATGACTAAGGAGAGCTAGCAGTCTTTTGAGAAGTACATATCTGAAGTAAGGCCAGCTGTATACTCTTAAAACCCAAATTACACTGATCAATCATTCACCAGAGTAAAGGGAATTTAAAATTATGTTAACAATACCAAAGATGTACAAGGTCTGTTTTAAATAACCAGGACAAACAATGAGGAAAACCTGGGGGATTCTATCAAACCCAGTACAAAGTGCAAAACTGTAGAGTGTAACCTATATGACCACATGGCTCCATTCCATTAAGGTACAGTTGTACTTCATGCTTAAGGTAGTGCTATAAGGCTCTATCTACTTCCTGTTTAAGGTAGAGTTATACAGGCTCTATCTACTTTCTGTTTAAGGTAAAGTTGTACAGGCTCTATCTACTTCCTGTTTAAGGTAGAGTTATACAGGCTCTATCTACTTTCTGTTTAAGGTAAAGTTGTACAGGTTCTATCTACTTCCTGTTTAAGGTAAAGTTCTACAGGTCATTTCTATTTCCTGCTTAAGGTACAGGATGTATCTACTTCATGCTTAATGTGGAGTTGGGCATGCTCTATCTACTTCCTGTTTAAGGCACTGTTCTGGCTGTATCTACTTCTGGCATGATGTAGAACTGTACTGGCCTTATCTACTGCCTCCTTAAGGAAAAGTTGTACAGGCTCTACTAACTTCCTGCTTTGAGCTACACAGGCTCTACTTCTGCTTAAGGTTATGTATCTACTTCCTGCTTAAGGTAGCATTGTACAGGCTCAATCTAATTTCAGCTTAAGGTTAAATTGCATAGGCCCTGTACAATGTCTTGTACCAAGCCCCATAAAAAGACAGCTTTACCACTTTTCATCTTTGCTGTTTTCTTTGTTATACCCTTTGAAATAATAATAATGACAGAGCGTGCGATGTACCTATTCTACTTCTAAAGTTACTCAATACTTGGGAATTTACAAATTTCGCAGATTCATCATTTCTACCATTCGTTAAACACCAATAAAAAGATGTGAAGTAATGCTTAGGTTAGTAAAAATTTCACAGATATATTATCTCTATCACGTATTAAACACCAATAAATGGAATTAATACTTGGGTTAGATCAAACTTCATATGTCATCTTTACCATAAATTATACACCATCAACTGAACTGGAATGGAGTAAATGATCACAGAAACCGATTTTCAATTTATTCAACTTGATAAACAGCACCACCATTGCTATATTAAACCAATTTGTTCCGTCATATCAGACATATCTGAACAATTTTATGTAATTATGCAGAATGTGACTTCTATATTACATGTACATATGCTTTGAGGAAATTCAAGACTGAATTTATGTTTCTCCTGGAGCACAATAACCTCTTGTGTAGCTACAGCATGTCTGGTGAAAGAATCTATTGTATCATCCATGTATGTCAAATGATTATGACTGAACAATGACATCAAGATTGCTTGTATATGAAAATGTAATGTATGCCAAATGGTTGTATCCATTATCTTGTAAATGAAAATGTAAAGTTTGCCAAATGGTTGTATCAATTATTTTTATATGAAAAAGTAACGTATGCCAAATGGTTGTATCAAAAATCTTGTATGTGAAAATGTAATATATGCCAAATGGTTGTATCAATTATCATTTATATGAAAATGTAATATATGCCAAATGGTTGTATCAAAAATCTTATATATGAAAATGTAATATATGCCAAATGGTTGTATCAATTATCATTTATATGAAAATGTAATGTATGCCAAATGGTTGTATCAATTATCTTGTATATGAAAAAGTAATGTATGCCAAATGGTTGTATCAATGATCAATTATATGAAAATGTAATGTATGCCAAATGGTTGTATCAATTATCAATTATATGAAAATGTAATGTATGCCAAATGGTTGTATCAATTATCTTGTAAATGAAAATGTAATGTATGCCTAATGGTTGTATACAAAATCTTGACTATGACAATGTAAAGTATGCCAATTGGTTGTATCAATAATGATGAATATGTCCATTCAAAAACTGAAAAAGCAGTGAATGTTTGAACTTAGCTGTCACAAGAAATTACAAAGGAAATGAAGACTCTCAACAATCAGACACTTCTTTAAAAGTATAACACACTGTCAGCATTACTTTCAAATGTGTTTACCTTGATCATTCAAATTTACAACAAAATAGTACAGAATACAAGACTTGCTGGTACATTATAAAATGGTAGAAAATAAAAGATGTTGACCTTGATATGTGTGTGGATGCTTTATTGCCATAACAATCTGTGCTATGTTGCTTTGTTTTCACAGCATCTACAGGGAACTGGAGAAAAAGTTTTAAATAATATTTCACAGCTGACAGCCCGTATTGATTATGCTGCACAGCTTTAAGTCACCATTTCATTTTTACTTTACTTGCTCTGATGCCCTTTTCCATATTGAAATAAGTTCAAGCACAATCAAGTGGTTGCATTTTCCAAACTCCTTTGACATGGCTACCATTGTTCTTTAACCACCTGAAATGGTCCACAAAATCAAAGCTGTGCAGAAACAAATTGGTAATTTCAGTATTTCTTGGAAGTCATGTGCACATTATACATACAAAAAAGTTTTACCCAATCCTTATATTCTGCATGATTATATATGCACCGATTCGAAACATTTGTATAAAACTGGCAATTTTAGTGAGATTTTCACAATCATGCATCCTAGCTGCAACCCTATTACTGGTTAAAAAAATGATAGTGTATTCACAAAACCCTTTACAATTATTATACCCATGTCCCATATCAAATTTCCATGTACTTAAAAAATTGTTTCAGATTTTAAAGACCCAATCCAACCCCTAGCCATGGCATCACCAAACATACATAGACCATCCTCAATCATATCCCAAAGTTCCAAGTCTGTAGTGTTAATACTGTACAAGACACATTACGTTACAAAACAGACATATGGATAGACAGAAGTACAGACAGGAAGAACTACAAAAACCCCACCTATTATCATCAAATAACAACTGTTATGGAACATTTTCTCTCATTTGTAAACTATGCTTAGATAGGCATCACTGTACATGATCTGCAAAATCTTTACCACAAAACTTTAACATACAATCTTAATGTTGCTGAATCCACCATCACCACTGCAAGAAAAACTGAAACTTAAGTCTGGTAGTTTGCTAACGCAAGCGACTTGCTATTTGCTAATATAAGTGCCATACTCTTTGCTAATGTAAGTGACTTGCTATTTGCAAATATGTGACTTGCTATTTGCTAATATGTGACTTGTTCTTTGATAATGTGAGAAAGCAGGAATAAATAATAAACAATGATGGTCTTACCATTTCAGTCTCATCATGAATCTGAATCATCATGTTGAAACCGCGACTGTTCATTTGGAAGACTTTCACTCCTTCCTTTTTCAACTCAGCCTGCAAACAAGACACAGTCTCTTCATAGAGCATTTATATTTGTTAGAGAAATCCATTCATTAAACAGGCCAACTAATGTAATCAATCACAACCTGCTTGCAGCTTACAGCAAACTCAATTCTTTTTAAAGTTTCAGAAATTTCATTTTTGATAAATAAGTACTGGCAAATCTATCAAACAAAGGCACAAATTCTGCATTGCTAAATGAAGTTGCAAGGCGACATTACTTGAATGTTATGATAAAGTGTGGCATGTGAACTTTGCTAGTTGTTGTGTTGCAGGTAATAAATAAGGACATATAAAGATATCTAATTTTTACTAACATCAACTTTATTACCATTATTACCATATTAGTCCAATCTTGATTTCACCTAAAAGAAAAAGATGTGTTGGCTCAAAGGTTAGCATACCAGATTTGAGTATGACTAAAAGGGTGCAAGTTCAAATCCTACCATCAGATCAGGTTGGGTTAGCAATCATGGAGTATCTTTGGCCAAGGCAGTTCACTCTGATTGCCCTGGTACTAAATAACCTACTTGTAACAAGAATATCTTGAAAGGACTCATGTTCTACTGGCTGAAAAGAATTTCTAGGAATTCAAGAAAATTTAAAATAATAAGATTTTCAAGTCAGCTTCTGTAGTGGACATACTGGATGTCAGATTGGCACTATATTTATTAGAACCATCAAGACATCACAATATGTCTTCTCGTGGAAACCCCATGATGACGCGACTTTCCAATTTCAGCATTGCAAACAAAATTTACAGAATGGCTGCCATGGTAGACATACTGAATACAATACTGGCACCATTTCTATTTAGGACCAACTAGACAATATAAAAGGTTTTTTAGTAAAAGAGCATTACTGATATAACTAGTGATAACAAGATTTTTGAGATGGACGTTGTTCTGGCCATATGGAAGTCAGTTTCATTTAAGACCAAGAAGACATTATAATAAAGTCTTTCAATTAAAAGCTCAAGCTGATATGGCAATTCATTCAGGAGTAGCGATAAGAAAATTTTCAAGTAGGTCATCATGGCAGCCATATTAAATGTCTGTGCAGCACCACTTCATTTAGGACCAACTAAGTGTCATAAGAAGTCATTTTGTAAAAACCCCATTTAGATATAAACATCCATTCAGGATGACAAGTGATGCCATGATTTTCAAGATGTTCAATGTGCTGGCCACACTGTACATGCTTATAGTACCATTTTCATTAACGACCAACCAGATGTAAAAAGAAGTCTCTTAGTGAACCCCATTTTGATTTGACCATCCATTCTGGACAAGAAGTGATGCCATGATTTTCAAGATGGTTCAATGTAGTGGCCATGCTGTAAATGCAAATCAGACTAGACCTCATAAGAAGTCTTTTAGTGAAAACCCCATGTTGATATGACCATCTATTCATGACAAGAGTAGCAACAGGATTTTCATGATGTTTAAATTGTACCAGTTTCATTATGGGCCAACCAGACGTAAGTCTTTGGTGAAAACCACATTACAATGCGACTTTACATTCAGGAAGAGTATTGGTAAGAATATTTCCAAGATAACTGATGTGGCAGCCATACTGAATGTCAGCAACATTTTCATTTAGGTTAAACTAGACTTCATAAGTAGTCTCTTAGCAAAAAACCTATGATGATATATGACCATCTACACAAGATTTTCAAGATGGCATTCTTAGGTGGCTCTAATGGATGTCTGATTTTCATTTAGGACCAACTAGACCATGGAATAAGAATGTGTGTAGAGTTTAATTTAGGACCAACCAGACCATGGAATGAGAATGTGTGTAAAGTTTAATTTAGGACCAACTAGACCATGGAATGAGAATGTGTGTAAAGTTTAATTTAGGACCAACCAGACCATGGAATGAAAATGTGTGTAAAGTTTAATTTAGGACCAACTAGACCATGGAATGAGAATGTGTGTAAAGTTTCATTTAGGACCAACTACACCATGGAATGGGAATGTGTGTAGTTTCATTTAGGACCAACTACACCATGGAATGGGAATGTGTGTAAAGTTTCATTTAGGACCAACTACACCATGGAATGGGAATGTGTGTACAGTTTCATTTAGGACCAACTAGACCATGGAATGAGAATGTGTGTAAAGTTTCATTTAGGACCAACTACACCATGGAATGAGAATGTGTGTAAAGTTTAATTTAGGACCAACTACACCATGGAATGGGAATGTGTGTACAGTTTCATTTAGGACCAACTAGACCATGGAATGAGAATGTGTGTAGTTTCATTTAGGACCAACTAGACCAATGGAATGAGAATGTGTGTAGTTTCATTTAGGACCAACTAGACCATGGAATAAGAATGTGTGTAAAGTTTCATTTAGGACCAACTAGACCATGGAATAAGAATGTGTGTAAAGTTTCATTTAGGACCAACTAGACCATGGAATGAGAATGTGTGTACAGTTTCATTAGGACCAACTAGACCATGGAATGAGAATGTGTGTCAAGTTTCATTTAGGACAAATTACACCATGGAATGAGAATGTGTGTAAAGTTTCATTTAGGACCAACAAGACCATGGAATGAGAATGTGTGTACAGTTTCATTAGGACCAACTAGACCATGGAATGAGAATGTGTGTAAAGTTTCATGGCAGTTTGGGAGTAGTAGGAATAACAAACTTGTGACCAAACAAATTCCATTTGCAGTAAATGAGAACAAGACAATAACTCTTAAAAATCTGAAAAAAGCCACTGAATTTAAATTTACCCAATTTCATATTCATCTAAGATCACATATATTATGCATAAGAAAACCTGGTAATTACAGTTAAATTCCAATGTTTTGCTGTTGATTATTTCCTTTCAACCTTTTGTATGCATCTAGAAACATATTCATATGACAAGGATGTCTCCATGAATACGATTCAAATAAATGGTAAAGTAGGACCCATAGCTAGCTCTGTACAATTTTCATATATGGCTTCTTATGTAAAACTTCTTATCAAATTCAGTTTCAAACCAAGTCCTTCAAAAGTTGTTGTTGTTGTTGTTGTAGGGTTTAACGCCATTTTTCAGCACACGATAGGCTATACATGGCGGCCAGTATTAATGGTGGAGGAAGAACCCGGGAAATCCCCGGAAAGAACCACCGACCCTCGAGAAGCTACTGGCAAGCTTTCTCACATATCCACACTGGCCGAATCCGAGACTCGAACCCATGCAGACAGAGGTGAGATGGCAGTGATCTGTAACGGAGAGCGCTTTAGACCACTCAGCCACTCGGGGCCCCTCCTTCAAAAGTAAAATCTGCAGAAGCGACATGACTGGATGAATGAACATGATTAACTATATGCCCAACCAATGAACATTAAAATATGATGGGCAGTGTGGGAGCTATAAAAAAATGCAATCAACTTGTAACAAGTAAAAATTATGACTCCCAAAAAGGTAGGTTGTGGTAGTTTGGTATTTGCTGTTAGAAAATGGGAGGATAATATCAAGTTTGGATGGTGTACTATCAACCCTTGTATTGTGTCAGCTTCACATATCCAGCCTAAGACCAATGGGTGAAGTGAATGTATGTGAAAGATATGTCCGACTGTTAAACAAGTCTCTTGGGATCTTTTGTTTTTGCAATGGGGGGTGGACGGGGTGGTGGGATAGGGCGTTGTTGTCATGCATGGATGTTTATTTGTAGAACATATTGTAATGCAAGGACTTGTGACAATACTGAGTGTGTGTTTGTGATGTTTTATTTCTATGGAGATTGTAGAAGGATGGCAACCAGAAACTTACACAGCGATGAATAGAAATAAGATGTGTTTGCATGTTTAGGATTTTTAATGTAGCTTTAAGAATTTTTCAGCCATATCGCTACAATGTCTACATTGTGGCAGTTTATAGTGATGTCTAGCACTGGGGCAACATTCCACAGACATGTAGCATCATGTCCCATTCAGTCACATTATCCTGAAACCAGGTCAACCAGTTCTAAGACTCTTAATGCTGAATGTCAAGAGAGACAGCTGCAAGTACCATTTATATAAGTTTCTGGTATGACTTGGGCAGGGTTCAAACCCATGACCTCCTGCTTCTGAGGCAGAGGCTGTAACCACTTAGGCTACTGGAGGGGTGAAATAAGATAAATGAACAGTTACACATTTGCGAAATAAAATCAATGAAATTGTCGGACTAAAAATGTTGTGGCCATGGGAAAAAGTTCGCTCACAGTTGACTAGCAATGTAACAACCAAATGTGGTGAAAGTATTCAAGAATATATGACTCACCCTGTGTGGTATATGTTTGAAGGTAGGGAATCCTGGGTAAAACACATCCTGATGAACATTATCGAGAAGTCCTTTCTTCAGCTCAGTTTGATCAGAACGGAATGCAAAAATATCAATCTCAGTCATCCTGAAATAAAACTGGCAAGATTATTCTCAAACATTTACCATACTGTCCATCTCACGCACCTGTAAACCCAGACAGTGAGTGAAAAAGAAAAAAAGAAAGAATCTGGTAATTAAATCACCAAGGTATGTATAAGAAACATCCTTAGATTTATCTAGAGCAATTCTCTTGCAGACTGTATAAATCCAAAACAAATCGGGTAAAGAAAATTAAAAGATTTGGCTGCAACTTTTAGCATGCTGCATGATATGTATTAATTTATTCTAGTAAAGAAAACAGTACTTTTTCCATTGTATATAACTACATTTATCAACAGAAAGTCTGGCGTCTTTGGTCTCACCTTCAGCAAGATACATGCTTATGCCTACATCTGTATCAAATATTCTCTCAACCATATAAAAAAAATGGAACAAAGATCTTGTCTATTAATTCCATGTTATTGGACTGGCTTTTATTTGCAATCCAGGAATGAGCTTCATTTTTCAAACTTTATTAGGGTGTTCAAACTGCTTGTATTCAATACCATTAACAATATGGATATTAATGTTACAAAGAATTCTAGGGGTGCAGAAAACCTGTATTAAAAGAGAAAACTAGCAAATTGAGATTCTTTTGGTCATGACCATCCTTGGAGTGGTACTATTATAATGAAACAGACTGTAAACTTCCCTAAACCGGTTACTGCTGAGACCGCACATTTTGGCCATTTATAGAGGTAGCCAGTTAAAACATTTCTGGTTTGTACAAAAATTACTTGATTCAACAATATGTGACCAGTCTATAGTGAATGTTGGTTTAAAAGTGGTTGATTTATGAAGCATCCCTTGACCCTTACTTAGCATGGTTTAAAACTGGTTGATTTATGAAGCGTCCCTTATGTTACAAATGACCCTTACTTATCATGGTTTAAAACTGGTTGATTTATGAAGCATCCCTTATGGTGCAAATGACCTTTATTTAGAATGGTTTAAAACGGGTTGATTTATGAAGAATCCTTTATGTTGCAAATGACCATTACGTAGCATGGTTTAAAACTGGTTGATTTATAAAGCATCCCTTATGTTACAAATGACCCTTACTTACTTAGCATGGTTTAAAACTGGTTGATTTATGAAGCATCCCTTATGTTGCAAATGACCCTTACTTACTCAGCATGGTTTAAAACTGGTTGATTTATGAATTGTCCCTTATGTTGCAAATGACACTTACTTAGCATGGTTTAAAACTGATTGATTTATGCAGCATCCCTTATGTTACAAATGACCTGTACTTACTTGGCATGGTTAAAGGCAATATCTGGAAAGGCAGCTGGACAACTAGATGGATATTCTCCAAGACAGTCTGTTGTATACTGGTACATCAGACAGGGTCCATGTGCATTCCTGCTTCTCTCTTCATCTGTCAGCATTCTTTCTAATGGTTTCATTGCCTCCAAGAGCCTATCCTATTTAAAAGAGAACACCCATTAAGCTGCAAGTCTGCAGAAGAGTAGTATTATCCTTCTCTAGGCTATCACTACCATTAAGCATATAGGCATACACAGGGTTGATACAAGTTTATGTGAGGAAAAAAATCAAGAACAATTCAAGGACAGAACCCGGATTCTCAAAGAGAAACAGAATCAAGATTTAATCTGAAATGCTTCTAAAGAAGTTAAAGTTAAAGGAATAAAGATGAAATTACTGTATATGAAAGCGAGCTGTATTTGTCATTAAATTCAGAGGAAGTACAAGTCATAAAAAATTATGACATGGTGCCTAACTAACATTGACATCATAGAAAAGCCAAAATATAAAAAAGGAGGGTGGGGAAAAGAAACATCTTACATGGAGAGCAGTATGCTTTGTTAGCACCTTTGTCACTTTTTCAAAGCCACTCTCTATATTTCTTCCTTTCAAGTCATCATTTGTGAAAGTAACAGGATTTCCATTTGTCAATGAAATAAGGAGGGAGTAGAAATAAATTGAGGGGAGGGAATGGCTAAAGTTTAGTATTTATCAAACACTTCTATAATATTCTATTTTTCTTCCTGCTCCACTTTGTTAGAACTCTATCAAAATCAAAATCTTTAAAAGATGTTGCCTGTAGATGTATAAGCATTAATCTGTTGGTTGTTTCTGAACTTAACCTGTTCCTTATTGGTGTAAGAATATTGTTCTGTGCCAAGCACCCTCCTTTCACATTCTGTTGTCTGAAGGGGCATATACATCGCTAGTTTTGCCAGCGTTAATAACTTGGTAAACTGTTCCTTTTGGCTGTTATATGTGATTCTCCACAGCTCACTAGTATTGGTTTTTGGAAACTTTTACTCCAAAATATTTCACTAACATGAGCTCTGCAAAAATTTCACTTTCCTCAATCAGTGCTTTACTATATTCCAGATTTGTTATCTATTCCATGATGCAGTATTAGTCCATCAATGTTGTAGTCTGCTTGTTCAGAGGTGCTTTTATCAAATAAATACCATTAGTTCTTAATTTTATCTTTTCTTTAATTCTTATTTATTCAGTTTATATTAAAAGGCTATATAGTTTTGTAGCACCTTTCTCACAGGACTAAATTAGAAAAATGTCTTCTTATTTTAATTAGGTTCGGTATTCTTCCTTTACAACATTTAATTTTAAAATACTGCCATCTATTTTTTGTCCATCACGTACATCAGACTCATATGAGACCATTTTCAGGCTCAAAATCACCCACTGGTATCTCCAATAACACTTTCCCAGCTCCAATCATCTGATATACTTCTAACTTTAAAATCATTGTCATCATCACTATTATCAGCCAGTATTTGCCAAATGAATTTGTCATCTGAAGATGAACCACATTGGCGATCAGCGATTTTTGGTTGTCTGGGTAGCCGGTATGCTTCCTTGATGCAAGGTTGAAAGTACAACATAATGCTTATTACAGGGCCCAATGCAACAATCAAAGTTAGTTCAACAACCATTCAAATCAGTCTGAAGAACTAAGCATTGTAAATAGTTGCCTACATAGAGAAAGTGAGATGTCGCAACAAGCATTTTAAGGGTGAACAGTTAAATAAAATTGTATAATGCACAGAGTATGTTTTCATATGTGCGACTTTAATCACTGCTCTTCAAGTGTGGAAATGTTCACAAATTTTGCACAATTCACACAATGGCAAACCCTGGCAGCATCTGTGCATTTAGAGTGATGGATTATGATTGATCGGTCACTTAGTTTTACTTGATGGCCCTATTAGGAACAGGTGTCTGCCAATAAATGAAAACAAGCTACACCCTTCATGAAGTAAAAAACTGTACTCCCAGAACATATATGTACCATTATGTTGCATAAAGAAGACCACTCGCAAGCAATTCACACATGGCATGTTCATAATCTGTCTACTAAAAGCTTTAAATGCCATTTTGTTTCAAAAATATAAAGCAACTGAAATGCATCAACATATGGTCCAATTATTTTGTTTTCATTTTCACAAAATTCAAGTATATTCAAGGATACAGTCAATGTTGGGTCACAGTTCAAGCATATTCAAGGACATAAAAAGGGATTTCAAAACCCAAGGATATTCACAGATTTTCAAGGTGTGTACTAACTGTGATACATATCCCATTCTCCCAAGCTCTGGATCCTAATTCCAACATCTGCAGACCACCACAAATTCTAATGTAAGTCTTTAAGTCACTAAACTGAAAGATGTAGGGCGCAGTCAGTGACATTACATGATTTATTTTCAGCTGCGTAACTGCAAATGTGTGTCTGAATGGAACAACTTGAATCATAAACTTAATTAAGTCTTTTTAAATAACCTAGACCTTGTCTCAGGTGCTGAAGGATGATGGTGGTGGTGCATGAAGTTGATATGATAATGCTTATTGATTCTGCTCTCCATGTATGATTGCAATCCCTCTAACAGTTTGTGACTTGTGACTATACAGTAATACTTAACAAAAAAACCCAGCTAACCACAAGATTTACAAAAGACCTTGGCCTTGTTTATGATATAGGAGGGTGTGCATGTTTTGTGTGTGTGGCAATGAAAGACCAATGCTAACTGATGACATGATCTAAGTATGAAAGAAACCCTCAAAGGGTATGGGACTTATGACCATACAAAAGCAAAATCATAATCAATGTTTATATCGCTGCTGGTGAGAATAACTGACTCCCACATCACACTTATGCTAAAGCAGGCAAGACAAAATTTGCAAAATTTTAAAAAATGTACACTAATCAAATTCCTTATCAGAGAAAATTTACACTACAAAGGGAAAATAACCAAAGAGAGAAAAAGAGTTCATCTTACCTCCATTATAAATGGTATCAAGACAACAGCCTCCCAATCCTGCTGCTTCCCATTCAGATCTGTCTCAAAGTTGACAGGGTAGAAGTCAATCACAGGGGAGTTGTCCATTATCATCAGGGACTTGAAAAAATTATTATTATGCATAAATATTTACAGTAACTTACTATGACCTCACTTATATCTGAGGGCATCAAAATTCATGATATTGTGGAAAATTGACATTACTGTTGGTAACTAGATTCCTGGATAATCCTTTAGTGGAATAAGAGAGTCCTATTTTCTCATATTTTCAGACTGACCTTAATCTAGGGAGTGGATGGACAGACAATAAAATGAATGTGGATAACAACAGACAATAAAATGAACATGGATAACAACAGACAATAAAATCAATGTCTGGTTTGACTTTAATCTAGGGATTGGATGGACAGAAAATAAAATGAACATGGCTCAAAATAGACTACAAAATCAATGTCTGGTTTGACTTTAATCTAGGGTGCAGATGGACAGACAATAAAATGAACATGGCTAACAATAGACAATAAAATCAATATGTCTGGTTTGACATTAATCTAGGTGTAGACGGGCAGACAATAAAATGAACATGGCTAAGAATAGAAAATAAAATCAATATGTCTGGTTTGACTTTCATCTAGGGTGTGGATGGACAGACAATAAAATCACAATATATGGCTTGGTTTTAATCTAGGGTGTGGATGGACAGACAGTAAAATCAAAGTCTGACTTGGACTTAAAATAGGGTATCAATGGATGGGCAGAAAAATCTAGGAGTCTGGTTTGCCTTTATTTAGGGTGTGGATGGATGGACAGTAAAATCAATATTTCTGGCCTGGTCTTAATATAGGGAGTGGACTTGTGGATTCTTAAATCAATATATCTGGCTTGGCCTTAATTTAGGGTTGGATGGACAGACAATAAAATAAGTCTCAGCTGGACTTAAATATAGAGTGTAAATAAATGGACAGTAAAATCAGTATGTCTGGTTTGACTTTAATCAAGGGTGTGGATGGAAGGATTGTAACATGTCTGACTTGGTCTTAATCTAAGATGTGGATGGACAGACAGTGAAAACAAAATGTTTAAAAATGTACCACACAAAAATGGCAGGTTCACAGTATGCTGTCGATGTTCAATACTTAAAAACAGTCCAGTTCATGTGTAATGACCAATGGTAATGATTGTAAGAATGAGTGTTTCAAACTGGTGGTAAGAATGAGTTTCAGACAGTGGAGCAATACACCAAGCTGTCATTATTACTTGGAAGGCTGTAGGTAGGTGGTTTTTTATTGGCTGATGGCAAGAATGAATGTTTCAAATTTGTGGTAAGAATGAGTTTCAGATGGTGGAGCAATAGACCAAGCTGTTATTATTACTTGGAAGGCTGTAGGTAGGTGGTGGAGCAATACACCAAGCTATCATTATTACTTGGAAAGCTGTAGGTAGGTGGTAGAGCAATACACCAAGCTATCATTATTACACCACTCCCTCGACAACTCACGCACATCAGGGTCCAGAAACATCGACCGCACTATAAGTGCGGCGCGAGTTATCGAGGGACCTACAAAATAAACCCAAAACCAATAAAGTGATCGAGGACATAAAGGAAAACTAAGGGTGAGGGTATGGCAGATTATAGTGTTGAATACTCACTTTATAATCGTGCTGAGATTAACTGTGAATAAATATCTCTTCATAACGGTGTACTTTGTTTATTATTTCCACATAAAGCAACATTAATTTTAGGATAAATTACAGTATATTGAGACGATCATTGAAAACATTATTTCACATGGTTTCCGTTCACGTAACATGTGTACCACTTCACACATTGTGTACTACGTCACTAATTTTTATGTTGACTTGGATACATTCTAGTTTTATTGTTTGATCAAGATTAGATGTTTTTTTTTATATACGAAAGATTGACTCTTTCTGAGAAACAGTGTCCATTGAACAATATATAGATTTGATTGCGATAGAAGTAAAATGGAAAACAAAAAACAACGGTTAATCAGTACTAACATGAATTTAATGGTCTACAAATTTAAAACAATGTAAATTAGAACAAGTTAATACTTGCCGTTTGTGCCACGCTTGACAAATATCAAATCACTTTTTGAAAAAATCAGTTAATTTTTTTAAAAATTACTCCTTGGTTTCTCTGTCGCCGAGCAAAATCCCTCAGATTTCTCAACTGCATGAGGTTTATGTAGTCAACATTTTGCCACCTTATGGCAATATCAAAAGATTTGATTGCTTCCTGTGCAGAGGGGGGAGGTGGTGCAACATCTGCGTCTGCATCACTTTCAACACTTGTGGTACTCCAGTTAGAATCGTCTTCTGTTGCAAATTTGTTCGTTATAGAATTAATTACTGTTTCATCTGACATGTATTCGGCTGTGTAGCAATCATTGTCAGCACAAATCCACTCCTCCATATCATCAAGAGAAACGCCCATCTCAGGACCATGAGTCTGTACGAATTTCTCCCAAACAGCCTCGGCATTAATGACATCAGTTTCACTGAAACCTTCAGTCACTATCATTGTCGCTGTCTCTGTTACTGTTTTGCTTTACGTCAAAGGCAGCTCCAAGACCCTTAATCCAGCACCCCAGGTCTCTTGTAATCGATTTTTTTAATGCAACAAACACTTCCCCAAGTTGTTGATCAAAACAAAGCCGGCATGTAATTAGGTTCTCACAGAAGTACTCACGGGTTTTGATGTGACGGTCGATTGACTCTTTTCATGTTTTCAGTGAACAGAATATGTTGCGATTATAATGTTTACAGTGAAACAGAATTAAAGGATTAGAACGTGACTTTCACACAGGAAGACATTGGTGTTTATTTCATTCTCTGTTGCCACCTGTTAGCATTTACCAGTAGTTTTCATTGATCGCTATTTCACCAGACTGTTTATTTTCAGTATACTGACAACTATTTATCATAAAAATGTACATATTATATGATATCTTTAAACAGAGGTCTCGCCAGGATTTTAAAACTGGGTCTTTCTGCCTCTGAATTCAATCACTAAATATCAGTACATATTCTCACCCGACCGCCAGTCAAAGCCTTTGAACTAGCCACCTAGCTATTGCATCATGTTCTTTTTTATGTACTCTTATAAAATGGCAACATGTATGTACATCAAGGAGTCTTTCAGTCACCGAATTCTGTCATTGTAAATATAAGCACAGCTAACTGATCAACGCATTTTCTCACAAAGCAGGTGGCTGAAACAGGACTGGCAAATCTCTTAATTTTCCTGCGCACCTATTACATGCATACGGAGGACTCCCGCCTCAGTGATTTTCTGCGTCCCAGATCAAAAATTGGCATCCAAATACGCGTAATTAAGTGTTTTCAAGATCTCTGAAATTAATTCTTTTTTAGAACTTGCAAATTTCAAAATATGGATTCTATTTTTACGGGCATTAATCACCATTTTCGATGATAAAACGAGCAATGTATCAAGGTTTAATTTACCAATTCTTATCGTAAATTTTTCATGTTCTGCATATTTTAAAGATATTTTAAATACATTTTCTCTGGAAAAAATTGGGAGCCAAGATGGACACCGCGTTATAAGTGGGATCGCGAGTTATCCGAGCGCAAGTTATCGAGGGAGCAGTGTACCTGGAAGGCTGTAGGTAGGTGGTGGAGCAATACACCAAGCTGTCATTATTACTTGGAAGGCTGTAGGTAGATGGTGGAGCAATACACCAAGCTGTCATTATTACTTGGAAGGCTGTAGGTAGGTGGTCTTTATTGGCTGATGGTAAGAATCAAGTTTTTCAAACTGGTAATATGAGTAAGTGACTCAAATTGGTGGTAAGAATGAGTTTCAGATGGTGGAGAGATACAGCATGGCCGTCATTATTACCTGGAAGGTGGTCTTTACTGACTGATGGTAATAATCGGTGTTTCAAACTCATAAGAATAAAGTTTTTCAAACTGGTGGAAGGAACGAGTGTTTCAAACTGGTAATATGAATAAGTTACTCAAACTGGTTGTAAGAATGGGTTTCAAATGGTAGCAGAATATGTCCAGGCCATCATTATTACCTGGAAGGCTGTAGGCAGGTGGTCTTTACTGGCTGCTGGAAGGACAGCCATTAGCTGTTGGAAGGGCAGGAAGGGCTGGCCATATTCAAATTCAATATTCATATCTTTAAAATCCTTCACATCACTGATGTATGGCGCATAATGGTGTGGATAGTACCTGCAAAGTTCAACCACACAGAGATGGATTACGCATGCATTACAAAAGGAAAATGTATACATGTAAGAAAATAGGTAAAACTGCATATCTTCAAAAGGTTTTAGTAAGCTGTGCTAAGTATAACTGCTTAAGACTTACAGACAGATAAAACAGTGAGAGAGTATGGCTGTTGCTTACAAAATGTGGTACCCTGGAAAAGCATATTCAAGAGCAAGCTAGTCAATGATGCATGAAGGAAAGGGCATAATTCTCACTGTGAACAAAATGTTTTCATAATGCAACAAAAGAATACAATCTGTAAGATCGATTGCATTTTTAGTATTACTTTTTTCAATTGTTTCAGAATATGGAACAAGACATTTCACTTTGATAAGAACTCTTCAGTATCTGTAAGCTGTTTATTACTTCAAGAAAATTCCATAAATACATATACAAAACTTTACCAAATTTTACACAAAAAATAAATAATTAAAATACTGAGACAACTGATGGCATTAAGAATTTAAGTGATATTACATGATATGAGACAGAAGTTGAGACTACTGAAGGCATGGAGGATTGAAGTGAAATTACATGACATGAGACTGAAGTTGAGACTACTGATGGTATGGAGGATTGAAGTGACAGTACATGACATGAGACAGAAGTTGAGATTACTGATGGCATGGAGGGCTGAAGTGAAATTACATGAGACAGAAGTTGAGACTACTGATGGCATGGAAGATTAAAGTGACAGTACATGACATGAAACAGAAGTTGAGATTACTGATGGCATGGAGGGCTGAAGTGAAATTACATGAGACAGAAGTTGAGACTACTGATGGCATGGAGGACTGAAGTGACAGTACATGACATGAGACAGAAGTTGAGATTACTGATGGCATGGAGGACTGAAGTGACATTACATGACATGAGACAGAAGTTGAGATTACTGATGGCATGGAGGACTGAAGTGACAGTACATGACATGAGACAGAAGTTGAGATTACTGATGGCATGGAGGACTGAAGTGACAGTACATGACATGAGACAGAAGTTGAGACTACTGATGGCATGGAGGACTGAAGTGACAGTACATGACATGAGACAGAAGTTGAGATTACTGATGGCATGGAGGACTGAAGTGACAGTACATGACATGAAACATTAATAGAGACTACTGATGAAATGAAGGATGGAGGTGACACTCTACACAACATGAGACAGAAGATGAGACTACTGATGGCATGGAGAGTAGAGGTGACCCAAAATACCATGAGTAGAGACAGAAGTACTGAGACTACTGTTGGCATGGAGACTTGAGGTTGCACTAGATGACACGAGACAGAAGTACAAAATACTGATGGCATGGATGACTGAAATGGCACTGCATGACATGGAAGTATTGAGACTATTGATGGCATGAAGGGTTCAATTGACACTTTATGACATGAGATGGAAGACTACTTATGGCACTAGGGGATTGGGTTTGAAGTGACACTACTTATGACATGATATGACATGGAAGTGTTGAGGTTACTGATGGCATGGAAGGTTTAAGTGACACTATATGACATGAGATGGAAGTAGTGGCTACTGATGGCATTAGGGGGTGTTTAAGTGTCACAAAACTGCACAGAATTAGATGGAAGTATTGAGAATTCTGACTGCATGTTTTGGGTTTAACACAATTTTTTTACCACATGATAGGCCATACATGGCAGCCAGAATAACTGATGGAGGAAGAACCCAGGAAAACCCCAGGAAGAACCACTGATCTATGAGAAGCTACTGGAAAGCTTTTTCCCATATCCACATCAACTGATCCAGAGACTCAAACCCATGCAGACTGAGGTGAGATGGCAGTGATTAATAAAGGTGAGACCTATAGACTATACAGCCACCTGGGGCCCCTGAGACAGATGTACTAAGACTGCTGATGGCATAGAGGGTGAAAGTGATACTACATGACATGAGATATAGGCAACTACTAATGTCATGGAAGGTGGAGGTGACACTATAATACATACAATGAGATGAAAGTACTGATACTGATGGCATGGAGGGCTGAAATGGTTCTACATGACACAAGATGAGATAAAGTATTTAGACTACCAGCAGATGGAAGAACATAACTTCTGAGTCAGTCCTATTCATTGTCTTTGCCACTATTATAAATATTCTGCTAAAAATAATCATTATATTATCATAAATCCTTCTTTATGTCACAATAGAAAGTTTAATATCTATTGGAACATTATTTGTGGAATTGTTGATTTATAGTGACTGTACTGATTTCCTAATAACACATTAACCCCTAGCGACGACTTTACGAGGCAGGAGGAAGCAGCGTACTGCCAAGCTCTGTAGCGTCATGGTCATGCATGATACACTAAAGTGGGTGGTATTATAGAAAGGTAGACAGATGTAGCTCTACAATGATAACAAATAATCTAGAATATCAAGTTGCACTATGAAATACAGATAGAAAAACCTCATTTTTGGACCCGACTTTCTTTTACACAAAATTCGCTCGGTATGAACTGCAAACAGACAGATGAGCCTTTGCAAAAAGTAGGATAAGATGGGCATTTGGAACAAAGAGTGGTCTCCATACAAAAACAATGGCTCTGTTTATCAAAAAAAGAAAGAAAAGAAAAGTCAACTTTTACCCTTCTGCTCATGCGCGAGTCAAATAGCCAACGAAAAACAATGTTTCTAACACAACTAGGCAGTATGTTATTGAAAGATGACCAGGGATTTGGTGTTTTTGAGTCTATTCAGAAAAAGCTTTCAAAATGTGTTTCCTACTCGATTTTCAGGCAAAAATGACAAAAACCTCCAGGGGTTAATGTGTTAAAAGCATCAAGTTTTATTTTCAGTGGAACAATATCCAAAAGGAGATAACTACTTTCAGGCATGGTCAGGTACCTAAAAAGGAGTTGCCTCCCTTGAGCGAAAAACTGACCTAAGATGTCAATGGGTCGAAAGTTCTTACTAATTTTAGTGAGACCATAAAAATAACAATATGTGGCAAAGGAGAATAGCGTAATGTCTGTAAATCTTGGGACATGAAAAAATATTATTTTCTGTTTGTGTCCTGAGACCTGTGTGCGTGTAAAAAATATAGCACTTTTGGTGTCCAAACACTTGTAGACACAAAAAATGTCAAGACAAAATTTGCCAGATCAACACATCACACAGCAGTGACCAATAACCAATCAATAAACTATTATCATTGTTTTTTAAATTATTTTACTTCAGCATATATTCCAGTTTCTCTAACATGGAATTAAATGAAGGTGAATAGAGACTTCAATTAAAGTTTATCAGGGAGACCAGTCTGTACCATAATTTCCAGTATTTGCACAGTGCACGTTGTGCTTTGCATCAATTATACCCTTGTTTATTCCCCAAAATATTAAACTCAGATTTTGCTTTATTCACTGTTTTCCCCAAACTGTATTCTTCCATATTAGATTCCAGCTCGATGTACATAACTGCTTCATTTGCTTTAATCTACAAACTCAAGAGTTACTGTTTTCCATTAATATAAGTGATCTTACAAAAGTGATGTAATCTTTATGAAAAGGTGCACATATTTAACTGTATAAGACAAATAATTAGCGTATGTTCCCATAACTGTCACACGAAAGAATGCTCATAATAAAGGCTGAAATTCTGAAGATAGATCTATTAAGATTAATATTGACCTAATTGAATTTTGTGTTTTGGCTTAACAAAGTCATAATTTTTCACAAATTGGCAGGCTGGTTGTTTTGGCATTTTCTTTGTTTATAATTGGAGAATTTGTCCTTTGTTTTCTGATAGCAATCCAGATCAGTTAATTGATTAAATCCTGAAACTAGTTTGGTTAATGAGAGAATTTTGTTTGGTAGCTATGCCAGTACTTTGATATGTAATTGCCGTTTACTCCACAATATTAGCATTTTTACCATAGTTGTGTAAATGGATACTCAAGGTCACCTAGATCAAAGCAAACTACAACTGAGCTTTTATGGAATTATAATTATTTTCGAAGCATTATTTCTGAAACTTCTTTATTGTATTTTGGAGATATTATTTATTTAAGATTAGTGCTGTGGTGTCTGTGATTAAAATCCACAGGATGTATATCATTCAGCAAAAGCTGAGATCTTCAAAACACGTGTTGTTGTTGTTGTTGTAGGGTTTAACGCCATTTTTCAGCACAAGATAGGCTATTCATGGTGGCCAGTATAATCGGTGGAGGAAGAACCCTGGAAAACCCCGGGGAAGAACCACCGACCCACGAGAAGCTACTGGCAGGCTTTCTCACGTACCAACGTTTGCTGAGGCTGAGACTCGAACTCACGCAGACAGAGGTGAGATGGCAGTGATCCGTAATGGTGAGCACTTTAGACCACTCAGCCACTTGGGGCCCCTCAAAACACATGTGGCAATGCCATAATGTAAGTAAATATGCTCACAAAACACAAGCATTGAACCAACCACTTGTTGTTTGTTGTTGTCATACTGGGATAATATTTTAACGAGTTTAACAAGGTATTTACACGTTCAAGACAAAATAAGAATGAAATTATAAGTGCACTGATATGAAAAATTCTAACAATAATGCATAAACGAACATTAACTAACTAGGGTAAAAGGAAGATGTTACTGTTACAGATGCATACAGCAACCCACTAATGTTCAATTCTTGTCATCATCTGATCAAATTATACATATCTGTATTAAGTAGAATAAAGAAAGATAACAGGAAAATTAAATAAATTTATTGACTTTTCAAACAAACTATATTAACTTATCATATTACTATGTAATAATTCCAAATGATAGTTCCTTAGCAATTATGAAGTCATTATTTGTCTTTATGAACAATTAGTAGGAAAAAATGCTGAAGGTGTCCAAGACTTGTACTGCATTAAAAACATTGCTCAAATTTCTTGCCCCAACATTTATAGGTCATAAAAAAATTACCGCTCTGGTGGCCTAGTGGTTAGAGCGTCCAACGCAGATGTGGGTTCAATCCCCAGCAGAGTCATATCAAAGACTTATAAAAATGGTACTAACAGCTGCCTCGCTTGGCTCTCAGCATTAAGAGGTTAGTATTAGACTGGTCAGCCTGGTGTCAGGAAAATGTGAAAGGGTGGGACATCATGCTACATGTCTGTGGCATGATGCTCCAGTGCTAGACATCAATATAAAGTGCCACACTACAGATACTGTAGCAATATGACTGAAAAATTGTTAAAGATACGTTAAAAATCCAAATCACACACGCATACAAAATTAATTTTGATAATAATTAAGGGTGTCCCAAGAAAACTCTAGAATTAAGCTAGTCATAGAACTTACATGATTTTAAAAAAAAACTTTTGTTTGTTCAAATAAAATTTAACAGACATAAATTTACTTAAAGTATGAATACCTAAATTTTGTCTTTTGAGGTTAAGCGTGAGATTCATGTTTAAAATATTCAAGAATATGGAAAAGTGATTCGCTATCAGCTAAAACATGCCAGAAGACAACAACAGATTGTGAAAACTTACCATCCCCAAGACGGAACCCCCTCAAAGTAATACAATAAAATCCACTGTATTGCCCTTACGTAGCCCTCTGCCTGGTCTCTCAACACCTCACTGATATGAAAAAAGAAGAAATAATTCTTTTTACAGATCAGTGACAAATTACCATGCTCAACTAATCTGCCACTAGCTACTATACATTTAAAATTCTATTAATCAAGTTTAAACAATCTCACTATATATTCTGTATAAGTCATTATTTATGGATATTTGATTAAAAAATGTATGTTTACTGTACAACCCAGGACAAAAAATGCATTCACTGTAACACCAGTCATATAATGTTACGCAAAACAGATATGTAGCACTGAACTAGCAATTATGAAAATTTTGGTTATCACTATGAAGTAAATATGGGAATACTGGATATCACTATTTAGTAATTATGGGAATGTTGGATATCACTATTTAGTAATTATGGGAATGTTGGATATCACTATGAAGTAATTACAGGAATAATGGATATCACTATGAAGTAATTATGGAAATGTTGGATATCACTATGAAGTAATTATGGGAATGCTGGATATCACTATGAAGTAATTATGGGAATGTTGGATATCACTATGAAGTAATTATGTGAATGTTGGATATCACTATAAAGTAATTATGGGAATACTGGATATCACTATGAAGTAATTATGGAAATGTTGGATATTCATATGAAGACATTTGTTATGCTTTTTATATCAAAATATTTAAATAACACCATATTATACAAATAACACTAACGAAAACAAATTATGTAACAAAACCTATATGAAACTTTACAACTTCATCATAAAATCTGACACTGACCTGATTATTTCTGTTGTCTGTATACTTAACAACATAAACATAATCTTAATAAAAACTGAAAGAGTGTAAAAGAACGAATTCAGCAGGCTACAATTTCTGATGTGCATTGTAGAAGTATTATATCATTTTCAATCAATGAAACTTTCCTTTAAATTTAAATCTTTCTAGTGACCAGAAACAAAACCCATATATTGCTACCCTGCAAGATTTCTTTCCAGGACTAAAGGTACCTAAAAATATGCAAATCGGTTTATGAATATATTCATTTCTTTGCCACAGACATCAAGATTGCCTAATGTTTCTTGTAAAATACAATTTTACTTCTTGAAGACAATTGGACACAGCAAAATTTATAACAAGTACAGAGATAAAGCATTTTAGCAACTTACGGTGTTACTTTCTCATATTCCATCTTTGTCATGTAATAATTACGCTTGTGATGCCGAAACTCGTCTTCAAAAGTGTCACCAGAATCTTCATCTGAGGAGTCTCCAAAATCAGCTGTATAAGTACAAATATAACCAAGTGAAAACGATCTTCTTTTCTTCTTTCCTTCTGCCTTCATTGTTCACATATTTACAGTCTACTGAATGCTTCCTGTTATGTACATTGTTTGTTTTTTGTTAAAGTTAGGAATATCATTCTAGTACTTTTTCACTGGTACCAAGCCTACATTGGCAAACCAATAAATGACAGGGCATACAATTAGTAAATCTGTCTCCAAATAGATAGTCAGTAATGTCATTTGCACAACACTGGTGCCACTCCTAAAATGGCCAGTCTGGACTACCCCCCCCCAACTGCAGTGATTGGATGATAGCTTCACAGTAGAGATTCTAGACTTTCACAAAGATTGAGAATAATAGTTACCTGTGGTCACATGAACACCAAAAGCGTGACAGTTGTCAGCAACAGGTACTTTTTCCCCAACCTGTTTCCATATAGAAAACTTCTAAAAGGTTTAACCCCAGAAACATTCTTTTTAGAATGTTGTCAATATAATTTGGAATGTGGAATAGAAGAGAAAAAAAATCATAATTCCCTCATGCCTTGGAGGAAGTTGCAAATGCCTGGTGTGAATAGAGTTCAGGTAATAAGGAGAACTGATTGATATATATATATATGGACACATGACTGACTGGCAAGACTGACATAAGCAATCACAATATGATGTGAAAGTGAAGATATTCAAACAACTGTAATCTACTGGATTAACAAACATTCATAATACACATAGCAAAGTGTAGATACATAAGTATCAAAACCTGATTCATGAATATTCATAATACACATACCAAAGTGTAGATATACATCAAAACCTTCTGGGTTCATGAATATTCATAATACACATACCAAAGTGTAGATATATAAATACTGAAACCTTCCAGATTCATGAATATTCATAATACACATAACAAAGTGTACATATATAAATACTGAAACCTTCCAGATTCATGAATATTCATAATACACATAACAAAGTGTACATATATAAATACTGAAACCTTCCAGATTCATGAATATTCATAATACACATAACAAAGTGTACATATATAAATACTGAAACCTTCCAGATTCATGAACATTCGTAATACACATAACAAAGTGTATATATTAAACAATGTAACCTGTTGGATTCATAAATATTCATAATAGTGCTTGACTGAGATCATGGGTCCCAAAATGTGACAATATGTAAACAACATCTTTTATGCACTGGTTGCATGCCTTTGAGCTTATATTTAAAGAATATTTATGACACTGACCTCACTGATTCATATTTTGGCTCAAACATGACAAGAAAAACAGCACATTGAAAAAATTGCGCATATAACTTGGTGTCCGATTTTTGCACAAATTACAAGTGGAAAGAAGCATAAACAAACATAGCAATACAGAATTCATTTCACAGCATTTTTAATTGAACATCTGTGTGAAACTTGACCTAAAGGAGTAACTTGACATATAATGAATATATAATTGGACACCATTATCTGCAGAACATACACAAGATCAATTTTTTCCTTCTTAAAAATTCTGAAAACATTTTATTATTTAATCTGATCCATGCTATTTGCCAGTATTCAGTGGTTGGTAAACACATATATAGAAAACATTATAATATGTAATATGTTAATTAACCAAATTTTGTTTAAAAATTACATTTGTAACTCATATAACTTGGACACCAAATCCCAACTAATATGGCAAATAATCTATAAATATTCAAATAAATTTTAAAAAAAACATTAGATGTGATTTTGGAAAATCAATAACTTCATAAAAATGTAAATAGAAGCATAATAAATAAATGGGAAGAGAGAAAATATGTATTTATGTCAAACGGTTCTGCATATAACATAGAGATAATGAATGTTTGTGTCTTAGTTGTTACCAAAACGATAATTAAGAAGATATGGTCAAAGCAGCATTATTCTTGCTGCACTAAGTATAAGTACAAAAGCCATTACTAAATCATAAGTAACATGGTATGTTGGTAAAGAAATGCCACGGCCATGTTTCCGCCATTTATACAGATTCAACCAAGCCTACATAAATCTACAGTGAAAGAACATTCCTTCTTCAAAAACACAAATTCTTACATTAAAATTACTACAACCAATGGTCTAATTGAACTATGTTACCTCTGAATCAGACGACAATTATGTTACCTCAACAAAATTGGCACTCCTCTGATCAAAGAACATACCTGGTTCCACATATAACAACTTTTGGAACTCCATGGACACAAACAATGTGCAAGTGCTTGTGGTCAAACGGCAATATCTATGCATGTTTTAATGATGTAAGGTAGTGTCATCTGTTCCAAACATGATGTGTAAAGAACTATTTAAGCACCACAAGAAAAGGCCCCCATGTGAACCGATAGATTCTGCATATAATGTTGTGGATACGAAAAATTCAGTATGTTGACATTATGACTCGTAATTTAAAATTATGAATCTTTATTACGGGCAGCATCTGTGCACTAAATAGGTTTTTGCATGTTTTATTATCTGTGGGCCATTACTGTCATCCTGGTGTATTTGTTGTAATTAAACAGGAAAATAAATAGTACATGGTTTGGTGGACACGACGAGTTATATGTGTCATCAATTATTTACTGGTCCTACAGTTTGCAAAAATTTAAAGGTACATTTTCTGGCCTTTGATTATATGTTATTTTGTCTTTTATAAACTCAAAATATTGTATGTTGTTGCTCCTAACTTTGCTAAAATTAAACACAGGTGCTTCAAGGAAAGTGATGACGATGATGTGACAAAATGACAGCATGAAAATAGCCCAATTTTTTAAAATTATTTTGCTCTTATCAATGGATACAAAAATTTTGAAAGTTGATTTTGCATGCTGGAGTACTTTAATTATTACTGCATTTATATATCTACATCTGGCAGCTCTAAGATAATTTTTTATCATAATTTTGTCACTTTACAGTCAGTCAGTAGCAGAGGTACCCATGATCTTGGCCAAGCACAATACCCTTAACAAAGTGTAGATATAAAACGATGTAACTTGCTGGATTAGTAATATTCATAATACACACAAAAATACTTACCACTAGGTTCCTCTGAGTCTGGTGTTTCCATCTCTGTGTTCATATCTTCTAGATCACTACAAGTGACAAATTTGCTGTCTCCCTTTGTCAT
The DNA here is from genome assembly GCA_028554795.2 of Sinohyriopsis cumingii. Lineage (NCBI taxonomy): Eukaryota > Metazoa > Mollusca > Bivalvia > Unionida > Unionidae > Sinohyriopsis > Sinohyriopsis cumingii. Next base: position 43,797,170 of record CM068838.1, read on the forward strand.
AGACTGTAAGTGTAAAGTACACACTCGGGTGAAAGATAATATAATATGTATGAAGGTGTAAATACACATTTTGGTGGAAGACTGCGTAAAATGTATGTAAGTGTAAATAAACACTCTGGTGGAAAACAATCTAAGATGTAATTGTAAATACACACTAGTGGAAGACAATCTAGGTGTAAATACACACTCTGGTGGAAAACAATCTAAGATATAATTGTAAATACACACACATGGAAGACAATCTAGGTGTAAATAAACACTCTGGTGGAAAACAATCTAAGATGTAATTGTAAATACACACTAGTGGAAGACAATCTAGGTGTAAATACACACTTTGGTGGAAGTGAATCTAAGATGTAATTGTAAATACACACTAGTGGAAGACAATCTAGGTGTAAATACACACTTTGGTGGAAATGAATCTAACACACTGGTGAAAGACAGTCTAAAATATATGTGAATGTAAATACATGCTTGTGGAAGACGGTCTTAGTGTTATTACAAATTTATGTGGAAGACAATCTTGTTGTTTTGTTGTTGTAGGGTTTAATGCCATTTTTCAGCACACAATAGGCTATACATGGCGGCCAGTATTAATAGTGGGAGAAGAACCCGGGGAAAACCCCTTAAAGAACCATCGACCCAAGAGAAGCTATTGGCAAGCTTTCTCACATACCCACATTGGCTGAATCCGAGACTTGAACCCACGTAGTCAGAGGTGAGATGGCAGTGATCCGTAATGGAGAGCGCTTTAGACCACTTGGCCACTCGGGGCCCTGGAAGACAATCTAAAATGTGTGTACACACTCTGATGTAAATACACACTCTGATGGAAGACATTTAAGTGTAAATACACACTCTGGTGAAATACAATCGAAAATGCACGAAACTAACAATTTTTATTTCTTGGTATTATGTTTTTGTAATAAATTAAAAAATTTCTACTTCATTTTACTGATATCAATAAATTGACATTAACTGGCATTCTATTCACAAGTATTGTTCTATTCATAGTAAATGTTCATCTAACATTTCCGCATGTTAATGTGATATGAAATTAATAGTTAATGGTAATCTGACATTTCAGCATGTTAATGTGATTTGAGATTCATAGTGAATACTACTCTGACAATTCAGAATGTTAATGTACTGAGATTAATAGTTAATGGTAATCTGACATTTCAGCATGTTAATGTGATTTGAGATTCATAGTGAATACTACTCTGACAATTCAGAATGTTAATGTACTGAGATTAATAGTTAATGGTAATCTGACATTTTAGCATGTTAATGTGATTTCAGATTCGTAGTGAATACTAATCTGACAATTCAGAATGTTAATGTACTGAGATTAATAGTTAATGGTAATCTGACATTTCAGCATGTTAATGTGATTTCAGATTCATAGTGAATACTAATCTGACAATTCAGTATGTTAATGTATTGAAATTGACAATTACTGTTAATTTGACATTTCAGCATGATAATGTATTGATATAAGATTCATAGTGAATTCTAATCTGATATTGCAGTATGTTAATGTGTTGATATGACATTATTAATGAATGCTAATCTGACATTATAGCATGTTACTGTGTTGATATGAGATGTCAGATTCTAATCCAACATTTCAGCATGTTCATGTGCTGATATAAGATGTCAGATGTTAATCTGACATTTCAGCATGTTCATGTGCTGATATAAGATGTCAGATGTTAATCTGACATTTCAGCATGTTCATGTGCTGATGTGACATGTCAGATGCTAATCTGACATTTCAGCATGTTCATGTGCTGATATGAGATGTCAAATGTTAATCTGACATTTCAGCATGTTACTGTGCTGATATGAGATTCATAGTGAATGCTAATCTGACATTTCAACTTATTACAATAAAAAATCAGGTATATGCACTTTTACCAGAAAATAACTAATATAGAGTACAACCTTCCATCAACAACCATCTTCCATACTTCCATAGAAAGCCAGTTTAATGTTTTTGCTCTTACTGTTTTTCCTTTTTGGCAAAAAAGATTTCCCCAAAAAGAAGGCCACTCTCTCCAACATCCAAATGTATTCATCCTCTGCATGGCTGGTAAGAAGATTTTATCATATGTACAAGGGTCATTACTGACACTAAAATTTGATAGTAAAATATGTTTCTTCGAGAATACTTTCCCAATCATAATACTTTAGGAGAATTACTACTACCATGCAAATCCAACCTTCCCAGGCTAAAACTTTCAGCTGAAAAACTAAAAGTTATCTGCCCACCTAGCGGGCAGTTGGGCAGACTGATCTCCACTTGGTACAGTGATTAGGGCCAAATCCCACGAATAGCTCAGTTACTACAGGAGTGGAAGGCACACTCTCTAAATGCTGTAACTATGGTGAGGCTAGGATGGCATATATGTATTCTGATTGGGTAAGTATTCTCGAAGAAACATTTTACAGGAAAAAACTGGTTTCTTCTTTAAGCATGTTACCCAATCATAATACCTTAGCTGAATATGTAAGAGGTGGAGGGAGGTACATCCTCTTAATGGGAGATGCAAATTCAGTGTAAGTTGTGAAGATGCAGCTTATGAAGCTGTCAAACGACCTGAAAAGGTGACCTGTTGCACCATGGCTATAGGTCCTACCTGATTGAGTTGAGCTCTTTGGGATAACAGATCTATTAGATAAAACTTTAAAATGTTGAATCCGATTTCCATCCCACAGCCTCAATAATGTTGGTTAGAGAACAGTTCTGGTCAAATGCTATACTTGTGGCAACTGCTTTAATCTTGCAAGACGAAATGCGTAACAAATTCATCTGTGCTGGGATTATTTCTCAATATGCAGAGTGAATAACCCACTTAATACAGGACATAAGGTCTGTGTTGATTTACCTTCTTGTTCCTGTTTGAGAGGTAAAAATGAGTGTGTGCTCCCTCAATGCAATGGCTCTGTCATTTTAGGATACCACTTCAAAACTTATACTGGAATCTTGTAGGTGATCTTGAGCTGAAGTGTCCAGTGATTTCATTACAAAAATCTGGTTACCCATATATCGGGCCTGTTCTTGGCAATGAAAGAGGGTACTGTCACAAGTGAAACTGATCCGTCTTGTCAGAATTGCATGTAATTTGGGTCCAATGATAAGGTATATATTTTGCTGATTCTGCCTTCTGTAGCTAATGCAAATGTGGAAACATCTCTTGCAAGCAAGGTGAGTCAATGATGCACTTGCAAATGGAGGGATTCATGAGCGATATTGATCAATCACGTTGGAACTGTACGTAGATGAGTCGACCAAGAAAAGTATTGCTGATTTTGCCTGCCGACTGCCAAAGTAAGGAGAAGGCAGGACTTGTATGATAGGTGAAAAATTAAATCTCTTGAGAGCAGTTCAGTTGGTGTCTTATTCAGCGAGGTTAATCCCTATGAAAAGTCCACTAGAGCAAGAGTTCAGTGCCTTTGACCAGGTGAAATATAAACAAATAGATCAAACAGGTATTTGGTTTGTGCAATATCCTCTCTTCTGTGATAGCACAGTGTGCAAGTGATCATGGAATGGTAAGTTGAACTGTGTTGTGTGCTAACTGTTGCTCATCAGAGAGCCCAGAAAGTTAGCTATTGTGGTATGGATGTCTCCACTGGAATAAAGTATTCAGGTGTACAACCATAAAGATTATATTCCATTGCCTTTCTCTACTGACCCAGTTAGTCTTGTATTCCCTATACAGTAATCAATCCAAGATGCTGCAATTAGCCAAGCAGCAATTAGCCACGACTCTGGGTCCAGGATAGCTGTGACAAAGGTTGTGACTGTTCGTGATCCACTGTGTCACTTATATCCATCATAATTTGATCCCATTGTGCATGTATCATATGAAACTGAAGGATGAAAAGGCATTCCATTTTATGAGTTCCTGCTTGCAGGAAAATGAGACTACCAATACATCAGTCAGCATATGAGATTCTGAAATGAAACCTGTATTGTCGTAGAGGACACCAATGTAGGAAAGCCAAACCAATAATAGAAAGGTACGGGTACTTGTTTTGCTCTGCCATTTGAGATCAGTTGCCACAATGAAGTTATTTGCAGAAAAAAGTCAATTCTCATGTAGGCTCGCCAACCACCAATGACAAGTTTAAAAAATGGCATCCATTTTAATGATGTGGGCATGTAAATAATGATCCTGAGAGGGCTACACTCTTATGTCAGTCCAAAAATGAAAGAGACTTGCTCGCCCCAACCCTCTGTGTTCGCATCCGCTGCAATTGAGATTGCCAGATGATGTGCTTGCAGAGGTATCACTGATGCAAGTCAAAAGTGCCATCGTGATGCAACCTCACGTGATTGCTGATTGAGAGAATTGGTCCAATTGTCAAGGTTCAGTCTTCACTTGGACCATGTAACCTTTGTTATGAGAGCGACCAAAAACAAAGACGTCCTCTGCCATGATGAGTGAAAACTGGCCGGTGAAGGAAAACTCTAACAGATTGAGTGTTTCAAAAAGTTATAGGACTGAACATTGCATAAATTCAAATTTCTTTCCAAGGGAACACTCTTCTTATTTGAACTTAGGAGTCCTGACCTAGTCAACCGAATCCTGAAAGGAGACAAAGGTCTAAGAAGTTCTTTTTGACAAGATATTGAGAATGAAAGGAGAGTAACACATAAAATCATGTCTTGCTCCAAAATATAACTAGCTGGTTGTTTATAGCCTGTTGCAGACAAATCACAGTTCTGAAAGCTGTTTGAGTGGGGTAGTCTTCACAATGGACAGCACTGGATCCGTTGTTGTATTCCATTGCAAACCAAGGGAACAACAGCGTTAATGGAATGTGCTTAGCCTGAGGATCAACTGATAAGTGCTCCATTATAGCCGAAAAAGTTGTGGCCAAAAGTTTAGTACATGTGCTGAACATGATACTGAATCCCCAGAACTATATAGAGTTGGGTTCCCATGACATCATGGTAAATCCTCCCCCATTCAAAAAAAAAAAAAGAGTGAAGCCTTTTCCCCACTAGGATCTGTAATAAGGGTGGGAAAGGGGTCTTGTATGTATGTAATTGAGACTGGATGGTCTTGCGGCATGCTGGTGAAAATTATCAACCTCCATCTCTTTCAATAAGTTGTAGGATTGTGTCTCAGTGGCATGCACTCTGGGAATATCCTTGCAACCTTGTTGATTGGTTTGTAAATCTCTCCACTATACCTGTACCACTGCATGGTTGTAGTGTGTTGTGTAACTGTTATAAAGTCGACCATCCTATGAATATGTACTTATTTCATGGACTAAACTCAAAAGGCACCTTGAATTAATACCGTGACTTATCATGGATATACTGTGGTCGAGGTCCCAACAGTATCTTGTATATGGCTTAGTCTGGTTGAGATGGAAGTAGGTCATATGTTGGGAGAATGGCATTCAATTCATTATATTGGAAGGGTTATGGATGTTTGAATCTACGTATACATGGGTGAGGTCAGATAGGTATGTTGGACTGGAATCTGTCAGTGAAAAGTAGCACAGAGAACAAATTTTGTGTTTGATTCTGGATCAGATGGCAAGCCAGTGTAGGGTACAGAGCAGCGGGGAGGTATGCTCTGATCGTGGTACTCTAAGTATGATCCGAGCAGCTGTGTTTTGAACTTTTTGAAGTTTCTTGAGAGTACTAATGAACACACGAGTGTTTTAGTTGCATCAACTGAAAGATATTTGCGAGTAGAGCTGATGCATCTCAGCTCAAGATATGCAGCCTTGCATATGTTCATGACATGTTGGTGCAATGTGAGAGTACTGTCCAGAGTAACACCTAGGTTTTGTACTGTGTGAATTTAATGTTGATATTTATTGTTTGTGGTAAAGGATGTGAATGAAAAAGTCTTTGTGTTGTGATCAGAATGGCCTCAGTTTTATCATCATTCATCTGCAGCTTGTTACAAGTCATCAATGATTTCACATCAGAAATGCACCCCTCTACACCTTGGATGGTAGCATCAACTTCAGTTGGGTGGCTAGATTTGTATATTTGGGTGTCATCAGCATACAATTGGTGAGACACTGGATGATGATCCATCACACTTGAGAGTTGCTGTGTGTATAGAATGAAGAGAAGAGATCCAAGAACAGACCCCTGTGGAACACCACAACGTAGATTAAAAGGCCTCGAGTGTATTCCATTTGCAGACACAGTTTGTGTCCTGTGGACCAAGTAGGACTTGAACCACAGTAAGGCTGTATAATGAATGCCAAATACATGCTGGAGACGGTGAAGTAATATATCATGGTCTATTGTGTCAAATGCTGCAGACAAATCAAGGAGGTTGAGGACTATAATCTTTTCACTATCCAAATCAGAGATAATGTCATTAACTACTGTTAGAATAGTTTCAGTACTGTGACAAGGGCAATATGCAGACTGTACATTGCTGAAAATACTGTTTGAATTCAGATGAGATACAAGCTGGGATAGAACAACCTTATCTAAGATTTTTGATATGAATGGGAGATTAGAAACTGGGTGGTAGTTCTTTAAATCGTTATGGTCAAGTGTTGGTTTCTTCAGCAGAGGCTTTACAATGGCAGTTTTGAAAAATGATGGGAATTCCCTGGATGAGAGAGAGGTATTAATAACATCAGTTAGTGAAGGCAATACTGGATCTAAACACTCAAGCAGCAGTGATGTTGGAACTGGATCAAGTACAAGTATTATAATGAGTGTCCTGTTTTATGAGGTGTTACCCCTTAAGATAACCACCTGTAAAGGGACAAACATGACCTTTACAAGTAGATTAGAGCATAGTTATGAATATTTAGAAAGTGGAAGCTAAATCATCAATTATAGCCACAATAACCCATAGGAGTGTGAAACTGACTGCTTGTACAGGTGGAATAACTGAAGCATCACTTGAGTGCTTACAAATATGAACAGGAATACCAAAAAAAAATCAATTCAAGTTACAACTTACCTGTAGAAAGGCCAGTGGATTGCCTATACAGATAAAGATCACTAGAGAATCCCTTTAGTAACATGCATGAACAGGACGCGATTGAGTAAACCACGTATAGAAAAGCTTACCTGTATTTTCCAGACTAGAGCAGAAGCTATACAGTAACATACAAAAGTTTCTATATTACACATAAAAACCTGCAGAGAAAAAAGGAACTGAAAAGTAGGTCCAACAATATCCATTATGAGACAATTTTACCTGTAAGAAAAAGCCCAAAGATGTTTCTATACAAGCAAAATCAATAACGTGTCACTTACATGACTATGAATTAGTTCTAGCAGATGATCTAATGAAGGCAATGAGGCATCATTATATTTTTAAAATCAATTACCTGCAAGAGGGTTCAAAGACAGATCATACAGGTAACTTCAGTGCACCTGTCTTTAAATGCAGGGTGGTTCAGAGCTGTATCATAAGATCTTTACTTGGAAGTAAGTTATAGCAGATGAGCTAATAATGCAATGAAGTGTCCAGGTATAATATAATTTACAATATTACCTTTAGGAAGGCACAAGGACAGCCTGAACAAGTAAAATCATTAAAGCATGGCATCCAGATGCTAAGAATGCCTTAGGACAGAAAATTTACCTGTAATGTACCTGTTTGTAATGGAATTACACATTTATTAAGAGTCTTCTATAAGCACTAGAGACTTGCACACACATAACTATGATAGTTAAAGCCTGAAATTAATGTGAAGTTGCATAGGCTACCCTGCAAGTACCTTGATATGTGATGATGACAAAGCGTTAGAAAACTGTAAATGCAGAACTCTGTTGGCATAGGAAGAGAAAAAAGTTGGAAATGTAGATGGGGTATACTTTTCTCAGAAGTTAAAAAAACACTCCACCAACTTACAATGGAATATCTTCCAAGTAGATTCTGGATTTTGCAAGGACTCTTGAGACGACAGTGTGCTTCTTAGCACGAGCAGAAGCAGTAAATGAGATATTCTTGGGATTTGGCACCAATCCCTGTACCAAGTAGAGATCACTCTGCCCAAGTTGTGTCCCCATGGTGGGTAGATAACTTTTAACTTTTAGCTAAAAGTTTTTAATCTGGGAAGGCTGGATTTTCGAGGTAGTAGTAGTTCTCCTAAGGCATTATGATTGGGTAACATATTTAAAGATATAATATGATTGTGAAAGGCTGAAATATGTCAGATTAATTGTTCTGCTTATATGACAGTTTATTTGCATTTATGGAAGCTAGCTACATGAACCTGTGATATCTTACATATAAATTCAGAATGAAGTCCTTAACTTCATTTGGCTTTCACACCTGTGACTACACAAACAGCTTTGGAAGCAAACATCTCTAAAGCTAAAAATGATAGACAACTTTTTCCAGATCTTTTGCCTCAATGAAATATTCTTGCCAGTTGAAAGGTCTAGTTTAATTGGGGTCTATGGTTTCTGAAATTTGGCTTGAAGGCCATGTTACCTGCAGAAAAAAATTTCATAAACTCCAGGGCAGACACAGATTCATTCAAATGTTTATTCCCAAATATCTTGTGGGTAATAACCAAAGGGCACAGTCTAGACTGGTTCACGCAACATACCTGACTTGTTCTAAATTTCTTGGCTACTTGTGTCAGGAACTCTTCTTTCTCCAGTTTCTTGCCCTCCAGCCATTTCAAGTCCCCTGCTTGCTCCTGAAACGTCTCAATGTCAAACTTTGAACAAAAAGAAAAAGAAATCAATGTATAGCAAATAATAGAAACATCTGTCTGCTTTTCAAAATGCATTAAATATTAAGTCCAAGTTCTTTTGCAAATGCCTACAAAGTCTGAATATCAAGAAGTTAGTATTGCTACACAGTTACAATTGTATCAAGAAGTTATTATTGCTACACAGTTACAATTGTATCAAGAAGTTATTACTGCTACACAGTTACAATTGTATCTAGAAGTTATTACTGCTACACAGTTACAATTGTCTGTCCATTTGAAAGATTTGAACAGTCTGAAGCATGACAGATTTCATCAGTATAAAGCACAACATCTGAATGCAATCCAATAATCGTGACGAAAGTTAGTGTGTGGCAGCAAATGTTTGCACATCAAGCTACTATGTGTCCTAACAACAGAAAATAATGACATAAAAGGCCAACACATTCACAAGACCAAGTTGAAATCCAACAATGCCCTGTTCATTTTATGCTGATTAAGTTCGACGGGAAACCTTACCATAAAATAAATATTTTTCAGCATCTGATCAGAGGTAAAGTATGCTTTTAATGTTTACAAAATGTATGCTTTAATGAATGAAATGTACTGTGGGAATATATCTCAAATGGATTTCCCATCTCAGTGGCTGTAATATCTTCAAACACTTTAACCAATTGTTGCACACATGAAAACCACCATGGAAAGGCCCAAGGCATTAGAATGTGACATAAATGGATCAACATATAGTGTTTAAACAGTCCTTACCTGTGACAAAGCATTCAGGTACTTTTCAAACCTTGGTAAATTCAAGTGACCTCCCTCATTGATGTAACCTACAGACAACAAATAGTGAAACTTCATTACATCAGACAGAAGTGTTTGTTACGATTTTGAAATTTATGAAAGCTGAATACTGTAATACAGAATGAACTTCTACACTTATTGTGAGATTGAAATTAAATGTCTTTACTTTCTCATGGAAAATGAATTAAAGTACAACAATTCTCATGCATTTCAAATTCTTTTCATTTTCAGAAAGATGAACTGAAACAGCAAATAAATAACTAGTTTATAGTGGATTGTATCTCGATGGTGTGAAATTATGCCAGCTAATGACAACCACAAGTAGCATCAATTATTCTGGGGGTGTACATTTTTTTAAGTATGAGGTTGTGATTGGTACATTTTAAAACAACAAAGTGAAACTAAGTGCTTTTCCCAAGAGCACATAGAGGCAGCCAACTGACCATGGAAGGGTACCAAATATGCCACCTTTGGATTACAAGCCCCATGCTGTACCAAATAGGCTACTTGGCTCCCTCTTAAAGCAGGAGGGATCTGAATAATGTAGACTGGGGATTTGGGATTAGGGCATTATCATAGCCAATAGCTAGCATCAAAGTAGCCAAACATATAATTCCTAGTCCTTGGCTTCTACTGACAGCCTTGCTTTCAGATTATGTTGTGTCTAAATGATGCAAACACAGTTATCTTAAGTCATTCTCACATCTGCATGCTGTGTGTGTGTGTGTGTGTGATTAATATATGACTTTATATTCTCTATACTGCATAATTAGTACATAACTATTTCTTCTGACAACACCCACCCACACATGTATGCATACATATACACATATACAAATTGTATATTAGTAAATCTGTATATTCTTTAAATCAAGGGTTTCAAACTCAAATCACCATGACGGCCACATAAGGACTAGTACAATGGCCCATGTACCGCATCAATGAAACCTTTTCATACAGTGAAAACAGATCATATAAAAGGTAGCCTGTTGAAATCTTGAAAACAAGAAGTAAACAATATAACCATGAAATATTTATCAGAACTGGAAAACGCTGAAGAAAAAAATCTGCAATATTATTTTTAAATTCCAGGTGTCATTGTGGGACACATGCAGGCCTTGGGCTGTATGATTGAGACCCTTGATACCCCTGATATATATATATATATATATATATATATATATATATATATATATATATATATATATATATATATATATATATATATATCATACACACACTATGTGATACAAGTGCTTTTCTGAGATCTTGTGACATGAAATAACTAAATAAAGCATCTCAGCTATTACCAAAACTTTGTATTTTCCATTTTCTTTAGAGGCAAATATATTAGATCAGGGTAAGCAACTATGTAAATATCAAGCAATATGGAACATTTTGTTTCTTTCACATCAGTTATTTTACAAATTCCACACCTGAAATGACAACTTTTAAATTTTGTCCATTAATAAGCTTTTAAAAGGAAATAAGGATATAATATTAAGGATTATTTTTCTTTCAATCCAAATTGTCACACTTTTGACAGACCAATATAAGTACAATGGATTCAGTCCATACTGTCATACTTTTGACAGAACAATAATTCAATCCATATTGCCATACTTTTGACAGAACAATATAAGTACAATGGATTCAATCCATATTGTCATACATTTGACAGAACAATAGAAGTACAATGTTTTCAGTCCATATTGTCACACATTTGACAGAACAATGTAAGTACAATAGATTCAATCCAAATTGTCATTCAGTTGACAGAACAATATAAGTACAATGGATTCAGTCCATATTGTCACACATTTGACAGAACAATATAAGTACAATGTTTTCAGTCCATATTGTCACACATTTGACAGAACAATATAAGTACAATGGATTCAATCCAAATTGTCACACATTTGACAGAACAATACAAGTACAATGGATTCAATATATATTGTCATACATCTGACAGACCTATATAAGTACAATGGATTCAACCCAAACTGTCACACATTTGATAGACTAATTTAAGCACAATGGATTCAATCCAAATAGTCACATATTTGTTAGACCAATATAAGTACAATGGATTCATTCCATATTGTCATACATTTGACAGTCCAATTTAAGTACAATAGATTCAATCCAAATTGTCAAACATTTGATAGTAAACATTTGATACACTAATTTAAGCACAATGGATTCATTCCATATTGTCACACATTTGACAAATCAATTTAAGTACAATAGATTCAATCCAAATTGTCATACATTTGACAGACCTATATAAGTACAATAGACTCAATGCATACTGTCATACATTTGACAGAACAATAAAAGTACAATGGATTCACTCCATATTGTCATACATTTGACAGAACAATAGAAGTACAATGGATTCAGTCCATATTGTCATACATTTGACAGACCAATACAAGTACAATGGATTCAGTCCATATTGTCATACATTTGATAGAACAATATAAGTACAATGGATTCAATCCAAATTGTCACACATTTGACAGAACAATATAAGTACAATGGATTCAGTCCATATTGTCATACATTTGACAGAACAATATAGATTCTGTCCATATTGTCATACATTTGACAGAACAATATAAGTACAATGGATTCAGTCTGTATTGTCATACAGTTGACAGAACAATATAAGTACAATGGATTCAGTCCATATTGTCATACATTTGACAGACTAATTTAAGTACAATGGATTTAACTTGGTCATGCGGTTCATAGCAGTATCATGTTACATCGGGAATTGTTAATGTATTGAATTATGTTATCCTGTACCTTTTTAATAAACAAGATTCTAAATGTTTTACTGACCTCCACAAGACGGCAGTACCTCCATGTACGTTTTCCATAACATTGGCAGGGCATCATGGTGAATGTGGAGATGAGGCAGGTGAGGGATGAAGTCATTTCCCACAAGGAATCCCATCATTACCCAGTCATCAATAATTTTCTCCAGGTCATAATCAAATGGGATTTTATCCTGAGGAAAAAATAATAATATAGTTTTCATAAAATATGGCTAATTTCACCAAAATATGTCGTAAGTAAAAGCCTAGAATTAAGGCATTTTGATCAATCAATTTTAGGACAGACTTAAAACCAACAAGATCACTGCAGTAAAGACAAAAATCCATACTTAAAATCTCACAATGAAAATATCCAGGCCTGATATGTGATTTATTAAACTCTTTACAGCACAGTTATCAGAGGTGAAATGATAAAAACCTGCTGCATTTCAATATGATTCGTGATACACAGCCTACAATATGATACATTATTGATATATACACAAAATTTCATGGCCTTTTCATCTTTATAAGGTGTCATAAGTGTGGTGGCGTAATTCTTAATGTTTTGACATAATGGTTCTATTTCTAGTAAGCAAATTACCGACAGACACAGACTTATCATTTGTTGATATGTTATTTTCATCACTGACATATAAAAAGCAAATTTTTAAAGTAAATTATGTTTCTCCAAGAATACTTAGCCAATTACATTATGCTAGGAATATTAGCCAGCTACCTTGCAAATCCAGCCCTACTGTAAGACAAAAATCTAGTCTATCAAATGTCTGACAATTTGGATTGAATCCATTGTACTTGTATTGGTCTGTCAAATGTGTGACAATATGGACTGAATCCACTGTACTTATATTGGTCTGTCAAATGTATGACAATATGGACTGAATCCACTGTACTTGTATTGGTCTGTCAACTGTATGACAATATGGAATGAATCCATTGTACTTATACTGGTCTGTCAAATGTATGACAATATGGACTGAATCCATTGTTCTATTGTTGATATTTACAAAGTTGCTTACCCTGATCTAATATATTTGGCTCTAAAGAAACTGGAAAATACAGAGTTTTGGAAATAGCTCAGAGGCATTCTTTAGTTATTTCATGTCACAAGATCTCAGAAAAGCACTTGTGTAACATAGTGTGTGTGTGTGTATGTATACGTGTCTCAAGTAGTGTCTGAGGGCACAGATGTGAGGCTACTCTGATCTGGTGAGATGTCAGAGTACATCAAGCATATGACCCCCTTCAGCCAGGAATAAAGGGTGTGAAGCATGATATCATGTGTATTATCTCACGGTGATTGCTTGAAACTTCGGAGCAGTAAGCTACATAAGAAGAGACGTTGCTCATGCCACAACTTCTCTCTGTGAGTCTCAAGTAGTGCTTGAGGGTACAGACTGGATCTTGCATGGCTCTCAACTTGTCTATGGAAAAGAGACAACGAATGACAACTCGTCGGTTACAGCAACCGATTCTTGGCAACTAATCCTGGTTGTGTAAGGAGGACTACCGAATGATCTGAACTGAACAGAAGATAGTTTGGGTCTACTGAAAAGGCATGCAGTTCACTGACCCTACATGCGAAAGCTAAAGCTATCAGGAAGCATGTCTTGCATGATAGGAACTTTAGAGAAGCATGAATGAGTTGAACCAAGTTAGAACCCAAGATAAAATTCATTTTGGAAACAATGTTATGGATTTTGGTTGTTTGAGATCAAAATTGTCTAACAGATCTTTATCATGCCCAATGTCACATCTGCCATGATGTTGGAATGTGTCCGAGATAATTGATCCCTGTGAACATGAACAAAATCTTGCATGGCTGCTGTTCTTGACCTGGCTTTGGAAGAAAGCAAGCAGGGAAACCAGATGGTGTCATGAGAACCACCAAACCCTCCAATCTGAACTGAAGAGAATTCCGGTGAGCAGCCCTCTTACCTCTCTTACCCTGCACGCTGAAGCTATCAGTAAATATGGTCTGTATGACAGGGATTTTAGTGATGTGTAGGCTAGAAATTCAAATTGGTTCAAATCTAGCCATTTTAAAAAACCCGGATTGGATCTCTTTGGAGACATAAAAGGGATATTGGTCAAGGAGACCCATATTGTCTAAATGATCTGATAGGTATCAATCCTGCCCAAACATTTTGCCATGATGCCAGAATGTGTCCAATATCACAGGGCAGTAGCCTTTGATGTTTATTGGGTTCCAACTGTTTTTTCTCCATGAACAGAGCCAGAGAAAGTCGGCCAGTTGAGGGATAGAGGCATGCAGATGGGTGATACAGATGGTTACTCTTGAGATTTTCTCCACAAATAAAGGTCTGAATTGTCTGACTTGCAAGGCTGTCCCGGTAAAATCCAAGAATGTAGAGGAGGGCAGTCAATTCAGTTTGACCAGAATCTTCCTGGGTGTATTATCATTGGGAAATATAGATCAGTGATTCAGGGCTTGTGCCCTCAAAGAGGGCCAATCTGAGTCATCTTGCCATTCTGTGCCTGTAATTGTAGCACCATAGGAGGTGTGGCAGAGGCCAACAACCCGTCCCAGATGGCAGACAGTGCATCTCACGGGCCCAAGCTGCTGTGTCTTGAACTGGTGGGGGACAAAAGTGGGTAGCTGTTGATTCCACCTCATCACCAAGCAGTCAATCATCAGATGCCCTTGAAGTGTGTGAATCCAAGTGATGACCAACTGATGGAGGGGACATTCCATGTGAAGGACATGACCCCTTCTGGATTGATTCATGTTGAAGCCACTGATGCAGCCAGAAGGTGTCTGAATTGTATGTTGATATGGAGATTGTTGCACCCACGTAGAAAAATCTAAATCATAATACCGGAGAAGTGGTCTGGTACCAACCTGTTTGGTCACCATCAGTGTTGCTGATTGAAAGAGGACATTTTTGCCGCCAGGATCAATCTTTATAGAAATAAAAGGTGTTGATGACAGCCTTCCTTTCTGGGATATTATGCATAGAGGCCTTTTCCCAGGTGTCGCTAATGGTAGTGAAGGAAAGCAACAGGTGGGTATTCCCAACATGTGCATTGGCAGCGGTACTTTATGTTATATCCGCTTGGGGTTCTTAAGCAGGATTCAATGGTAAGCCAGCCTGGATTACCCCACTGACATGGGAATTTTGGGTGCGATCAAGACTGCTTGAATAAGAGGATGCAAAATGGGGCACCAATGTGCTGGCAAGCCCCGCATAACAAGACATGCAAGCAGGGTCAGGTCTGCTGCCTTATAATAGCCGAGGAGTTGCAAGAACTCTCCAGATGAAATCCAAGTCTTGATGGAAACAGACTCGATGATTCTGGGAGTGCAAACACAAGGGGTCATGCCAGATTGAGGTTGGTTAAGAAGTCAGTGCAGAAATTGATGAAATTCTGGGATGTATGGTGGTCAGAATTTCTAAATTCGTGAACAGGCCTGAATGATCTAGTGGAGAAGGGAAATTGCTCCGCCTTAGAGAAGGATAAAACTTACCATGTGTTTCTTTAAGATGCTGCCCAGGTACACTGCTGTCGATATAGATGACGATGCCCAGAACAGGGAGACGGCAGGGTCCCTAGAGTGAGTGAAAGCCCAGTGGCTGATGAAGGCTGAAGGGAAGAATGGTGAGTTGATAACGACGGGAAAACTACCAATAGACAGAATGGATAGGGATGTGGAAGTATACATCTGTCAGATCAAGACTAACGGCATTCTCACCCCATCTGACAGGTAGACGGAATGACATCATCTTCCCCATCTTGAATATAGTGAAGAGACTCCAGTCGATGATGGGCCTCCACCCTGCTCTTTGCATGCCAAATGCAAGTCTTGAGTAACTCATTGGGGAATGTGTCCTTAACACAAGCCCCCGTGCCTTTTATGAGCGAATGTATCCTCTGTTACCAAAAGGCATTCATCTCCTAATCTGACAGTGTATGATTGAGTGGAGGGATGAGGGGACTGTCGATGAATGAAACCTGAAGCCCCTCCAACTGACCTGGATCAGCCACCTCCCTCTGAGGAAAAAGGGAGGTCCAGTGAACTCAAATCGGTTTCAAACAGCTACTGTACTATTATTATTATTATTATCTGGGTCCAGCTGATCGTAAATCCCATGCACCCTGACTTACTGGCTCCTACACATGAGGAGGCTTACCCCATCTGGGTTGCCTAAAAATGGTGAATATTCCCCTAATGTTCTGCTCTGATTAATGCATCTTATGTTCCCATCTTTTATCCTCTCTGTTCCCTGATGTAACAGTATGTGTTGATTCTGTGCGACAAACTTTAGCTGGGGGGTGGGGTGTGTGTGGTAGATTCCAGCAACCCCATAAGGTTTGCCACTGAGGCTGATTTGAGGTGGAGACAAAGAATGTCAGAGGTATCCTGCCGTGACCTTGACCATGTCTCTTTCCCATTTGCTGCTTTCTAAAGTACAGCAGAGCACATGTTTTATAACCAAACACTGCATATTCAGCTCCTTCCCTTCAATGCTCAACAGGGCAATCTTTATGTACATGTGCATGTCATGCATGTAGTAAACATGCCTTCAGAAATGACACAAGATGAGAGAAAACAAAGCAAAGATTAGCAAATTATTATGGGACTAACTAGCTAATAGTATAAATCATCTAACCCGGCAGGCCATACGAGGTATTATAGATGATGTATATCAGAAACAATGTATACATAACATTATAAACCAGGAGTCATGGTGGATTACCATGATTTGAAATTGCATATAGATCGATTAAATAAACATTCTGCAGAAATGACACAAAAGACACAAACTAAAGCAGAATCTAGTAAAGGGTTCAAATTAATCAGGTTGCTAAAACACTGCTGTAACAAAAAGACCAGTAAATGTGTCATATGATAAATGTATGTCCTAATTAAGCTTAAGCCCAATACATAATTAATAGAGAAGGGACAATGTGTACATACTGAAAACCAAACCAGATTCATGGTAGGCTACCATACTCTGATACAAGAAACATGCCCAAGTAGAAACTAGTATATGTTGAAATTACTAGGTCACTGAAACAAAACACTGCCGTAACCCACGTTATAGATGGTGCATAACAGAAACCATGCATACATAACATAAACGAATCAGGAGTCATGATAGACTTTCATGCTCTAAAGTGTCCTGAAGAAAGTTTAATTGATACGTGTTAAAACAACACAAGACACATAAAGAAAAATCTAGTAATGTGTGAATTTACCAGGTTGCTAAAAACACTGTCGTAACTAAAAGATTGGTGAAGTGTCATATCAGAAACCTCTGACCCTGTTTACAACTTATGCTGCATGCTTGGTTAATAATAATTCTATCAAAACAGCATGAAATACGAATTAAGCATAATTATCAAGCAGCACTTCAGAATTCGCTATTAAGAGCTCCATAGCAGATGGAATAAGTGAATATAGTCAAATGTACATTAACCTGTAATGACTGTGTGTAAGTTGTACGATAGCATGGTGGGATGGTGGTAAAAAAAAGAAGTCCTGACAAGTGACAGATCTCTCAAAATATTGACAGAAATTGTAAAATAAAGCAAACAACCTGCAGCAGATTGATAAATCTGCATTATAAATGCAAACTGAACGATGGATGGATCCAAAAGGAACACAAAAAAAAAGGGCTGGATTTTCAGATGCTATTGCACTGCATGTGTCTCAGGACACAGCAAAACTAAAAACTGGCGACATATGGTGGTATCAAGAAGAGGTAATGGACAAGAGTTACTGCCCTTAGTCTATGTAAAAATAGACAATAAGACAATTTTAGTATTTTAGTAGGCTGGATTCACGAGGTAGCAGGCTAATATTCCTAATGTAATGTGATTGGGGAATGTATTCGAAGGAGAATAAAGCATTTTAGGACATTTCGCTGCTCCATTTTATCGGATGCAGAACTCATCTTGGTCACCATATCCTTTTGTTCTATACTGCATGAATGTTTTTAAAACATCTTATTACCAATTTCACATCTTTCTTTAAATCAGAAGTCAATATTGAGCTATCTTCAAAACAGAAGAAATGGTGCAATTTCCTTGTACAAAGGAAATCTTATCTAGAACAAGTATGAGTTTGGAAGTGGAGCCGACTAACAACCAAATCCTTCAAAATGTATTTCCCAAAAATGCAAAACAACTGCTGTGGCCAGACACTCATTTCTGCCAGTGAAAAACAAAACTTTACATAACATACACTCCCCTTATACAAATGAACAACATGACTATAACTTGTGCAATTTGGAATCTGGCCTCTTGTTGACTTTGTGCTTTTTTTATTTTTAAAATCCAGTTGAAACATTCAGTCACTGATTACATATACATCAGAATCAAAGGAAACACTACAAACATATCCCATATGTGTAGGGTCACAGTAGCAAAGTGATCTAAAGCGTTTGCCATTACCAATCACTGCCATCTCACTTCTGTCCTCATGGGATTGAGTCTCAGACTTGGCCAACTGGGGTATGTGAGAAAGCTGCCAGTAGCTTCCCACGTGGATTGATGGTTCTTAATGGGATTTTCTTGGGTTCTTCCTCCACCAGTTATACTGGCAGCCATACAGAACCTATCTTGCACTGAGACATGGTGTTCAACCCCAAAACAACAACAACAATGATTTCAGTATTTTACAAATTTTTTAATAGTCACTTTTGCGAACAATTTCTCTGTTCCATTGTATGTAAATGACCTAGTTTGGATGCTAATACAGTACTTTCAGTGAGTCATGCAGTGAATATGCCACAGTTAGTTAGAACAGTGGTTACTGTTTCACACTGGACTTAAATGGGACACTGGGACACATTTCACTGTGACATGCTGGAAGTGTAGCCTTCAAATCTGATGCAAGTAGACAAGACGTGAAGCACTTGAAAAACTCTGCATAATGTGGTTATTAAATAATCAGTAAAGAACTTAAGTCATACATGGGGAACAGATCTGGAATGTCTTCTTTATGCTGATGTTGTCAGTGGCTGAGTGGATAATCAACATGGAATTGGCAGGGCTGGGACATGGGGGCATATTTCAAACCATGTCAGTCAGCCACACTGTGTTTGTTATTTGAAGAAAATGAGCAGGTGTTCTCAAAAGTTTTTCTTTTTTACTGACAGAAATGTGTGCATGCTTCCTACTTCCTGTATTAAACAAATTCTCAATTTAAAGAATGAAAAGACAAATAACTAATAATTATTCAGGACCACTGAAAATTAAAGTAATATTATTAGATAAGTACAGTTTTGTACTGATTCTTGTATTCATATGGAAAAAGTATCAAGATATCAATCGTTTCACCACTAACTGTTAGTCTAGGTCTTGCATCTCAGTTTTCAGATGTGCTTGTATTAAATGCATGCCTAGCAAATATATCAGAATATTTCATGATAGAAAAGCATGTCCTAAATTAGATGTGCTTGTATTAAATGCATAAATGTATGCCTAGTGAAGATATCAGAATATTCCATGACAGAACAGCATGTCCTAAATCAGATGTGCTTGTATTAAATGTGTGCCTAGTGAATATATCAGAATATTTCATGAGAGAACAGCATGTCCTAAATTAGATGTGCTTGTATTAAATGTATGCCTAGTGAATATATCAGAATATTTCATGATAGAACAGCATGTCCTAAATTAGATGTGCTTGTATTAAATGTATGCCTAGTGAATATATCAGAATATTCCATGATAGAACAGCATGTCCTAAATCAGATGTGCTTGTATTAAATGTATGCCTAGTAAATATATCAGAATATTTCATGATAGAACAGCATGTCCTAAATCAGATGTGCTTGTATTAAATGTATGCCAAGTGAATATATCAGAATATTTCATGATAGAACAGCATGTCCTAAACAAGAGTCCCTTGAAGGGACTGATGCCCTACTGTGTAAAGAATACCTTGGATTTCAGTATAAGACCATCTCTTGTTTTTAACTGCTGAGAGTTGAAACCATTCCTGATATTCTTTAGCTAAGGGTTTTGAATAAGCTAGTGTGGTGGCCATACTGGATGTAAGACTGGCACAATTTTCCTCCAGGACAAGCTAGATATTGTTTGAATACTTTTGGCTAAACACTACATGCCAATATGGCCATCCACTCAGGTGATTTAGTGACAAGATTTTCAATATGTGCATTTTGGCAATCTGTGGGGCACCATTTATCATTTAGAACCAACTATATATCATTAGAAGTCTGTTGGAGAAAACTTTATGTTGATATGACAATCAATTCTCGAGAAGTAGTGATAGAATTTTAAAGATGGCCACCATGGTGCTATGTTAGCAGCAGGGAAGTTCTACAGACCAGACTGTCAGACCAAAATAAAGCCTCCTACGAGAACTTTCTCCGTAGAAGCCTCAGATTTCAAAAATAAGCCTTCCTACGAAAATTAATTTGCGTAAATTCACTCCCGACTGCAATTTTTTGTGTGCAAAATTAATGATTCTGGACAAGGAAAAAAAGGGGGGGGGAAATTTATTCTGGTGTCGACGAAGTTTGCAAAGTTTGGCTGCGAGTCTCATGAATAAAATTGATCGAGACCGATTCGATATCTACTACGCGGATCATGAAGATTAATCGTGATAAAACCATGTGGTGTTGCCTGGGCGCGGCTGAAGAAAATTTTGAATTTGTTTATGTCCATATCGCCGTTGCACCAAGTCTGATGAATATTTCTCAACGTGTGAGTATCGACGCCATTGAAAACTGATAAGATATTACAATTGTCCCTAATTACCTTTGGAATTTGCGTATATCGCTGCGTCACGTAAATAACATCGGTGTTCTTGTGTCGGCCACGCGAGAATATCCTAGCCGGATTAGTTTGCTTATCCAGCATAACATCATCGAAAACGACAAGATTATTAACACCGCCATCTAAATTTTCCACGGATGGAGCTTCATTGATGTCTGTGATGAATTCGATCGTGCCTTCGTCGGTATTGTCGCTAAATTCCTTTAGCACTTGATAACAACGCTGATCATCAACGGATGGCGCAACCAAATACAACTTATCCCATTTTAGCCATCGCATTATCAAATTTAGCAACAACTGCGTCTTTCCAGAACCTGACGGGCCAATGATTATCATCCTTATCGAATTCGGTAACACCGCGTTGTGTTTCACCTGCTCACGTTTCTTCGTGGCCGAAAAATCAATTACATTCATGTTACTAGAATATATGGATCTATATTGTGTTAAATGTCGCACGCGCACAGCTACGATAAATCCAACCGAAATCATCACACGCAATAACAGAAACGCAATTGCAGGAGAATGCGAAGTTTGCAAGACACGCAAATTTAGATTTGTAAAAAAAAAAAATAGAAGAACCGGAGGAGACATTGCCGCCTCCTTGTCAAATCTACCCGGAACTCCCTGGGCGAAATATCCCGGAGAGAAACATCTGCCAGGATACAATTACTGCGGACCCGGCACAAGGCTCGATATAAGACTCAATGATAATAATCAACCAAATCCCGGCGAGGATCCAGTAAACGCCATCGATAACGCGTGTTACTATCACGATCTTGCATATCGCAGTGGGGATTTACAACAAAGACATCTCGCTGATATTAAGTTAATTCACGCAATAGACGCGATTCCTAACAAAAGTTTCAAAGAAAAATTGGCAACCTGGTTGATAAAAGGCGCGATGAAAGGTAAATTAGTACTCGGCGCTGGTAAATAATAATGGAGCAAATATATTATTCTCCGCGAGGTTTTTGGCGAGGAAAATCAGCAATAGCCAAACTCGCCAAGGCAGCAAAAGTAAAACAGTCCGTTGCTGAATCGTGGCTATCGAAACAGGCAGTCTGGCAAATTTATCTCCCCCCGCCAAAGAAAATACCGTACGCGAGTTTCTCCGTCAGCGTCCCTAATGAAGTTCATCAGGCTGATCTTATGTTTCTTCCTCACGATACCGTCGACGGAGTCACATACAAATACGTGTTGACGGTTGTTGATATCGCAAGCAGATACAAGGAAGCGGAACCGTTATCGAATAAAACAGCAACGGAAATTTCAAAGGCATTTGAGAAAATTTACTCGCGATCTCCGCTGACCTGGCCGAAGCTTCTTCAGATTGATCCAGGACGGGAATTTCTCGGCGCGGTACTTCATTGATGAAAAAGAACAACGTGAAAATCCGACGCGGTATAGTTGGTGTTCATCACAATCAGGCTATCGTCGAAAGATTCAATAAAACTCTTGCAGAACGATTATTCGGATATCAGTACGCGCGCGAATTTATTCAAGATAATCGATCTCATGATTGGGTAACAAGATTACCTCATGTGATTAACGCGCTAAATAACGAGACAACTCGAATAATAGCAATGAAGCCTGCAATTGCAATTACAAAATCGAATATACCCCTAAAGCGAGATTCCACAATTCCGCCTGTGCTAGGTAGCGTCACTGTCAGGTATTTATATAAAGAAGGCGAGGCCGAAGGAGGAAGAAAAAGAGCAACCGATCCAAATTGGAGCGTTACAACACATAAAATATCAGCCGTAACAAGATCGTCAGGAAGACCAGCAATTTATTTCCTAGATTCGCTAGCGCCACAACGCGGATTTACCAAGGAAGAATTACAAATAATACCGAAAGATACTCAACTACCGCCAGCGTCATTAATGTGAAACCGAATTCTACCTAACTGAGATAATTTTCTTACTCTTGACACGGCCAGATACACTAAATTTGACCAGGAAATTCTATCATCGACAATCCAAACTTGGCCATCCACGGTTAATCCCTGCGATGAATGTATCATTGTTGCATATCCTAGTTTCCATGGCGATCTTTCTGCGTTTATCGCGTCATTAACAAGATTAATATCAACAAGAATAATATCGTTCAGTACCAGGATTTTTTCCTCTCCGCAGGGTAAAGTAACACTAATATTTTGTTTCCTGGTATCAGCGGGCCTGTAACATAACGGCACAAGTAATGTTGGAAATTTCTCGCAATGAAGCTTGAATAACATATCCTGAATAACATCACGAACAATTTTCCTACTAGCAACGATCAAATGATCTGGACGCCACAAATTTAGAAAAATATCCATCGGAGTCTCGTCGATTATTCTTCTCATCACATCGCATTGAATTTTATTCGGTTGTAATCGAATTAATTTCTTAAATTCAGTCAGTAAAATATCATCGGATCTATAATCGGCGTCGATTTCCTCATAATAGTCAACGAAATTCCTGAGCCACTCATGAGGAGATTCACCATCAATCGGATCAGGCTGGCCATGATCTCCGCACATTATCACGGCGGTATTTTTTCCCTCCAGCCAGATCAGGAACGATTTTAATACAACTAAATTTACTGTGCAAATTTCATCAAATATTATAATTCTGTTGATATATTTGTTTCCCATGCGAGCCGAATCCCATAATCCACCGCTGTATTTGAAATAACTATGATATGTGCAAGAATCAACGTTGCGTTGCCTTATTTCTTGCGCTAATCTGCGAGTTGGAGTCAACACTATCATATCAGATTTCGCAAATAAATTTATCGCTCGCGTTGTTTTACCGCTACCACCAGGACCATTCATGTAAACGAATTTGTTACGTGAAATCGGGTCAAATGCAGATGCAGCCGTTGATATTTCCTCAAATTTATCTCGATGAAATTTATCGCAATCTTCGACATCGGCGTCTTCACAATAATCTAGGATATCCTCGTTTTTTATCCTCCAAGTGCCCCAAGAGCCATCGGCGATTAAATTATCCAGCCTATACTGATATTTCTTATCGATATAAAACGAGTCCGTTGCGACCCTTACCGCGATATCAGAAAATTTATTTATCATCGACAGTAAATTTATACTAACATAAGCGAGCATCGATGATCTCAAATGCGTATACTGCGCTGATTCTCCATCGAGATAGCTAATTACGGTACCCAACTTTACTCCGTCAATGATAATATTCTCTCTGTTGCAGAATATTCCTCGCGATACCGTATCGGCTATAATAAAATCCATCTCGGCGTCGTTGATAAATAACCTAGCGTGTCGGTGTTTATGATCAACGGATCCTCCTTGAGTAAATTTGCCAATTATTTTTCTTCCGATATCCTTCGCGTTTTCACAATCCGTTGGCAACCACACTTCAGTTTGTTTTCTATACGATATAATCGCCTCGCTAACCGTCAACGATACTAACATTGACGAATCCAGCATATATCTCAACAACACTATAGGGACCCATCTGCGTTGAGATAAATGCCGACCAAACCAAATATAACAAATTTTATGTAAATTTTCAGCAAGCTCGAATGAAGTAACATAAGCGAATCCTGTCATAACAAAATCAGGCAACGGTCCGTTAATTGCTACCCTTGTCATTTCGTTGGTGGGATGGCCAAATTTAGCAAAATAATCCGCACAATCGCCATATCCAAGGAAACTTCCAGGATAGCACGCGCTCATATCAACGGATATCATTTCTTCGAAATAATACTTGGTATTCCACAATCCGCCATGGCCGTATTCGATACAACTAAGTTGAATATCAGTGAGAAATTCGTTCCTTGTAGGTTTCCACGAATTTCTTTCTCTGGCAGCGTGAGCAGCAACAGATGGAACCGTAAAGCAGTTCGTTAATAACTGATCAGGATTTGACGAATATTTCACCGCGATATTTCTCATCGATTCATGCAATTTTTCATCGCGGTAAATATCTCCTCGCGGCAATATAAACTGATCGTATTTTTCTTCACTCGAGAATAACCAAACCGATATCGGATCAGACGCGGCTAATATTTTGATATATCGGAACATAGCATCGGCGCCTTCCACGGGATAAAATTTAACAACCCGATCTCGCGGGAATATCATTACCGACTGCGACCACGCATGTGAATTATGATCAACAATCTCGATTGGTACTCCTCGAGATTTATATGGCGAAGAATATAATATTTCTCCTGATAGCGTTTTCACCGTGATAGGAAATTTAAGTTTTTTGCTCAACACAGCAACATCGTCAATCGATGCGCCATCAACAACTGTCTTCGCCCATGAATTAATTTTATCCAGCCTCAACTGGGTCAGACCAGATCCACGACGAGCGTTTTTCATGTGCTCGATAACGCGCTCAGCCACGCAGTTTATCATCGGTGATTCTTTCATCGCAGGTAGATTTTTCACATCCGGGTTGTTATTTAACCGATAAATTCCATAGACAACAGCGCTAGATGGGTACGCCCTAGCATAATAAGGACCATCGATTCCCAATAACAATCCCGGCTTCGAATTTTTATCAAGAATAACATTTTTCTTACCGCCACGCACGGGATCTCGTTTATCGTGAATAATCCAAGTGTCGTCAGGCATTTGTGCAATAAATTTTATCCAAAGATAAATCGCTCTTCCTTGTGTTCGAATTTTATATGCTCGATTATCTTCTTGGCCCGTTCCAGATTCATCGTAGCATCAACAGAGTTCGTTTTCCATGTCGACCAAGTGTGAATCGCTCCATCATCGAAAAATTCTTTTTTGGCACGATCAACCTCAGGAATGATATATTCTGCCTCATCAAGATCAAATGTATCCATTATTATATTTTAGACAAATGTTTAAATTATATAATGCAATGCAAATGGATACCAATCGGATCAACAAAATCATGCGACAAATCCTGCAGAGGTGATTATTGTGGCGCTCACATATATGCAATTCGACGAGGCAGTAAAGGACCACAACGTTGCTTAGTTTGCCAAGTTGGCACGCGAGGAAAAACTCGATTATGTTTGTCCTGTGGAGGGAAAAATTATCGGGAATTGCTCAGATATTACAAAAAAAGATCCTCGTCGGTGATAACATGCGAAGAGGATTACATTAATCGATTCAAGGCAAATTACGATTTAAACAAACAGAATATTGTATATGGAAATGAAATCGACGATTCCTGCAATGAAAATCACGCACGAGTATAGATCTCATCCAACTATCGAGGGTTACGAGGCTTCATCGGATGGTATTGTCAGAAATATCAAAACGAAGAAAAATGTTGGTAATGTTAGTAATACTGGTTATTTGATATGTAACTTCAGTAATAATGGGAGAAGAGGTATAAATTATCTTTCTCACAGATTTATATTCGAGTGTTTCCATGGACTCATCAAGAATAATTTGGTCATTGACCATATTGACGGAAACAAACTCAATAATAAACTATCCAATCTACGCGCGGTAACTCCGAGTGAAAATTGTATATATGGTAATACTGGCAAACATCCGAAATATGCCAGGGCGGTCAAATCGATAAATCAGGAAACGGGCGAGGAGATGATATTCGAATCGATGAGCGCCGCTGCAAAATATTATAGTATTCGTCCAGCATCGGTGCGACGAGTGGCAGAGGGAATTCAACATGCGTCATTTTCATATGATATCGGCACTTGGATCAAATTTTATTATATACCAATAATATTCGATTCGGAAAGCGACGAAGAATAATTAAATATTACAAAATTAATATAACATGGACGAGGAAAATATAAGCAATATTATCGAAGCCATCGATGATCTAAGGAAAAAAATAAATCTTCCATCGGAGTTGGACACGAATAAAATCCGATCCGAATTCGAGACAATTATCCAAGGGAAACTCGAATACAAATACACGCTACCATCCGAATACAAATTAATAAAGAAAATTCAGATTGCGATGTATCAATCACTTGCGACAGTCAGCGATGATCGCATCGAGGATTTTGTTAAATTATCGACGCTAGTGGAGAAAGCTAGATTGATTTTATCAGAAGCATACGAATCAAAAAAAATTACAAGCTCGCGCATCAGACAACTGAAAAAACTTGTCGATGAGAGCAAGGCCAAGGAAATCGCAGATTCTTGAATTTTCCTGAATATTTTCCGCAAACAACAAAAAAAAAACAAAAATTAAAAAAATATATTAATTTTGAAAATTTCCCTGGATTTTATTTATTTTTTTGGCTTGTTTTTCCCCGTGGACAGATTTACGATTTTACTAGTAGATTGATACTAACAGTTTCCCCGCGGATATCAAGCAAATTTCCTTTCTGGTCCGTTAGTTTGAAATTTATCTTCGACAACAATCGATTATGACATTTTAGGTAAAACGGATTCACCGGCTCTTTTATTATCAAATAACCAGGAGAAGCGCTAGGTGAAAACGAATACAAGATAAATCCCTGTTGCGCCTGATTTGACTCTGATGAATCAACATTGTAGCTGCCCTCGACAACATCCGCGTGAAGATAAATCGCGATAACTTCCGTTATATTGACGATACCTGGCGAGATATGCCGCCCGCCTTTGGTCGGATCATTATCGTGTCCGAGAAACAGCGCTAATTGTTTTTTCTCTGCCCATGCGGCGTGTAATTTCGGAAATAACTCATCGATGGTATCAGTGACGGATTTTCTCATTTTATCAACGTCGTAACCGGGGAATTTGAAATTTGGTAATGTCTCCGTGGTTAATTTATGTAATGTCACAAATTTTTTCTTATTACCTGAGTTTTTGATCAATGTGTGGCCGTAGAAATTAAACCCAGCTGATATATCGTCGATGATAGCCCTAATGAACATACCGTGATAATATTCAAGATCGTTCGCGAGTCCATTTAAATATTTCACATATTTGGAAATTAATTCACATGAAATTGATTTATCTGAGATACATTCGTTGAATAATGTTCTCACGTGAGATAGATACATTTTATGTTCCGCGTTAAATTCGTCGATAGTTTTTTTTATATAATCGCCGTATATTATGGTCGGGTGCTTATTTGCACCGATATAGACGATTTGTGTATCCGAGGGTGTGGAGGGGACGGACATAAATGTTATCGATTCCTCATCAACGGAAGTAAAGGTGATTATTATTTTGCCGGATTTATGTTGATTAATGAAATCAATAGCTGCACTGACTCGATCCAAGTGATATGAGAGAACTTCATACGATACCTCGTCCGTGGTAAAGTCGGATTTTTTTGGTTCGGGTTGCCTTGATGAATCCTTCGAGGTAAATCCTGGAGTTGTATCGGGGGATGTTTCCAGGAGTGAAATTTCAGGCCAACCTAATATGGTCCTAATCGATGATTGGTAAATATCTACCATATATGGTGATTTCACTTCTATCATCGATGATAGCGTTGGTTCGTGCGCAGATATCTTTATTCCCGGAGTAGCATCGCCAGTTATATTTGATATTCTGGTGGTAAATTCCTTATCCAGCTGATCAATTTCGTAACTGCCTGTTGGTATACCAACATGTATCCAATCAGGTGTTCCATCGGATTTGTTTTTGTTGGCAAAAACAAGTGAATTATTTGACAATAATTTACCGAATGACGTCGATCTAACATTAGGCCAGCTATTGTAGACACGCAATTGTGTTAACGCAATTTCTTTGACGCTGATTGGTGTTGGAAAATTAATGCTAAATTCAGGTTTGGTGGAACCTAACGATATTAGTGTTGTTGTCGGTGGTGTCGTGTTTGTCACGATCTGAGCTAGCTCGGACATTATTAATATTCATTTGTTCAATCTCCGAGTAAATACCGATCATTACCGAAAATTCTGGATCGGAGATAACGCCATCATTGAGACTCTCCGAAAGCAGCGATGATAATTTCGAATACGCGTCGTTGACCTTGGATAGTTTACTCGTGTATAGAGACAATTTCTCACTCGTGCACGAGGAGATTTTTTTCGCTACGATATTGAGAACACCAGCGATTGTCGTTGTTGACGAGATTATTATCGTTGCTACGATCGGCGCGATTGTTGTTACCGCGGATAAAATTATTCCAGCACCAGCGACTACCGCAGATACCGCGTACACAGCGACGTCAATGATAACTAATCTACGCTGGTATTTTTTTATTTTTATCTGATACTCGTCTAGGAGTTTTTTTAGCGAATCCTGCCATGACCTCGCCTGATTGTAACGGTAGTCAGATGCGGTCATTTATTAATCTACGATAACAATTACGGATAATATGGCGTATGTTCGTATAAAAATTCGAAAATTACAGAATAATACACTGATCTCATGGTGGTTCTGTCTGGCGGTTCTAGCGTGAATGTTGTTTTGCTATATTCACTTAACGAAATAATAATAAAAAATCCAGGGCAGAGTTCATAAATTTTATTATTCTGATCCGGTTGTACCTTAAATTTTATATCGGAGATAATATGTACTCGATATGTGCCAGCAATTGGCGCGGTAAAGCTAAATGTGTTATTCTCGGGTGTCCAGATAAAATCATTTATGGTTAACACAAATGTTAGATTGTATCGCAAAATTCTGTCTATCAATTTATTTGTCACATATAATTTCTCCAATCTTGGGATATCCAACGATGATATTTTTGTGTTAATATCGTTAATTTTTTTAGTCGCATTGATAAGATCCCCGCTCAATTTTGATACTTCACCGAGGTAAATGAATCCGTCGACCTTTTCATTCACTAATGCGCGTACCACGTTAATTTCATCGTTAATTTTAGTAATATCCTCGTCGATTTTTCTTGTTTTCTCACTGAGGTCGTTATGTGATGTTCTATCGGCTTTTTGAAATATTAATGCGCGTGCCGATTCAATATCTTTGTTGATTTGGGCGATATCTTCGTTGATTTTCTTTGTTTTCTCGATGAGGTCGTCGATTGATGTTTTATCGATTTTCTGACCCATCGCGGTATTTATTTTGGTAATATCTTCGTTTACTTTCTTTGTTTTCTCGGTAAGATCGTTATGTGATGTTCTATCGGCTTTTTGAAATATTAATGCACGTGCCGATTCAATATCTTTGTTGATTTGGGCGATATCTTCGTTGATTTTCTTTGTTTTCTCGATGAGATCGCTGTGTGTAGTTGAGGAGGTTTCGATGAATTTTTTTATATCCTCGTCGAGTTTTTTATTGAGATTTTTTGATGTATCGTCTAGTTTTTTAAGATCGTTAGTTAGCTTGGTAAATCTTTTTATCATTCTGTCCTGAAGATCGTCGTGTAATGCTTTATCGGCCTTTAGAAGCATCGCCGCTGATAGCTCTTTGTCGGATTTTTCTACATCCGCGATATTAGCCTTTAGTGGCAATACCGCTAATAGATCGGTAATATCAGCTATAGATTTCAACACTAATTCCGATTGACGAGTAAACTGACTAATATGATCATTATATTCTTCTCGCTTGATTATATCAGTTATTTTCACGTTGCTGGTTTGTAATCTTCCTTCGGTATTTTGAAAAACAGCAACTTCGCCAGGGTCTACCTCTGACAGCGATAGAAGATTGTTAATATCGCTCTTGGTTGCGAACTTTGATAGATCGACGTCAGTCACTTCTGCTTTTTCCTTCCTGTAGATAAATCTACCGTAAATATCAACCATGATATTTATCTATGACATATTCAAATACAATTTTATGATACGGACCGGATGATTTTGAAATTGCGTCAAGAACATTAATTGACTCTGGACCGCATATTGGTGGATCCGCTAATGTTTGTGTTGGAAGAGTCGAATACCAAACCGGAAGTCTCAGCGAAGACACGTAGTTGATAAATTCTTTCGGTGGTGCTAATCCGTACGAATCAAAATAAACGACTTCGCGAGGATTAATCGCGTAGGCAACCCAGTGTGTGCCAGGGCCGGTATTTTTATCGAGATTAATTATTCCTGTCTCGGTAGAGTTTGGTTTGTCTGGTAGTTGATCTCGCATAAATACGCCTCTGAAAAATTTTATTTTTTTATTCTTTATTTCGCTAAGTAAATCTAAATTTGAATAGGCCGTGCTAATCTTAGGCCGGATCCGTATGGGGGTCGTCTTAGATAAAGGCCGTTCCCCTTTTTTTACCGTATCTCCCTCCGGTAACTTTTCGCATTACTGTGGAGCCTAATTCAGAACCTAAACCTCCGAGCGCGCCTAATCCGAATGCCTTTCCAATCGCCGGAAGAGCCATTTTCGCTAGCCCCAATAGAGCAGCAGGGAAAATACCGCCTGTTTTGACCATATCTCTGATGGCGCCTATGGAAAGACTCACATGAACGCCGGAATTTAATGATTTGGCCTTGGTAAATCGTTCACGTTGACCTCTAGTTAGCGACAGTTTGTTAGGCCCACCGTGAATCTGATCGTTTTTCAGTGTTAATTTCATACCGCATCGCTTTGATATCGCTGTTTGGAGTTTTTTCATCTGACCTGGGGTCAGAGTTACACTGACGTGTTCGTATGGCATATTAATAACCGCTTAATCTAAATTTGGAATTTGTCACATGTTCTCGACTGGAGCATCGATGACTCTCATTCTGCCGCTGATTCCTTCCAGTATCATTGTTCTATCGCTGAGGATTACCGCGATGGCTCTTGCAGGTCCGTTTGTGTTAATTCTGGCTTTGAAATGGATATCAACGACGGATTGTTTTACCAAATCGAGATGCTCCAGGGAAAAGTAATAGATAGGATAGCGAGTATTAAAATCCAACTGTGATATTTGCAATCCGGTATCGATATTTTGATCGCGGCCCATGAAACTTAGCAATCGATGATACGCGCGGGCCGTAGAGTAATTTTCAAAATCAATTGATATTTCCTCTGATGGTTCCTGTTGGCCGTTTATTCTCAGTGAAACGTTTGCTGCATCGAATCTATCGAATATCATGTGACTGCGATCTTGATTATATCTATCTGCAGATTGAAGGGCAACAAAGATGTGTCTAGGTGCCGAAACACCTTGTTGTGACGCAATTCGCCAAGTAAATATTCCGTTGATATTAACATCGCAGGAGTCGGTCATCGTTGTCAACCAGGACATGACGGATTTTCCGCCTTGATTCATGAATGATAATAATTTTTCTTCCTCTAGCATCGATGGAACTATAGCTGGCATCCACAAGGTAAATTTAGTTAGGACAACTTTACCGACATCACCAGGATCTCTCCAGATGGCTCTGTCGTTGCCCGCGGCGTTTCGAACGAAAGTTATCGTGTGTTTTGCTCCGTAAATAACTTTTCTGAAATGCCTGCAAAATCCAAAAATGTGAGATAGCGGAATTGCACAGGAAAATCTTCGTTCATTTCCCTTTAGCATAGCTCTTCTCGTGGCAAATCCAAGGTTATAATTGTCCTTGATGCCGATCACCACTGAAAGAACATCGGCGGGGGCGGCGCCAGTGGCATCTCTCGGCCTACCGATATCATACGGTAAATGTTCAGGGGCATCGGAGTTATCTTTGGCGAACATCATACTAGGACCGGCTGACCTGGTAAAATCATCCGAGTATCTCGCTAGTCCTATTATCGTCGTTGCTATATCAACGTTGTCCGTAATTGATTCGATCTCTCTTCCGTCGATCATGTAAGTGGCGCTCTTGAATAATGCCATGATGCCGTTGTTGACAAACCCAACAGCAAAATCTGCATCGTAGTTGGTATCATCGTTTTTTACCATTCTGCCAACAACCTCGATATATGCCTCAGATGGAAGAAAATACCTTGTTGTATCGTGGACTTGAATTTCCAAGCGACTATCAGTATTTGGCGTCACTGCGTCGTACGAGAAATACTGGAAATCTCGCACGGATGAGTCCCTGCCTACAGGCTCGTCCATGTCGAACACTTCATTTGACACTTGTGCGAACATTTATTATTAAGAATATCATCTAAAACGAAGACCACTACCTGAAATGAAGCTTGTATTTGCTAGATTTGTCTTAGCAACTTTATTTGCTAGATTTGTCTTAGCAATTTCCTTTGCTAGATTTATGTTAGCAACTTCATTTGCAAGATTTGTATTTGCAATTTCCTGCGCTATATTTGTCTTAGCAACTTCCTGCGCTAGATCGTTTATTTTTTTATTTGCTGCGTCGTTTATGGCTTTACTGACTTCGGGTGGCATTTCTCTGGTGATGGGTAATTTGACGGGTTGTTTTTTGCGCACTAAATTTAATATTTTACTTTTGACAGCATTGAAACCCTTGCTGGCCAAATTACCGATACCAGAAATGGCAGTCTCGCCGATCTTTCCTATTGCTTTTAACCCGAACTGTTTGATCACGGGTCCGATTTTAGGTATTATTCGCGTAACGAGACTTCCAATGATATCACCGAATCCATTGCCGTGGATATATTTGTACACGGGCAATCTAGAGTTTACTATGCGGACCTGTTTGGGTCTGCGCTGATGTTTGTGAACAATCATGTTATTTCAATTGTGTTGTTTTAATCGATGAGCTCATCGACAAGTTCCTTGTAAATGTGAGAATTAATGATGCCACCGCGGAATAACCGCTGACAAATATCTGATGCCTCGTTGATTACTTCGCGAGAGTTATTTCCGGCTCGTTTTCCTCCGATTAATACCTCGAGGCGAGATACATCGTTGACAACACTGTCAGGGCAAACGGTATATCCGCTTCCTGTTTTTGGTTTTGGAAATTTCGATGGCGATAACGTTTCCTCGAATACTTCTCCTGACGATGTCCCTGATGACGACGTTTGTGGCGAATATATTTCCGGTGGAGTTTTGTGTCCACCAGATGGCGAAGGTTCATCTCTCGTTTTATCCAAATATCTTGGGAGTGAAAATTCCTGTGGTTTCCAGTTTGTCGATGTTGGTTCTGGAGGTGGGGGGTACCAGAAGGGGCGCTCTGCAGGACTCCCCCTTGGATATATTGAAGGAGAAGGGGGGGTGGGGTGGCGAAGATCAAAAGGGGAGGAAGAAGGACTATCACTCTTAGGTGATTGTTCTGAAGGGAGGTAAAAGGAAGGGGGGGGATCAGGGGGATTAACGTGTCACTCGCCACTGTAGGTGACGAAATTGTACTTATCTTCATTAATTTATATTTACTAACATCCGATAAAAATTTTGTAAAATTTTCATCATAATATTTTATTGGTTTTCCTAAACCACCAAAATAAATTATCGCCAGCCAATCAATTTCGTTAATTTTATCGGCAATATCCTTATTCAAAAAAAATCTTTTATTTTCCGGAGAATTATCCGCAGCCATCTGAATTCTTGAATCATAGTTACTGAGTAAATACAATAAGTTCTTTTTCAAATAATTATCAGCTGATATTTTAGGATCAATTACAAACGAACCATTGTCCGCAGATGGTTTATATTCGCTTGGTTGAGTTACTGGTTCCTGATCACTCTGATCTTTTTTCCTTCTTGATTTTCTCTCTTTTTTCTGAGGTGTAATTTTTTCTTTTGGTCTAGCTCCTAATTCCTGTGGTTGAATATTTTCTTCCTGTGGTTGAATATCTTCCTGTGGTTGAATATCTTCCTGTGGTATTACTTTTCTTTTCCGTGTTTTAACTTTTTCTTCCTTCTCCTGTTGTTTTCTTTCCTTCGCTTGCTGTTTTATATCTTCCGCTAATTGCTTATTATAATTATATCTATCGTCTGCTGCTTCTAAAAATCTTCTAAAAAATGGATCCCTTTCACTCGCCTGTGTTTTTTCCGCATAAACTTTATATAACATACCATACCAACTATTACGGGTTTTATATTTTCCCTTTCCTATTTCAGTCAAATATTCATTTCGAACACTAAACATATCTTCCGCAAATTGACCAATTCGATCTATGGAATACAGTGTCGAGAGCGGTCGTGATATTATTTCCCATCCCTCATCGGTGAAATTTTCTCTTAAATTCTCGATATTAAACTTCCCTTTTTTTACTCCCGGTTTTCCTAATACGGTTTTTCCCTTACTACCTGTTTTATAAGCAATTGCAGGTTGTCGCCCTTGTGCTGCTGCTGCTATTGCTAATCGCTCGGGTAATGTTCGTGATTGTTCCTCAATACCTTTCAACATAGGAAAAATTCCCTTTTTCTTCGTATCTGGATCTTTTTCGTCGCCAAATACAACTTGCTCGATTGTTCCGGTAACTGGCTTTAACCATTTCGATGATGCCTCGGCAATTCCATGTTGTACATCTTCGTAACCACGAACATTTCTCTTAAATAATTGTTTTGTCGGGATAAGCTTCTTTAATGCCGCTAATTGCTCTCGCGCTAATCTGGCAGAATGAGGCTCTCCAACTGTACTAGCTTTCGGACTCATATTATTTTCAACTATATTGTTTTAATGCGAGGTAAAATTAGGATCAGCAGCCAAACTTTGCAAACTTCGTCGACACCAGAATAAATCCCCCCCCCCCTTTTTTCCTTGTCCAGAATCATTAATTTTGCACACAAAAAATTGCAGTCGGGAGTGAATTTACGCAAATTAATTTTCGTAGGAAGGCTTATTTTTGAAATCTGAGGCTTCTACGGAGAAAGTTCTCGTAGGAGGCTTTATTTTGGTCTGACAGTCTGGTCTGTAGAACTTCCCTGCTGCTGCTATGTTGGATATCAGATCAGTATCATTTTCATTCATGAACAACTAGACACCATTCTGGAGAAAATCCATTCAGGAGTAGTAGCAACAGCAAGATTTTGAAAAAGTTGACATTGTGAAGGTCAGATCTGCATTTAGGATCAATATGACATCATGTCTTTTGGTGAACACCCCATGTGGAAATGAACATCTATTGAGGAGTAACAGTTCAAACAGGATTTTCAAAATCACTGCCGTGGTGGCCATTATGGATATCCAATCAGCACTGATTTTGCATACAATCAACTAGACATCATGGGTGTCTTTTAGTTAAATCTTGACTGTGATGGTCATAAGAAATCTTCTGGTGAAAACCCCATGCTGATAAGATTTTTCACTCAGGAGGAGTAGCGACAATAAGATTTTCAAGACAGCTGTTGTGACAGACATAATGGATGTCAGATCAGCAATATTTTTTTTGATTACCAGCTATAAATCACAAGAAGTCTTCTAGTGAAAACCTTATGTTTACTTAACCATCCATTCAGAATGGGTGGTGATGACAAAATGTTCAAAAATTGATGCTTGTCGAGCATCATTTTCAGTTAAGACCAACCAGATTTTGGAATGAAAATGTGTTAAGTTTCATGGAAATCCTCTGAGTAGTTAAGGAGGAGTGGCAATTACGTGCTAAAAGATCGATGTACGACAGATAATGGACAAATGGCTATCCTGAGGACCATTGGAGCTAAAAGTTGCATCCAGTTGTATTTCCTATAAATACACAATTTTGTGTACCATCTATAATTTATACATGAATTGCCTTTTCAAATCACACAATTCTTGTCAAAATGGGTTTTAATTAAATGTTTTGTAACTTTTCCTTCAGTGCCATTTTCAGCTGAACTTCTGTTCACAAGGATACAAGAGAAATTAAAATGTTAAAACAACCTCAAAAGTAATTTAGTCAGTTTCCAGAATGAACTGAATAAACAACTGCCTGCAAGGTAAAACAATAATTAGATAAAAATGTATTTGATGTTTTAAAATCCAAGATTACTATAAACCTAAATGGACATTACTGGACAAAACAGCATCAAACTGAATATGATTTATACTTAGTTTGATCATAAGAAACTATCAACTAATAAAACATATATAAAAACTTCAAGAAAATCCTGTAATAAATTTAAGTTTTAAGACATTTAAGTTTAGATTCTGTTTCTGACTTTAAAGGTTTTGTATCTCAGGTCTTGATTTCCATTAGCTTTTGTCTCATATCTAGTGTTAAGACTAGACTTTCACTGCAGCTAGGCTGTTAGCAGCACTGGTCTTGAAAAAGCTACTGTGTGCAAACAAAATTTGCAACAGATAAAAGTTTGACAGGTTTTATTCAGTTTTAGTTGTATACTCTTTTGACTACAAGTTCTGCTGACCAACCTTAAGTGGTGAGAATTCAAAGTCCAGGTACTCCCTGAACAAGGACAGATGGAGAAGATGAAAGGTAGTTTCTTCAGGTGTAGCTGGCCTGTGTAAAAATAAACAAAGAACAAAAATGACTAGAAATGTGTCCAGACAACAAGGATATCCAGGCAAATACAGAATTCATTGATTCAAGTATGACAGTACAAGTTTAAGTCAAACAGAGGTCTTAACAAAGTAAAATTTAAAAGACAAAAAGAATACCATGAATGGCACACTATATGCCCATCACATGTTAAATAGTCTTCTATACATAAATTTAACACACTTAGTCTAATAGGCAGAAAACATTATTTGATTTTCAGACTTACCAGAACTGTGACCTCTAATCTTTAGGACCCAGAATTACTTTACTTTATTACCTTATATGCAAGCCATCCACAATATTTGGCCAAGAAATATACTCCACAACAAATGTTATTCTGCAAATTCCATTTTTCTTGGGAAAAACAATACCATGACCTTTGACCTCCAAATTAACAAGCATCTTTCATACCATAAGTGCAAGCCTTTCAAAATTTTTGGTCAAGGCATGTTGTCTAGAAGTAAAGTTATTATGCAAAAACCATTTTGCTTATTTCAACCAGTGACCATGACATTTTATCCTTTGAAAATAAAGATTTTTCTTCTAAATGAATAAGCTTCTTCTTAACCTGAGTGCACACCATCCATAAAGTTTGATCTTGGTTGTGGTATAAAACTAATGCTTTTGTACAGAAACCATTTTTTTTTCTTTCAGTAAAAGTAACCTTAACCTTTGATCTTTTGACCCCCAAACCAACAGGCTTTTCCTTACCATATATTCAAATCATCAATTAAGTCAGGTTCAGGTAGATGGTTAATTTTATTATGAGAAACCATTTTCCTTCTTTCAGTCACAGTTGCCTTGATCTTTCACCTGTCCACAACTGATAGTATTCATCTTTACTACAAGTGCAATCCATTCATGAAGTCTGGTAACTGTAGATGATGGACAACTCAAGATAATGTGCAGACATGCAACTAACATGAAACATATAGATTGGCAATATCGTAACTAAATTTGGTTTCATTCCATGCAGTTCTTTAAAACATTATCAAAATGCAAGAACATGTTTTTTAAGTAAGACAAGGGCCATAACTACTGATTCATTAGTCACCATTACTGGGCAATAATGCTTTTATTTCAAAAGCTGGGCTACCAGTTTTTTTCCTAGTAGCCTATTGGGCTACATCTAATTTTGAAATTTGTTGTACTCTGTTCTTCTACAAGAGTTTCACTAAAATCCTGAAAATCTGCCCCTAACTTGAGATTTTGCACTGTCTTGCATATTACACACTTCGTATTGATAATATCTGTGTCAAAGGTAAAGATATTATGATAGATGAAAAAAATATTCTCAACTTGTAAATAGTAAATTCAATTTTTCGGGGTAAATATTTATTTTGTAAGAGATGACGTATTCCTTAAAGTCAGTAAAATCTTTAAATTTTACTAATAGAAAACATAAGCTCCTTTTTTTTCCCAAATATTAGGACTTCTTTTCAAACCATATATCTGATGTTCAGTGTCATCCAGAAATAAAGACTTACAAATTTTAAAGTAATCTCAAATAATCTGATTAATTGAAACAAAAAGTGAAATAATTAAGTTCTGTAAAACCAAGCCTGCCAATACAGAATTGCTTGTTCACTCATGAAGCATATCAGAGGGAAGATTAATCAAGATGGACACTTGATCCATTACCTTTTGTTTTTATCTTTCCTGCCACCAAATCTTACTTCCTCGCGCAGTAAAGAGAAATGTGGTTCATGTGTAGCTAGACCAAGCATCATCTAAAATAAAAGCAATGATTATACTGATTCATAGCAATACAAATTACAGGACTATCAAGAATAAATAGCAAGTTAACTTGATGACCTTGTACTGCATTTATACTGATTCCTAATAATAAAAATTACAGGACTATCAAGAATAAATAGCAAGCTAACTTGATGACCTTGTATTGTATTTACAAATCCCTTCATACCAGGCAGTATTCAATTCAGAAAAAAAAACATATTCATCACACCAAAGACTTGAAGGGTTGAAGTGATACTAATTCACAAAAGATCTGAGATACTGACACTTATGGGTCTCTTTTACTCTTGTAAACATACTGCTGTTAATAATCTTTATAATTTTGCAATAAATTTTCTTAGTTTTATGTGACAAGAGAAATGCTGTTAACATCTGAAAGACTAGTTGAGAAATTATTGTCATTTCTTCACAGAAACAGTTCCTACAATTGCTTCTAGTATTATTAACAGCAAAATAATATCCAAAAAAAGGAAATAATTATCAGGTCTAATAATCTACCTCAATCTGAGTTGCCTCCCTTGACATAAAACTCCTGAAAAGCCAGTGGATATGTAATTTGTTACAAAATTATGATACTGTTTTTAGCAATGCAAACTATACTTTGCGGAACAAAATGGACACTGCCATAAGCATGAAGGCCTTGAAATACCTGCAAACCAAAAATTTAATGTTTCCTTTTCCTGAATTTGTTGGGGGAGGGGTTAACTGCAATCTGTCTCTAAGTTGCCTCCATTGGTTTCCATATGTTCATATATGAAATCTAACACTTCATATCTTGGCAAACAGATGTTGAAAACTTTGAAAAGTTTTGAGCAAATGACGAATTAATAATATGTTTATATAAAATGGACAAGTCTGATTATCTACTACAGTGGTTCACAACCTTTTTTGGGCCACCATCCCCTTGGTTCTCTTCAGCGCCAACTATCTTACCCTGTAAAAAGCATTATCCAGCATCAACGCCCCTTTGGTAATTTCACCACCCTGCTGGGGGTGGTACCGCCCACTTTGGGAATCACTGATCTATTATAGCCTCTCATAGAAAATCTAAAGCAAAATTTTAAAAAGGCAAAGTATTTTAAGTCTGAAATGAGTACACAGATGATACTTATATAATGACATAAAATAATTTTTCAAGTATATCTGTAAACCTATTTAATGTTGTTTTGGTGTCTGTAGATTTACCTAAATGTGTATTGAGAACTGTCAATGCATCAATCTCTTGAGCTGTTTACCAATTATACTGTAAGCACATTCGTTACAGACCTTGAAATGGGTAAACTGACCAAACCTTGCATTTTGTTTGTATTTCATCTGAGTTCCATTTTTATTCTGTCTGCATTCCATTCACATTTCACCAATCATCTTTTAATTTATAATCTTAGAAATGCATTCCGAGTTTATGTTATTATTTTCATCCATACTATCCTTTCAAGCAATTACCAAAGTATTGTTCCCTCTTTACCCTCTTGTTCTCTCTTTTCAGAATGAATCTGAAATGCGGTTATCAAAGTTTGTTCCCTGTGCTTGGAATGAAACTGAAATGGTTTAATAAAATCTGATTCCCTATTTTTGGACTGCAACTGAAATGCATTTATAAAAGTCTGGTCCCCTGTTTTTGGACTGAAATTGAAAAGCATTTACCAAAGGCTGATCCCCTGTTTTTGGACTGAAACTAAAATGCATCTACCAAAGTCTGGTCCCCTGTTTTTTGGACTGCAACTGAAATGCATTTACCAAAGTCTGATCCCCTGTTTTTGGACTGCAACTGAAATGCATTTACCAAAGTCTGGTCCCTTGTTTTAGGACTGCAACTGAAATGCATTTACTGAAGTCTGGTCCCCTGTTTTTGGACTGCAACTGAAATGCATTTACCAATGTCTGGTCCCCCGTTTTTGGACTGCAAATGAAATGCATTTACCAAAGTCTGGTCCCCTGTTTTTGGACTGCAATTAAAATGCATTTATAAAAGTCTGGTCCTATGTTTTTAGACTGAAACTGAAATGCATTTACCAAAGTCTGGACCCTGTTTTTGGACTGCAACTGAAATGCATTTATAAAAAGTCTGGTTCCCTGTTTTTGGACTGAAACTGAAATGCATTTACCAAAGTCTGGTCCCCTGTTTTTGGACTGAAACTGAAATGCATTTATGAAAGTCTGGTTCCCTGTCTTTTGGGCTTCCTAAAGGGACTGAGCTACAACTTGTCTTATTAAATGTGTACTTTATTGAAAATGCAAATGTATAAATAAAAAAAAGACAGCATAAAATTTATGATAAACATAATCACAACTATAATAACTGTAAAAATATAGTTGTAAAGCAGTCATTCCCAAGCTTTTTCGGGCCACCCCCACCCCTAGGTTATACTCAGCGCCCCCCACCTTACCCCGTAAAAAGCATTATTCAGCATTAGCACATCCCACTGGTAATCCCACTGCACCACTGGTGGCAGTACCACCCACTGTGGGAACCACTCTTTTAAAGTATTTGTCAAAAATTTATATTTTTTATTTTGTTTCATTCAAATAAAAATTCTACTGATACAATTGCTGGTAATGATGTTATCACATTAATTGTAGTTATCTGTCTGCCTTGACAACACCACCATAGCTTGTAAAGGTTAAAAATATTTTCAGTGTCCAAAATCTGATCATGGACTATCATACAAAAGTTTTTGATCATGGAAATTTAACAGCAGCTTAAAAATAATCAGTTTTAAGTCCAATCACAAACTGAAATACATTTGCATTTAGATGTTGTTTTGGTGTCTGTGGATTTACCTGAACGTGCATTGAGAACTGTCAATGCATCAATCTCTTGAGTTGTTTACCAATCATACTGTAAGCCATTCATTACAGACCTTGAAATGGGTAAACTGACCAAACCTACATTCTGTCAACATTTCTTCCAAAATCATTGATCATTTCACTTGTGTTCATTCTTCAATATATTTTGTCTGCATTAATTCTGTCATCTAATTACATTCATTCTGCATTACATTTACATTTCACAGGTAAAATGACTTGTTTCAGGGTCAATGCATAATCACTCCAGTAATCCTTGAGTTGACTCTGATGGGACACAGACACAAAGCCAGTGTTCAGTGTATTAAACAAACCAAATCATATTGCTCTTATATTGCCATTTGCTGCCCAAGTTCAGTAAAAACATCAGTAATCATTCTGCAGTGCAATTAATCAGAAAATAGTTATAACTAATGTGTAGGAGTAGCACAGTCAACAGATTAAATATGCCTTACCATGTCCAGACCTAGACCCTATAGTCAACAGGTTAAATATGCCTTACCAAGTCCAGACCTAGACCCTACAGTCAACAGGTTCAATATGCCTTCCCAAGTCCAGACCTAGACCCTGCAGTCAACAAGTTAAATATGTCTTACCAAGTCCAAATTTAGATCATACAGTCAAAAGGTTAAATATGCCTTACCAAGTCCAGACCTAGACCCTACAGTCAACAGATTAAATATGCCTTACCAAGTCTGCATCTAGACCATACAGACAGTGACGGGTGTTAGGATCATAGTCTGGCTTGCACCTTTCTGATCGAATGAAGTCCATGATTTTGTGCTCCCCTTCTCCTGGGGTCTGAAAAAAGATGAACCTTTGCTGAGGAAATCATTTTTTTTTTGTATCTGCAGAGTCATCCACCACCATATACATACTGCCATGTCGGCCTATTCTGCGCGTCGGGTAATTCTGCGCAACGATACGTCATTTCTGTAAACATTTGATCACGTGCTATTTTGGGTCATAAATCCATTTTGTATCCAAAAAGAAGAATCATACATTAATTAAGAAAAGTGGTATTTGTAAAGTGTACAAAAATATCCCAAATTTAGACTCGAAATGCACATAAAAATGTGATTTCTAAATGGCAACGTGAAGACCCACTCCATGACCTTCTTGAACCGGTAACCCAGAAAATTCGATTTACTATGCATCTTTTAGAATCATAAAAATAAATACATTGTATAAAAGATGGAAATGTGTACCTTAAAACAAAGCTATTTTAATCCAAGTTTCCAATTTTGCAAGAAGTTGTCCCACACGTACAAAATCGTCTGCTACCCAGCGTGTCTACTTGCTGTTACACCATAAATTCTTAACAAATTACCCGGCGTATAGTCTGTTTCTAAATTCTGTAGTAATTTTTCCCCTTCAACAAGACATTGTAAACACATTACAACTTATTCATTGTTATTTCTCTTCCATGTAATAGCTAATTTCTTATAAAATGTTGAACTTTACTAACTTTTTTACAAGATCGGTTTACTTTGCTTAATATCTCTTGCCATTTATTGGCATTTTTACGGTGAATTTGATAAAACTAGCTATAAACCTGACCTAATTACTCGACTGAACTGCTGACAGAAACAGTCCAAAGTAATATATTTCATTTCTATAGCAAGATGGATAAACATTACCTCTTTTTAAAGCTATGTGCAGAATAGGCCGACATATCGCGAGTCAGGAAAACCGCGGGGGGGGGGGGGGGGGGGTATCCCCTGTGTCCAATATTAATATTATTTTGAACAGAACATTCTGGTGACAACTGCATCTTTTCAAATGGTAAGCACTTCTGTATTTTAATTTTGTCAATCGCTCGAATTCGGTATGCGTTATGTTTCAATATTGGAAACGAAAACCTTAGGTGCGCAGAAATGCCCGACAGCAGTGTACCATTGCTGACTGTAGGAATACTACAGATTTAGTTTAATTAATTTAGTACCAATTATGATGAAATTTGTCCTTGATACATGCCTGAAGTAAAATGTCTTTTCTATATTTGCCATTTATATCCATGAATTATATTAACAATGAGATTAATATTACGCAAAAGAGAAAACCAACTCCAAAAACAACAATAAAGCAAAACAAAAGTCCCAAGAGGGGACTGATGTTCTACTGAATGAAAAGAATTTTCAGGAATTCAAGATAAGACCATTTCTTCCTTTTAACTGCTGAGTCTTGAAACCATCTCTGATATTCTTAAGCAAAAGCATGATTTTTAAATTAATTGCTCTGGTAAGCATATCAGATGGCAGCTTGGCACCATTTTCGTTCAGGACAAAGTAGACATCATTCGAAGTCTTTTGGTGAAACCCCATGTCATAATGATCATCTGCTCAGTGGGTATAGTGTCAAGAAGATTTTAAGAGCATGACAGTGATATTGGTTGTATGGCTGGCACCAGTTTCATTTAGGACCAACTAAGTATCATAAGTATAATGGTGACATAGCCATCCATCTGGAGAGTAGAAACCACAAAATTTTCAAGATATTGCTTTCCATTCATGAATTGCAAAGACAAGATGGTTGCTGTGGTGGCCATATTGGACATCAGATCAGCACCATTCTCAATGAAGACCAATTAGACTTCTTAAAAAGTATTTTAGTTGTTGTTGTTGATATTGTGGGGTTTAATGCCATTTTTCAGCACACGATAGGCTATACATAGCGGCCAGTATTAATGGTGGAGGAAGAATCCGGGAAAACCCCAGAAAGAACCACCAACCCGTGAGAAGCTACTGGCAAGCTTTCTCACATACCCACATTGGCCAAATCCGAATTTAGTAATATAAATATCCATTTGGGAGGAGTAATCATAACAAGATTTTGAAAATGGTTGCCATTGTGTCCATACTGGCACCAATTTCATTTAGAATCAACTAGACATCATTAGAAGTC
Organism: Sinohyriopsis cumingii; assembly: GCA_028554795.2. Taxonomy (NCBI): domain Eukaryota; kingdom Metazoa; phylum Mollusca; class Bivalvia; order Unionida; family Unionidae; genus Sinohyriopsis; species Sinohyriopsis cumingii. The sequence continues at coordinate 43,841,882 of CM068838.1, forward strand.
TTTTAGTAAAACCTGTGTTGACCATTCTCTCAGGAGGAGTAGAGATAAGATTTTCAATATGGCAGCCTTGATGGCCATATTGTAGGTCATATCAGCATCATTTTCATTTAGTATGAGTTAGACATTAATAGGAAGTATTTTAGTGAATATTATTCAGGAGAAACAGTGATAAAGATTTTAAGATGGCTGCTGTGCTGGCCATACTGGATATCTCAGCATCACTATTTTCATTTAGGACAGTTAGAGCATGTTTTTGTGTGTGTGCATGTGGGTGTGAAGTTTCAATGCAATTTTACAAGTAGTTTAGGAGGAACAGAGATAACAAACTTGTGCTAATGGACTGACAGATGCACAATGGACATCAGACAACAGAGCATCCCATAAGCTATTATAATCTATCACAATGAGAGCTAAATACAAAGTAGTTAAATCATGCCAACAATATGAATTTAGAATACTCAACTGGGATGGATAACATTTCATTGTAAAAATTGTTTTGATGTAATATGTTCTCACAAAAAATGAAAATAAAACAAAATAAAAGACTCATTTTTTGCAATAACAGTGGTAATAAATGTAGTCCACTCTACAATGAAATATATATTGGTGATGTTACCTACCATCACAATTTGTAATAAAATCAGTCCACTCTACAGTGAAATACATAGGCATGTTATGAATTATGCATAGTAAATTAAAATGGGATAATTTGTCAGCAACTTGCAGAATGAGTGCACTCACCAATCTTTTTTATCAAAGGGGACATTATAATAAATTTGTTAATTATCGGATTGAGTAGTCACACTGGTTATAGTGACAGTCCTCAGTACTATAGAGATTCAAGTATTGAAATCATGTTAAGATTCTTTTATTTGCCATGCGCATAGACCAGTTGCATGTGTCATCTATTCTTTGCTAAGAGTCATGTTGCTATAGTAACAGGTACCTGATGGCCTGAAAGGTAGACTTTGACTCCCTGCCAAAGTGGGTCAGTAGAGACTTTCTTCACAACAAAGTACTTCAACTGTTCCTGAAGATCTGCCATGAACTTTGTACCTAAAGATACAAAAGAGACATGATCAGAACCAGAATACCATGATGGAATTCCATCAATAGTCTGCAAAATTCTGAAAGTAACAAGTCATGTAACCAGTCTGTAAAACTTCCTTCAGCATTTCTGTGACTGTTGCTGGTATCCCACTACTGCAGCACTGATTCCCTCTCCTCTATAAAAATCACTTTTACTAATACTTAATCACACTTCATGTTACAAATCTTCATTATTTTCTATAAAAACTATCTTTCAATTACAGTGAAAAAATGTCAAACAAAAGAGCTTTAAACCAATAGATGAATGCCATCGCAAATGTTTATATGTGCTGACATATTTCTTGTGTGCATATTACAGACTGTTCCTATGCCATTCTCATCCTTGACAAGATAAAAAAAATACTTCTAAACAGACTGCCTTTTTCTATTCAACTTTTTAGGCCATTTCAGGTTACTCCTGTTGATCAGATGCTTGACTCATCTGGGTCACCATACCCTTTGTTTTTTACTGCATGAATGCTTTTACAACTTTTATTACCAATTTCATGTCTGCAATATTTCGGGCAATCAAAAGCGAAAGAAATAGCATAATTTCCATATGCAAGGAAACCTAAGAACCTAATCTTTCACTACTGTAATCCCTGCAGATGCAGAACAACTGCACAGCCATGGGAACTCATTTCAGTGTAAAATGAAATTTTTGACAAGACCAACTCCACTTTTACAAATTATTGTGTTCAACTAATGATTAAATATATCAGAGTAAAATGAGACATTCCAAACATGTTCCCCATGAATGACTTAAGTATTTTACAGATAATTTCATAACCATTTTTGCACAACTTTTCTGTTTCTTAGTACCTCGTTGGATCGAGTCTGAATACCAATATGTCTAGTGTGTTATGCAGTGAATAAGCTACAGTTATAATAGTGGATATTGTATTTACTCTGGACTTGAAGAAACAATAACCACCAATCAGAACTGAATGTAACATTTTACAATGTGTGACACACAGGAAGTGTACGTAGCCCTCATATTTGATACAAGCAGACAAGATGTGAATGCATTCTTTACACTTATATATGTTATCAACATGCTTATGAGACAAAATACTCAGCATGGAATTGGCTGAGAGGGTGGGACAGATTCCAAGCCATGGAGGTTGGTCACTTTCTGAAAATACTCAGCATGGAATTGGCTGAGAGGGTGGGGCAGATTCCAAGCCATGGAGGTTGGTCACTTTCTGAAAATACTCAGCATGGAATTGGCTGAGAGGGTGGGGCAGATTCCAAGCCATGGAGGTTGGTCACTTTCTGAAAATGCTGTAAATTGCAAGCTTTAATACAGGTAGTCTAGACAACAACATATGGTCATGTAAATGAACTTGGGTTTTGTCAGGAACAATTCGTAGAAGATATAAATAACCCTCATTTTCATCACATCACTGTGAGTATGACTGGTGTTCCTCATCTCATATTATCACAGTGGACACTACTCTTATATGGCCATTTTTGCTATGAAAATGTGGCCAGACAGGGTCCATGCTGAACTCTAATATCTGGGCAAAATGAATTAGTCCTTCAGCCAGAATAGGTGAGAAGTTTGTTTAAACTGTTCAAATTTGATAATTTTTAAAGAAGCCACTTTTGACTTTTGGTTTTGCAGAGTTCCATGTCAGATGACTTAAGTAATAATAAAATATTATCAAAATATTAAAACATTTTTATTTTGCTTAACCATAGTTGTGTAGTAGAGATGTAACAATTTTGGGAAATTTCTACTGGGTACCTGTCGATCCTAACGATCAGTTACCCAGGTATCCGATCAAAGTGAAATTGTATTAAATGTGAATCTGAACTGCTTTGTTGTAGGATCACACATGCCAACCCCCAAAAGAGGTAGATGCATAATTATTGCTAATATAAGTGGCAGAAAGCTTAATCTAAGCATAAAAAGAGCAATCAATATATTACATGCCACAATTACAGAAAACTGTATGAAAAATGTACATATTTATTTTATTTAACATACATTTAGTTTTACTTCTTACCTGGATCTGCAGTTAAAATTGTTGTCACAAATCGGCAAAATCCATGTGGATTATTAGTTAATACAAGAGTACAGACTATAAATTATTTATGAATGACACTCACTTTAACTAGTCTACATGTCTACAGTAATTTTCACAAATATTCGTAAAGTCCACAAATGATGACAGTTGCAGTATCTTCAGCCTGCCATGGTTCATCCCTTAATGATGGTCCAGTGCTATATATTTTTAAATGCAACAAAATCCCTCTCTAACATTTTTCAGTCATATAGCATCCAACAGTCACATTGATACAGCCCATTTATTTTTTAATGATATCTGGCCCCATTTATTTTCAATTTAGACTGGTCTACTACATGTAGTATCAAAACTGAATGAATCTATGACAAGTGGTTTCATATTCATGAATCCTGTCTGTTTTCTTGGAACTGTTCCATAAACAATTAATGCAAAAATTACCATATTTATAGACGTGGTAAATTTTTATTAGATTTTTTTCAGTGTTATTAAATAACAAAGATTTCCTTATATTTAAATATTTCAGTAAAAATTTTTATTCTGTATAGTTGTCCATTTTGTTCGTATTTTCTTAACATGGTACAAGAGGTGCATGTTACGGTAACCAAATTTTATGTTGACTCTGCCATGACAAATATATCTGTCTTGGGTTTCCTGCTGTTAAATAAGGCCCAGTAAATGAACATGTGAACAGCGGCCCTGACGTGAACAGCTAATACTTGCTCCAGGGCCACAAACATGAGGCAAAAATGGCATTAGTTAAACCACACATTTATATTGTGCTTTCTTTTATTTGAACTGCAGTACATATTTAAATTTAATTTGTCGAATATTTCTTAATCAGCACTTATTGTCACTGTTGAAGAAAGATATTGACCTAGCTAATGACATCAGGATAATAATAATAACGAGGACTTTGTATAGCGCTTAACATTAGACAACACATATAACATAAAAAAACATATAATGATATTATTACAAAACACAAACATCATGAAATTTAAAAACAAAAAATTCTGAACATATTTAAGGTAGGGAACATTATTAGGGGGGCCCTGAGTGGCCGAGTGGTCTAAAGCGCTCTCCGTTATGGAACACTGCCATCTCACCTGTCTGCGTGGGTTCGAGTCTCGGATTCGGCTAATGCGGGTATGTGAGAAAGCTTGCCAGTAGCTTCTCGTGGGTTGGTGGTTCATTCTGGGGTTTTCCTGGGTTCTTCCTCCACCATTAATACTGACTGCTCTGTATAGCCTATCGTGTGCTGAAAAATGGCGTTAAACCATACAACAACAACAACATTATTAGGTCTTTAAGTTTGTTCTTGCAGTCGAAATAAGTGAGTTTTGAGAGCACTCTTGAATGGGATCACTGTGGCTTTGTGTCTAAGTTCTGTGGGCAATTCATTCCACGTTGCTGGGCCCTAGTATGCAAAAGAATGCTGTCCATATGACTTTGTTTTCATAATGGGAATAATGAGTATACTATTGTCAGAAGAGGAGCGTAAGTATCTAGCTGGTGTGTACACATGGGTGAGGTCGGATAGGTATGTTGGACTGGAGTCTGTCAGTGAAATGTAGTACAGAGAACAAATTTTGTGTTTGATTCTGGATCGAATGGATAGCCAGTGTAGGGTACAGAGCAGCGGGGAGGTGTGCTCTGATCGTAGTACTCTAAGTATGATCCGAGCAGCTGTGTTTTGAACTTTTTGAAGTTTCTGGAGTAGATATTGAGATAACAGAATTGAGTTACAATAGTCCAGTCTTGAAAGTATTAATGAACACACAAGTGTTTTAGTGGCATCAACTGAAAGATATTTGCGAATGGAGCTGATGCGTCTCAGCTCAAGTTATGCAGCCTTGCATATGTTCATGACATGTTGGTGCAATGTGAGAGTACTGTCCAGAGTGACACCTAGGTTTCGTACTGACTGTGTGAATTTAATGTTGTTGTTACTGATATCACTGGACAACAAATTTTTACAAAAGTCATGTTACTGAAATAAAATTAGTCAATTCTTATCAATTTTTATGTGCTGAACACGAATATGACAGTCAAATTGCAAAATTGGCTCTAGTTTTTTTGTAATCTGCAAGAAATTAATGTTTACATAACGAAATGCATTCCATTAGTAAAAGGTCAACTGTAATAGCCTACCTATAAAAAATCAAGTTATTGACTACATCTTAGATTTCTTCGCCTGTCTCTTGTACAGCTGTTCGGGAGCATCTCTGAGGAGTGTCCAGCAGTAGTCAGCCAGCATTGTAGTGGACCATTTTCCCTGGTATCTTTGTTCCATTGTTGCGATATCTTGATGAAAACGTTCGCCGTGTTCATCACTAACGATACCACAGTTGCTAGGAAAGAAATCCAAATGGGAATGAAGGAAGTGAATCTTTAGAGACATATTGCAGCCAAGTTTCTTATACTTCATCAACATGTCTTCTACTAGTTCCTTATAGTTTTCTGCCCTAACATTTCCGAGGAAGTTTGTAGAAACTAGGCGAAAAGCATTCCATGCTTGTTTCGCGTCACCTTCCAGCAAGTTGTTGAACCGGTCATCTTTGAAAAGCTCTCGAATCTGAGGACCCACAAAAACTCCCTCTTTAATCTTTGCTTCGCTGAGTCGAGGGAATTTTTCATGCAGGTATCGGAATGCTGGCAAAGTCCGGTCAATGGCTTTCACGAAGTTCTTCATCAAACCTAGTTTGATGTGAAGGGGTGGTAGCAAGATTTTCTGAGCCTCAACCAGAGCTGGGTGTTGGATATTCTTCTCTCCAATGGCTACATTCTGCCTGTGAGTCCATTCCTTCCTCATGTAGTGCATTTCCCTTGCTCGGCTATCCCACTCGCATAAGAAACACATGTATTTTGTATATCCTTGCTGCAGTCCCATTAAAAGGGCAACTACCTTCAAATCACCACAGAGGTGCCAGCTGTACTTGTTATACTCAATGGAATTCAGTAGCTGCCTTAAGTTATCGTATGTCTCTTTCATGTGGACAGCATACGCTACTGGAATAGATGGAAGAATGTTTCCATTGTGCAAAAGCACAGCCTTGAGACTCAGTTTCGAAGAGTCCACAAATAGTCTCCATTCTTGTGGGTCATGAGTGATTTTTAAAGCATTCATGAGGCCCTCAATATCGGAACAGAATATCAGATTACTTTCCTTTCTGAAGAAAGGCTCCAATTGCTGGTGGCGCTTTCGATATGCAGTAATTGTGACATCTTCTTCTAGAAGATTCCATTGTTGGAGTCTTGATCCTAGCAATTCTGCCTTGTTCTTTGATAAGTCCAAATCACGAATCAGGTCATTTAGTTCTTCCTGTGTTATTCTGTGTGGGGTTGATGATGCAAAACAGTGAAAATCTGGATCACTGCATGCTGATGGACCAGGAGAAGAACAGGTCAACTCACCTTTGTCTTCGTCAGATGAATCAAGAGAATATTCTGCTGGAGGTTCTGGAATAGGAAGTCCCTCACCATGTGGAACTGGTCTCAATGCAGACGGAATGTTTGGGTAGACTATTCTCGACTTCTTTCGCTTCGTTATTCCGCCGGAAAGAGGAGGAACCAAGCAGAAGTAACAGTCATTTAGGTGGTTGCTTGGCTCTCTCCACACCATTGGGACTGCAAACGGCATTGATGACCTTTTGCAATTCAACCACTGTGAAAGCTGTGTTGTACATGTAGCACAGCATATATGCGGAGCCCAAGGCTTGTCTTGGTCACCAACCTTGCATCCGAAGTAAAGATGATATGCCTTCTTCACTTGAGAATTGATACTTTTCTTCTGGTTGGCAAATGTCACTTCCCCACAAATATAGCAAAAATTGTCCGCGGTATTAACACACTTTCGAGGCATTACTGTTCTTTATTGTACGTAAATGGATAAAATAATAAGTTTTATGTAACAGTAGCTTGAACTGTCTCGCACAACGTCTAAAATATTTTAAATGCTGAACCTATCTGATTGGGCTTTATATAGTACACTGCTTACGTCAGCTTCAGCAGCCGCCTGGCATTAGTATAATAGGCCTACACATGTATAGTACACTGCTGACGTCAACTTACTTCAGCAGCCGCATGGCATTAGTATTGCATTGCATCAGAAAATGATGCAATCAACTGTGGATGATGTGAGCATGATGGTATTATGCAATGTTACATCATTATTCCGGATGTTGCTGCAGTCCTACTGGAGAAATTTACACAGTGAAACATAGAAAATGAGGTATATGAATATCTTCAAAACGAGAGCCAATACAAATTTTTCACGGTTATATTCGTGTTCGGCACACCAAAATACTACAGATTAGGGCCTTTTCAAGTCAGTAATGATTTCACTGTTGACCAGTGTATTTATTGTTTGAGGTAAATGATATGACTGAGAAAGTCTTTGTGTTGTGATTAGAACGGCCTCAGTTTTATCATCATTCATCTGCAGCTTGTTACATGTCATCCATGATTTCACATCAGGAATTCACCTCTCTACAAAGTGGATGGTAGCATCAACTTCAGTCGGGTGGCTAGATATGTATATTTGTAGGATCTCAAAACAAGTGCATTTAAGTCGCGAGAACAATGGCACACGAACCATGGACAGGCATGAAGTTAGGATGGTGTAGCTTTAAATATCAGCATTGATTCTTAAATAGCTCACGTGAGAAAGGAGAGAACTGTCCTCCCTTGTATTATTATATAATATATGTATGACAAGTAAATTGTAAGCAACTGTGATGGAGAATAAATGTGCACATGACACGAGCCTCAAACTGTAATTGTTATTCTTTGTTTCGATATGAACTTAGAATACTTTTTCTTTAAAACGGATACCCAGTTGTTTGTTTTATTACCGGGTTATTATCAACTGGCAGGTGCCTAAGTATCCGGGTACCTGTTGGCATCTTTATTGTCAAGTATTACAGTTACAGTCACCTCAAAAATGGATAATAGACAAGGATCAGCCGCTAGTTCCATTGTACAAGTCATCTTTTCATATGTTGATTGGGTAAAATAATGGAAAGAATGATTAAATTTATTAGTTATATACTGGGATGCTGGAACTGAGTCCTAACTCATTTCCAACTGGGCTATAAACATTCCTTTAAGATTTTTAAACCACTGAAAATGTGTGAATATTCTGCCGGAATTCTGCCAGTAGCAATTTCTAGCATATATGAACATTAAATTACCACCAAAAATGGACAACAGAGCATAAAACTTATTTTTTTATCTTTCCACCTATCTCAATGGATAGAAAATTGACACAAAAGTTTTACCTTGATTATTAATACATTGTATTGAAACAAAAAGAGATGGGGGTAGCATGAAATCCAGGTACAGTTAAGTAAATTTTGCTTTTTGGATATTTTTTTGGTGAGACCACATACTCGAGGGTGACAATTTCACCCAAACTGCCCCCTAGCAAGGATCCTGTTGAATAAAAGGGGTTACCTCTATGAGACAAGGGGACCACCATAGTTCACTTCCTGAATCAAAGAAATTTATATTTCCTGTACGTATTAGGATGAGCTGTCTTTAACTTGAGAAATCTGGATTGAAAAAGAAAATGCAAAGCAACAAACCTGGAGTAATACAATTGGAGTCAAATCTTTTTTCTGTAGGGAGCACTTCCCCTTTCTCTCGTGCTTTTCTCTCCAATTCTTCTGCTTCCCTAGCTGATCTGAAACATCAACAAAAATAAATTATTAAAGAGTTATGTTTGTGTGTAAGTGGAACTTTTAACACTTAAAATTTTTTAGTAATATCGCTATGATGTCAGTGGGAGAGTTTATTGTGATGTCTAGCTCTGGGGCATCATGCTGCAGACATGCAACATCATGTCCCACCCAGTCACATTATCCTGACACAAGGCCAACCAGTCCTAACACTAACCTCTTAATCCTGATCACCTAGCAAGGCAGCTGCTAGTACCATTTTTATAAGTCTTTGGAATGACTCAGCCGGGGTTTGAAACCACAACTTCCACATCCAAGGTGGACACTCTAACCACTTAGGCCACCAGAGTGGTTTAAGTTATTAGTAGTGACATGAAATTTATACAACCGCAGTAATATGATCAAACTGAGCCTCTGCAATCCCAGGTTCAAATCCTCAGGTCTGACGTGCAGTGGTACAATAACTAAGTTTAAATTTACACTAGATGTGTATTGCTACTTTCTCAAAACTCTAAACCTCTTTATTCCTCACTCTAACCCTCTGCTATGCTTCCTGGCCTTTAATATGCACTTATTAATATGACACTGGTTGAATAGGCCTACCTTTTGTTGCAATCTTTCCACCACTTTCTTGAATTTCTCTGTCCACTAAGTTGCTAAAATGGGAATATACTGGGAATAAAATAAAATAGTATCATTGCACTGGAGTAAAAAAAAATGCATTTAGCATATCAGAAAAGCGTCAGACAAATTGCATACATGATCCTCATTTAATCAGCTCTTTTATCACTGAGAAACATGTAGAAACTGAAAAACACCAATAACTGATGCAAATACAGTGCTTAGACTTAATTTCAAGCATGCACCAGGCTTCAATTACTGATGTGAGCTGCATGAATCAGGCTGATGCATTGTATATGCCAAAGACTACTGATGTAATATTCAAGCACATTTCTGCATGAATGGGAGCACTTTACAGGTTTCAAGAATGGGAGTACTCTGCAGGTTCCATGAATGCAAGCACTTTGCAGGTTCCATGAATGTGAGCACTGTGCAGGTTCTATGAATGGGAGTATTGTGCAGGTTCTATGAATGGGACTATTGTGCAGGTTCCATGAATATGAGCACTGTACAGGTTCCATAAAAGTAAGCATTGTGCAGGTTCCATGAAAAGGAGCACTGTGCAGGTTCCAAGAATGGGAGTACTTTGCATGTTCCATGAATGGGAGCACTGTGCAGGTTCCATGAATGGGAGTATTGTGCAGGTTCTATGGATGGGAGTATTGTGCAACATCCATGAATATGAGCATTGTGCAAGTTCCATAAAGTGAACATTTTGCAGGTTCCATGAAAGGCAGCATTGTGCAGGTTCCAAGAATGGGAGTATTGTGCAGGTTCCATAAATGTAAGCACTGTGCAGGTTCCATGAACGTAAGCACTTTGCAAGTTCCATGAAAGGGAGCATGGTGCAGGTTCGAACAAACAACAAGAGGCCCAAGAGGGCCTGCTCAAATGGCTTAATAATGTACCAGCTTAAACTTTCACTAAGCATGCCTATGCAGTATTATAAGAACCAACTTCAACTATCGTCCAAACTTTACACCATGCCAATTTCACCTCTTTTACCATATACTTATAAAAATTCTCTTCAAAGATAAAGGCATAATTAATATGAATATTTTCTTGCTCATAATTTAAGACATTCTAAATATTAATGATATAATGATATGTTCATTCCAGAAATGAAAACAATAGGGTAGAATTGCCTCTCTCAGGTATTAAGTTAAGAAGTTTAGAAGACAAAGGTGCTGTAAATACCTGTATCTGTGTCAAATTTATCCAAGAAATTCAAACACATTATTATCACTGGCACTTACATCATTGATTTATTAATTTATGAAATAAATATTCATTTCTATGCTTTTGATTTTCTACAATTTCCTCATTTGAAGAAATAACATATCCAATGTTCACTCTTGTCTGCATGGTATTTCATGCAGTCAAAAAAATAAAGAGAGAGAGAAAGATGGAAAGAAACAGTGAAAGAAAGAAAGAAAGAGCGGATGGGTTCATATTCAGTTTGAAATGATTTTGCCAGTTTGTCTCTGAAAGCATTCCTTAGTACACCTTTATTTAGCATTTATAGCATTCTTCAAGTATATAAATGCCCTCAGTTTCATTCATGTATCGATCCTTTATTTCAAACATTACACTGCCAAAGTCTGTCAATTCCATTTCCAGTATAAACACAATAATGTGAATATTATTTGAATCACATTTTGACAATGAGGAACTAAATATTTTTATTTCTACTTGATATCAGTTACATTTAATCATAATGTAAGACAACAGTATATGCTGACTTCCTTGTCCTCACATAGCTGGAGTGTGTGTCACGTTTGCCAATGAAACTGTGTGATTGTCTTTGTGGTCTGATCAAGCTTGTTCCCAAAAGTTGCCTTGTCAAAAATTGGTTTGATGTACGTCACTAATTTCAGGGTGACTTGGTAATAACTGTTAATAACATAAGTAGCAAGATTTCTGTTAAAGGTATATTCAGAAATTAGGGCAATCATTTCTAATCAATAGCCATAAATTGTAAATAGATACCCTCGGGTTCTGATGCCTGGAATTTACATTTGAACAATTTCTAACAACCTGTGTGGTTTTATGACCCAAGTTAATTTTGGCACATACTATGTTTTAGTTGAAATCTACCCCACCACTTTTGAAAAATAAAAGATTTTTATTACTGGAATTATTATTATCATTATTATTATTATTATTGGGACCAAACAATTGGTATATTTGTATATTTTCTATCTTCACATTACAGAAACTATTGTGAACACGTCTACTGGGGACCAGAAATCTTGTACTGCTGCAATAATGTACGGATGAGTAATGAGATCATGAAGGCTAACATGCTTACACAACAAGTTGTTAATTGACTACCGTACTGTTGAAATATGGTGGTTGGGTATGGCCAAGTATGGGATGTTTTGATGAGGGTATTATAAGCAATAAAGGGATCAAAGGTTGTAAATTGACTAACTTACTGTTGTAATATGGGGGGCTTTAAGATCAAGTAGGGGATGTTTTGATAAGGGTATTATAAGCAATGAAGGGATCAAAGGTTGTAAATTGACTAACTTACTGTTGTAATATGGGGGGCTTTAAGATCAAGTAGGGGATGTTTTGATAAGGGTATTATAAGCAATAAAGGGATCAAAGGTTGTAAATTGACTTACTGTTGTAATATGGGGGGCTTTAAGATCAAGTAGGGGATGTTTTGATAAGGGTATTATAAGCAATGAAGGGATCAAAGGTTGTAAATTGACTAACTTACTGTTGTAATATGGGGGGCTTTAAGATCAAGTAGGGGATGTTTTGATAAGGGTATTATAAGCAATAAAGGGATCAAAGGTTGTAAATTGACTAACTTACTGTTGTAATATGGGGGGCTTTAAGATCAAGTAGGGGATGTTTTGATAAGGGTATTATAAGCAATGAAGGGATCAAAGGTTGTAAATTGACTAACTTACTGTTGTAATATGGGGGGCTTTAAGATCAAGTAGGGGATGTTTTGATGAGGGTATTATAAGCAATAAAGGGATCAAAGGTTGTAAATTGTCAAACTTACTGTTGTAATATGGGGGGCTTTAAGATCAAGTAGGGGATGTTTTGATAAGGGTATTATAAGCAATAAAGGGATCAAAGGTTGTAAATTGACTAACTTACTGTTGTAATATGGGGGGCTTTAAGATCAAGTAGGGGATGTTTTGATGAGGGTATTATAAGCAATAAAGGGATCAAAGGTTGTAAATTGACAAACTTACTGTTGTAATATGGGGGGCTTTAAGATCAAGTAGGGGATGTTTTGATGAGGGTATTATAAGCAATAAAGGGATCAAAGGTTGTAAATTGACAAACTTACTGTTGTAATATGGGGGGCTTTAAGATCAAGTAGGGGATGTTTTGATGAGGGTATTATAAGCAATAAAGGGATCAAAGGTTGTAAATTGACAAACTTACTGTTGTAATATGGGGGGCTTTAAGATCAAGTAGGGGATGTTTTGATAAGGGTATTATAAGCAATGAAGGGATCAAAGGTTGTAAATTGACTAACTTACTGTTGTAATATGGGGGGCTTTAAGATCAAGTAGGGGATGTTTTGATAAGGGTATTATAAGCAATGAAGGGATCAAAGGTTGTAAATTGACTAACTTACTGTTGTAATATGGGGGGCTTTAAGATCAAGTAGGGGATGTTTTGATAAGGGTATTATAAGCAATAAAGGGATCAAAGGTTGTAAATTGACTAACTTACTGTTGTAATATGGGGGGCTTTAAGATCAAGTAGGGGATGTTTTGATAAGGGTATTATAAGCAATGAAGGGATCAAAGGTTGTAAATTGACTAACTTACTGTTGTAATATGGGGGGCTTTAAGATCAAGTAGGGGATGTTTTGATAAGGGTATTATAAGCAATGAAGGGATCAAAGGTTGTAAATTGACTAACTTACTGTTGTAATATGGGGGGCTTTAAGATCAAGTAGGGGATGTTTTGATAAGGGTATTATAAGCAATGAAGGGATCAAAGGTTGTAAATTGACTAACTTACTGTTGTAATATGGGGGGCTTTAAGATCAAGTAGGGGATGTTTTGATAAGGGTATTATAAGCAATGAAGGGATCAAAGGTTGTAAATTGACAAACTTACTGTTGTAATATGGGGGGCTTTAAGATCAAGTAGGGGATGTTTTGATAAGGGTATTATAAGCAATAAAGGGATCAAAGGTTGTAAATTGACTAACTTACTGTTGTAATATGGGGGGCTTTAAGATCAAGTAGGGGATGTTTTGATAAGGGTATTATAAGCAATGAAGGGATCAAAGGTTGTAAATTGACTAACTTACTGTTGTAATATGGGGGGCTTTAAGATCAAGTAGGGGATGTTTTGATAAGGGTATTATAAGCAATGAAGGGATCAAAGGTCATAAATTGACTAACTTACTGTTGTAATATGGGGGGTTTAAGGTCAAGTAGGGGATGTTTTGATAAGGGTATTATAAGCAATGAAGGGATCAAAGGTCGTAAATTGACTAACTTACTGTTGTAATATGGGGGGTTTAAGACCAAGAATATGATGTTTTGATGAGGGTATTATAAGCAATGAAGGGATCAAAGGTTGTAAATTGACTAACTTACTGTTGTAATATGGGGTGGGGGTGGTTTAAGGCCAAGAATGGGATGTTTTGATGAGGGTATTATAAGCAATGAAGGGATCAAAGGTTGTTAATTGACTACCTTACTGTTGTAATATGGGGGGTGGGGTTTAAGATCAAGTAGGGAATGTTTTGATGATGGTATTATAAGCAATGAAGGGATCAAAGGTTGTAAATTGACTACCTTATTGTTGTAATATGGAGGGTTTAAGATCAAGTAGGGGACGTTTTGATGAGGGTATTATAAGCAATGAAGGGATCAAAGGTTGTAAATTGACTAACTTAATATTGTAATATGGGGGGTTTATGGCCAGGTATGGGATGTTTTGATGAGGGTATTATAAGCAATGAAGGGATCAAAGGTTGTTAATTGACTACCTTACTGTTGTAATATGTGGGTGGGGTAAGGCCAATTATGGGATGTTTTGATGAGGGTATTATAAGCAATGAAGGGATCAAAGATTGTTAAAAGCCCATTTCATACCAAATTTAACCGAGTTGCTCCGTAATTATCCGAATAACCTCCAGAGTTACATTATACTCCAGCCAATCAAAAGCCGGTGGGTACATGTACATAACAAAATGACGTCCATTGTTGTTTAGAAATATTTCAGAAATAAAATTAATTAAATGATTGAAATTTATATGTAAATTATCCACAGACTTTCAATAACAAATCTGATAAACTCATATGAAATGCATTTTATGATAGTGATGTTTCGGATGCACAGAAATAGTTTGAACAACTTGCTCTTTGATTGCTAGGATTAAATTTGTTTACTTCGACACCGTTTCCTTACTTACATGTACATGTCCTGATGTAAACAGGTCAAAGCTACTCTCTCGTATGGGTTTGAAATCTGCCCTGGTTTCCAGAAAATACGACAGGATGGTTCCAATATTAAATTTCATCAATATCTGCGACAGCATCGCTGTTGAATATGCATTTTTCAACTCGATAAACGATGATGAAGTAGTTATAGAAGTTGATGTTGATGCTGAAGCATTAGCCATATTTTGCCCACCACCTATTATGTCAGCTGACCACCCACCAAGTGATCAAAATTCCGAGCAAATTACGAAGTTCACCAAAGTCTGCATGAAATGGGCTATTGACTAACTTACTGTTGTAATATGGGGGGGGGGGGTTTAAGGCAAAGTAGGGAATGTTTTGATGAGGGTATTATAAGCAATGAAGGGATCAACGATTGTTAATTGACTACCTTACTGTTGTAATATGGGGGGTTTAAGGCAAAGTAGGGAATGTTTTGATGAGGGTATTATAAGCAATGAAGGGATCAAAGGTTGTAAATTGACTACCTTACTGTTGTAATATGGGGGGTTTAAGGCCAGGTATGGGATGTTTTGATGAGGGTATTAGAAGCAATGAAGGGATCAAAGGTTGTAAATTGACTAACTTACTGTTGTAATATGGGGGGCTTTAAGATCAAGTAGGGGATGTTTTGATAAGGGTATTATAAGCAATAAAGGGATCAAAGGTTGTAAATTGACTAACTTACTGTTGTAATATGGGGGGCTTTAAGATCAAGTAGGGGATGTTTTGATAAGGGTATTATAAGCAATAAAGGGATCAAAGGTTGTTAATTGACTACCTTACTATTGTAATACGGGGGGTTTAAGACCAAGTAGGGGATGTTTTGATGAGGGTATTGTAAGCAATGAAGGGATCAAACGTTGTTAACTGACTAACTTACTGTTGTATTATGGGTGGGGGTGTTAAGGCCAAGTATGGGATGTTTTGATGATGGTATTATAAGCAATGAAGGGATCAAACATTGTTAATTGACTACCGTACTGTTGTAATATGGGGGGTTTTAAGATCAAGTAGGGGATGTTTTGATGAGGGTATTATAAGCAATGAAGGGATCAAAGGTTGTAAACTGACTACCTTACTGTTGTAATATGGGGGGGTTTAAGGCCAAGTATGGGATGTTTTGATGAGGGTATTATAAGCAATGAAGGGATCAAAGGTTGTAAATTGACTACCTTACTGTTGTAATATGGGGGATTTAAGGCCAAGAATATGATGTTTTGATAAGGGTATTATAAGCAATGAAGGGATCAAAGGTTGTTAATTGACTACCTTACTGTTGTAATATGGGGGGTTTAAGGCCAAGTATGGGATGTTTTGATGAGGGTATTAGAAGCAATGAAGGGATCAAAGGTTGTAAATTGACTAACATACTGTTATAATATGGGGGGTTTAAGGCAAAGTATGGGATGTTTTGATGAGGGTATTATAAGCAATAAAGGGATCAAAGGTTGTAAACTGACTACCTTACTGTTGTAATATGGGGGGTTTAAGGCCAAGTATGGGATGTTTTGATGAGGGTATTATAAGCAATGAAGGGATCAAAGGTTGTAAACTGACTACCTTACTGTTGTAATATGGGGGGGTTTAAGGCCAAGTATGGGATGTTTTGATGAGGGTATTAGAAGCAATAAAGGGATCAAAGGTTGTAAACTGACTACCTTACTGTTGTAATATGGGGGGTTTAAGGCCAAGTATGGGATGTTTTGATGAGGGTATTATAAGCAATGAAGGGATCAAAGGTTGTAAATTGACTAACTTACTGTTGTAATATGTGGGGTTTAAGGCCAAGTAGGGGATGTTTTGATGAGGGTATTAGAAGCAATGAAGGGATCAAAGGTTGTAAATTGACTACCTTACTGTTGTAATATGGGGGGTTTAAGACCAAGAATATGATGTTTTGATAAGGGTATTATAAGCAATGAAGGGATCAAAGGTTGTAAATTGACTAACTTACTGTTGTAATATGGGGGGCTTTAAGATCAAGTAGGGGATGTTTTGATGAGGGTATTATAAACAATGAAGGGATCAAAGGTCGTAAATTGACAAACTTACTGTTGTAATATGGGGGGTTTAAGACCAAGAATATGATGTTTTGATAAGGGTATTATAAGCAATGAAGGGATCAAAGGTTGTAAATTGACTAACTTACTGTTGTAATATGGGGTGGGGGTGGTTTAAGGCCAAGAATGGGATGTTTTGATGAGGGTATTATAAGCAATGAAGGGATCAAAGGTTGTAAACTGACTACCTTACTGTTGTAATATGGGGGGTTTAAGGCAAAGTAGGGGATGTTTTGATGAGGGTATTATAAGCAATGAAGGGATCAAACGTTGTTAACTGACTAACTTACTGTTGTATTATGGGTGGGGGTGTTAAGGCCAAGTATGGGATGTTTTGATGATGGTATTATAAGCAATGAAGGGATCAAACATTGTTAATTGACTACCGTACTGTTGTAATATGGGGGGTTTTAAGATCAAGTAGGGGATGTTTTGATGAGGGTATTATAAGCAATGAAGGGATCAAAGGTTGTAAACTGACTACCTTACTGTTGTAATATGGGGGGGTTTAAGGCCAAGTATGGGATGTTTTGATGAGGGTATTATAAGCAATGAAGGGATCAAAGGTTGTAAATTGACTACCTTACTGTTGTAATATGGGGGATTTAAGGCCAAGAATATGATGTTTTGATAAGGGTATTATAAGCAATGAAGGGATCAAAGGTTGTTAATTGACTACCTTACTGTTGTAATATGGGGGGTTTAAGGCCAAGTAGGGGATGTTTTGATGAGGGTATTATAAGCAATGAAGGGATCAAAGGTTGTAAACTGACTACCTTACTGTTGTAATATGGGGGGTTTAAGGCCAAGTAGGGGATGTTTTGATGAGGGTATTATAAGCAATGAAGGGATCAAAGGTTGTAAATTGACTACCTTACTGTTGTAATATGGGGGGGTTTAAGGCCAAGTATGGGATGTTTTGATGAGGGTATTATAAGCAATGAAGGGATCAAAGGTTGTAAATTGACTACCTTACTGTTGTAATATGGGGGGTTTAAGACCAAGAATATGATGTTTTGATAAGGGTATTATAAGCAATGAAGGGATCAAAGGTTGTAAATTGACTAACTTACTGTTGTAATATGGGGGGCTTTAAGATCAAGTAGGGGATGTTTTGATGAGGGTATTATAAACAATGAAGGGATCAAAGGTCGTAAATTGACAAACTTACTGTTGTAATATGGGGGGTTTAAGACCAAGAATATGATGTTTTGATAAGGGTATTATAAGCAATGAAGGGATCAAAGGTTGTAAATTGACTAACTTACTGTTGTAATATGGGGTGGGGGTGGTTTAAGGCCAAGAATGGGATGTTTTGATGAGGGTATTATAAGCAATGAAGGGATCAAAGGTTGTAAACTGACTACCTTACTGTTGTAATATGGGGGGTTTAAGGCAAAGTAGGGGATGTTTTGATGAGGGTATTAAAAGCAATGAAGGGATCAAAGGTTGTAAACTGACTACCTTACTGTTGTAATATGGGGGATTTAAGGCCAGGTATGGGATGTTTTGATGAGGGTATTTATAAGCAATGAAGGGATCAAAGGTTGTTAATTGACTACCTTACTATTGTAATATGGGGGGTTTAAGGCCAAGTATGGGATGTTTTGATGAGGGTATTATAAGCAATGAAGGGATCAAAGGTTGTAAATTGACTACCTTACTGTTGTAATATGGGGGGTTTAAGACCAAGAATATGATGTTTTGATAAGGGTATTATAAGCAATGAAGGGATCAAAGGTTGTAAATTGACTAACTTACTGTTGTAATATGGGGGGCTTTAAGATCAAGTAGGGGATGTTTTGATGAGGGTATTATAAACAATGAAGGGATCAAAGGTCGTAAATTGACAAACTTACTGTTGTAATATGGGGGGTTTAAGACCAAGAATATGATGTTTTGATAAGGGTATTATAAGCAATGAAGGGATCAAAGGTTGTAAATTGACTAACTTACTGTTGTAATATGGGGTGGGGGTGGTTTAAGGCCAAGAATGGGATGTTTTGATGAGGGTATTATAAGCAATGAAGGGATCAAAGGTTGTAAACTGACTACCTTACTGTTGTAATATGGGGGGTTTAAGGCAAAGTAGGGGATGTTTTGATGAGGGTATTATAAGCAATGAAGGGATCAAAGGTTGTAAACTGACTACCTTACTGTTGTAATATGGGGGATTTAAGGCCAGGCATGGGATGTTTTGATGAAGGTATTATAAGCAATGAAGGGATCAAAGGTTGTAAACTGACTACCTTACTGTTGTAATATGGGGGGTTTAAGGCCAAGTATGGGATGTTTTGATGAGGGTATTAGAAGCAATGAAGGGATCAAAGGTTGTAAATTGACTACCTTACTGTTGTAATATGGGGGGGTTTAAGGCCAAGTATGGGATGTTTTGATGAGGGTATTACAAGCAATGAAGGGATCAAAGGTTGTGATGTGATGTGATGTGATTTGGATTTTTAACGTAGCTTTAACAATTTTTCAGTCATATCGCTATGATGTCTGCAATGTGGCAGTTTATAGTGCTGTCTAGCACTGGGGCATCATGCCGCAGACATGTAGCATGATGTCCCATCCAGTCACATTATCCTGACACCGGGCCGACCAGTCCTAACACTAACCTCTTAATGCTGAGCGCCAAGCGAGGCAGCTGTTAGTACCATTTTTGTAAGTCTTTGGTATGACTTGGCCATTGATCGAACCCACGACCTCCCGCATCCAAGGCGGATGCTCTAACCACTAGGCCAACAAAGCGGTTTCTTAAAACAGAATATGTGAAGCCTAGAACAAAGTTAGAAAGAAATAGTATTAACATGAACTAACATTTATTATCATCCTCCATTACTTATTAGGTGTTATATATCTTAAAGGTAGCAAGTCAGCTTGTTATCAATTAATAATTGATTTTTAAAACAGTAGAAATATGGTGGTTGGGTATGGCCAAGTATGGGATGTTTTGATGAGGGTATTATAAACAATGAAGGGATCAAAGGTCGTAAATTGACTAACTTACTGTTGTAATATGGGGGGGTTTAAGACCAAGTTTGGAATGTTTTGATGAGAGTATTATAAGCAATGAAGGGATCAAAGATGGTGATGGCTTTTAATAAATATTTGCTGACCTTTGTTGGAGGAGGAAAAAAAAGAGAGATTGACCAAACAATGACTTCAACAGAAACACCTGAAAATGTATTTTTATTCTATTCCATTGTTTCTTATTTTGTTCAAGATTTCTCTTTGAGGATTATTTAATGACAGATGATAACATGATTTCACCCAATGCCATTGCATGCTGAAAAATCCTCACTGGTTAATAAATGTGAAACCTGGGATTACATCTTATGTCTAAACTCACAAATTTTCTCCTCATGATGTACATGTACTTATACAAGATGAGTATTGATGACACATTAGCAACCCTAAAAACATGGCCATGGAAAAACTGAAGTCGGGTGCTTTCTTTTTGAGCGCAGTTATTTTTAATAACATAGAGAAGACACTATCCATTTATTCATGGGGAACTCAGACCAGAAAACTAAAGAGGGCATGTCAAGTTTGAAAATAATCAAAACTGTCATCATTAGTGATCACCAGTCAGTGATCTTGTGAAGGAAACAAAAAGGCTTGTGAATTTTAGAAAAAATCTTTGCAGTGAGCAATGAGATATATGCCTCCTCCTTTCTGAGTAGTTCAAGTCTCGGATTCAGCCAATGTGGGTATGTGAGAAAGCTTGAAAGTAGCTTCTTGTGGGTCAGTGGTTCTTTCCGGGGTTTTCCCAGGCTCTTCCTCCACCACTGATACTGGCCAGTATGTATAACCTATCGTGTGCTGAAAAATGGCATTAAACCCTACAACAACAACTTTCTGAGTAGACTCTTATACACTGAATCGCATTAATTAATCACAAAGAAGTATATTTTCTTCTCTGTATCAGTCTTTGAAATGATCTGACAGTGATCATTCCAACCTTCAGAAAAGGAGAATAAATCTTAAAAAAAATCTTTAAGCATCAGTTTGCTAAATGAATAACGGACAATCCCTGCAACAATATCATGACTCAAAATCAAATAACTCTTGAGATTTCCATTTTGAGATCTCCATTATGGCTCTTGAGAGTTTGGTGTCAAGGGTCAAATGACTCCACTGTTTTGAAACCTATTGAGAACCCTAAGTTTTTGGCAATATCAGATCTTCAATGATAAGTTCAAATTTACAGTCAGCTTTGAAATCTAATTGTTTTCTCAAATTATGAACAAGAAAGCAAATGAAAGCATAATATGGTTCAAATATTTTATCTTGTTATAATTTTCACAAAAATCAATTATTTTCAAGGACATGAGAAGGGATTTCAAAGCCCAAGAACACTCAAGAATATTCAAGGTGCATACAAACCCAGCTGAGCCAATCAGATGCAAAATCACCTCATAAATATGCACGTGTCACTCATAATAAATTAACAAAACATCATTATGATATTAGCAGCTCCTACTGACTAATCAGATTTAAAACTGGATCAGAAATACCATCTCTTGAGTTGTAAGAAGCTCAACCAATCAGATGCAAGATCATCTACCTCATCAACATGTACGGATCACTCACATAAAAGATCTTATGATTTAAGTCCATTTACCAAGTTGAATCAACATTGGATTAGAAACAGTCTTTTCATTGGTAACAAGCTCAACCAATCAGATGCAAGATCACCTCATCAAAATATACGGATCACTTACATAACTGGCCTGAAAATTTAAGTCCATTTACCAAGTTGAATCAACACTGGATTAGAAACAGTCTTTTCATTGATAACAAGCTCAGCCAATCTGAAGCAAGATCACCTCATTAATATGCATGAATCTCACTCATTATAAAACAAGATCTTTATCATATAAACCGATACTCAAAGTTTGATCAAAACTGGATCACAGATACAGCTTTCAGGATGGTAATAACCTTTGCAAATCTGACGTAAGATCACTGTTAATATGCATGGATCTCAATCATCATTGGACAAGATAATGATTTTAATCTGCACAGATCTCACTCATTACTGGACAATATTATGATATTAACATGCATGGATCTCACTGATTACTGAACAAGATTATGATATTAACATGCATGGACCTCACTCATTATTGGACAAGATTATGATGTTACTATGCCTAGATCTCACTCTCAATATTAGACAAAATCACCATGTTAATATTCAGGGATCTCACTTATTACTGGACAAGATCAAAATGTTAATATTCAATTATCTCACACATTGGATGAGATCATGATGTGAATATGGATGAGATCATGATGTGAATATGCATGGATCTCAATCAATATGGGAAAAGATAACCATGTTAATATGCACTGATCTCTCTCATTATTACAATTATCTGAGATGTTGATGGCACCACAGATTCATATTCAAAGTCAGATCAAAATCAGATTTGAAATATAGCTTTCCAAGTGGCAACAAACTCAGCCAATCAAATGCATGATCACCTCAAACTTGACCAAGATCTTGATGATATAACTCTTACATCAAGATCTTCAAAAATTGGATGCGAAAAATAGCCTCCAGAGTGGTAACAAGCAATTATTGATGGATGCAGCATAATACACTCACCTGACCGTCATCCACTTACGCAAAATGTAAAGGATTTAATGATCTAAACTAGGAGTAATCTATTTCATTTATTGCTGCGATAAGGTGGCATTACAGCCTTTTTACTATCTTTAAAAGTCAGCTCAAATTCAGTAGTACAAGGATGGGTCAATGCTAAATTGTAGCAAAAGTATTTGTGCTGTAAAGGCTGACTACTATTTTAGATGTCAAAAAGAAAAATGGATAATGAGAAGACTGAGGGACTTAAACTTCAGTGGTCATCAGGCAAAGTTTATCTTTGAATTTTTTAAAACCAAAATATGAATACCTCTTCCAAAGAAACAAGATAACCTTTTGTGTTGAAATAATATAATTTTTTGTGGTGAAACATGACAACTTTTTTTGTATGGAAACATAACTTTTGGTTGAGTCCTATCAAGCAGGCTATTTGTTACACTGACCACCATACCTGAATCGCCGTCCTCTCTGCTGATTCATCTTTGCTCTTGGTGCCACCCCATCAACTGCCATGAAGAAAACCTTTCTGGGTTTGATCATCCGGAACAGGAACTGGTAAAAATGTTTCATATTAGCAAAGAATTGAATTTATATTACACTGTCAATGTTGATTTCCATAAGTATTATCAAGACACAGTTTTGGTAAGCAGGCAACTTCTACCATCATGTCGAGTTCTTTGATTCACTGATGATGACTTGGAATAAGTGCTGATTCATTTTGGAGACAATTATTCTTTTGAAGTCTTTCCTTATGCAAAATTTTATGAATTTGAAGGCAGCAAAGAACATGTCATCCCTCTTCTTAATCAATCCTTACGTGTCTTGGCAGAAAATACAACAGTGTAATCAATGAGTACTAAAATGGCTTCCATAAGGCTTTTAGTAGTCTCCAGTAGCCAGAGCAAACATTAACTATCATGCACAAAATAAATGTAGACTAAAGTGATCTTTACAACAAAATGGTGGCCTCTGGGACAGCACAAAAGATATTAAACAATAAACGAGAAAATTCTATTATATATCAGAGAAGAGATACCACAGTTTGTTAAGAAAACCAATGATTAATTTTGTTTCTCTTTGTTTAAAAAAAAATCATTTTTCTTAAAATCTTCGAAGCTATAATAATTGTACACCCCATGAAGCCAGATTTTACTATATGGAATTGTAGGCTTCAAGCAAGCTTTGAGTGACACCCAATATGACCTTATAAAAGAATAGTTCAGTCAGCAGTAATTAGCTTCATCTGCATATACAACATAGTTCATGCATCAGTAATCACAATGATCTGCTCTACAGCACAGTTCATGCATCAGTAACCCTGATCTGCCTCTACAACACAGTTCATGCATCAGTAATTACCCTGATCTGCCTCTGCAGCATAGTTTATACATCAGTAATCACCTTGATCTGTCTCTACATCACAGTTTATGCATCAGTAATCACCTTGATCTGTCACTATAGCACAGTTCATGCATCAGTAATTACCTTGATCTGACTCTGCAGCATAGTATATACATCAGTAATCACCTTGATCTGTCTCTACAGCTTAAGCATGCAGTAGAGTCATCTTATTTGTATATTCATTCACATATACAATATAGTTAACCTGCTGACTGTAACCTATCATAATACAGATTGTATAGTCATTAATATTGAAAGTTCACTGTTCAAGCAAGATGTTCATTCACACTACAAACTACACAATGTCATAAAGGGCTGTATATAGTATGGAATAAAATGTAGTCAACAATTAAACAAAGATTCTTAACTGATGTTAATAAAAAAACAAAATATAAGCGGGTGGTACTAATAAAGATCCATCCAATTATCAAGTTTCATGACTGTAACAAAATCCGCACCCAAAAAATGATTTATAAATACAAAATTTAAACAGTCACAAAAAAGGTGTAGTACTTATTAAAATGCTTCACCTCTCCAAGTTTCATGATTCTAGTGAAATAATATGCACATGACATGTGGAAAATGTCATGAAGCCATGAAATAAATCAAACAAGTAACTAAAGATAAAACCAGATTAAATGTTGGTCATGATATGCTTCCTTTGTGACAATGGTGAGGATTATAACCAATGAATATCATCATCAATCTCACAATTCGAACATGCTGAGTACTTTGGAAATGAAAATTAAATAAAATTTGACCACAATGTAGTGTAAAATGGGCATCATCATGACCAACTACCATACTGAGGGAGAAGCTACGATAGCTCATTTCATACAGTGTCAGACTTGTAGTCCAAGGGTCAAAGGTTCAATGCCTGCCCAGGGTACATTGGGTTGACTGCTTGAGTGTGTCCCTGGGAAAGGCACTTAGCTCCTATTTCCTGTGCATAATATAGACAAATAATGTGTACTATGGCTAGAATGCAGAGTATAAATGTGCAGAACCTGAATCATTATAAACTGAACATCTCTCTCCTTTCTGGACATTCCTATGGTCAAATATGTTGCAAACCTAAACTTGTCTGAGCCGAATCTGAGCTTGTCCCAGGCACCAGTCATGTGGATTTGTAAAACCATGCTGATGGAACCACACTGGCTTTTTTAGTGGTTTCAACAGCATTTTTAATTCAAAAGCTTAACCTATGCCAGCAAAATCTGCAATGAAGGTCACAATGACCTTTTGCTGTAAGGATGTGGCACTAACAGTGATGCATACAATTTAGTTTGATGATTGTAGGATCAACAGACTTTGAGATATAAACTTAAACAACAAAACTGAAAAAATTCAATAAAGCATGAAATATGGGTCACAATGACCCATTTTGTGACGCAGGTTAAATAGTCATCAAGAAGCATCCGTTGGCAAATATGATCCTAGGTATAACTGTATGCATAACAGGGTGAATAAACCCATCTCATAATTTGTTAAATGGAAAATCTTAACTATGCCAGTAAATATTTAA
The DNA here is from genome assembly GCA_028554795.2 of Sinohyriopsis cumingii. NCBI lineage: Eukaryota > Metazoa > Mollusca > Bivalvia > Unionida > Unionidae > Sinohyriopsis > Sinohyriopsis cumingii. Next base: position 43,867,346 of record CM068838.1, read on the forward strand.
TGTTGGCTATGGTGGCCTTCTTTTGCTCGTAGGACATGGTACTTACAGAGAGGCATCCAATCTAGTTTGACAATTAAAGCATGATCAGAGCTTGAAAAACAAACTTACAACAAAATTTAAAGTTTTCAAAACGCTTGAAAGATAGACCAGTAACCTACTTTTATAATTAGCCTGCAGTAACAGGGCTGCTACCTCGAGTGGAATGAAAATCAAGACGCTAAATGAAAATAATCAGGATTTGGAAGAAGGAAATAAACAGGATCAGTGATTGCAACCATATATTCACAAAATTTCCAAGTTTTAATGTAGTACTCATGGACTTTCTACATCACTTTTGCTCTCTTTGAAGGAGGCAGAGCCACTGTAAATTAAAAGGTATGAACTACTGCAATGTTTACAATCTTATGACAATGACAAGAACAAGGATTTACAATAAGGCAGCAAAATAGCGTTCATGTGAGACTGATATAATGCCAATTGATTCTGAATATTGAACATTTTGACTTCTGATTCGCTTGTCCCTCTCTATCAATTCAATTTTATTTCGATATCAGACTCAGCTACCTTTTATATTCTGGCACTTTTAACAATTGTGATTTCTGGCAAAATTTGAAAAATTAGAATTTTAGGATTTTAAAAAAATCAGGATGATCATGAGTAAACTGTGATAAGTGACATCCCTGTAGTACTCATCAATTTGCATCTCTGGAAGATTCATTATACCAGGTGTGTGTGTACAAAAACAAAGAATCTGCATGAATGGAACAAATTATCCATCTTAGCCCCCAAACACAGGGTAAAGGTGCTATAAAACCCACTTCCAACTGTTGCCAAGCATCTAGGGAGAAAGAACATTTAAGTTACTATGACGATGTTGATATCTATATGCTTTGATATGTACAGGTGCTGAGAGTAGTACAAGATCTCTATTCCACTTTCTAAAAATAATGAATTTAGAGAAATCAGAAAAGTAACCATATGACCCAAATGCCTGTGCCAATATGATGTAACTGAATGGCCAAAATAGTAAGTTGGGCTATAACTCCATAGCAATGAATGGGGAAAAAAAAGGGCTAAAACTCCATAGCAATGACAATGAATAGGAAAGAGGAACAAAATCAGAATTGATGAAGCCTCATACCAAATTTTTTTTAGGCAAATAAATCCTTTAAAAAATGTTAATGTGTGGATACTGAGGGGCAGGTTCAAAATCAAACAAGGGCTAACACTCCATAACATTTTATGCAAAAACTGAAAATTAAACTTGAACTGGGCCTTAATGTAAAGTCTCACTCCAAATATGATTTAAATATATGACATCCTTTAAATGTTCATTAACAGAAACAAAATTGACAAACATATTTCTCGATCAAACAGGGGCCATATATCAACAAACTTTTGTGGGGAAAAAAGTGAAAACAAACTTGACCTAGGTATTCTTAATGAAAACCTCATATCAAATTCAATTTCAGTCCACAAAGTCATTCAGAGGCAACTGAATAGAAACAAAATTGAGAAGCATAGTTCAAGGTCAAAACATCATCCATAACTCTACCAAAACTTTACAACATTTTGCCAGAAAAGGTGAAAATCATGTTTGATCTGGGTCTTTCTAACCTAAATCTTTCCACTAAATCTGAATTCAATAAATAAAATTGTTTTAAAAGTTACTGAACAGAAGCAAAACTAAGTTCTAAATTAAACAAGGGCCATACACAATTTTCCTGGAAAAACTCTAAAAACTGAACATGACCTGGGTGTTCTTAATGTAAATCTACCTACCAAAATCTGATTTCAATCTAAGAAATCCCTTTAAATGTTATAGTATGCAACTGACATCGAATGTCAAAGTACTAAGTCAAACATGGGCCATAACTCTACACACGGCTGCTCTAAACTGGTGAAAATCAAAGGTGAAAATTTTCTGAATATAAACCCTCACATCATATTAGGTTTGAACCTGTTGACAAATTACTGACCAGAAATTAAATATACTTATAACATAACAAAAAAGATGTAAATGGGCAAAACAATGTATACTCCAGATATGGCAGGATTATCCTGAACACCAAATATACCTTTGAAGCTCAGTAAAAAGTTTAAAGATGCATGTCAGTTGTATATGACCACGAATCCACATATAAAATATAGTCTGATATAAATAAATCAACTTTGTACTGAAATGCATTCACATATACAATGGCACATGAAGGAAAAAATACATGTAAAACTGTAAGGGCCACATAACACTGGCTCTGAAATACATACCTCCAGATAATACATGATGTCACTAAAAATCTTCTCCTCTGTGATTCTGAAATGCGGGTTGTCATCTTCAGGATGAGAGCACACATGAATAATACCATTCATGTCCAAGTATAGATTGTCAAATTCTGGAATCTGTGAGAAGAGACAAAAAAGAATCTGTAATTATAGAGTAACTATGTTCCAAATATGATCAGAAAATGATGGTCTGCAGAAAATGTAACATTTTCCCAACACACGATGGTGCAAACACATATAAACTCATGTCCTTAGGAGCTAAAAATCTGGCTGGTACTTAAAGTGTTGGTTATCAAGTTATGACTGCTGTATCTTCTTTCTGCTATTAAAATGAAACCCAACATATTAATGACTGGGCTCAAAAGAGCAAAACAGTATACAGGTACATCTTGCATTTACAGTGTACAGGTACATACAGCTTGCATTCACAGTGTAAAGGTACATACAGCTTGCATTTACAGCATATGGTACATAAAATTTGCATTTACATCATACAGGTACATACAGCTTGCATTCACAGTGTACAGCATACAGGTAAATACAACTTGCATTTACAACTTACAGTTAATCTTGCATTTATAGCATACAAATAATCTTGATATAGTAAAACAAGGCTGCACAGCTGTAATCATTGCTTCCTTACAAGCACAGTCATACTGGGAAATATGTCTACCTTAGACAATTTTTCTGCGATAAATTCAGTGATAATACTTACTTGTAAAGCTTCTTCTTGTTGTTGTTATATGGTTTAACGCCATTTTCAGCACAATATAGGTTATACATGGCAGCCAGTATTAATGGTGGAGGAAGAACCCGGGAAAACACGGAAAGAACCACCGCCCCACGAGAAGTACTGGCAAGCTTTCTCACATATCCACATTGGCCGAGCCCTAGACTCAAACCCACGCAGACAGAGGTGAGATGGCAGTGATCCGTGACGGAGAGCGCTTTAGACCACTCAGGGCCCCCTGTAAAGCTTGTGTGATGCATAACATAATTTCAGTCAAAATGCCATACTTAAAACAAAGTAATGCTAATAACAGAGATAAGGAAATGGAAGCTTATAGCAGTTTACTCTCTAATTTGTACTAAAGGTAATCCCCAGTACACATTTGTCAAAAGCATGCATAATTTCCAGTTAATAATGTGTAGGTACACAGACTAATGTGAGGCTTTCATAATGTGAACTTTTGTTGGTGTTATCTCCCAGTGGGGTAATGGAGAGCTGACTTTAATCAGATTGGATGCCAAATTGCCTTGTTTTGTTTCTGCTGGGGATAATTTGAGTCTTTTGGGGATAATTGGTTAAAGCTTTTGGGGATTCAAGACCAATAACATTTTTTAAAGACTAATGACAACAGTTCCTAAACCTGTACACTGTGAATGCAAGCTGTATGTACCTGTATTTATCTCCTGGAGTATACACTATTTCCATATAAAAAAAAATCATTTTCCATCATGGGATAAGGTGTAGGCAGTGTTAAAGAGAGTTATCATTTTTTAAATATTTTTAATTTCATTCTCATTAGTGAAGAGTTAGAATGTCTAACTTCTGGAATTTCCTCTTGCTTGCGTCATACATATACGTTACAAGATTTGCTTCATTAAATCCTGAATCTGTCAGTTTTATTAACAAATAAACTGGCTGAATTTCCTACCAATTACGAAAAAAATGAACGACCCTGTATTGTCATTTAATCAGATCATAAAGGCAATAGACCCTTATGTTGATAAAGTGCCTTTCATTAATTTCACTGCATTGATATTGGTGGTATATGATCAAATGGTGATCCACTTATGAGTATCTGTGTTGAGTAAACACAATATAACAAGGACATTTAAAGCACTACTAATTAGCCCAACTCGTTTTGATTTTTTTGTAATATTTTGACTGGCTGATAATTTCACTTACCCCAATATACAAACAAGAAATATGAGAAATCACGCATATGTGACAGTTATTAATGGCCACTTACCATATGAAGAAGTGTAGTTTGATTTAAGCATTCAGTATGCCCACAGGGCAGGAATATCCAGATAAAGGTAGATACAAAGTTTGAAACATGAAAATTAGCTCTAGCTCAGCTTGCTTTAAAACTGAATAAAATCAATTGCCCTGGACTAGAACATTAGAAAATGTTACTTGGCTGACTTGGAAAATGTAAAGCCTGGAATGTCGGGCTATTCAATTTTGATCAACTGTGATGTCAGCAATTTGTTTCAGACATTAAATTTTGTTTTATAATAAAATAGTATCTCTTTTACAAAAGGCGCTATTAATATAAATTATAATCACAAATTACAATGCAGGTGAGATCAGTATCATATTAAAGATAAACTCTACTCAAAAGTTTACAATTATGAGAACCTTGAATTTTCGAGGGTAACACATATACATAATGCTATTATGGACAGAAAAAGGAGCAGTGAATAATGAAACCCCAAGCATACCAAATTTGTATGAATTTTTCAAGCTGTCTGCACCAATATACTTTCACACCGACATATAAAGCTGGTGTCACTGTCAGCCCGTGTCAAAATGTCTTCACGTAACCTTTTTCAGTTCGACTACAATGACGTCTTTTGAGATTACTACATATTTTCTGAAAAAATATTTGCTCAACACAAATACAGAAGAATAATGTGGATATAAAACGAAAGTGTATGGACCATGGCGCGATTACGCAACGTTCTGCAAGTGAAATCAAAATATGAAAAGAGGTGTTAATCAAATTTACTGTATGGTTAAGAATCTTGGTTGCTAAGACGATGATCTACCTGAAATTCCTTGACAACCTCGCTCAGACATGGATATCTTTCACTTATCCATCTATAGAACTTTGGAACACCCATATTTGCTGTTTACTTGCTGCAAAAATTGTGCATAATAATTATCACAATTGAGACAGATCCATATTCTGAAAGTAAGTTTCAAAGATCTCGCGAAATCTCGCGCACAGCTTGCATTTAGTTGGGTTCTATAACATACCTTTATAAACTATGAATCGGAAAATAACAGAGAACCGACAACCACCCCCCCCCCCCACCAAGAGAGAGAGAGAGAGAGAGAGAGAGAGAGAGAGGAAAATTTAGCGAAATGCTCTGCAGTAGCAAAGTCTACAAATTTGGGAATATAAAGGCCAAAATGTATACAAATATAATAAATCTGAGTTTTGCCAGTTGTCGCTCATATAGCTTTATAAGGCAGATATAGCAGTAGTTTGGTAAATGCCTTGCATTTGGAGAAGGATTATAGACATAATAACTTCCAGGCTGGTAGTACTACTAAGATTGCCTAATACGTAATAAATTCTCTTACATAAATAAATTTACTAAAACATGAAGACCATTCAATAACTCATTTACAATGCACATTGAACCGGTAAATAAGGTCAGCTGATTATCACTAGCTTATCAGATATTAGGAAAGCTTAAAAAATAGCTATTGATATGCAGTCAGATCACGCGATGTTTACTTTACTTAGAAATTTATAAATGGATCTATTCACTATTAGAATGACTCCTACTTAATACAAACCCATTCATTTAGAAACCCAGTATTTAAAATGATATGAACTAACCCTTACAAACTATGATTAGAAATGATAACTAGCACACACACACACACACACACACACACACACACACACATATATATATATATATATATATATATATATATATATATATATATATATATATATATATATATATATATATATATGAAAATAAATTACCACCGAGCAATGTTCAAATAGTTTTCATTTTTTGTTCATGTCTTTAAAAAGCGAAGACAAAAAAAAATGTTTCTTCTTACTCAATAATAAAAAAAGTACAGAAATTATAAACGGCATATATTTAGCACCAACAAAAAGGAATTTCTAGATTCATTATTGGTTTGTTAAAGTTTCATGTGGCCAATTCAGCACTTCACAAAATAGTTTACGTGGAGTAAGGAATGTTTCGGTCCTGATTATATCACAACAGAGGTATGTTTCATAAACAACAGCAGCCGCAACAACAACAGCAACAACAATAAAACAACAAACTAAACAAAAACAACATCATCATCAAACAAACAAACGATGTTTATAAATATGTGTTTAAAAAAAGGGTTTGAAATGGGGGAGGGGTGGGGAATGGGCAAATGATATTTGATATATTGCATGTATGTATAACTACATGTTACAAAGTAATAGCTGACCAAAAACACCATCTCTCTCTCTCTCTCTCTCTCTCTCTCTCTCTCATATCATGGGGGCTACGTTGCTATGACTTTCGTGCTTAGGTTCTGCACTATACTGGAATCAGGACAGTTCAGTGAAAGGTGAAAGTCAAATTTTGACTGTGCTCCTAGACATCTGAGCAGAGTTAAAATATATGAGACAAGTGTACCGGACTTCTTTATCTAGAAAGAAAAAGACCATCCCGGGCCAAGTATTGAAACCCAGTCATCACTACGTAAGCCGACTACCACTTAGAGACCACCAGCAGTAATGATCACTAATTATTCACAGTAGCAGGAGAAGATGTACGAATGTGTGGTGGTAAGAGTAAGAGGCTGTTAAGACTAACTGTGCCCAATTCATGGGCTTGTTAAATAACAAACACCCAACGGTCCATTTTAGGGACACTCATCTCTCTAGAAAAGAGAATACTCAACGATTGCCAAATCAAGTAAAACTTAAATCTTGTTGCAATGATATTTGAAAGGTGTACGTGTGTGCGTGTAAGTCCTCATTATACAAATCAAGATAAAGAGATTCGCACGTTATCATTCTGGTATACTATTTCTTTTTGAGAATCAAAGTGAACGTGTCACATCACATTATTAAAGTCCAGTTTTCTACTTTTACTCACTGTCGCTCTTTTTGAACCTCTTGATTGGCACGGATTCTTCCTCTGTCTTCCTATGTTTGTTTTCTTGACTTTCTTGACGGGAACGGGTTCTTCCTCATTTTCGGAAGCCCTCTCCTCCTCCATTTGTTTCATCACCGATTTGTGGGGCTGTTTATTCACCAAAGCTGACGCACCGGTGTCAAGGCAAAGAAGACGATCGTTTGGGACTTTGCATTTATCAAGACAGTTTTAAGTTACCAGTCTGGATTGAGTTTAGCCGTCAGGCATAAATGACACCTTCCAAAGTCATCGACAAAATTCAACATGTTCAGCAATCCAACGATCATCGCCGATGGCAAAGCTACACTTTACCTGACCCACGTTTATCATCCGAATAAGAACGGACGCAGAAAAGTGTTATTCGCGGACAACATTTGCAGCATCAAACACAGCAAAGTCCTAATCAACAACGCCCAAGACCAGACGTGTTTAGCCCGAGCCATCGTCGTATGCCGACAAGAACGATACGGCAGAATGGGAAAGTAACTGGGAGAACATTATAAAATCGGACCGAACTAAATAATGAAAAGAATCGGAACTCTTGTTATAGCAAGCCGGCCTGTCCAAAGAGGCAGCCTGTGGAATTCGTGAAATACAAAAACTGCAAGACGTCTTAGATCCACGCTACACGTTGTGAGTGCACCTTCAAGTGGTGCGTGGACGGAAAACACATTTGTGTCTATGATCACGAAGAACATTTCGATGCAATTACCAGCAACATCGGATTCCTTGGAAAAATACTATTGTGAAAAATGTGATTATGGATATGCCAATCGAGAGCAACACATTCATTGCGGACATAAATGCCTGGGTTGTTTAGTCTTTAAACTCTGTCTTCACGAGGGACATGAACAAATCCATTGATCGGCTTGTCAAGGAGCTTTTGTCAGCCATACGTGTTACCTACATCATCTCATGACGCATAGTTTACGGCAGCTAAGTGCTTGTCAACTCCTGAGATTGTGCCCTACTGGTGCAGATCTCATACGCACCAGATACACCAGAGCACACGCTTGAAGAAAGAAACTATATCATATTTGTCACCAAATTGTGGACTTGGAGCACGGTGGGATAGGTCCTTTGAAGGAAGCCTGTACCATTGCCAAAACACGTTCCTTAGTGTATCGCAACCGATTTATGCCCGAGAAGACCCTAGCAGTCACATGCCCTTAAACTACGAAGTTCGTCAGACGTCGATACTCGACCAAAGCTTTGCGCGTGTTACATTACTTGTGCGAAAAGGAAGACAAATGTATGCAACATGCCCAAATGGAGGAGGAGAAAATACCATTGGAAAATAATCGGTGGATGTCTGTGACTTAGAAGGCCCCAAGATTGTCCACGAATTTCATGGATGCTTATTTCTCGGTTGCCCTACCCGTTATCCTCAATGTGACACGAAAAACGACTTTTTACAATGCTTCATGGAAAAACGATTTGTTACAGTGCTCCATGGAAAAATTATACGAGAAAACTTACAAACGTCTCCTAAAGTTAGATCAAGACGTATACCAAGTGGTTGAATCGACGTTTGAAAACATGAGTTTAAGCGAATCGTGAAAAATTACAACCTGGTGGACTCTCTAGACCCGCGCGACAATTTATATGGAGGACGCACGAATACCATATGTTTGCCACGCGGAGGAGCAGAAAGGAGAAGGAATCTGATACCTGTGCGTGTGTTCGCTCTGTCTTAGGTGTGCAAATAGTTACTTTCCATCAATTCGCCCATAAATGCTGACGGAACATGTCGACGTCAAAAGCAGTCGTCAATATGAAGGCTTGATCAAATGCATAGTCTTGCCTTCCACTGACCTGTACCGTCCTGTTTTACCTTAACATTGCCAAGGAAATCGGTGTCGTATCTGTGCCGAAACCTGTAACCAAGACCAACCTTGTCATTAAACTTTTCAGACCGGAGAGGGTCAACACTTTAGTATGACCACCTGCGAGCCGCACAAAATTGTGCGGTTACCAACTCATGAAATATGTAACATCGGCTACAAGAAACGAGTGCGACTTCCAAACGCCGATATTGCTCGATATATAAAATGGAAGACCGATTCTTGATGTACGAGGAGAAATACAGTGCTAGATAGATGAATCATTTCAGACAGTCACATGTGAACGACGTGTTCAAGCTCAGTGATAAACTCAAGTGCAATGTCGTGCCTTGCGATCACATCGATGCCGTACCCTGTGACATCATCGATTCAGCTCGACGAGGACACGTCTCTACTTCTAAAACTACTATCAACATAGAAAGTGATGCTATACGTGTAAAACCCTACTGATGCACAAGCGATGCCGTTCATTGGAATCATCCTTGCTTCTTTACTTGTTTTCATATTCAAAGTGATACTGTGTGTCAGCCACCTTCCGAATCTCACCCATGCCTGTGGAAGCAGCAGCAGAGAGGGTGAACAGACCACTTAAGGGAGTGGTCACCCTTGTGTGTGGACCAAAAAAAATAGTGACCCTTCATAGAGGTCAATACCACGTCTACGATTATTGTTTGTCCTAAACAGAATTGTAGACGCCCCCTCTCTGCTGCTATTCATGTTGTAAAAGAAATTTTTACCACCATATCAAGTTTGATGAATATTTTTCTTTTCATCTGAATCATGGGAATCTTCGGAATCTTCATCTGAATCATGGGAATTTGTTCTATGTTTCATGTAATATTCAAGTTCTGATGGTGGTTTTTCTATTTTTGGATTTATGTTCTTTCTGTGTTTATAATATATCATCAAACTTCTGTATCGATCTCCACCGCAATTTTTGCAAATCTGATATAATCCTTTAACGCCGTTGTTACATCCAACACAACTTCGTGGACCAGCATGAGGATTTTTCTTTATAAGATAATTATGTTTCTTGCAATATTCTCCACGACATTTTTTATCACATTTGTTAGTGGTTCCCTGACGCAGCCACGCACAGTTGTTCATTATATGAATGATATCTTTTTAATTAAATTTACCCAAATATTTTATCAAGACCCACACGATATCTTGTTCTTGGATCGTGTAAATTTATTGTTATAAATCCATGTGGAGTAGCTTGCGCTCGTGAGAGGAAATTTTTGAATTTAATTATATCCATGTCACCACCACACCAAGTTTGATGAATATTTCTAAGTGTGTGTGTGTGTCTACGCCATTAAACACAACTAAAATGTTGCAGTTGTCTCTGATCACTTTCGGAATTTGTGTATATCGTTGAGTAACATAGATCACGTCTGTATTTTTATGTCTTCCTCGTGAAAATATTCTGGCTGGATTTGATTGTTTATCTAGCATCACATCGTCGTATACAACTAAATTATTAATAAATCCGTCTATGGAATCTACGGATGGTGCTTCATCAATATCGGTTATAAACTCTATAACATCATTACCCTCATCCAGTAATCGCGCGTTTTCATTGAAATCTTTAAGTACATCATAACATCGTTGATCATCAGCGGATGGTGCTACTAAATACAATTTATCCCATTTCAACCATCTCATTATCAGATTAAGTAATAACTGCGTCTTACCCGATCCAGATGGTCCTATGATAATCATTCTGATGGAATTTGGTAACGCAGGGTGGTGTTTAACTGGCTCTCGTTTTCTTGTTGCTGAGAAATCAATTATATCCATTAATATATATTATGTCATGAATTTATATTGCTTACGCTGTAGAGTTAAAAATCCAACTACTGATTTAGCTACGGTTACAACAAAAAATAAAAAAATAGCGTATGGTGGAAAATGTTCTGTATGCGGTAGAAAGAAATTTTCGTTTTTACCTAATAAGCGCGGTGGTGATATTGCTAATTTGATGTTAAAGTTTCCAGGTGCTCCATGGGCTAAATACAGCGGAGAAAAACATCTACCAGGATATAATTATTGCGGTCCTGGTACCAGACTTGATATCAGGCTCGATAATCAAGATCAACCAAAACCAGGCGAGGAACCAATAAACGCTATTGATCGAGCTTGTCACGCTCATGATGTAGCTTATAAAAGTCAAAATCTACAAGATAGACATATTGCAGATGTGAAATTAATTCATGCATTAAATTCTATAAAAAATAAAAATATTAGAGAATCATTAGCTAATTGGTTAGTAAGTTCCGCGATGAAAGGTAAATTAGCGCTTGGGGCTGGTAATTAATAATGGAATCGATTTATTTTTCACCAAGAGGATACTGGAGAGGTAAAGCAGCAATTGGTAAACTTGCTAATGCAGCAGCGGTTAAACATTATACTGCTAAAACGTGGTTATCCAAACAGGCAATATGGCAAATTTATCTACCACCACCGAAACGAATTCAGTACGCGTATTTCGATGTCAGTGTTCCCAATGAAATTCATCAGGCTGATATTCTGTTTTTACCGCATGATACTGTGCGTAGAAAACCATACAAATACGCGTTAACCGTAGTTGATGTTGCAAGTAGATACAAAGAAGCAGAGCCGCTATCAGCGAAAACATCATCTGAAGTAGCCGATGCGTTTGAACGAATTTATCAACGAGGACCATTACGATGGCCACAGCTACTACAGGTTGATCCTGGTAAGGAATTTCTTGGTCCAGTATCATCGTTGATGAAACAACATAATACCAAAATACGACGAGGTCATACTGCAATTCACCGTGATCAAGCAATTGTTGAGCGATTTAATCGAACACTCGCTGAGCGGTTATTTGGATATCAATACGCGAGGGAATTTATTCAGGATAAAAGATCTCGCGAGTGGGTTGCAAGATTACCAAGCGTGACAGCTGCATTAAATAATGAGATTACACGAACAACCAACATGAAACCCATTAATGCAATTACAAAAAAAAATATACCAACACAACGAAAAGATGTTGAGAAACAAAAAATATTGGGTGATGTTACAGTAAGATATTTATATGAGCCTGGTGAACTTGAAGGTGGTAGCGCGAGAGCGACTGATCCTATTTGGAGTGTTACCACACACAAAATATCCACCGTGACAAGATCCTCAGGTAGACCTGCAATCTACAGATTAGATTCGGCTGCTCCTCAGCGTGGATTTGTACGTGAACAACTACAAATAATCCCCGCGGATACACAACTACCACCGCGATCACTTAACTAGCACCCAAGGCGCTGGCGCCTCTACGTCGATTACACTCAAGACAGGTCAACATGGTATTTTCTCGTGTATGACCGCGACTATTATCTTTTCTATCTACGGTAAATTGTCTTGAATTATTACTCGAATACCTCCACAGCATTATGCAATTACAACTGGCGCAATGATTATTCTGCTGATGTTTTAACTCAATAATAAATTCAACATCAAGATCAAAGTCACGTTTATTTTTTTTATCAGATTGTTTGTATCCGATTAATTTTTTTCTTATTATATCATCATCGATGATGTTAAATTTATCAACGATTTCAGGAATTATAATTCTACGTAATTGAGATATTTTTCTGACCCTCGATACCGCTAAATAAACTAAATTTGACCACTCGATGCGATCGTCTACAATCCAGACTCGTGTGTCAGAAATAGTTAATCCCTGAGACGAGTGGATCGTCATAGCGTATCCCAACACCCATGGAGATTTGTCAGCGCGTAATGCATCTTCGACCACACTGATATCAACGGCGACAATATCATTTAATACGAGATTCTGTTTTTCAGTCTGTCCTGGAATATCAACATTAATATTCTGTTTTCGTGTATCTGATGGTCTATAACACAACGGTATGGGTAATTCTGAGTATTTTTCTTTATGTAGTTGAAATAACTGTTGTTGTAAATCGTCTCTGATTATTTTTCTACTTGCTACGATCAAATCGGTGGGTCTCCATAAATTTAAAAAATCACTCATTGAGGTCTCTGAGATCACTCCACGTATTATTTCACACTGAATTTTGTTTGATTGTAATCTGATTAATTTTTTAAACTCCTTCAAATTTGCATCGAGAGCTCTATGATCATTATCTATTTCTTCGTAATAATCAACGAAATTTTTTAACCAATCATGTGGAGATGGTCCAACAAAAGGCGGCGGTTGACCATGATCGCCACACATTATTATAGCGGTATTTTTCGTCAACAATCAATCAAGAAACATTTTTAATGTACATATCTCGTCCCAAATAATTATTTTAGGTATATATTTTTCTCCCATTCGTTCAGGAGTCCATGTATCTCCGCGCCATCGAAAGAAACTATGATACGTACACGATTGTACTTGCCGCTGTTTCATCTCGCGTGCAAGTCTATGTGTGGGTGTCAGCACGATTATATCTGAATTTCTAAAAACATTAATTGCTCGAGTCGTTTTGCCGCATCCACCAAGTCCATTGAGATATACTGTCTTATATCTAGTTATTGGATCACTCAACGATGGCGCTTTCGACATTTCTGATATTTTATTACCCTTACGATAAAAATCTCTCATTGAAACATCTGCTGATTCTGTATAATTGTGTAATAATTCTTTTTTTATTCTCCACGAACCCCATCGTTCATTATTACTTGTAAATTTCATAACAGATTCTAAATATTTACTTGAAATATAAAACGAATCTGTTGCGACTCTGACTGCGGTCTTGGGAAATCTATTAATCATCGATAATAAATTTATGGAAACATAAGCCAACATGGAAGATCTTAGATGAGTATACTGTGGGGAGACGTCATTTATGTAACTAACGATCGTACCCAATTTTGTTCCGTCGGATAAATAAACACTTTCTCGATTTACAAATATATTTCTTGCTGTTGTATCAGCGATTATAAAATCGTACTCGGCATCATCTAGAATTAATCGTGCGTGATGTCTTTTATGATCATATGCACCACCTTGAGTAAATTTACCTATAATTTTTCTACCGAGATCTTTTGCGGTTTTGAGTTTATTCTCGAGAATTTTAGGAATATCATCAGGATATTTTTCCTTAAACTCGCTAATAACTTCAGAATCTGACATGGGCAACCAAACTTTCGTCTGTGCATGATATGATATAATCGCCTCACTGACCACCAACGATGTCAGTATCGCACAATCTAGCATATATCGTAATAAAACTATAGGTGCCCAACGTTTTTCACAAAAATGTCTACCAAACCAAACATAACAAATCTTGTGAAGATTTTCGTTAAACTCGAATGATTCAATACAGGCGAATCCACTCAGATCAAAATCAGGTAATGGTCCATTAATTGCCACTCGCGTCATCTCGTTTGTTGGGTGACCAAATCTTTTAAAGTACACAGAACAATCTCCGTATCCTAGAAAACTTCCCGGATAACATGCAACCATATCAACCGAAATAACATCATTGTAATTATATTTGGTATTCCATAATCCGCCACGTCCGTATTCGACGCAACTTGCGCGTACGTCCTCGAGTAAATCAAATCGTGTTGGTTTCCATGAATTTTTTTCTCTCGCGAAATGAGCCGCAACAGATGGAACGGTAAATCAATTAGTTAGTAATTTGTCAGTATTTTCCGCGTGCTTGCATTCTAAAAAATTCTCCGCGAGATTTTTCATCTCGTCATGGAGGGATTCTGTTCGATATATTTCACCATTTGGTCTGACAAACTGATCAAATTCACCTTCCTCATTACTTTTAAATAACCATACCGATACAGGATCGTTTTTACTTATTTCGTTAATAAAATCAAACATACCTCCCCCAGAATTATCTGGGGGGTAAAATCTAACAGTTCGATCAGGGGGAAATATTGTTACTGCGCTAGTCCATGCATGCGCGTTATGATCAATAATATTTATTGGAGCTCCTTTCGATTTATATTTCGATTCGTACAGTACCTCTCCCGTTATTGTCACTACGGTTATTGGAAATTTTAATAGTTTTCCTAGTTCAGCAACATCTTTTATTGTAGCACCGGTATCCTTAACTGAATCAGCCCACGAGTTTATTTTTTCACGCCTTAAATCAGTTAATCCATTTCCACGCATCGCGTTTGTAAAGTGTTCTATTACTCGTTCGGCTACACAATTTAACCTTGAAAATTTCATCGGCGCTAGTTTATCAACGTTGGGTTTTTTATTTATCTCATAGATTCCATAAATAACCGCTGTTACAGGATACGCTCGCTCATAATACGGTTTGTCAATACCCGTCAGTAGACCCGGTCTGGAATTTTTACTTAATATGACAGTTTTATTATTGCCAAGGACAGGATCATATTTGTCACGGATAATCGAACTACCTGTTTCTGTTAATACAATAAATTTTACTCTGAAGAAATATTTTTGATTGCCCTCGTATTCAGCGATGTAGTTAATGATAGTTGCCGCTCGCTTGTCATTCATTGTGGCGTCCGTGACAGAGTCGACACTGACTTTGTCAGTATTGCGTATAATCTTGAACGTTGACCATGTATGAGATGCACCATCCGTGTAAAATTCTTTCTTGGCGTCGTGAATTTTTGAGATCAAACTTTTATTTTTCGGATCAACCAAATCTCGCACTGGCAAATGAGATAATCTGTCGAGGTTGAATTTATATTTAACAGGCCTAGTTTGGGATAATCTCTCAAACTCGTTCATATAATTAAAACAAATATTTAAAATAAAAAATATTATATATACAATGTCTCAATGCAGATGGTTGATGATCGGCTCAGTAAATCGATGCAACAAATCCTGCAGAAAGGAATTTTGTTGGATGCACTTACAAAACATACGACGAAGAAGTCTAGGACCAATACCATGTCTGCGGTGTGGTATTGGAGTGCGAGGAAAAACAGGATTATGTGGAAAGTGCGGTGGAAAACGGTTCAGAGAACTTAAAAGATATTATGACAAAAAAAAATAATAATGGTGAAAACGCTATAAAATCCGTGGAGGATTATATATCAAGATTTCAGACAAACAATGATTTAAACAAATAATATTATTGTATATATGGAGCAAAATAAATTTGTCCCACATCCTGTCATAACAAACTATGAATCAGATATTAATGGTGTCATCAGACACTGCAGGTTAAAAAAACCAGTTGGTTATATTACTAATGCTGGTTATCTAATGTTCACATACAATGGAGAAAAGAAACATTATCTGTGTCATAGATTCACGTATGAATGTCATAATGGGATGATCAATGACGGTCTTGTTATTGATCATATTGATGGGAATCCTCAAAATAATAGTTTATCCAACCTTCGAGTTGTCACACGAAGTGTGAACTCTGCATGTGGTAATACAGGAAGATGTAAAACAATCGGAAAGAGGGCGGTAAATTCCACAAACACAGAAACTGGCGAAGTAATTATATTTCGTTCGATGCATTCAGCTGCGAAATATTTTGATATTACCCCGCATTCAGTAAAAAAGTAGCAGAAAATATATATAAAACCGCTTTCTCGAAAAAAAATAAAAGCAGAAAATCACCTTTCAATATTGTTAACGAGATAAACTATCAAAACCATTTATTATTTGAGGGGACCCAGTACTGTCTGATCGTATACTACTGAATTTTTGATTATATAAAAGGGAGATTACTTTTTAATATATAGTTTTCTTCGTAGATTTTTGATTTTTTATGATCGTAATTAGTCAGTTTAACTAATTACGTCGTAATTAATTACTCGTAGAAGTATTATTTATGGTTTTTAAATATTTCCCATCATACAACATTACGAGAAATCAGGATAATGTACAACCGTTATTATTGAACCGCAAGGAAGCTGTAATATAGGGCACAGAACAGAAACCGTTGTTATCGTATAAATCGATCTGCAGGTGTGTTCATGCCGCTTAGGACTGCTGTTATTGATTCGCAGGTTGTATTTGCTGTCTGCTTAGGAAAAACGCTGTTTATATATTCAGAAACTGCTGTTATAATACAGAAACCGTTATTTTAATGCAGAAGTAGTTATTATTCAGAAACCGCTGTTTTAGTGTAAATATTGGTTTCTTAGCTATATATTAACTTCCGAAACATATGTTCGTAACAAGGTTCGATAGCTCAATCAGTATGGTATTGGACTGTGACGCTCGCGGTCCAGGATCGAAACCCCATGGCTGACAATTTGTCGGTGGTGCGCATAATTGCGATTTTTATAATAATGGGGGAACCGCAAAACCCCCCGCTCAGCAGAATTCAACCACAATATTGACCGGTGGTTGATACATTTTCGTATCACCCACGGGATTAATTATTGTGGGTGGGATTTTGCTGAGCCTGTATGTTTGTACTGTCCTTAGTTAAGTTATATGTTTATGCCGTCCAATGCATAATCTGAGCTCGCTAATACACTCGATAGGGGCTCGTCATTCATAATCTGAGCTCGCTAATACACTCGATAGGGGCTCGTCATTCATAATCTGAGCTCGCTAATACACTCGATAGGGGCTCGTCATTCATAATCTGAGCTCGCTAATACACTCGATAGGGGCTCTTCATTCATTGTATATGTTGTGCTGTCCTTGAAATATCCCGACGAACTCGCTAAAGACTCGATAGGGATAATTTTTTTTATTTTAAAGATTTATATATTACATAATGAACCATGAAAATATCAATGATGTAATTGTTGCTATTAAAAAATTGAAAAAAGATGGAATTAATATATCCGATGAACTAAATCCTGAAAAAATAGTTTCTGATTTTGAGATTTTACAAGAATGTAAAAACCAGGGAACACACACACACTATCATCTGAATACAAGCTCATGAAACGGATTCAGGCGGCAATGTTTCAGTCTCTAGCTACCGTAGAAGATAATCAGGTGAAGGAATTCGTTCCTCTCTCTGCCGCCGTAGAAAGAATTAAATCGCTGTTATCCCACGAGTACGAGGCAAAGAAAACGATTAGTACTCGTATAAGACAATTAAGAAAAATTATGTCAGATCGTGAAACGATCCAAAGTAACCCCGTTACTGGTGAAACGATCCAAAGTAATAATGAAAATGAAAGTTTTGGTAACTGGGGTCCCTGTCAACGCTGACCACGTGTAGTGTAAAATGATCAAATTTTCAGAAAAAAAAATAAAAACATATTTTTGAATAATTTTTTTTGCAAGGCTGATTAATTTGTACCAAACACACAATCTGATTAATTTGTACCAGTAATAAAAAAATATTTTTTTTTTTTTTTTTAAGTTGATCGAATTTGAGTCTGAAATCCTCGTGTATAAAAACCCTCACGTGCTGGTATTAAGATTTCACATACAGATTTATCACAAGTTCTTCTCCACGTATGTCAATTAAGCGATTAAGGTGGTCTGTGAGCTTAAAATTTATTCGTGTTAACATATTATTGTGACACCGTAGATACACAGGATTAGTTGGTTCTTGCACGATTAAACTTCCGGGGGGAACTTGTGGTGTGAACGTGTATAGGATGTATCCTTGTTGAGCCTGATTTGATCTTCCGAGATCTATTTGATAGCTGCCATCGATTACGTCACAAACCAGATTGACCGCGACCGTCGGTGTTATATTAACGATTCCCGGAGATACGTGTCTTCCGCCGCCATGTGGATCATTATTATATCTAAGAACAGTTGCTGATGGAATTAATTTTCTCCATGCATCTAGTATTTTAGGAAAATATTCATCAATGACATCATTGACAGATTTTCTTAACTCAACTACACTATACCCGGGAAATGTAAAATTTGGTATATCGGCTTCTGTTAATTTATATTTATCTAACCATTTTTTGCATTATATTCTTCAAATGATTCTAAACTAACCATCGCTTGAACTATTCGGTTATTAAAATATTCCATATCTGATACAAGCTGATTTAATATTTCCACACGCGTGATGATTTTTTCACGTGATGACGCTGATATGTCAAAAATATGTTCGTTAAAATATTGATTTAGTTGATCTAGTTGTTTTTTACATTCTTGATTGATTTCCTGAAAATAGCTGACAATCTCACTTCGAAAAATACCAAAAATATTTGCTCTTTCCCCGGAATTTTTAAAAGCCCATAACTCATCATAACTGTGAATTAAAAACCTGCTGAGCATTGATTTATTTTTTAAAATACGTAGTTTTTCCCCGTATGATGGATTAATTTCATGATATGATTGCCTATCCGAGACATAATCAGACTTTTTCGGTTCTGGTGGTATCGGTGTTATCGGTGGTGATATTTCAGGCCATCCTAGTACGGATCTTATCGTGGATTGATAAATATCAACGGCATAATCAGGCGAGTTTATTTCAATCGTCGAGGACAGGGTCGGTTCATGAACATTAATTGATATTTTTGCTTCTTTTCCGGTTATTGATTTTATTCTACGCGCAAATTCATCATTGATTTGTTCGATCTCATAACTGCCAGTTGGTATTCCAACAACAACCCAGTCAGGTGTTCCATCGGGTTTATTTTTACTAGCAAATACAAGCGAATTATTTGCTGGTGTACCATGAAATGATTTTGATCTGATATTTGGCCAGCTGTAATATACCCGTAATTGCGCTAGTGCTATTTCTTTTACTGGAATTGCAGTAGGAAAATTAACACTAAATTCAGGATTAGACGAACTTACCGAGATCATCGTTATCTTTGGCGGAGTTGTGTTGGTCACGATCTGCTGGAGTAATTCTGTCATTATTAATACTTATATCTTTAATACCGATACCCTCGTCGTATATTTTAGTCATCATTGAAAACTCGAAATCAGATATAATTCCATCACTGAGACTCGCTGATAACAACGAGGATAATTTCGAGTATGCTACCGTCGCTGTATGTAATTTTATTATGTAATCGGATAATTTTTCGTTCGTGCAAGTACATATTTTTTTTGCGATGATATTAAACACACCTGCAATAGTTGTTGCTGCTGAAATACAAATAGTTACAGCTGCTGGTGCCATCATTGTCAACGCTGATAAGACGACACCGGTTCCAGCAACAACAGCGGATACTGAATAAACAATTACATCAGCGATAACTAATCGTCGTCGATATTTTTTTACTTTTACTGTATATTGGTCGACTTGATCTTTTAGCGCCGCCTGCCATTCACGCGCTTGATTGTACCTGTATTGTGCACCGTCCATATATTTTTATGCAGTAACCAATTGAGGTGTTTCAGCTACAAATTCCAAACACCACCAGTAAGATGTTGCGGTTAATTTCTCATCAGCTGCTTCCAGAATAAATATTTCCTCGTTTCCGCTATTTAATATAACAGATACAACCCCGGAAAACCTGTCGGTGGAATGACGCCATGGAAACGTTGTAAATATTTCAAATTTTGCAGCACTAAACACAGACATCCTGTACACGCCAGTGACTGTTGCGGTATATTTGATAGTTTTCTTTGCTGCGACCATGTTGCAAAACCCGATGATACCGTGTATACGATGTTTGTGATATGTCCGGGAGTTATTCCAGCTGGAATTTTAATCAAATTGGTTTTATTGACAATCTCAGGAATTCCCGCTACGATGTTTTGCTGTGTTTGTTTGATCGCGTCTAGGTTACTTTTGATATCAACGAGTTTTATATCAATGGTGTGCGGAGTGCCAAAGAATTTATTTATGGATTCGTCGGTTTTTTGAAAATTTCTGCGAAATCTTGCAAAAGCGCCCACGTGAACATCATACTCGGCCCGCAGCGTGGATAGTTTTCCATCCACGTTGCCGACGTATTTTTTTGTTGCTGCGTCTTCATCAGATGTTGGATCTCTTAAAACTACTATTTTATTTCCGTTCATGCTGAGTTCACCCGTCATTGTGTCGCCGGTGTTTTTCATACGATTAGGAACGCTTCTTGCAATTTCATTTCTAATTGTTGCAAATGATATACTTGAATCTCTGATTTTGCCGCTGTCAGTAAACACGGGAATATTATCCGTAACTGCACCGAGTACTCGTCGAACTATATCATTCCATTTGATATTGCTCGTTTTTAGTTTACCATATCGATCTTGAAAAATAACAACTTCATCTGGGTCAACTCCAGCCAGGTTCATAATATCAGCGAGGTCATCTTTAGTCCCATACTTCGACAGATCAACGTCGGATTTTATTTTCTTACTGGTAGAAGATCTTCCGTAAATATCAACCATTATAATAAGACCTGTTGTTTAAAACGCTTTACGCGCAACGAATCGGTTACTTGTATAATCATGCACAACTTTATGTGGTGGTTTGGATGATTTTGATATAGCGTCGAGTACATTAATTACTTCACGGCCACATATTGGCGGATCTGTCATTGTTTGTGTGGGTAGTGTTGAATACCAAACTTTTTTATGAAGTGGTGCAACATACTTGATAAATTCAACGGGTGGAGCTAACCCGTACGAATCAAAATAAACGATTCCACTTGGATCAACCGCGTATGATACCCAATGAGTACCGGGTCCTGAATTCGAGTCTAGATTAATAATACCTGTTTCGAGTTTGTTTGGTTGTTTCGGTAATTGATCTCGCATAAAAACACCTCTAAAAGCTTTTATTTTTAATTTTTTAGCAGCATTAAGTAAATCAAAATTTGATGCTGGAACGTCTAACGTGGAAGCCTTAGACCTCTCCCCCAACGAGATCCCGGTAATCTTAGACCGCGTCCCTTTTTTTGTATCCATTTCCTGTTGTTTTCTTAAGAGCCATTCCAGCAGCTGTTCCAACAGCACCTAACGCGGCTGCTTTTGCTACGGCTGGAGCATCAGCAGCTATTAACGATGGAATAGCCGCAAGAAGTGGAAATATACCACCTATTTTAACCATGTCTTTGATGGCGCTCGGAGAAAGATGAAATTGAACTCCAGTTTTTGATTCCAGGGCTTTATTGAAATGTTTAATCTGATTATTTGTCAACGATAATTTGTTTGGACCACCACTAATCTGATCTCGTTTTAGTGATATTTTAGTTCCGCATTTGTTGGTGGTTTTTGATTGAAACTTTTTGACCTGACCGGGAGTCAGAGTAACATTAACATGACTATACGACATTTTTATATAAATAATATTTTTTCTGAATAATTAAAGATTTTCCACTGGTGCATCAACGACTCTCATTCGACCACTACCCCCCTTCAAGTAACATGGCTTTATCGCTAAGTATGACCGCGATTGCTCTGTAGAAGCCGCGAACAAGTGGTGGACCAAGTATATCAGGAGGAGGTCTAGTAACACGAGCTCGAAAGTGTATATCAACGACAGATTGCTTGGATAAATCAAGATGCTCCAGCGAAAAATAATAAATCGGATATAGACCTGTAAAATCTAGTTGTGATATTTGCAAACCGGTATCCACATTTTGATCACGTCCCATAAATGACATCAAACGATGATATGCACGCGCTACATGATTTTGATTAAAATTTAACAATATATCCTCAGCTGGTTCTTGATGTCCATTTATCCTCAAGGAAACTTCATTAACTCCAAGGTTATCAAATATCATATGTGAATGTCTTTGATTATTCATCCGAGCATTATCTTGCAGCGCAATAAAAATATGTCGTGGTGAAGAAACACCCTGTTGTGATGCTATATGCCATGTAAATAAACCATTAACATTGCTTTGAGCAGCATCTGTGGTTACTGTTAACCATGCTATCAATGATTTACCGCCTTGATCCATAAAAGATAGTAATTTTTGTTCTTCAGTAATTGATGGTGTTATTACTGGCATCCACAATGAAAGTTTTGTTATATTTACTTTACCAGCATCAGCATCACCAGCAATACCAGCACCTCGCCAGATTGCATCATTATCATCATTTTTTCTTGCGAGCACAATTGTGTGTTTAGCTCCAAAGATTACCTTTCTAACATTTCTGCAAAATCCAAAGATGTGAGATAATGGAATTGCACATGAAAAATTTCTTCTATCTCCCGACAACGCTGCTCGGCGTGTTGCAAATCCTAAGTTGAAAGTCGGGGCAATATCCTTTATAATTTCAAATTCACCCCCTGGTCTAGTTTCACGATCGGGGTTGGCAGCTTCTGCCTGATTAGCAACAGAAGTATCCTGTGGTGTGAGTAACTTGATATACTGATTATGGTTGGCGTTGTCGGTGGTATCCTTAGCAAACATCATTGTTGGACCGGCCGATCTTATAAAGTCGTCAGAATATCTCGCTAGACCAATTATTGTTGTAGCAACATCAACATCCTTCTGAATTGATTCAATATTTTTTCCATCAATCATGAATGTGGCGCTATCAAACAGTGCCATAATTCCGTTGTTGACAAAACCAACACGCAAATTGGCACCATATGCCGTATTATCCCCCTTTACAAGTTCACCTTCTACTTCAATAAACGCCTCAGCGGGCAAGAAATATCTACTTGTATCATGAACCTGTAATTCGATTCTCCCCCGCTGATATGGTTGTTTTGCGTCATAGGAATAAAATTGATAATCACGTACCGATTCATCTTTGAGGACCGGTGTATCCATGTCAAATGCTGGGTCGGATATGCGTTTAAACATTTTATTGTAATTATCATTTTTCCAAATGATAATCATCGTCGACGAAGACCGCTTCCTGCTATTAAATTTGCTGTTATATTTTTTTCTTCTTCTTCAGATAATTCCGCTAGTTTTTGATTTGCAGCCTGATTTATTATTTTACTGACATTTGCTGGCATGACCTCAATACTTGCCAGTTTCACCGGTGGTTGTTGTTTTCGTCGCAGTAATCGTGCTAGTCTTTCTTTGATCGCCGAGAACGCCTTACCAGCAACATTGACAATTGCACCAGGAGCTTTATCACGAACAGCCTCAATAGCCTTCATACCTAATTGTTTTGCGATCGGTATTGCTTTTGGAGCCATCCTTCTAAATAGACCCTGAATAACATCACCAAGTCCATCTCCGTAAATAACCCTATGGATTGGTAATCGTGAGTTTACCGCTCTGACCTGTACAGATTTGCGATGATTATTATGTATGATCATCTTATTTTTATTTACCATTTATCTAACAACTAGTCATCAGCAAGTTCATCGATAAGTTCTCGGTAAACGCCGATATCCATGATACCACCTTGAAATAATCGCCGACAAATATCAGACGCTTCATTAATTATTTCTGGTGAATTATTTCCGGCACGTTTTCCTCCTATGAGAACTTCTAACCGTGACACGTCATTGATGATATTATCAGGACATAAACCAGATCCTGTTTTAGGTTCATCTTGAGGTGTTTTAAATACTGGTGGTTGCATTACCGGAGCAGGTACTTCAGTGGTGACCCGGGGTGAGCCAGGTAAGTCACTTCTTCGAAATCCAGGTGATGTATCTACCGGTGTAAATGTTATTTCCGACGCAGGAATTTTACGTAAGGGTAAAGGAATTTTCTTCCAGGAGGGTGATCTTTTTTCTGCTGATTTTTTAAGTAGCTCTTCAGCACTTTTAAGTTTCGACTTCAACCTTTGCTGCGGCGAAGAAGATTGCTGTTGTTCTATTTGTTGCAGAGGTGGAGGAAGCTGATACTGGGAGAATTCTTCTTGTTCTAGTTGTTTCAGTCTCTTTCTGTAAAGTCTTTTTACTTCTTTATCAAGACTTTCGTATTCTGGACCTCTAGCTTGTTTTTTGTTGTAATATACGCGATATATCCATTTAATGAAATTATCATCATTTATTTTTTCATGACGGGGTTTTAAAATACTAGATTTATCAAATATATTATTTAATATCATCTCAGGTAATTTTTCTCTTTCAGTATTTCTAATAACATCAACAACTCCTTCGTTAAATCTTGCAATTAATTCTAAGTTTTCTCCTGCTGGTTTGGGTTTAGATACATGTTCTTTTTGAACGTCGGTGAGATCAGTACGAAGTTTTCCAATTTCTTCAAGTATTTTCTCACCAACAGGTGGAGGCTGAGCCGCAGCTATGTCAGTTGGAAGATCTCGTAAAATCTTCTTTGCCTGTTTAGTTCTTCTTGCTATTTTTTCAGTCTGCGCTGCAGTTTGTTTTGATACCGGAAGAAGATCTTCTTTGATGACTGCAGTGACGGGCTTAAACAGTTTTTCAATGTCTTCTTCGTACTCAACTCGTGCTTTTTGCTGCGCTTGCAGATTTTTTCTGAATGAGTCTCTGACAGGAAGAAATTTTTTAATTGCTTCTAATCGTTCTCGAGCTATTCTTGCAGTATGAGATTCCGAATGTACCATTATTTTTTTAATATATCAATCTTTTAATTAATATCATTCATATAATGAACAACTGTGCGTGGCTGCATCAGGGAACCACTAACAAATGTGATAAAAAATGTCGTGGAGAATATTGCAAGAAACATAATTATCTTATAAAGAAAAATCCTCATGCTGGTCCACGAAGTTGTGTTGGATGTAACAACGGCGTTAGAGGATTATATCAGATTTGCAAAAATTGCGGTGGAGATCGATACAGAAGTTTGATGATATATTATAAACACAGAAAGAACATAAATCCAAAAATAGAAAAACCACCATCAGAACTTGAATATTACATGAAACATAGAACAAATTCCCATGATTCAGATGAAGATTCCGAAGATTCCCATGATTCAGATGAAAAGAAAAATATTCGTCAAACTTGATATGGTGGTAAAAATTTCTTTTACAACATGAATACAGCAGAGAGGGGGCGTCTACAATTCTGTTTAGGACAAACAATAATCGTAGACATGGTATTGACCTCTTTGAAGGGTCACTATTTTTTTTGGTCCAAACACAAGGGTGACCACTCCCTTAAGTGGTCTGTTCACCCTCTCTGCTGCTGAAGCAATTCGGAATGTAAACGCCACTACAACGATATGCACCCATGAAAGAAGAATACACGTTGCCTCTGGCTTTGCCTGGCTAATGCAACGTTGAAAGTTGATTCCAAACGTTCAAAGGAAAGTGGTCTAAATAATTTTGAGTACATACACCTGAAAAATGAGAGACAATCGGATTTACTTAATTGGATATAAAGTCAAGTGTTTCAGTTAAGGTGTGTCACTTCACCAGTGGGTGCAGAAAGACTCGGCTTACCTGGAACATGCTTTGATTGTCTACTTACTGTCACTACCTTCCTTTATCGGGACCCCAGTCATATCGTCATGGATACTCTACAAGAGAACATATGTGATTTGTCTCAGAGTTGAGAGGACGCATTTACAAAAAGTTCATAAAGATACAACTGAAACGCAAAAACACACAAATCCTTTACATAACTAATGTTTTAACCACTGGTACTTGATTGCTATGATTGTATTGATTACTTTGAGATTGTTCAAATGGTTACACGTTGATCAACTACCCGAGAACCAAAAGGCTTTGAATGCTACAACTTTCTACTTACAAGGAAACAATACTACACAGAATTCCAAAGGAAGAGTTAGAGTTTTACAAGAACTAGTATCGCTTCGGGAGGGAACTTCTGTGCGACATGTGGTGTGTGTTAGTGACTAAAACAGTTCGGTTCGACACAGAAGTAAACGAGACTGTTAAAAAAGAGCATGTATTACCTCCAAAATAATAAAATAATGACATTGCTGTGAATGACTAGTGTAGAAGAGCACATTCAGAATCTACCTCTGGAGAAGAGAAGACGGATTTACAAAGAGTTTGTCAAGATACAAATGAAATGTAAACGCAAAGTCATTCTTTCATTTCTTTTCAAAACTATTTAACAAAGTATACGAAGACTGATTATAGGAGGATACTTCAGTCGCAAATATAAACGAGAATATTGGCCACGGTCCCGCAGCAACGAGTTAAGGTAGACTGATTCTTGGAGGACACTATTTCTATCCTTAATACAAACGAGAGCATAACAGCTTCGTGAAATGCCAAGACTTTTATCAGTAGTAATACGACCGATTCCGCGGAAGGAAGTCATTGACAGGATTCAGACAATGGAGGATTACCAAACGCTTTTTCAGCATTTGTTTTCATTGAATTTAAGACGTAAGTTCGTGTGCGTTTCAGTGACTACATTTCTGAAATTTTGTTTGCCAGCTGATTCGTTGTGGATCATGTACGGCCAGTACCTGCAAAGACATCATAATTGCTCCTTTAAATGTGTACGAGAGATTCATTCCGTTAAAATCGTTGCTCTTTCGTATCGATACTTCTCTACCTATGTGTAAATAAAGATTCGTGACGCTTTATCGATCTGTGTGCAGCTTGTGACCTACACCACCACTCTAGAGATGTACGTAACTGGAAAAGCGTTGGCTTCGATGCTAGGATGCTGGAAGTGGCTGAATATGCCAAAGACATTTGCAATTGATCCCAGAAAAAAGTGGACTAAAAATGTCCAGTGAACAATGTGACTTTGAAACCTGTGTTAGCTACAATTGCAGAAAAAGCCGACTAATGAAGAATCATTCTGAAGTGGAAGGAATAATGACAGGTTGTCAGTAGTGTAGAGACTCAAGTAACATTAGTGTCCCTAGAAATTATACGGAACAAGTGAATCAACAATGTTGTACAGGACCTTGCCTGTATTGCACTCTGATCCTTTTGCTTTGCATTTTAGCGATGTACTTAACCGTTTGGCTCTTATGTGTTTTTTTTTTGTATTTCGTAGCAAGTTTAAACTTTGCATACTGAATAATCGTGTCCTCAGAAGTATAGAATCTCTTGCCTTATTCATGTTAATTTAAAAAGTTTGAACGCATTTGCTTTGGTTACATCTTTCTCTTCTACGTCCTCTTCCTTTGCTCTCAAAGTCATTGACAAAAAGTTAGATCTTCCAAGTTGAGATGCACTGTATCTTCAACATCCCTTTAACATATGGATTGCAGGACAGGGTAGTTAAGGCAAAACCGATTTGTCAACGTTTGATCGAGCACAAAATCCATCTTATCGAGCTTCCTCCCCAACGCATTATGCTGTGTTACAATGCGTGGCGATCGGCTTACAGCCTTCTTCAAGAAAGTCAAGGAGAATCCATCGTCTTTGTTTTAAAAAAGTAAAGTCCATCGTACCATCAGTCGCAATGCTTGCTACGTGGTCTTGTTTAAAACTCCTCCTGATCAATTGCAAATGGAAGTGTTAGCGAAACAATTAGGAACTCCTTGACTGACTCATGCGTATGACGATGCCACTCAAACACATCATGCGTATTTACTTGTCCATTATAAACCCGTCACACCCGATGATTTACGAATTGGAAGATATCTGTTTTGAGGGACCGTCGTTTACACGTCTCCGTATGAAACCTCTAAGACCTTGTTTCTGTCTCACAAATCGGCAGGGGCCCCGAGTGGCCGAGTGGTCTAAAGCGCTCACCGTTACGGATCACTGCCATCTCACCTCTGTCCGCGTCGGTTCGAGTCTGGTTATGTGAGAAAGCTTGCCAGTAACTTCTCGTGGGTCGGTGGTTCTTTCCGGGGTTTTTCCGGGTTCTTCCTCCACCATTAATACTGGCCGCCATGTATGGCCTATCTTGTGCTGAAAAGTGGCGTTAAACCCTACAACAACAACAACAACAACAAATCGGCAACATTACATCTTTTCAATCTCATCTTCCAGCCAAACTGATTCGTGCCCATTAAGGAATCTGTCGCGAAAAAATCCACAAGTGCGTGCTCGTGTGTTGGAAGCCAGTCTCAAAGAAGTTTTTCGGTGGTTTACGCTGATAGCGCGTCAATTACTTCACAACCCTCATTAAATCAAACGCTTTTTTTGACAAAAGAAAGTGGCTTTGTCGCAAATGACATCCAAGAATCGATACTAAAACCGAAAATCAAATCATTTGGAAAACCGCAGGCAGCGGTAGTCTATGAGATGTTATCCTTCGTTCCCTCTTAAAATGGATCCTAATGCCTCAGCAGTCACCCCCAAGAGAAAAGCATACCCAAAGACGTTCCAGGAAGAAGTACATTGGTGGCACGACCAGGTCACATCCACAGAAAAAGAAAATTCCCAAGAAAAGAAAAGACTCAAGATAACAGTTTCTACCCGAAAGAGAGGCAATGCTTCCCGGACGTAACCCTACTCTCCCAAACCACCACCCACGGCGACAGTGTCTATAGCAGCTGCTTCTACTTCGCCTTTGCTTGTGATGCTACGCAAGCCCGATTTGACATCGTCTTTCCGAATTTGATGAAAAAGTAGATGCTCGTTTTTAAAGGAACTTCTCCTTAGCCAATCATTGAGACTTGTTGTCGGTACTGTTGAAAGCCTATCTACTCATGCAAAAACAGCTCCTAAAGAAAGCAATGATACCGTGTGCGAATGTTGTTTGAATGTCTTGAAAGGACCAGAAAGAACGCTTAGGAAAACATAGGAACATTCTTCGCCAAATGGTCCAAACGAAAATACTATCAGTCAACGGGGATGAATTCTGCTCTGGTTGAAAGGAGCTTGTTCAAAAAAAGATACTGCTCCTTTTTTGAGGGCTTAATGGACAAGGCATAAACAGGATGAAGATAAAATAAAGAGGACCATTTGTTTGGAAAGACGTCACACTTGTACTTTGGAATCTGACTAAAGCTGACTTTAGTACCCTACAAACATAACCCTAATTTATCTCCTAATCCTTATCTGACCGAGATGTCAAAAACAACAGGAATTACAGTCGTTAATGGAAGTGTCAGAAACAAAAGAGAAAAAAATCGCATGGGTACGGCCAAGTTTTGCAACCTCTTCAACTCTTTCGCCAGAAAGCTTCGGAGGAAACAGGTAAAACAAAGTCAGTCTCCATCACCCCCAACCCGTGACCAAGACAGACGCAGCTACATCGATGCCAGAGGAAGAAGACGCGCGAGAAGTCTTTCAAATCACCGTCGGCTATCATTTCTAGTAAAGTTTCAGCGTCCTTTTTGACCTCGTCTCCTGCTCTCCAACGAGAAGAACTCACAGTTTGGGTTAAAAAGATGACGCGGATCACTTCTTCAGGGGAAGTTCAAAATAATAAATGGAAACCAGAAGTGAGAAAAGAATGTAAGGGAAAAGTGATCCTTTGCTACCACACCACTACCACCAATCTAGAACCTACTCTCGTGGCACGTTGGACACGTGAAGCAGTTTCCAAGCCCAAAGAAACCAAGAGTAGCATCGGTGAACAGTGGCTGACTCATTGAAGAGACCCTGATGGAGAACTTTTTATCCAGCATTTACAACAATCCTGTCCTACCTCTGTGGGTTCCGGAGGATTTCAAGAGTTGTATCGTGCTAGCAGAACCCAACTGGACAGTGCATTTACACCAGGTGCAGCGATATTTACAATAACAAGAAGTGGTCGTGTTTGTGCGATTGTGTGTTACGTATCCTTCTGTCCCCAAGAAACAGGGACTTTTGAAGACGTGAGAATGTGTGCGCATTGGAAAAACGAAATGTACCTTCGATAAAGATTACCATCGAACTGGATCATCGAATTATTTCGTGTAACTGGACGCGCACGTGGCCGTCATCCTTCTGTATATAAATTGGAAGACATGAACGGCAAAGTTTTAAAAGAAACTTTTTACTTAACCTAAAAAGAATACGACGTGTACGACATTGAAAACATTCTTGATCGAAGAACCCGTAAAGTAGGCAAACGCCAAGTCAGATAAGTGAAAGTATGTTGAAAGGGATATCCCAAGAGTTATGATTCTTGGATCGACGCTTCGCAAATCATCGACTATAAAAATAAGTGACCATCATGCCGTTCAGTACAGTAACAACAATCTTAACCGCTCCTTCTATTCAAGATCTACAAAAGAAACGTCTGTGGGTGTGGTGCCTGAAACGCAAATCATCTTTTTCTTCCATTTCTTTGTGTTGTATTGTGTCATCGGTGCTGCCGTCGCCAATCTGAGTTTTCAACAAGGAGAAAAACAATTGTGTACCATTTAACTCAGCAGTGACCTTGTACCCACTCAGCAGTGACCTTGTACCCAATCCATCCCTGAAATATTCCAGTAACAACGAGAGCCTTGCGACCAAAACCAGTCATCCCCAAAACATCAGCAACAACAACTCTCTTTTGGAAACCCCTTTGATCTCGAGTGACTCCACGGCAACCAAAACCCTCGAAAAACCAATTTTACTTAACTTCCCCCATTAACAGTTCTATGGATGTGTTTGCCAACGATATATTTGTCTGCTTCGTAGTCAAATTACCTCAGGCCATCCAATTGGAATCGCAAACAAATCCAAAATGACAGTGAAAATCAAACGAAGTTTACCGTCGAAATCCTGAACGAGAAGTGCAACAACACTTGGATGCAAACGATCCTGGTTTTTACGAGTCCGAAAGAGCAGCGCCAGCCAATCCTCATTTGAACATCTATACCATTAACATTCCTGCAGGCTGTTGTTTTAGCTGTCAACATCTGGTGGAAATGATTGTCGCTATTTTTGATGCTCAGTTCGGGAAAGCCCAGGAATGAAAGTGTCCTGATCCAGTACCATAAAATAGCTCGTCGTCTGCATATGACTTTTTTGGATGGCAAAACATTGCCCATCACTTTTTCTCCCAGTATGATATTTTGTGTGGAGACCACAAAATAGTCTTGAATTCCAAAGACATGAACGACAACGATCTATTATACAAGAATTTTCGTTTAAATATGGAACTGAACGAAGAATTGAATGTTAGGTTTATCTACTCCGATATCGTGGTGTATAGTCCGTTAAATCACCCCCCCCCACCCCAAAAAATGTTTTGATACTGATGGACGATATGTGGGTGTGATGTCACCTGTTCATTAAAAGATGAAATTTTTCTGCATGAAGATTTTTCCAGAACGAAACTGCGTACACGTTAGACACATACTAGTAATTGCTAACGGCCACACCCAGTGCGAAATTCAAAATGTCCACAGGACAGAGGGTGGTGCTATTCCACGTGGATTCAAAAGTCAACAAACATAGGATTTGCTCCGGAAATATAATGTACATGGAAATATAATGTACATGCCACCAAAAGAACCTTCAGTTGACGGTAGCTCCACAGCCGCGAGAAATAACGGTAAGTGTATAAAAGTACACCAATGTGTGCAGCCAAAATTTCTGCAGACTTTTGTATGTTTAGACGAATAGGTGATAAACCACTAATCAATATCATCACGGGGGGGGGGGGGCCTGATTTATCGGCCTAGGCTGAGTATAACACAGTCGCGTCGTTACAGAAAGTTTTTCATCTCAAAGTGAGTTCTGCCCTCGTTGCTTACGAGGAAGTGGAAACATATCACGTTCACCGTTGTTATGTATATTTGATTTAATTATATCTGATTTAATTTATATATTTATTTAAATTTAATTGTTTGTCAGTTTTATTTTTTAAAAATATTTTTCATTACAGGATATTGTAATGTAAATTTATTCACTAAAGATGATATTTTTTTTAGAAAATATTTTGACCTTGACTGTTAGTTTATAAAGACCAGGTGTTAATCTAAATCCTGACCTTGTTTCAGAATTTGTAGCAACCTTCTTAAACAAGTTCTATTTTATTTTAAAATGATTGGTTGTTTCCAAGGTCATGATGGGACCTTGTCTTTAAGATATAAACAATTTTTTTTGTTAGAGTAAAAATGATTGGTTTTCGTCAGGGTCACACTGGGTAAACCTGATTTGTAACAAGTATTTGCGTCTGTAAACTTCTAGAAGATGATCACGTGACCCTTGCTTACGTTCTAGAAAGCTCATATAACCCATGCTTTGGGGAAATTATCTCAGTAGAAATTGGGCCGTTCAACTGTTCATTGTATCCTGTGCTGTTTGGTGTGGAGTTATTTCAAATTACTTGATTCAAAGGATTAATTCTGTTATTTTTGTTGTTGTGGAAAGTACGTGTGCTCATGTAATATTGTGGAACAAGGATATTTTTTTAAATAAAAATTTATTCAGCTATCAGAAACCGGAGTGTTAATTCTTTTTTCTACAAGGAACTGTAGACTTCAACACTAGAGATTGTAACATACGTCATCGTATTCCATCTTGAATTCTTCTTCAGGATTCGAACGTGAAATCAGTAGAACATTTTGTTATTAGGACTAATAAAATTGTATTCTCGGATTATTTTGGAGCATTTTTGGATTTGATTCTATAAAACCGTAAGTTCATATTTTTTAATAATTTTTACAGAATTTTTCCAGGGAAATAAATTATTGTATTTTTAAAAGCTTGACAACAAGATCCAGTATTGCCTTCACTAACTGATGTTATTAATACTTCTCTCTCATCCGGGGAATTCCCATCATTTTTCAAAACTGCCATTGTAAAGCCTTTGCTGAAGAAACCAACACTAGACCATAACGATTTAAAGAACTACTGCCCAGTTTCTAATCTCCGATTCATATAAAAAATCTTAGAAAAGGTTGTTCTATCCCAGCTTGTATCTCATCTAAATTCAAACAGTCTTTTTAGCAATGTACAATCTGCATATCGCCCTTGCCACAGTACTGAAACTACTCTTCTAAAAGTAGTGAATGACATTCTCTCTGCATTGGATATCGGAAAGATTACAGTCCTCACTCTCCTTGATTTGTCTGCAGCATTTGACACAATAGATCATGATTTATTAGTTCACCGTCTCCAGCATGTATTTGGCATTCATGATACAGCCTTACTGTGGTTCAAGTCCTATTTGGTCAACAGGAGACAAATTGTATCTGCAAATGGAATACACTCCAGCCCAGTTGATCTATGTTGTGGTGTTCCATAGGGCTGTGTGCTTGGACCTGTTCTCTTCATTCTGTACACTCAGTCGCTCTCAAGTGTCATAGATGATCATCCAGTGTCTCACCAATTGTACGCTGATGACACCCAAATATACAAATCTAGCCACCCAACTGAAGTTGATGATACCATCCAAGGTGTAGAGAGGTGCATTTCTGATGTAAAATCATGGATGACATGTAACAAGCTGCAGATGAATGACGATAAAACTGAGACCATTCTGATCACAACACAAATACTTTCTCATTCACATCCATTACCTCAAACAATAAATATCAGCAACACAAACATTAAATTCACACAATCAGTAGGAAACCTAGGTGTTACTCTCGACAGTACTCTCACATTGCACCAACATGTCATAAACATATGCAAGGCTACATATCTTGACCTGAGACGCATCAGCTCAATTCGCAAATATCTTTCAGCTGATGCCACTAAAACACTTGTGTGTTCATCAGTACTTTCAAGACTAGACTATTGTAACTCAATTCTGTCTAGTTCATCTCAGTATCTGCTCCAGAAACTTCAAAAAGTTCAAAACACAGCTGCTCGGATCATACTTAGAGTACCACGATCAGAACTCACCTCCCCGCTGCTCTATACCCTACACTGGCTATTCATTCGATCCAGAATCAAACACAAAATTTGTTCTCTGTGCTACGTTTCACTGTCGGACTCTAGTCCAACATACATATCTGACCTCACCCATTTGTACACACCAGCAAGATACTTACGCTCCTCTTCTGACAATCGTATTCTCATTATTCCCACTATGAAAACAAAGTCATATGGACAGCGTTCTTTTGCATACCGAGGCTCAGCAACGTGGAATGAATTGCCCACTGAACTTAGACACAAAGACACAGTGATCACATTCAAGAGGGCTCTCAAAACTCACTTATGTCGACTGTAAGAACAAACTTAAAGACCTAATAGTGTTTCTTACCGTAAATACTCTCAGCATTGTTTTTTTTATAATGTTTTATAATTTCATGGTGTTTGTTTTTTGTAATCATATCA
The DNA here is from genome assembly GCA_028554795.2 of Sinohyriopsis cumingii. Classification (NCBI taxonomy): domain Eukaryota; kingdom Metazoa; phylum Mollusca; class Bivalvia; order Unionida; family Unionidae; genus Sinohyriopsis; species Sinohyriopsis cumingii. Next base: position 43,902,146 of record CM068838.1, read on the forward strand.
TTATATGTTTTTTTATCTTATAGGTGTTGTCTAATGTTGTAAAACGCTTAGAGCTTCTAAAGATTAGGCGCTATACAAAGTCATCATTATTATTATTATTATTATTGTTATGTCATGTCATGTCAATCAATATCGACGACAGTCATAAACCAGGAACCCACTGGGTGGCAGTCTACTTTCCCAACGACCACATTGTGGATTAATTCGATTAATATGGATCCGTGCCTTCGGAAGACCATACAATTGACTTTATGAGAAGAAATGCAAAATGGACTCGATTCAATAATGTAAGATTACAAGGAACATATTCCATGGTGTGTGGACAATATTGTGTGTATTTTATGATATAGAGATTTATTTTGATAAGGTGATAAAGGAGAAAGATAGTTTTGTGGACATTATGGTTATCATTTGTGCACCGATGGCCCCATGACCTAGATCAGTGGATGTCGAGTTCGAGTCAATAACGTTGTCAACCTTGTAAATCTGTTCCTGTTTGAAAATATTGTTGACTTGTTGATTGTATTGGACAGGTTTATTTTTATGAATAAAAATTGTTGATTTGTTGATTTTTCTTGGACAGGTTTATTGTTATGAATAAAAATTATTGAACTTCTGAAAAACTGGTGATGTTGTTTTTATTGACAGTGTATAAATGTATGCTATTTTACCTCTCTCTCTATCCATCTGGGTCATGTTTTAGCTAGAGTTGAAACAGAAGGGATATTTACCTTTACATACGCGCTTTAGGCATACAAGTGGGAAAATTTGTCAGCCTGTTCATCTATCATTGTTGTGTCTTGATTTTCTAAACTTTGGACGAATAGTCACACACGCAGACACCGTATAGTGATGGGCAGAAGAGTTTTGAATAGTGTTTTTATGGGGTGTTGAATGGTATCGATGTTGTGATGGATATTAGTTTTATGGTGTAAGAGACTGTGTATTTTGTGAAATTTCATCTTCTCTTTCACTCTAAGCTAAGACAAGTCGTTGCGGATTGTGTGTATAGGGTGTTGGCTGGTATATATGGTGTGTGAGATGATATTGTTAATTGGATTTCATCTTCTTCTCTTACACTTTAAGATACCACAAAGTGCTTTGGTTAATGTGTGCTTGTCTGTGTATGTATGGGATGTTGGATGACGTAGGTGGTGTCGTGGATGGCATGCTTGTGACATTTCATCTTCTCTTACACTCTAAGCGAACACAAGGCATTTAGAATTGTTTGTATAGGGTGTTTGATGGTATAAGTTGGATGTTAATGTACGTCTGTTGAATTTCATTTCCTTCTCTTACACCCTAAGCTAACAAAGACGGTGTGTGTGTGAGTGTGTGTGTGTGTGTGTGTGTGTGTGTTCTACGTTGACAACTCAAACTTAAAACTCTTTAGCATTACCCTACCCCTTTGACCCTATAAACCTTTCTGCTTCATAAATTGTTTTTTGTCCCTTAAACTTTTCTGTCCTCAAAGTGTCACTTATATGTTAAATGTCCATTGTCCCTATAAACGTTTTTGTCCCCATAAACCCTATGGACACATTTAACATACGTTTTCCATTACATACCTAGAGTAGCACATTACTGTCCCTATACATTTTCAGTGTACTTTTCAATGCATTGTGTCAGTATTCCCCAATCGCCCAAATTACTACTTTTATCTCTGGTATTGAACTTTTAAGGACTTTTATTTCCCTTTATTTTATTTTATTAATCCCTTTGGTTGATGGGTATAATTTGGGTGATAGAGTTTACAGTATAGTCGAACTTCAGAATAAAAAAGCCCCAGGAGACAAAAACAAAAATTAATCTTATATCTCCGCTTGCATCTTCGCTTGCCAAGGTTCCGATAACTATGTGTAGATGGGGTTATCGGAACCTTCCCTAGCGAAGCTGTCTTCGCTTAGTCATTTTCACTTCCTTGACTTCAGACTTCTTGTTGAAAAGAACCCAGAACCTTATTACATTTATACATTTTGTGATGTGATTTTTATTTTTTAACGTAGCTTTAACAATTTTTCAGTCATATCGCTACGATGTCTGCAATGTGGCTGTTTATAGTGATGTCTAGCACTGGGGCATCATGCCGCAGACATGTAGCATGATGTCCCACCCAGTCACATTATCATGACACCAGGCCGACCACTCCTAACACTAACCTCTTAGTGATGAACGCCAAGCGAGGCAGATGTTAGTACCATTTTTTTAAGTCTCTGGTATGACTCGGCCGGGGATCGAACCCACGACCTCCCGCATCCGAGGCGTACGCTCTAACCACTAGGCTGCCGGAGCGCTTGAACTTCAGCGATAACTTATTAAAAATTAGAGCCTTTAACTTTTTAATATATATATTTTGTAATTCATTCATTGTACTTACAGAAGCTTGCATCGTCTATAAAAATTTGTTTTCCCTACTTTAATAACTGCTGAAGACAGTGTTCTTTGGACTATTTTTCGAGCACATTGTAACATTCATTTTTGTAAACTGTGCTTAGATCATGTACAGCTTCCACAAGTACAATATCCAAACAAATTTTAGCCACGGTATATTAAAGTAAGATATAGACATGGTAGGTATGCAATATTCTCTCCACTGCGCATGTTGCAAATGTTAACTTCTTACACCCTCGCGGAAGGTCATAATATCATTAGAGCGCCCTCTTTGAACAATACCGGATCGTATAAGGCTTGAGTGCACCGCAATACATCATTTGGGGTGCTTTTATTGTGTCCCTTTTGTTAAATTCGATCCAGAATGTCAACAGAAAAGAAACGCCATCCAGTTTAGACATAAAAAGGTAACTGAATTTGAAATTGAAGTAATCCTTTTGGGTTCACATTTAGAGAATGAGACCAGTTTTAAAATACGCTTGTACAGTTTGAGACTCCAGTCTCAAAAGACTGAAGTTTTACAGGATGAGCGATGAATCAGATCGCTGTATGCATACTAGGAAGTTGATCTCCGCATAGCTGATTCACATGTAGAAAATATTGCTTTTGTAAGGTTGTTTTGACCAATAGGCCACATCAGAGGGGCTTAAGTTAGGGCAGACTTTTGGGAAGGTCATTTTTCAATCGAAAGAGCCAAAAGGGAGATATTGGAACTCGGCTTGGAGATTGGTTTGGATTAGTCCTACCTGTAAGACCCGACGCTGATATTTATATTTTGGGCATATTTTGTACCCAAGCAAAATCAAAATGTGCTATGTCTTACATGTAGGACTAGGTTTGGATTTGCAAATAATTTCCAATGCGCACTTAACATTGTGCGAGAGTGCTTGTTTGTGTATGTTTATATAGCTGCTGTTGATGCAGGGCTCACAACTCGGGAGTTCCAAGTCTATTTCGGAGAGTCTCTGGCGTTAACTCTGGAGGCCCTCACTTTAAAAAGGATGGAAAGGAAAATATAAAGGCACATACTCAATGTTTTAATACATATCAGGATTATTTTTTTTAGCAGTTATAATATCACACTAAAAAGAAAATGTTTTTCAGTAAAATAAAGTATTAAGTTTAAACGTTGTAGTGGAAATTTATATTTTTTTGTACCCCAGCAACACTAACAGCACTAAAATAAAAAAAATAAGCAACAACAATAAAATCATCAACAGTTTCAATTCCAAGAATGCTCACTTAGCTATTCCCACTCAAATAACATGTCAATTTTCACTTTTTTCTTCTCCTGAAATTACTGGTAGTGGAGACCAACTGTGTGAGGCACAAATAGGAATGAAGCTTTCAGACTCCTTTCAAATTGGACCATCTGATTTTTGTTTGTAAGTTATAAATTTATTTTGATTGACTTTTGTATGCAGAAAATCCCTCTTCTTTTGACCCATGGCATTAAATCCTTCAGAACACTTACTTTTCTTAGTTTTAATCTGTGTATCCATTGGTTATTGAACTGATATTTACATTGCTGATGCATATGTGGAAGGCAGTGTCATCCAAAGGTAAGAGTAACACATGGAAACCATTTAGCGAGGACTATATTACTTGGAACCGCACACGTTAATCTGAATTGACCCATGCAACTGCAGCATTCAGTAATTTTAAGGTGAATCAAATTGTTCAGCACACATCGATGCTTGTCAACCATACTGCTCAGTCTCACAAACGGGAAGGTGTAAGACTTCATCTGATAGGCTGATAAAAGTGGCAATTATGGTAATAATATAAGTCACCAGAACATGACCCCTAAGAGGCTGCTGTCAGATCTTCATGTAGGACAGTGGAGATCTGATTTTAATCAGATTGCAAATTATTCCAACCCAAGGTCACAGAAACCACATTTTTCACCCATGGACCCAGTTATTTTAAAACACCTACAGCCAGATTATTTCAAATGAACCATGTAGATGAAGATATTGGCACAATTATGAAATGAAACAGTATGATCTAATAAGAAAATAGATATACCATTGTAACCAAGTACTGCACAGATTAATTTTTTATGTATTAATCAGATTTAAATAATTTGGAGCCCCTCACGACCTTTTACAAAAATTGTTGATGCTGTACAGTGCATAAAGTCTTTGCATTATAGCACCAAACTAATCAAGGCATGATGGCACCAAAGTAATGAAGACACTATATCACAAAACTTATCAAGGCATTAAGCACCAAAGTAGTGAAGGCACCATAGCAACAAATTAATCAAAGCATTATGGCACCAAAGTAATCAAGGCTTCTACATAAAATTATGCATAGCAAATGTTGTAAAGGAAATGTATTATGTGAATGTTGCAGCAGGATATGTGTTTGACTTGTGTGTGGCTTGGATTTTTAATGTAGCTTTAACAATTTTTCAGTCATATCGCTACGATGTCTGCAGTTTGGCAGTTTATAGTGATGTTTAGCACTGGGGCATCATGCCGCAGACATGTAGCATAATGTCCCATCCAGTCACATTATTCTGACACCAGGCCGACCAGTCCTAACACTAACCTCTTAATGCTGAGCACCAAGCAAGGCAGCTGTTAGTACCATTTTTGTTAGTCTTTGGTATGACTCGGCCAGGGATTGAACCCACGACCTCCTGCATCTGTGGTGGATGCTCTAACCACTAGTGTAATAGTCTGAGAGCAGTATGCAGCAGGATAAATAATATAAATAAAAATAATAAAAATAAAATTTTATGTAAAGTGTACAGGAATATTTTCATGCAATGTGTTGATACATGTAATGAGATCAACATAGTTCACATGAATGTAATGAGATCTTCCACATTGCTCACATACATGTAATGCGATCCACATTGTTCACATACATGTAATGAGATCTTCATTATTTACATGAAATTAAATGCACACATGCATATATAAGTCAAGGTTCCTTTTATGACTCTCACAAGACTGAGCTATAACTGAGGAATAAAAGGCTGCTAATTTGATTCCTTTATATAGCCACTATATACACATCAAATCAACACTTCTGAATCACTAGAAAAGATTTGAGGCATTTAAATTATTCTGTATTATAAAGTATCTCTAACAGTCATTATGGCAGACTTTGACAGAATTAGTTGTTGATGTGAACTTGGTAGTAACCTTGATTTATGAATGGGTAAAGTACATACATGCACTCTTAGAATACAGGTCAGAAATAAAGAATTGTATATATATATATATATATATATATATATATATATATATATATATCTGTTTCGAGTCAGACTAATAGACCTATCTGTGTATCCATTCAGCCATTGCTAATTTGTCTTTTTATTCCAGCATCATTCTAGTGATATTGACCCAATGGCTAGGAGCCCATCAGTATAACAGTCTACCAATCCAGTAATGTTGACCCAGTGGCTAGGAACCTGTCAATATAAAGCAGTCATCCAATCCAGTAATGTTGACCCAGCAGCTAGGAGCCCATCCATATAGCAGTTTACCAATGGATGATCAGGGTGAATTTTCCAATGCAGCGAATGAAGAAAATGAAAATCATCAACACACCAAAACTATTTTTAAACGATTTCTTGATGGATTGTTTTTAAGGCTCAGCACTGAACACTGGAGAAATATTTTCTCATGTTTACCCAAGTTCAGCAGGATGGTAGTTGGTGTGATTGTATCTGTAATAGTTCTACTAATTGTAATTAGTGGGTGTATTAGCCTTGGCTTGTATGCAGTACTCTTCCACAAGCCAGCTCCTTTGATTGACAAGTCTTATAATTCTTTTAAAATTCCATATCACTTGGCATCTCGGAATTATTTGGCATACACCACAGCTGCAAAGAACAATGGGACCTTCCAGTTTGCTGACTTGAATCTCGCATCAATTATTGCAAAGGATTCCAAACAGCTGAATAGCACTAGAGTAGGAAGGAGTGCTGATGAGAAAGAATTTTCAGAAATGCACGAAAAGAATGAACTAACTGATGTCTTAAGGATACGGCATAAAAGATTTTCAGGGCTTCAGTATCAAGTGACATGGAAAATGGAAATTGTTTACTTGTCTAAAAGTCCAGACAAAAATATCTTCACCCAAAACCAGCTCCAGAAAATACACGATATAGAAAAGAGAGTGATCAGTTATAAAGGATTTCCAGATTTTTGCTTCAAAGATGATGGCTTGAATGATCCTGCCCTTCAACTATTGAATAACTGTGCCCCCATAAACTCACTTTTGACATATTTTTATCCATCAACCGACAAAGCAGGGCATATTTATTATGATGGCCTTGGCGACAACATTGTGGATATTGATAGTGCTCTTAGCCTAGCCATGTCGTCGGAAAATTTTTACTACTATGTGGATGACCAAGCTGATGCCATGAACCGAAAAAGCAGTTTCCTGAGGTCAGAAGTCTTATTTGGATCACCCCTTAAAGGTAATTTCAGTGGAAATTTTTGTTTACTCGTGACATGGTTTTTTGGTTAATTTTGAATGGCACTAATTCATTATCAGCTGTATCATGTAGAGAAAATAGGAGCTAATTGCCTTTCCTAAGGACGCATAAAGACAGCTGATCAAGGCTAGCATTGGTATGTACTGAACCTAGATGATCAAGGGATAGCATTTTCGGCTCTGTCATGTGTATATTTGTACATGTCTATATTAATTTCTGTATGTCATTAGTCGTGGCATAGGAATCAGGAGTGCGTGTTATTGGTTTAGTGTTAAATGCTTGGTCTTCATGTTGATGTGTCTGCTACACATAAATGCTTATATTGGTGACTATGTTCTGTCATATTTTTGGCAGATGTGCACATGGTTGAGAGGGTATGGGGTTTGGTCTGTGTGGGTTAGGCAGTTGTTGCCAGGACCTGCAGATCAACATACATACACACATACACATACATACATACATACATACATACACATACATACCTACACACACACACATACATACATACATATACATACACCCCCCCCCCACACGCATGCATACATACATACATACACATACATACATACATACATACATACATACATACATACACACATACATATACTCCATCATTCCAGTAGTAGGTCATTATAATCCATATTTTAAACTTCACTTACTTATGCAAGTTGTGTTAACTCAGTTGGTGGAGTGTAGAAGTCATAATCCAAGGATTGTGGGTTTGATATCTGCCTGGGTCAGTCCAGAGTGTAGTGGTCATTTCTCAGGCACTGTTTATGTTAGAATGTTAAATTTAGCTTATGACCACAGCATGCAGTATGCACACCGAGGCTTAGGAAAACCACATGACCACCTAGCAGGTTAAAAATTAGCTGGACTGAATAAATTTGACTATGTTCTCATCCCTAGGCTGAGCGGATGTGGATTCGTACATTGAGAATAAATCTGGGTGCATTTTCTGCTTTCAACAAGCACATAATTTCAGCAGAGGTCTCGGAAACGCTTAATGACAAATATTTGGATACAAATTTTTTTATCTGGGACTCAGAAAATTACTAAGGTAGGAGTCCTATGTATGCATGTAATAGCTGGGTGGCAAATTCAAAGGCTTGCCAGTCCAGCTTCAGCCACCTGCTGAGTGAGAAAATGAGTTGATCAATTAATAATTTTAGCTGTGCTGATATTTACAATAACAGAATTAGTGGCTGAAAGACCCCCAGATGTACAGTAATACCTCGTGCATTCGCGTTTCTGGATTCGCGAATTCACGGATTCGCGAAATTTTCATTGGTACCCTCTACGTACATGTTTTCTTTATTTTATTGAATTGTACCTTCGTTATATGACTTCTGTGACATATGAAGTTTACCTAGTTTACCTTCCTGACAATGACAAAGAAAACGTCAGTCATTAAGTTTACAGTCCCATTCGTTACTTGATTTTACCTTACTGTGAGTGCAAAAGAAAACGGCAGCCAATAATATTAGTACATGTATACATGTACTGTACTGTAAATGCGCTAGTGTGGCAAATACCCATTAGGCGATACTGTACTCTATTTTTACGTCAACCATTTATTTCTCTTTTTAAGGGTAATGTATTAAGCTAACTTTTAAATGAAATTAAAGTGCTTTGGGAGCATGGTTTGGGTCATATTTAGGGTTTAAGCCCTAGAAATAAGCATTTATTAGCATTTTTAGTGACTCGTACCAAACATTCGCGATTCCTCCTGATCCGCGACTGGTTCTGGAACCTAACCTCGCGAATGTTTGAGGTATTACTGTACATGTTGTCATTGTAAGAGTACATCAGAAGAACATGATGCAATAGCTGGGTGGGAAGTTCAAAGTTTTAGACTAGCTGCTGAGTTGTGGGAAAATGTGCTGATATTTACAGTCATTGAATTCAGAGACAGAAACACCAGTGATGTATCTGTGGTCATTATAACAGTACATCAAGTGAACAACTTTAGCTTTCATTATCTTGTTCATTTCCTAGTGTTGCCGAATAAATAGGTGACATGAGGTCGAAACCAAGACATGTCAAAACTTGGACAAAATACCATTTGCAAATTTGGATATTAAGTATTTTGGGATTAAAGGGCAAATTGACCAACAAGAGCTATATATATCAGTGGTGTAAAGAATTTGGAAAATTAAACTCGGTGGCAACCACTGGTTCTTCTCATCTGGACATTTAGCCACTTCAGGTTTGCCCAATATGATTATTGGAGGGGGACTGCAACTTTTGCTGGTGGGACTCCTATTTTTACCAAACTAGGAGTCCTGGGCTCCTAGTTGTAAAATCCTAGCAAGACCTGTTTCAACATAGCATAACATTTGGTATACATTAGTTATAGATAACATATGTCTAATCATTACTTGTTGTCAGTTTAGAACATGTTGCAGTGGAAATTACTTTTTTTTTTCTGATATAAGCTTGATACGTATTATGAACATATTATATTGCAGCTTCCCACTTAGCCCATGGGGGCCCTGAGTGGCAGAGTGGTCTAAAGCGCTCTCCGTTACAGATCACTGCCATCTCACCTCTGTCTGCATGGGTTCGAGTCTTGGATTCGGCTAATGTGGGTATGTGAGAAAGCTTGCCAGTAGCTTCTCGTGGGTCGGTGGTTCTTTCCGGTGTTTTCCCGGGTTCTTCCTCCACCATTAATACTGGCTGCCATGTATAGCCTATCTTGTGCTGAAAAATGGCATTAAACCCTACAACAACAACAACTTAGCCCATGACTTCATAATGGTGTTTGAATTTATAGTAACACGTTTCACTAATTTATGTTGATGTGGGGAAAGATTCCCTTTCAGTCTGATATTGCAAATCTTTATGAGTCAGACAGCTGAAAATTGAAGAGACTGAGAATGTCAAAACATTTGTGATTCTTCATCTGGTCAGGCAATGTTACAGTTGCCCCTGGTAACCAGTATTTTCAAGACTGAAGCTTTATTGAAACATTGTCATTCTAAAGGGAAGATGCCAGCAGATATTTCTATAAGCATGTAATTACTTTTCATAAGAAAATTGTTTTCAACTTAAATTTGAAATGAATGTTTTAATAGTCTCACTTGATTATCATCAACTTTCACACAATTCATGCTATTGTAATCTATCCATAAAGCAGATAATGTTGAGACAAGAGCTGATTGATCGAAATCTAGTTGGGGGAATGACATTGAAATGTTCCAGTCTTTTGGTCAGTTGACATATCTTCCATTTTATGTTGCCTATGTGTACCTCTCACAAATTATAGTTTGGCCAACACAGGCGGCTCAGGGCAATGGATCGCTATCACTTGACAGAATCAGTGGAATTTGCCAGCCCCATGGATGATTGAGCAGTCCTGTTTTGAATCACATTGTTCACCTCTGTAGCATGATGAAAGAGTTAGAAAAGGTGCCATAATGGTTGTCTGCTTCACCTTAACCCTGTTCAGCATACTGTGGCTGATGGGGATACCACCCTTAGCAGTTAAAAATCCAACAAGAAGACAAAGGTGATGCAACTCACGTTCAGTGTCTGGAATGTTTGCACACTAATGGACAGTACATCAACAGATAGACCAGGGAGAAGAACAGCCTTAGTGAGCAGAGAACAGGCCAGATTCAAGATCCTGGTAGCAGCTCTGAGTGAAACTTGCTAAGCTGAGGAAGGACTGCTCACAGAAGTAGGAGCTGCTTACACCTTCTTCTGCAGTGGCCAAAGAGTGACATGAAGATGGTGTTGGGTTTGCCATCAAATCACAGCCAGTCAGCATGCTCCCAAATCTCCCAAAGGGCATAAACAACAGACTATTGCAAACGAGACTCCATTCTATGGAAAGATACATGCAGTTATCATCAGTGCCTATGTACCTACCATCATCAACCCAGATGAGACCAAGGACAAATTTCGTGAAGAACGGGTATTTTGGCAGAAATACTGAAGATAGAGAAACTCGTTATCCTTGGTGACTTCAGTGCTGGAGTTGTCACAGATCACCAGACATGGCCAGGTTTCATTGGTCCCTCCTAGTTTGCTGAAGGATCCTAAAGAACCTCCATATTCCCTGCAAACCTGTTGGTCCTGAAATTTTGGTCCCTTGCTGAGAGTAAACCAATACCATCATCTAAGTCACCATTGACAGCAGTATGTAGGTTACATGGAACTCCTTTATGACTCCCCATCACAAAATACAGCTGCAAATATAATTACTGAGCCATGATGTACATTAGAGACAGTTAAGTATGAATGCATTGATATATATTACACATTCATGCACATAAGTATCTTCATTACACATTAAATGATTTTATCAGAATTACTGTACATGGATTATTATTATGATAATAGCCACCTTTGTACATGAATCTGTCTTAATAAGCTTGCTGAGTTATAATGCAGTGTGTAATTGAATTCAGTTTGTCTGTCCAGTTGTAAAAGTGACTACCTTGAAACAGACTATATTCTCTATATTCTGTGATACAGAAATGCTGGGAACAGAACTCCAACCTGTATATGACATTACAAAGCCTTTTGAATGAACATGGCAATATTTTGTGGCCCAGACAAATTCATTGTTATGGTTCTGCAATTCATCTATTGTTCTTTCTGATGCATTTTGTGACCTTGATGACTGATGGTAATCTCTTTAATCTGAGAAGACTATGGGTGAAGACGAAGTTACAGGTAGTGAATATTCATGATCTCTTTCTTATTTGCTGATGATTGTTCCCTAAATGCAAAATCTGAGTCTGACATGTAACAATTATGGACCATTTCTCTTCAGCTTGTGACAATTTCAGTCACACAATCAGCACCAAAGAGGCTATGGAGATACACCAACCTGCACCAGGAAAGCCTTACATACAGCCTACCATCACAGTAAATGACCAAACCATTGTGGCATTGGACAAGTTCACCTATCTCAGCAGTACACTGTAACCTGCAGTCCACATTAATAAGGAAACCAATGCCAGATTTGCCAAAGCAAGTGTGGCCACTGGCAGACAATATGCAAGTGTGTGGGAGTACAGAGACAACAGTCTACAAACAAAGTTAAATGTCTACAAATCCATTATGTTGCTGACCCTGCTGTTTGCTTGCAAAACTAGAGAGTATACAGACACCTTGCCAAAAAGCTGGACCATTTTCACATGGGCAACCTGAGGAAACTGGTGAAGATAAGATGGCAATTCAGGGTCCCAGACACTGAGGTTCTCACACAGGCAGACATTCCAAGCATCCACACTCTGCTAATGAAATCATAGATGAGATTGGCAGGACACTTCATTAGGATGTCAGAAGAGCAACCAACAACGAAGATCTTCCATGGTGAGTTGAAGCAGAGAAAGTCATCATTGAAACTCTCCAACAATGACCCTGAGTCTTGGAACAGAGTTAAGAGGACAAATTGGCTTGATGAGCCACTCATTTAGTCACAGAAACCAAATCAGTTTGTGATGTCATGGTCATATCCAAACTCGAGGGATGAACAAAACATTCTATTTATACATTTAATATCAATCATCCTATCATATTTATCTACTAGTTTTCTTTCTCTCTCTCTCTCTCCCCATCTCCTCTCTTTGTCTCTTTCTTTCTCTTTCTCTCAATCACTTTGGAAAATGTAATGATCCATCAGATTCCTTTGCTTTTATTTAAGTTTTATGGTGATGAAGTGATGAAAATGCTTTGTTTTTATTTGAAGGTAGTAGTCAGCTTGCTTTGATGACAGGTGCATGTTATTAAAGTCACAGATAAAGGCCAACTTTGAATGACCAAATGAATGTCAGTTTGTTATTTCATCTTCAATATCAAATAACAATAGAACATTGATTGAGACTGAAAATTTTCCCTTAGTAATTAGACAGAATGCTTAGTGCATCATAGGTATTCAGTTTTCTTTGAAGTTTCAGAAAAGCTTTTTTTTTCTCTAGTACATTTAAAAAATATTAGCCATTGTTTGGTTGATAGTAGACGTTACAGTTCCTGCCTTCAGAGGTTGGTCAGTTGTAACTAGTTCATTAGCATAACTATTTGAGTGTATCACAATTACAGTACTCAAGCCAGATGTCATCATAAATGGATTATGATATAACAATGCACTGTTAAGATGGTTTGTCAATATAAACTAAGGATTTGTTTATGTAATAGATTTCAGTGCATTTTATGTCCAGGTTTGTGGATATCTTTCATAGTGCCTTTGAATTTCTTCACTCCAAATCCAAGATTGTATATACAAGTTAAAACAGCCAACAATGTTGTTGTTTAAAAATTGCCAGATGGTATATTTTGTTACCAGGAAGGAAAAAAAGTCATAATTTGTGATATTGACAAAGACCAGCACTATCCCAGAATAAACTTTTTGCTCTGTATTTTTCGTATTTTTAAGAAGTAACAAATATTTTTCTGAGCACAACAAACGTACCTGTAGGTGAAATGTCAGGAGCCATGTCATGATCATCTTCAAATTCATTTGTGGCCTTTTCCCCAGAATGATAATAAACTTGTTTTATATGATATTTTTCATACTTTTAAGAAGAAAACTATTTTTCATGTATAAGAAAAACACATGTATATGAAATTTTGGTAGCCATTCCATGACCGTGTTATATCTGAATTCATGTTGTAATGGAGTGTGCTTCAGTAAGGTCACAATGTGTGTTTGTATATATATATATATATATATATATATATATATATATATATATATATATATATATATATATCAAGATCTATAGTTGTGTATAGGTATCTATTTTTATATGCAATGATCAACTGTCTTTCCATCCATCCACCCACCCACTTTTGTTCCAGATTATATGCAGTGATCAGGTATCTCAATTTTTTATAAGTAGAATGTATATTTTTTTGTAGCTATTTTGTTAATATGAACTAAGGATTTGTTAATCCTAAACATCTCTTTTAAAAGCATAGTACACTAGCATAATCTGTAAGATTTTCACATTCATATTTGTTATATAGTACTACAACTGACACATCTCAATTTATTTTCAGATTTTAGTGGAACTACAGACAGGAAAGATTTACAAACAGAGAGATACAAGAACTTTATTGTGACATACCTGGATTTTTTGTCTAAAGCATCCACAGAGTAAGTAGAAAAACATGAATGCAGCCCTGACTATGATTTTTGTATGTGAAAAATGTAATATTTGAATCATGACGTGTCAGAATAAAGGTGAGATGATGGAATAATTATCTACTGTCGAGTTTATTGTTCTTTGAAAATAACTGATGTACAGTAACACAGGTTACCTATGATTGATGTACAGTAACACAGAATACCCCACTAGATAGTGTATCTGATGTACTTTAACACAGGGTACCTATCATAATTTGCTGAGAAGTGTTTTCTAATACATGAGTAGGCAAATTATGATAACATATTATGCTTTTAACAGAGATGTTTAGGATTTGACTTGAAAGCTGGTTTAATAAAGAAGTATAGCTGTATAAACAGTACATGGGTTGCATCCATAACAGAGAATCTACAGTCATTCAATCACCATCTAGTACAAGTGGAAATAGGACAGGCAAATAATGAGCAAACAGAAGGTGATTCATACACTTAAAGTTACATGCAGTTGCTTCAAGTCAGTAATTTACATGACCTGCCATTGTTATTGACCATGTGATTCATTTTTATTCTTCATATCAATCTCTCTCTCACTTTGTTGGTCAGTTACCATCACAAGTCCACAGAAAAATAGGGAGGGATTTGCATTCATTGAGGTAAAACTGTCAGGCTGACTGATTTGCCAGCACAAAGTAAGAGACAAAGAGGGTGGGAGCTTTCAATGATCTTAGAATTTCTAAATTATTTATTTTTAGGTCATGTTATTGGTTAAAAATACAAATGAAATTAATAACAGCATGTATATGCCACTTAGTTAAAGAATGTACAATATGGCTCAACAGGCTTTTGAAACCTAGTATTATTGGTATTGTGTAAAGGACTTGGGTTCTTGCAAGGTACTTGTTGAAAGTTTAAGTTCAAGATTTTCATCCAGTTTAAAATGTTCTTTTATTCTTTCTCAATTCACAGGTTTTCATGTACACAGTGGGAATTCAAATGAATTGTGTATCATGTTTTACTCATGTAGAAAATGTAGCATGAATGTTAGAATATGAATATTTGTTCTTCTTATTTTCTTATTTTATTAATCACTAATAACTAGAAATTCATCACTAGTCTAGAAAGTACAGAAGCGACAGATTACTGTTGAAACCATAATTATGTGTGTGTTGATATGCCATGGGTACTGGCCAATACCAACAGTATTGCTGCATAAAATTGCTTTACACCAGCACTTCAGAGGCCATGTTATTTTTTTATATATGTTGTGTGTATCAATTTGTCTGTCTCTTTCTCTCTCTATATACTAATCCATTAACACGTTTGTTATCACTACTCCTTCTAAACCTATTGGAGTATTGCCATGAAACTTTATAAACACATTCATCCCATATTGATGGCAAGTTGGTTCTAAATTAAAATGGTGTTGCTTGGAAATCAAATATGGCCACCACAGTGGCTATTTGGAAAATCTTGTTATCACTACTTCTGAATAAATAGTCAAATCAACATGACATTTTCATTAAAAAAAGAGTTCTTACAGTGTCTAGGTGCACCAAACAAAAATGGTGCCAATCTAACATCCAGTATTTCTGCCACAGCAGCCAACTCAGAAATCTTATAGCTACTCATCCTGAACAGAAAGTCATATTATAATGGGGTTTCATCTCATGAAGTCTAGTTGGTCCCCAATGAAAGTGGTACTGCTTAGACATCCAATATGGCCACCACATTCCCATGTTTTAAAAATACTGTTGGACTGCTCCAGTGGCCTAGTGGTTAGAGCATCTGCCTCTGAAGTGGGAGGTCATGGGTTTGATCCCTGGCCAAGTCATACCAAAGACTTACAAAAATGGTACTAACAGCTGCCTCGCTTGGCATTCAGCATTAAGAAGTTAGTGTTAGGACTGGTCGGCCTGGTGTCAGGATAATGTGACTGGGTGGGACATCATGCTGCATGTCTGCGGCATGGTGTCCCAGTGCTAGACATCACTATAAACTGCCACACTGCAAATATCATAGCAATATGACTGAATTTTTTTTAAAGCTATGTTAAAAATCTAAATCACACACACACACACACACACACACACACAAATACTGTTATCACCACTTTTCCTGAATGGATTTTCATATCTACATGGAGTTTTTACTAAATAACCTTTAATAATGTCTCATTGGTCCTAAATTAAAATTTTGTTGACCTGACTTCCATTATAGTCACCACAGTGGCTATTTTGAAAATGTTGATGCTACTCCAGCTAAATAGGAATTCATATCAACATGTGGTTTTTGCCAGAAGACTGCTTATGATGTCTAGTTGATCCTAAAATAAACTGATTATATGACTTCACAAGGCAAAAATAAATATGTGTTTATGGTCACCTGATTGTCCCTGTTTTTTGTTGCTGACCCTAGCACTTTTTTCCCCCAGGGTTAAAAAATAAAAAAATAAAAAAATATTAAAATTCCTATAATTGATTTCTATATCTAATTGAGGTGGTTTAGCCCTTACTTGAAGCACTTAGTACATTATATATACTATATACTATAAACTAATCATTATTGTAAATGTTATTTAAGAAAAGCTACCTACCTACCCTAATTTGAAAGCCAGTGCAATAAGAAACATATTTTTTTTGCCTTACGGTCATGATAGAACCAGATTGAAAACCTTGTTGTCACTGTTCCTTCTTGATGGATGTTTATATTGACGTGGGGTTTTCACCAGTAGATTTCTTGTGATATATAATTGGCCCTAAATGAAATGGGGACAGTCTCGCATGTAATTTCACTCTGTTGATGGTCATCTTGTCTCTTATCATCACAACTCTGCCTGAATGGATGATGATATTGATATGGCATTTGTACCAAAATATTTTGAATGTTTAGTTGGTCCTAAATGAAAATGGTGCCAGGCTTATACTCAATACCGTTACTACAGGGGTGCATTTGAAAAGCTTGTTGTTGCTTAAGAATATCAGAGATGGTTTCAACAGTAAGCAATTAAAAAGAAGTGATTGTCTTGAAGTCTGGAAATTATTTCGGCTGGCAGAGCTTCAGTCCCTTTGATAGCTGATGATTTTGATCAACCTTCAAAAAGAGGGCAACATTATTGTAGAAATTTAATTTTGGTATAAATTCTGCTTGAAGAAAGCTGTAGCTTTTTCTTTAAAATCTGGTCTTAGGAAATATTTTAACAATAAATAAGTGTAAAATATCTGGCATAAAATTATAGATCAAAAGTTTTAGAGAAAATTATTTCTGCGTTTGTTCAAATAATATCTGCATATATATTGTTAAAATTTCTCAGACATCTTGTTGGTATATTTATTTGAGACTTTTACAAAATATTTTCATTGTTTTAGAATAAAACAAACTTCTCTGTGCAAAAATTCAGGTATAAAAAATTACAACGATGCTTGACTTCAAGGGATTACAGTCCCTTCATGCACATGGCATTGTGTTCATTCTCTTTCACCAAATATAGTTTGCATTTCTAATAATATTAAAAACTGTAGTCTTGCAAAAATTAGTTACAAAATTTAGATCTACTAAACTTCCATGACAATTTTGTATGCACAGGTAAATGATTATACCTAATGATAGCTATCTCCCCTGGACAGTGTTAAGCTGGTGTCAGTTCTTTGAGAGAGAAAAAAATACTTTTAAAAGAAAGTCACAGTAATTTCTCATATAATCGTTCAAAAATAATTATAAATTATTTAAGGACATGTATAAAGGAAAAGAAAATTGTAAAAGATGATATAGCAGTATGTTGATACTAGTAAAATAGACCTTAAGAAGCAATATCACTTCAGCTCTCCAAGTGATAAGTAATTTACTATACTTTTGATTATGCAGTATGCAATAAGTTCAATCCATGTAATGAAAGGGAATGACAGATTACATTAAATAAGGTCGATTCTAAGTAATTAAAGTGTATTATATAATACCATTATCTGCTTTTATGTTTTTTTTTTGTCTTTCTGTTATCTGAAATTATTTCCTTTCTATGGAGAACAGTACCCTTAAGAATCCTGTCACAGATTGATTTTTGTGATATTTTCATTGTTGACAAACAAAAACATTTTAAATGACAATGGTAGAAAATATTAATAGTTAGGGTCCTGTAACTTCATCTAGGAGCCTTTCTAGTAATCACCTTTCACATCAGTTTGTCTTTCCATCTGTCTGTCTTTCCAGCTGTCCATCCAAGCCATAAACGTAATAATTGGATGTTAGTTGCTTGTTACATTGTGTTATTACATGTAGATGTGCATTTTCATGATTTCATCTTTTGAGGTCCATTTTTGATGGAGTTAATGCCCTTTTTCTATTAATATTATATTTCCACTAGAGCAAATCCAAGTAACCAGCATATATTTAGCTCAAGAATTATTTAAGATAATCAAATAGAATTTGACATGAAGGTTGCCTTGTAGACATGAATGTGTCATTTATGTGTTTATTCAAATTTACAAGAGTTATGCCCGCCTCCACCATTGATCATCCTCCTTACTTTCGTTTCAGCAAGATAACTTTACTTGTTGGATTCCATCCACATTCGGCATGTCACTTCAGATTAATGACACTTTGAGGAAGTTCAAATTTCCAGCTTTCTATTTCATCATTTAGAAGAGTTGTGGCCCATGATTGCAAATCCTTATAACTTTCAGTCCACAGCATCATTTTACTGAGCTTCATTGCTTTTCAACCAGATTTTTGGCATGCAGGTTTATATTGATGAAACCTTGAATACGTTCACTTTGAAGTGTTCTACATTATAATTTTGAAGAATTATGGTCTGTAATTGTTGAATTTCCAGTATTCCATATCATCATTGTTGCCAGAGTGCACATCATTTCCAAACTTTGGTTTTCCAACAGATGTTCTTGTCTTTAAAGTTCTGCTGATCAGGCTGTAGAGAGCAGGGTTCTTTGCGATGCATACCTCATTCTACTAGTTCTAGTTTCTATTTTCAGTAACAGTGTGTTATAATATTTTATCAGCTTTAAGACAGTTGTCATCCAATTAAACACTTTGTGAAATGTATAGCAGTGTGAAAAGTTATGATAAATTAAGATTTTGAATATTTACTTTTTAACAAATGCAAAGCAAAACAGAATTGTGAACAACTGTCCAAACTGACATGCTTATGCATTTAATTTGTCATTAAATACACTCCCAAGTTGCCAGAGTAACCCCCTTCCATTCTTTGCTAAATTATCTGCACTCCTAATTTTCATTTAAATTTTAAAAATATATAATTTTTTCATGTAAATATTTAGAGAGAAAAATAGCAGTGTGAAGGCCCTTTTGGAGGACTGTATTTAAATATCTCAGTATGTCAAAAGCAAACATTGACTCCATATTTTCACAAGTACATTTCTTATATTTTAAATTCAGGGACTTGGATGTTTTATATGGAGGGAAGGAGATTTTTGACTACGAGGTAGACAGGATGTTTTGGTCTGACATGAGGCTTGCAATTTATGGCCTGGTGTGTATTTTCCTGCTGATGTTAATTCTGTCGATGTCGCCATGGTTGACCATTATGGGCATGCTGAGCATCCTGCTTAGTTTCCCGATCGCTATCTTCTTCTACAGAATCGTCTTCAATATCATCGGACTGGGAATTCTAAATGGGGTCGCTGCTTTTCTCATCATTGGGATAGGTGAGCTTTACTTGAAATTAATAAATGTAATATAGCATTAAACAGATTTAGGATAAACCTTTTTGGAACTTCAAAATTCATTATATTCAGTGCTGTGGTTCATGGCAGTCCTGCTTACTTTCATTCAGAACTGTGCTGGTTCAAATTTTATCTGGTCTAGGCTGGCAAAGCAGTTTAATCCAACTGCCAAAGTACATTTGAACCTTTCATTGTTGATATACCATTAGATACTGATTGATTAACCTGTCAAGACATAGTCTGTGCTATTCATGTTATAATTGACATAAATTGTTTCATAGTGCATATGAATTCACTTCTTACTAATGTAAATTTTAGCGACTGAGACTGTACTAATCATATTTACTATGTATTAATGGATTATTTTACCACAGTAATATGTTTGGAGTGAAATGAAAAGTTTGAAGTCTGTATGTACTTTATTGCGATCATTAGACAATGGAATCAAGAAACCTACAGCATTTATAAATCCATTTCTTGACATCTTTGTATACACCAGAGAATCTGAAATTCCAAGGGCTTGCCACACATTGTTTCCAGAATAATAATGTGAATGCTGTATATTTGTGAAATTTACTATCAAAACATTAATAGGAACAACTTATGAAACGTTGATATACATAATTATCTAATGTGCTGAAAAATATGGCATTTTGGGTTCTAGATTTGCTGCTGCTTTAGTGTCAGTATTATCATTCCATGATAAATTGGTTGTCTCACCAGTTTATTGTTTATTAGGAAATATTTTTTTCAGAAAACTATACTGTACAATTTCACTTTACAGCAATATTTTCTTTCCCTCTACTGTTTTAAAAATCAATTATTAATTGATAACAAGCTGACTTGCTACCTTTAAGATATATAACACCTAATAAGTATTGGAGGATGATAATAAATGTTAGTTCTTGTTAATGCTATTTCTTTCTAACTTTGTCCTAGGCTTCACATATTCTGTTTTAAGAAACCGCTCTGGTGGCCTAGTGGTTAGAACATCTGCCTTGGATGCGGGAGGTCGTGGGTTCAATCCCTGGCCGAGTCATACCAAAGACTTACAAAAATGGTACTAACAGCTGCCTCGTTTGGTGTTCAGCATTAAGAGGTTAGTGTTAGGACTGGTCGGCCTGGTGTCAGGATAATGTGACTGGGTGGGACATCGTGCTACATGTCTGCGGCATGATGCCCCAGTGTTAGACATCACTATAAACTGCCACATTGCAGACATCGTAGCAATATGACTGAAAAATTGTTAAAGCTATGTTAACAAAATCAAAATCACATCACATCTGTTTGATGGGTGTCATTTGCTGACACAGTGGAAAACAAGACGTGGAGTGAGGGACTGATATATTGACTGCAGCACAGACCCAGAGGCAACTGTTTAGTTATAGAATTTTTGATAGGTCCGAAAGATAAGTTTTCACACTTCTTTGTTATTATATTTTGTAACTGTAAGTATTGAAACATTTGGTAAAAATTAATGACCACTCAAGCTTGGTCAGCAACAAAATCTATTGATTGTACAACAAAAAACATTTTAGTCAGCTTTTTAACTAAGTTTAGCCAGCAATATCTTTATTGTCAAACAAAGAAATAATCTGTCATCTAGACCTATTGGTCTTTGAATTTTTAAAGTGTTTCTTTGGCAGTTTGATGTAGAAATAAATCAAAGACAAGTTGATACAATGATATTTGCAAAATCATATGATTGAAGTCCAGTTGCTCAGAGTATGTGCTCAGCAGTGAACACCTTGGATCTATTGGACATGTCTGACAAATACATGGATTTCAGGATCTCTGGTGAAAACCTTTGATCTGTTGGACATGTCTGGCAAATACAGGATCTCTGAAAACCTTTGACCTATTGGACATATCTGGCAAATAAAGGGATTTCAGGATCTCAGGTCAAAAGCTTTGATCTATTGGACATATCTGGCAAATAAAGGGATTTCAGGATCTCAGGTCAAAACCTTTGATCTA
The DNA here is from genome assembly GCA_028554795.2 of Sinohyriopsis cumingii. Taxonomy (NCBI): domain Eukaryota; kingdom Metazoa; phylum Mollusca; class Bivalvia; order Unionida; family Unionidae; genus Sinohyriopsis; species Sinohyriopsis cumingii. Next base: position 43,923,771 of record CM068838.1, read on the forward strand.
TTGGACATGTCTGGCAAAAAAAGAGATTTCAGGATCTCAGGTCAAGACAATAATTGAACTTGATAATAAAATTGTACCCATGACCGTACCCACATTATAAAAGGGACTGCCTTTTACTGAGGGAGTACTGTACTGTGTAGGTACATTGCTTTCTACATATTGGTTGGTAGAATGAGGGAGTACTGTACTGTGGTAGAATGGGTAGAATGAGGGAGTACTGTACTGTGTAGGTACATTGCTTTGTACATATTAGTTAGTAGAAGAAATTCTTTTTTGAGTGCATGTTTTGATTTTCAACATATTTCATTTGTTTTCAGGTGTGGACGATGTGTTTGTATTTATTAACATATTTCGACAGATGAGTAATATTACTGATCCACGTCAGCGCCTCTGGCTTACTGTTAAGACAGCAGGGAAAGCTACCTTCTTTACCTCTTTCACCACTGCTGCTGCCTTTACTGCAAACATCGCTTCAATGGTATGTTTTGTTGACTTGTCAGTCTCCTTATGCACTGTCATGTTCAGTTTTTATATCTGTCAGATACACGATGACTTGAATAAGGCCTGGATGATATAATTTTTTATCCTCCAGTGGATTGTCCTTTTTAAGGATATTTAAGGATTACAGCTTCAGTTGCATAACTCAGAATTAATCAATACATTGACTAATAAAAGTTTGTATGCATGCATGTATACATAATCTGATCAGGTTTTCATGTATGTATGCATATTTAGATAATCTGATTAGATTTCATTGTATGTATTCATGTATACATACTCTGATCAGATTTTCATGTATATATGCATGTATAGATAATCTGATTAGATTTTCATGCATGTATGTATGTATGTATGTATGTTATCTGATTAGATTTTCTTGTATGTATGCATGTATATATTATCTGATTAGATTTTCTTGTATGTATGCATGTATATATTATCTGAATAGATTTTTATGCACGTATGCATGTATAGATAATCTGATTAGATTTTCTTGCACATATGTATGCATGTATGTTGTTATTGTTGTAGTAGGGTTTAACGCCATTTTTCGGCACATGATAGCTATACATGACGGCCAGTATTAATGGTGGAGAAGAACTCAGGAAAACCCCGGAAAGAACCACTGACCCATGAGAAGCTACTGGCAAGCTTTCTCACATACCCACATTAGCAGATCTGAGACTCGAACTGATGCAGACAGAGGTGAGATGGCAGTAATCCGTAACAGAGATCACTTTCGGCCACTCGGGGCCCCTGTATGCATGCACGTATGTATGTATGTATGTATGTATGTATGTATGTATGTATGTATGCATGCATGCATGCATGCATGTATGTATGTATGCAATCCAATTAGATTTTCTTGTATGTATGCATGTATAGATAATCTAATTAGATTTTAATGTATGTATGCATGTATACATAATCTAATTAGATTTTAATGTATGTATGCATGTATACATAATCTAATTAGATTTTAATGTATGTATGCATGTATACATAATCTAATTAGATTTTAATGTATGTATGCATGTATACATAATCTAATTAGATTTTAATGTATGTATGCACATACAGATAATCTGTTTAGATTTTCATGCAGTTATAGCAATATTTCAAGATTGGAATATTTGTTTTTTGCTTTTATTTTTTGGTCTGCATGTCTGTGCATAGTACAGTATCAGTACTAAATATCAGTACCCCAATTTCTATCATTGATGGGGTACTAGGTGTTCCTGTATGTATCATTGGAGCATAGCATAACATTAGTACTAATACCATTACCCCGAACTCCATCATTGATATGATTTGCATCAGACATTTTTTTAGCATATTTTCAAACAGTGTAAAGCCACTGTATATGTATCCTTAAAGAAATTGAATAGTGCTCATATTTAATACTATAATTGCAGAATTTTTCAGTATAAAGATAGCGTATACCTTCATCACATGAAGGTTGCAGTATAAGGATAGCATATACCTTCATCACATGAATTTTGCAGTATAAAGATAGCGTATACCATCATCACATGAATTTTGCAGTATAAAGATAGCGTATACCATCATCACATGAATTTTGCAGTATAAGGATAGCATATACCTTCATCACATGAATTTTGCAGTATAAAGATAGCGTATACCATCATCACATGAATTTTGCAGTATAAAGATAGCATATACCTTCATCACATGAATTTTGCAGTATAAAGATAGCGTATACCATCATCACATGAATTTTGCGGTATAAAGATAGCATATACCTTCATCACATGAATTTTGCAGTATAAAGATAGCATATACCTTCATCACATGAATTTTGCAGTATAAGGATAGCGTATACCTTCATCACATGAATTTTGCGGTATAAAGATAGCATATACCATCATCACATGAATTTTGCGGTATAAAGATAGCGTATACCTTCATCACATGAATTTTGCGGTATAAAGATAGCATATACCATCATCACATGAATTTTGCGGTATAAAGATAGCGTATACCTTCATCACATGAATTTTGCAGTATAAGGATAGCGTATACCTTCATCACATGAATTTTGCAGTATAAGGATAGCGTATACCTTCATCACATGAATTTTGCAGTATAAAGATAGCGTATACCATCATCACATGAATTTTGCAGTATAAAGATAGCGTATACCTTCATCACATGAATTTTGCAGTATAAGGATAGCATATACCTTCATCACATGAATTTTGCAGTATAAAGATAGCGTATACCATCATCACATGAATTTTGCAGTATAAAGATAGCTTATACTGTCATCACATGAATTTTGCAGTATAAAGATAGATAGCATATACCTTCATCACATGAATTTTGCTCTTGGATCCTCCACTCTATTAGTTCAGCTTATACTACATAAGCTTTCAGCCTTATTTGTCATTGTGTCATATAAGGACATTGCATCCTTATTTGGAAACATAAAAGATCATAGTTAATATGATGTACTTTGAATTAAACATTAATAACTATAAATGCACATAAGAGCCTATTTTACATGTAAATTCAATGGATTTTTTCCTTTATTTTTCCATACAAACTTGTATGAAGCATGTGTATGCTTGCTGTTTTCATTCTGTTATTCATCAGTTATTAACATATTGTAGAACACAGATATGGTGTAGTCATCCTTATTTTGAAAATTTATTATTGCAAGAATTAAGCTGTGTGTCTTGGCAGAAAAAATATGGTTAATGTGAACATACCAATATATTATATCTTATGTTGGCCTAATAACTTTATATGAAGCCACGTAAACATACCAATATATTTTATCTTATCGAATAACTTTATTTTATTCCAAACTTTCTGAAAACTATATTCAACCATGTTTAGGTTACAACATTATAGCTAGGTTTTCACATGTTCTACAAATACAGATCATGTTAACTATTCCATATGCTTGTTTCTTTCATTCTTTCACATTTAGTGAACTATTTCTTGTGAATTTCATAGATTCCAGCTGTACATGACTTTGGGCTGTTCATGTCGTTGATAGTATCCTGCTGCTGGGTGACAGTGATGTTGACGATGCCCCCAACCCTTTACATTTGGTACATTGGTATTAGGGGATTTGAAGATAAGCTTATGTCAAGGTAAGCAGGTGTATATATATATAAGTTAGGAAGACTGATTGTTTACTTTCTTTTTTCTATTTTTAAATTCTCAGTCAAACTATTGAAGTATCATATTTAGAATATGTATTGACTGCTTTAGTAATTACTAAGTGGGCTAATTTAAAGTCGTAATAAGTGGAATAATCAGGGCAAGTTTCTTTTAAAGCCATGTGATGGGGCCTGCGTCTAAAAGATTTGTGGATTTCTATATTAAAACAGGTGATTGTTTAATCCCTGTCGTGGATGATAAGATAAGTTATACTGTAAGCTGCATCATATCACTTGAGAGCTCTACTGTCTGGAGAGAAAATGTTGTGTTGGCAGAAAGGATGGTCCCTAAATAGGTTGTACAAAATTTAGTATTTTACGTTTCATATGTGACAAAATTCTAAATTTTGTGTCTCGTCTGTGATGTATGGTATTTAGATAAAGGTTGGACAGAACATTTTTGATGTATTTGTATGCCTGTTTCTGTTGTCAATACAAAGTTATATTTTCTTCAGGGTTTCTTAAAACAGTTGAAAGCTTGTTTTGCATATTAATTCAGTTGTAATTAGACATGTTATATAGGCTCAGCAATCCATTAATGATAGAACATGATTCATAAACCAAGACTTGATTTTATAACACTTATGAACTTGAGTACGTTCTCAGCTGACCCAAATTTCATAAAACTTCTCAACTTGAGTATGTACTCAATTGCTCCCAGTTTCATAAAACTTCTTAATTCAAGTACATACTCATCTGGCTCCAAATTTCCCGAAACTTTGAAACTTGAGTATGTACACTACTGCTCCTGATTTCTTGAGTACATACTTAACTGGTCCTAAGGTAATAAAATTCTTAACTTGAGTATGTACTCAACTGGTTCGATTTTATAAAATTTCTTTAGTACGTATTAAAGGCAGAATTTAGCCTCTGTGTAAGTTGTAATTAATGTAACTTTTAGGGTCACAATTACCGTGCAATGCCAAAAATGATAGTTTGTTTGAAAACGAACGTCTAATCCAGTTATCCTATGGTAGTTTGCATAAAATTGGTAGGCGAAATTGTAGTTGAGATTTCACTCACGGTTGAGATTTATTCTAAAAGCGGTACCAAATCCCCAATATCAGGTCAGAGATGTGTTCTGAAGGTGGACAAAATCATTTGCTTACAAATTTACACTATATACATTTTGACAGCATTTTACTGACCCATGAGAATAAATGCAGTGACACTTACATCTGGAAGGCATTAAAAGGACTGTAGATATTGTCTTTTATGATCATGTCATTTATATGTAGTGTGAAAATAAAAATGAAATTAAGGAAAGTGATTTTGTATGAGCACATTTTCTTGACATAGATACATCTGCTATACATTTGCTTCAATTAATTTTGTACAGGATTAAGTGTAGATGTAAACGATTCAAGCTATCCTTACCCCCACATGTGGCACAGTTTATTGAGAATAGTAACCATGGCAACACCATGGTGGTGCATGAGGAAGATGATGTGGCAATGCTGTCATTGGATGATCCTGTGCCAGTTAGTGGTGAGAATATCTCAGTATTGATATTTTTGTTTTGTATATATATATATATATATATATATATATATATATATATATATATATATATATATATATATATATATATACATACATACATGAGATGAGTATGCTTCTTACTAACTGAATAATGAGGGGAGAGTGGAGGAAACTCTAACTCTTGATTTCTTTTAACCATAGCAAAAGATGATTCATTTATTAAATAGCACATCAACAAAGCCATACTATTATCATTGTCTTCAAGTACAGTTCTGTATATGACAGTCTCACACAAGGTCAGGGTATATATTGGCAGCATACTATTAATTCATTGTGTTAATAACTCTTTTGATGAATGAAAATTATAGAAGATTTACTATTTTGGATTCAGTTGCAATAAAGTTTACTACAGAAAAAACAATATAGCTTGATTGTAATATCTGAAATGAAAAATCTGCAAGGAAATCACTTGCTTGCCTTTACACTTCATCTAAAGCACAATGCTTATTTGAACTGAATTGGTATATAAATGGAATTAAATTGGTTGAGGACAACACTCACTATGACTTAGCTAGTAAGTTTTACAATGAAAACATCAATAAATTCTATTTTTATAGATTGAGCTTGATTAATCAGGTATTGTTGGATTGAATGTCAGTTTGGTCAGGATAATACTCATAGTGTCTTGGATATTTGGTCTTTGTATGAAAATATTAGAATTATGTGTATCGAGTGTTAGTGATTAAATTAAATTAAGAATGTGAAATTGTTGATAATAATGCCGAAAATGACTTTGTCATTCTATTTCCCAAAGAACATTTTTGGTCCTACATTTTAAGAAAATGAATTATATATTTGCAGTGTAATGAAATTTTTCATCTATGTGTTTAAATTTGTATTAAAAAAAGTCATATAAAGAAAGCTGATACATAAATAGCTAAAAGTATTGTAAGGACAACACTCACTTGACCATATTTACTAAGTTCTTATAACAAATGATATAACAATATCTAGTTTGCTTGTAAAATAAATTAGAAATGAATAGAATTGATTAAATTTAGAAGAGAGAAATTAATGAACAATTCCTTAAATAAATAAATTTTGCTTTGTGCTCACATAAACTTTAAACAACAATTTACTGTCCAAAATATTGCCTTAAGTTCCAAAACTCTATACAGACAAATACTAACCTCAACAAAACAAAGGAAAATAAATAGAACTCACTATAACTGTGATGTGACTAGTGTGATAGCTGCTGATCTGATTGCCCACATTCAGCCCAGAATGCATTATACACTTCAGATTAAATGCACAAAACCCATGACCAACAGAGCCCACAAAACCCACAAAGTTTGTTAAAATCTTCCAAGAAATGTGAGCTAGTATGGCAACAGTACATTTAGTTAATTTTGACAATGATTATATAAAGAAATTACCACTCTGTATTATACACATTACTATCCTATGATTGTGTTTGGCCCTCCCCCATAAAATCAGTGCATTTTTTGTGGTACATACCTTGCTATCAATATGGCTGATAGCAATAGTGCTAAGTTATGCACTCTTACAAGATTATCTAGGTAGACCCCATGACAAGGGGAGTCGGCTTGTGTTTGTACCAAGTGAAATAAAGAAGAGAAAATAAAAAATTAAATACAGTGACATACAAAAAATAAACGGGGGGGGGGGGGCAATAAACACATTGAGCATGCATCATACAGTCTTAAAAGGTTTAAAAAAAATAGTCATTAATCAAGAATGCCAGCTGCCAGCATTGATTGTTCCTGTTTTTGATAAATCAGAACATGTAGACAATATCAGCTTATAGTTATTCGAAGAAGTTAATGAACATCTAATCATTGGAAATATTAATGTTAACTCCTTTGAGAAATTTGCTAGTAATGCACCGATTAAAAAAAATAAACAAGGAATCAGACATCTTGTATGAAGAGTGTTTTCTGTATACATGCATGTATCTTTCACTCCAGAAATGCAGGTTATTACTATATATATATATATATATATATATATATATATATATATATATATATATATATATATATATATTTATCTATATAGCTTGGATGTAAAAGGATCATCATGAGTTTGTTACCTACAAGATGAGATATCTCTGTTATTGTTATTCATTTGGAACAAGCACATTTTCTTTTTATTTTATACTCAAACATATATGCTAGCTAAATTGTATAATTGATTAAAGTAGCAGATTTCTTATGTTAATATTTGCTATTTAATGCTTATTTTCTGCTGTGTTTGTGTATATTTGCACAGAAAATATGAGTAGTAATTCTTTTTCAAAATTAACATAACAAAGCACAGACTTACCCCCCTCTTACAAACAGTTTCAAGTGGGATTGAACTTGGTTCTCTTGCATGACTGGCTAACATCCTACCACTGTACCAATCAATCCACAGTGTAGCTGATGAAATAGTTTGGTTATAATATTATCACTGTCTAAGTGAAAAGTTTTTCAATGAAAAAAAAGATAAAATCGTGAATCATCAGAATTATTCATAGACTTGCATAAAATAATTGATTATATTCCCATAAGGACTTGCATAAAATAATTGATTATATTCCCATAAGGACTTGCATAAAATAATTGATTATATTCCCATAAGGACTTGCATAAAATAATTGATTATATTCCCATAAGGACTTGCATAAAATAATTGATTATATTCCCATAAGGACTTGCATAAAATAATTGATTATATTTCCATAAGGACTTGCATAAAATAATTGATTATATTCCCATAAGGACTTGCATAAAATAATTGATTATATTCCCATAAGGACTTGCATAAAATAATTGATTATATTCCCATAAGGACTTGCATAAAATAATTGATTATATTCCCATAAGGACTTGCATAAAATAATTGATTATATTCCCATAAGGACTTGCATAAAATAATTGATTATATTCCCATAAGGACTTGCATAAAATAATTGATTATATTTCCATAAGGACTTGCATAAAATAATTGATTATATTCCCATAAGGACTTGCATAAAATAATTGATTATATTCCCATAAGGACTTGCATAAAATAATTGATTATATTCCCATAAGGACTTGCATAAAATAATTGATTATATTCCCATAAGGACTTGCATAAAATAATTGATTATATTCCCATAAGGACTTGCATAAAATAATTGATTATATTTCCATAAGGACTTGCATAAAATAATTGATTATATTCCCATAAGGACTTGCATAAAATAATTGATTATATTTCCATAAGGACTTGCAGAAGGTTGTTATTTGATTGGGCATCAAGCAGTCAAACTCTAGTATCCCACAGTTCAGTGTAGTTTTGATCATAGTCCATCTGTGCCACAATTATTAGGTATGTCATCTAAGTCATAAAGGTGTTTAATCTTGTCAGTCATTTGATGCGTCACGATCAAGATTACTTCTGCTTTGATAGCAAAGAAATTAAAGAAGGGCTTACTTTTTCATGTTGAATGCTTACTTTTTCATGATGAATGCTTAAGTCATTGAAGGTTATAACCTCTTATGGTGTGATGTGAATGCAACCTATGGTGTGATGTGAATGCAACTTATGGTTTGATGTGAATGCAACTTATGGTGTGATGTGAATGCAGCTTATGGTGTGATGTGAATGCAACTTATGGTGTCATGTGAATGCAGCTTATGGAGTGATGTGAATGCAGCTTATGGTGTGATGTGAATGCAACTTATGGTGTGATGTGAATGCAGCTTATGGTGTGATGTGAATGCAACTTATGGTGTGATGTGAATGCAGCTTATGGTGTGATGTGAATGCAGCTTATGGTGTGATGTGAATGCAACTTATGGTGTGATGTGAACGCAACTTATGGTGTGATGTGAATGCAACTTATGGTGTGATGTGAATGCAACTTATGGTGTGATGTGAATGCAGCTTATGGTGTGATGTGAATGCAACTTATGGTGTGATGTGAATGCAGCTTATGGTGTGATGTGAATGCAACTTATGGTATGCTGTGAATGCAACTTATGGTGTGATGTGAATGCAGCTTATGGTGTGATGTGAATGCATCTTATGGTGTGATGTGAATGCAACTTATGGTTTGATGTGAATGCAACTTATGGTGTGATGTGAATGCAACTTATGGTGTGATGTGAATGCAACTTATGGTGTGATGTGAATGCAGCTTATGGTGTGATGTGAATGCAGCTTATGGTGTGATGTGAATGCAACTTATGGTGTGATGTGAATGCAACTTATGGTGTGATGTGAATGCAACTTATGGTGTCATGTGAATGCAGCTTATGGTGTGATGTGAATGCAGCTTATGGTGTGATGTGAATGCAACTTATGGTGTGATGTGAATGCAACTTATGGTTTGATGTGAATGCAACTTATGGTGTGATGTGAATGCAACTTATGGTGTGATGTGAATGCAACTTATGGTGTGATGTGAATGCAGCTTATGGTGTGATGTGAATGCAGCTTATGGTGTGATGTGAATGCAACTTATGGTGTGATGTGAATGCAACTTATGGTGTCATGTGAATGCAGCTTATGGTGTGATGTGAATGCAACTTATGGTGTGATGTGAATGCAACTTATGGTGTCATGTGAATGCAAGTACTGTTTACTAAGAGATCATAGGAAACAGCTGAATTGAAATTAAAGCCAGTGGGACTTCACCGAAGCATCTGATACCAGAACTTGGAATGATAGTTAAGCTGACTGAGCACCAAGAGTGCACAAGAAAATGAAATAATGACACTGTTTATATCCTAAATAAAAAGTTTGGCATTAAAATTACCTAAAAGAAAAGAAATGTCTTTTTTAAGTTAAAATTCTTGCAGCAGTTTAACACTTGTGATAGAGTTACTTTATGTGCAGGCACTGTTATTAATATATCTGTAGAAAATCTGATATTTCATTTCCATTGTATCTGTAGAAATTTTGATATTTCAGTTCTAATGTATCTGTAGAAATTTTGATAGTTCTAATGCATCAGTAGAAATTTCATTTTTCATTTCTATTATTTATGTAGAAATTTTGATATTGATAACATTTTCAAAAATAATTTAGTTTAACAAGAACTGCTAGAAGTATGAATTACTGCAGTAACATAAAGGAAATTCAAGTAAATGTTTATGATTGTACTGATATAATTAACAGGTATTAAATAAATAATCAAATACATTTATTTTTAGTAAATTATCAAATACAGTTATTAAGTTAATAATAAAATACAGTTATTAAGTAAATAAATCAGACACAGTTATTGAGCAAATGTTCAAAACAGTTATTAAGTAAATGATCAAATACAGTTATTAAGTACATTTCAAATACAGTTATTAATCAAATAATCAGATACAATTATTAAGTAAATTATCAAATACAGTTATTAAGTACATATCAAATAGAGTTATTAAGTATGTATATCACTCGATGTCAGAATTAATATTGCCCCATGTCAGGATTAAGATCACTCCTTGTTAGAATTAAGATTGCAGCATGCTCAGTGCTGTGTATAAAAAATAATTATAATCTGCAAGGTTTCTGAAATTTAACTGAATTTATTGGCCTGTTTATCAGTTTGGTTGACATTTTGAGTAGTGTCATGTAATAAGTGAGATCTATGACAAAAGTCAGGATTAATGACATGCGTATGTTAAATCTGAATTTATGTTACAATGAAGTGTATTATAGCATGGTCACCCTCTTATAGATAGTGCCCTCTAAATGTGCCCAGAGAGGCTGAAGAAAACACTGCAACCTTAATTGTGACTGGGCACATAGTGTTAATTAATCCATCTTTTTGGCAGTCTCTATTTCTCACACCATGGTTTAAGTTTTGTGTTCAGATCAGTTAATCTTGCACTTTGAATTTTTGGTCATACAACTTTCATTGAGAATTCCTCTTAATGTTCACACAGTCCTTTCACCAAAAGCAGGTGCACCAATTTGACTAAAATGAAGTCCCCACCAAATATAAATTACATACAGTAACTGTATCATCATAAATTACATACAGTAAGTATATCATCATTGTGGATTAAACAATTCTTGGATAGGTCTTAGTTCACCTGTCTATAGGGCCAAGTGAGCTAATGGTGTGGCCCTTCTTTTTTGTTCAAATATGTTACCCAGTTATAATACCTCCAGAGAGGTATTACTACCCACAATTCCAGCCCTCCCAGGCTAAAGCTTTTAACTAAAAAGCTAAAAGTTAGTTTGCCTTCCTGGGTGGCAGTTAGATAGTTATCCCCTCATGATACTGGGATTGGTGTCAAATCCTGTGAAATTGTTAGTTACTACTTCTGCTTGTGCCAAGTAACACACTTTATCAGAGAGAGAGAGAGAGAGAGAGAGAGGGGCCTCTCAAAACCAATACAAGCACTTATGAAGTTTTCTACCTCAAGCAAGTTGAGGAGTTAAATCTTCGAAGGGAAGTGTACTCCACATGTAAATTTCCAGCATTTCTGTTCTTCCTGTTGCTGTCATCAAAGTTTCCTAACTTTCTCTGTTATCATTTTACTGTCTTTGCTTACTTAGGCACCATTGGTACATATCTGCATGGGTTGAGATGGCATCCCCATCATATTTCTATAACCATATTAATAAATGTGAGTCTGGCGCATGATATAAACAACCTCACTTAATATTGCTGTATAATTTCTGTTGAGTCAGGATACATAAAGTTAAGTTTCTGTATTGTCTTGATGTCTAATTCATGGTTGTATACATGATGCTTTACTGATTTTGCCTGTATAGAATGTCATTGGGGCTTTTCTACAGGTAACCCATAATGGATATTATAGAGTCTACTTCATAAGTATTAATAATGATGTTTCAGTTCCTTTTGTTATGTGCAGGTTTTGTGTGTAATGTAAAAAACCTGTGTATATAACTGTATATATTCTGCCTTGGTCAGATAAGTACAGGTAAGTTTTCTATACTTGGTATATTTGATAGTGTCCAGCTCATGCATGTAGTATACTATAAGTGACACTTCAATGACTTTACATGCATTGGCAGTCAAAATTGGTTTTCCTATCAATAAGTTGTTACTAGAATTGATTATCTGGTTCCACTTCATACATGTAGTTACTATAAGCGACACTTAAGTTATTTTTACCTGTATAGGCAGTCAAAATTGACCTTCCTATAGGTAACTTGTTACTAACATTGATTATTTAGCATCCACTTCATAAATACTAATAGCAATGCTCCAGTTCTTTAGCAGTACAGGCTATGTGCATCCTTTTACAGGTATTTATAATAACTCTGCATAGATACTCATAAGTTCATTAAGCAGGACACTCACTACACTGTTTATATATTATCTGCTCTATTTTGTCTTACAGAATTAGACCATGGCAAACCCAGTCTGACAACAACTCAACATGTGTAGTTTTCTCCAGTTGTCAATCCTAGAATACATGTTGGACTTGCATATTATTGACAGAAGCTGATGAGTGGCAATTCTTTGTGTAGTAAGGGGAGGCACAGATGCATATCTTGAGGGACAAAAGCATCAGCTTGAATGCAAGGGTTTGAAAGCATATAAGTTACTGGGGAGGGAGATGGAGAGCAACAACAGCAACAGTTATAGTCTCACATATTAGAATTATTGACCAGCTATGTGGATCAATATCCCATACCCCATCTCAGCCTCAAGAACTGGACAACTTCATGCCAGTCAAGATGGTCATGTTCCTCGACAACCAGACTCGACAACATAATTCTGATTTCATTGGGCCATGACCACAATTGATCGTACAGTATCAACCACCAGAAAACAAACTTTTCCAGTTACATGACTTGCATAGTGCTGCTAGGCACTTCCTGCTTATGATACCCAGATTAGTGCTACAATACTCTAGAAACCATGTCATGAAACCAGTTATACAGCAGACTAACCCACATAGCACTGCTAAACACCTCATGTGGATGACACCCTGTCTATAAAGGCATACTGATGGATCAGGCTAACCTGCATAGTGCTGCCAGGCATTTCCTGTGGACAGCATCCAGTTTATGTAGGCATTCTCATAGGTCAGCAACCTATTTTACATAGCATGCCACTTTTTTTCCAGATTAATTACAAAATGAATGAGTGTATGCCACCAGTAAGTGAGTAACACTGTTAAAATTGAGATTTTTGGCTGCCCTTCACGTGCCACAAAAAACCTCTTGACATGTCACCTTGTGGCATGCGTGCTGTAGTTTGCCAACCCCTGCTTTAGACATTTCCATTGTATGAAGTCCATCTTGCTGCCACAGTTTCTAAGATGTCTCGTCACTTGCCTTCAAGCTTCTGCCACCCAGAGGTAGCCTCTGCTTAGTGACACCTTGGAATTAATGGAATATAACTTCTGTGTGCTGTAAATGTAATGAGCCACCATCCGTGACATTCTTCTCCAACTACTTCACTGGTAGCATAAGAGACATCAAGTTCTGTACCTTAATCCAAAACTGACAAATCTGGTCCTCAGGTTCCCTCGTCAATAATAGCTCTTACTGTGATGAGCAAAACTATGCCATGCAGGCCTGGACTGAAGAATTTTTCTGCCCACTCAGATATCTGTCTTCTTCTTTATCACCTGCGGGGTCTTCAGTTCTGACATCAGATGATCATTTTCTGTAGAAGAATCTAATCCCAATTGCTTCCAGGATCTGACAGAGTCACGGACATTTTGGGACTACTTGCATGCTAAATTAGAAGTTCAAAGTACCTACAAACATTTTTTTTTTGCAGTGCCTTCCCCGTTTTCCATTTGGATATCCATGAGTTGATGTATACAGTTGGGGCCTTGGGATCAATGTTGCATCTAATATCTATGGTGATCTTCAATAGGTGGAATGCAGCTTACTTTCTCCTACCCCGAATTTCACTGGAAATATGTGGGAGCCTGTTTATATAATGGCCCATTTCAAAACATAGTGGCTTAACTTACTATGGCCATGGCTACAACAGCAGCTATGAACATACAACAGGTGGAACAATATGCAGGGCTCTCTACCTCCACCATTCTTAAAGTCCATCATAGACCAAGCTATGCTTGCAACCTTCATCATCTAATTTTTAATGATCAGATTGACAGTATTTGCAACAAGCCACCAATGATACATTTCTTTCTTTTCTCTTAGTCTCAGCTACAGTGAAGGGATTTGCAAGGCAATCAACAAAAGATCACAGAGACATCCATAGAGGACATGCCACTTGGAAGTAGTCAGACTGAATTTACAACCTTCAAAAACCACCATTGTCCTGAACTAAGTCGAAGAGTCAAATGGATGTCAATAATTTTTGCAGGCATTACCACGAGACCCTCCCAATCTCAGATGACATACATTCATGCCTCCCCCTTAAGATCCCAGTATGGAGAAGGCTTCAATTTTTTTTTTTGTTGAATTGGGAAGATTTACCGTGACAACATGTTGACCTGCAAATTGTTCCTGTGGACTATTTGTCATGTTCAGCTCACCTCCCAAGCCTTTGCCCAGAGTTCTTTCAGCTGCAATGCAGGACTTATCACTTGGTCATCAGTCTAAGTACATTTATTTAATTCTTTTATACACTTGGGTTCACAATGTAATGCAACAATGGGTTCTAATGCTCTCCATTGTGGAGAATACACAATCACCATATACTTGTGACTTCACATCCCCACTCACATGGCTCCCAAAAAAGCTGTGATTAACCTACAACAGGCTTAAAAACAGCAAGCAAGTTATATTCTGTAGCAAGACTTGATTTCACATCTTGCCATTCTCCTTCTTAATCTCCTTGTCAATGAAGATATCTCCAACCTCATAGCCTTTCAAGATTTTGATTGAATGGGTCTGGAATCCATATTCAAGTAAAAATAATATGTTGTCCTTAAGAATGAGAATTGAATTAATGCACTGGTTTATTCCTTGTCTATACAGAGCAATCATTCTGCTAGAGAATTCCTTCACCTGCTGTGTTTTGCACAATTGTGGCAGTGGACGTCTTAGCTTTAGGTTGGTTTTTATGGCTTCCATAGCACTGATTTTGTGGTCCTTTGTTTGGCTCCCACAGAGTCATTATTTACATATCGACATTCTCAAGGTGAAAACCATTTTGTAAGCTTTTCAGTGGTGTCTATAGAACCTCCATGGGAATAGAGTTCTTATTATGTCCAACAACTCCACTGTGGTGACTTGTTTCACACAGTAAAGAGGAAAAAAATCCCCAGACCTTTACATTCTTGTTTGAGATTTTCTAAAGTGGTGTCCTCAATGATAAATTCATGTTCAAGTTCTGCATACTCTAGGGTGGCTAATGTATTGGTGGATTCACTGTCCTGCAAGAATGAACTATTACAAATAGAATGGTCTCTACATTGCTCAGTTTTCGTGCAATAGATGATCATTGGGATCAACCTATGATGGACCTATTGGCAACAAAGTGGAGAGCCAAAATCCCAATCTTTATTTCACCAGTCCCAGTTCCGAAATCATGCTCTTCAAGTAGATTGGGTTGGCTAATGTTTACACATTTTCAGCACCTCAGGTTCTGAAGGTGATACATTAATCAGAAAAACTGGAGTGTCTATACGTGTCTCCTCATCCTGAATACTCCACTCAGATGGGAAATCTTGGATCAACCTCATCAGTCTCACAACAGAATTGCCAGGAATCAAGTTGTTCCCTCATCAACTTTGAGCAACCACAATAGCAGGTGTTTCATGCCAACTCAGTGTGGGGCCCCGAGTGGCCAAGTGGTCTAAAGCACTCTGAAAAATGGCATTAAACCCCACAACAACAACAACCAACCCAGTGTTACTGAACCTGCATGTCTGGATCTCATTAAAATACACCCCCAAGAACAAACAGCTGAAACAGTAAGTGGTGGAGAATCTCTCAAGTGAGGTGGCCATCCACCTTAGAGGTGTACAAAGCGCAATGAATATAATCTCATTGGAATGTACAAGAGCACTTTATACCAGTGTACGCATCCATACCTCGATAGCTAACTTCATTGGGCTCATCAATCAGAACAGTTATCACCAATCACAATTAAGCTTACCTATCCGATCTTCTGTTCATTTGGATTTCATCTGGCCAGTGATACTAGATCCTTGCCCAAGTGGAATGTATCATGAGTAATTAACTGGCTGAACAAGACACCATTTAAACTGCTCTCAAGAAATTAATTAGTTCACCTCTTTTATAAGTCTGGCCTCCTCATGGCTTTCACGATCAGCAGGCAAAGTCAGTAAATATATTTATTATTGGTGGGTTCCTCTATATGCGGTTCTAACATTATGGATTACTATTACTTGTGTAGCCCCCTGCTTTCATTGCCAAGAACAGGCCAAATATTGCAAGGTAGTAGTAGTTCTCCTAAGGTATTATGATTGGGTAAGTATTATTGAAGGAACATATTTTGCTGGGAAAAAATTGGTGTCCAGCATCCATGGTGTGTTGTCTGTTTTGCACAAATCTGTCAGTGTATGCTTGTTATCACTATTGAGTCCACATTTCTGATCCATTTTCAATCAAGCTTGTATTATGGGTTTATATAATCAAAATTTCAGCTGAGTTCAATAATGAGGTGTTCATGCATCTGATAGGCTGAGCTTGTAAACATATTGTTGGCTGTTTAATATAATCAGACTTGGAATATATGATTATATCATTAAGATATTGAACGAGTTCAGTAAAGAGTGACATCTATGCATATTCATCAGGTGATCTTGCATTTGATTGGCTGAGCTTCTTACCTAACAGGAAGCCATATTTCTCAACTGAATTTGAACAAACTTGAAAAATGGGCTTATAACAAAATCTTGAATGGATTCAATAATGAGTGAGATCCATGCATGTTATTGGTGTAACCATGCATCTACTTGGTTAACCTTGTTACTTCTCTGATAATATTTCTGACCTGACTTTGATCAGACTTGAAATATATACTTGTATCATTAAGTTCTTGAATGAGTTTGAGATTAGAGGAGAGCCATGCATACAAAAGATGGGATCACGCAAATGATTAGCACAGCTTGTTACCTCTCAATATATTGTCTGATCCAGTTATGATCAAACTTATTATATATAGGCTTATGTCATCTTGATGTTGGACAAGTTCAATAATGAGCATGATCCATGCATACTGATTAGATGATATAGCATCTGATTGGCTGAAACTTGTTACCCCTTTGGAAGTCATATTTCTGAGTGATTTTGATTAAAATTGAAATATGGGTTTACATCATGCATATATATGTATAGTAAAGCAAGGGAAGTAACCTATGATCATATCTGTTGAGAATCACAGGTTTGGGGTTTTGAAAGAACTTGAGTTTTTGTTTTTTAGAATAATAAATTAAGAAAATCCAATAGAGCAAGTTATATAAATGAGCAAAATAATAGACCTTGAGGATTATGTTGCATAATCTATATTTAAGGCTGAAGAATGTGTATAGAATAAATAGATCATAAAAAATAAAAAAATAAAAAGTCATAAATAGTTTATATATAATGTTCAGAATAAATTTTCATTGTTCTTCTAAAGCCAGGTAGGTGGTGTTTGTGCATTTCTGCAGCATGCCAATGACCATATTGCCCAACAAAACTTACAAACCACTGATCACATTTATGTACATTGCTGTGTAAAAAGTGTCAGACATTTTTGTTAATGTTATCACCTCTACATTTTTTTTAATTTAATATATTAAATGTTATTATTTATTTTGACCATGAATACAATTATAAAACAATAAACCAATTTGCTTTTCTCTTGAAAAGATTCTAAATTGAATTACCCGTTTTTACCATATATGGACCCTCTAATTTTCCAAAAGCCTATCCGATGAAATTCTGGACCATTTAAGAGAAATAGCAAACAAATTACAGGAATGTTTTAACCAGACCATATTTCATTTCAATAATGTTAACAATAATTAGACCTCAATCATTTAAATGTTTACCATTTCTTGCAGTATTTTTGAGTGTCTGTTGGACATAGACTAGAAAGCATGATTCAGTAATGGCTGCCTTTGTGTGCTGTTCGCCAGTCGTGCTTGGTTCACATATACAGCAAGTCATATCAGACACACACAAATTGTTTTCCTGGAACAAGGTTTTGAACAAATTAATTGCCACCTCCATTTACCAAAAGGAAGCCATGGTTGCATGGCCTGATTTTATTTCTTGGAGAAAAAAAAGAATTGGTACTACTCAACAACATGATCTTTTTTTGAAAACTGATATGCACTCTCTAGAAGGGTTCTTAAACATTTGTGTGTCTGATATAACTTGCTGTAAATAATCTTTGCCCGAAAGGAAACACTGATGTTCTGTAGACCTGGTAGTTAGTGTGGCAACTAAGTCATCCAAATTTTTCTTTCGTCTCCACAGTTTCACTACTTGAATGAATTTGTTTTACAGCCTTACTGTTGTTACTTGCCCAGGTGAGCGATATGAAGCCCACTTGGATCTCTGCATTTTTTTTGTTTGTTTTCTAATATATACTTATACACACATTTCAGCTAACATACCCTATGATGATGATCCTCTGGAACTTCCTAATGATATTCCAAATGATGCAGACTCAGCAGAAGCCTTAGTGAATGATACAAGCAGCAGGGAGGAAAGATTTTGCAATCTTGGGTCTCTAATGCAAGCAGTCTTGTATCACTATCTGGCAGTTCCTGTTATTAAAGTCAGATGGATTATCCTTGGTAAAATTCTTTTTTTTAAAAAATGTTTTACTCCAGTTTTCAAATTTTTATTTCATTATTTTTCCAAATTTGCAGAAGTATTTGGAAATTAAACAATCTTGATAGGTGTGGTGATGAACTATAAAAAATATGAAAATTATATATTTCACTTAATCTGTATCCAAATAAAGTCTTTTTATGTTTTAAATATTTTGAGCAAGTCACTTGGATTTTGCTCAGTTGTGGTTGGAAATTCTGTCTGCCTCAAGTCCATGTTATTTCAGAAATTTTATGTACATTTAATTTACAGGTATCCACCAACTTACATGATTTCAACTTACATCAATATTGCGCTAATGGAATTTCATGTGAATTTTTTAATTCATGGTTTAGCTGTATAATTTATTTTAACAGGACATCAAAAATGTATGCCTAATAATGCATTTCGTCAATTGAAATGACAGATGCACTTTTCTTGTGCTAAAAATAATGATACCAGATTTTATTGTGTTATTTTAGGTATATCTTTGATCATATTGGGTGTATCAATTGGCCTTGTCACTCAGCTACATCCATCCACCAAGCCTCCCCAGTTTTTCAGAGAGAACACAAACATCCAGAGACTCTTGAACCTAAAGGCCAATTACAGCACTATAGATGTTACCAAATGTTACCATTGCTCTGGTTCCTACACTCAGGTACATCCATTTACACCCATGTATTATCTAATGAATGTGCTACCAAATGCATGAAGCTGTTATAGGTATCACCTATGTTACCAGTGTTACAGATGCTTTACAGTCTACACTCAGGTAACTAGTATTTAAATGAAAGTACTACCATGTTTGTGAAATTGTTGTTGTTGTAGGGTTTAATGCTATTTTTCAGCACAAGATAGGCTATACATGGCGGACAGTATAATTAGTGGAGGAAGAACCCGGGAAAACCCCAGGAAGAACCACCGACCCACGAGAAGCTACTGGCAGGCTTTCTCACGTACCAACGTTAGCTGAGCCTGAGACTCGAACTCACGCAGACAGAGGTGAGATGGCAATGATCCGTAACGGTGAGTGCTTTCTACCACTTGACCACCCTGTTTGTGAAATCACTTAGGTAATACCTGTGAAACATAATTCTCAACATATTCAGAGTACAATGACCATACAGCTCTCACTGTCACAGCAACTTGGAGAAAGTCAAATTCATCAAGAATAGAGCATGTGCCAAAGATTAGTTTTGTTGTATCATGTGACTACTGCATTGCATGTGTTCTGCTTGATGAATCTGGCTGTGTCCGGAACCTTTTATTTTCACTTTATTACATTAAGTTCAATCAAAATTTGAAACATCGATTTAGGTAATACACCTTTATATTTACCATGCTTTGCTCAACAAACAAAAGAAGTATAATTTGCATATAGTAACCACAAAAAGCAGGTGAAACCATTGCTTGGTTAAGAAACACCTGGCTGCAGGCAGATGACTGCTGATTACATGATATTTAGATTGGAAATTCTGGGATGGGGTGGGTTGGAATTAGAATAGCCATTGTGACCAGGTGACCACTGAACTTGGGTGACTGTTAGGATATGTTTCCAGTGCCTATAACTTGTGCTCTGCATACCTTCACCAGACTCTGTAGATGGTTGCCATATGACCTCGTACGACTAATTCAGTTCCCATAGACCATAGTGTCGATGTTGGGTCAGATTACTATTTTATTAATGTAATATAACTACGTCATGCTTATGAATGATCTATCCATGGCAAGAGGAAACTTTTGAAAAGATAAAAATGATATGCTGCATAGTTTGGTCCTGAGAAAATTCCCTTGTTGGTGCCCACTATAAAAATCCAGCCTGGTGAAATCTCCCCAGTTGCGTCCAAAAGTTCCCATGTGGAAACAGTAATACTAAAAATTGGCTTGAGGTTCAAGCATACTTTACCCAATAGCAGGTTTGTTCTGAAAAGTTATATTAATTTTTTTTATAGTAATTTTTATTCAATCAGTGATAATCATTCTTTTTAAAACATTGTTTAATATACCTCAATCCCAAGGTTGGTTTCATTGATAATAATATCATTGGTTGCTTGTGACTATTGATCAAAAGTTCAAAGGTGAAGGTCACTGTGAAAATCTAATCGCCTAATTCTTTGTGTGAAATAACTTGAGGTCTGCTTCTTATACCACCAACATTTACAGATGCATTACCTTATAGGGTCAAAATAAATTCTCTCTTGGCGAGGTAACTCCAGAAGTCAATTATTCAGGTTCAGATGACTTTGAAGTTCACCAAATCTTAAGAATCTCTAGGTGGCTGAATAGTTTGAAGTGCTCACATTTACTGATCACTGCCATCTCACCTGTCTGTGTGGGTTTGAGTCTCCGGCTAGGCCAGCGTGGGTATGTGAAAAAACTTGCCAGTAGCTTTCTATGGGTTGGTAATTCTTACCAGAACTTTCTGGGTTCCTCCTTCACCAGTTATACTGGCCACCATGTATAGCCTATCTCATGCTGACGAAATGGCATTAACCCATAACAACAACATCACCAAACCTTATATGTTGTCCTTGATGATACAACAATTTCTGATTTTGGCGTATAAGGTTAGGTCATTGCAATCTGACAAGTGTGATAAAGTGAAGTTTATTTTAGGTTTTGCCTGAAAGCTTGAGTTTTACTGAACTTACCATGGCCAACATTTCCAAATGACCTAAATTTCCAAGTTGGTTGCCCCTAATACAAAGAAGCCTGATGATTACAAGACCTAACAGTTAGGGTCAAGGTTGCCATAACCCATGACATGATAGACAGTGGGTGTATTGTTTATTATTGCAGTACAGTTGTTACAACTTGATATGTTTGTCTATATACAGTCGAGATGAATTTCATATAATAAGAAGAGGTAATGATAAAGTAAGGTGAGTAGGTATCAGAATGGATGAGTTTGGGAACTTTGATTCTGAATGTTCTCAGTAAAATGTTGTATCATAATATGTTTACAATTTCATCAGGTTTCTGATTCACTAATCATATATCATTACATAAGGGGTAATTTATCAACACAATTCTAAGAAAATAATTGCTCAGTTATCAAGATATAAAATCCAGTATTTCTTTTAAAATTTAATCTTTATGTGATGTTGTAACTACAACTATGTCATACCTAGATCATGTGAATTACAGATGAGGTGACAGTAAGTCACATGACAACTGGTATTAAAAATTGGGTAACTCAGAATGGTGGACAGATTTTGCTTAAGATGTTAAAAGTTAGATATATAATTATGAACCAAAAACATGAAATGATGTGAACTACCATGTATGATCTCCCCATGATTTTAATGAAATAATGTCGATTCATCAGCTGTTATACCGATTGATTTTTTTTAATCTAAGGGAAGTAACTGTTATAACTTGTACATTTCTTTAAACAACTATCTGCATAGATAGTTGTGGCTGCTAAACTATTCACAAGGCATACTAAGGCCAACAAAAAAAATGTGATTCTGGTTGGCTGACAGTCCCTGTTTTTTGTTGCCAACCCTGGAACTTTTTTCCCACCTGGTTAAAATAAAATCTGAAAAAATCTGAAATTGTGTGCATCTAATTGATTTATTTAGTTGGTTTAGTCCAGTACTTGATATGCTTAGTACATTATATATTCTAATCATTATAATATATGTATGTTTTAAAAAAACCCACCTGTCTACCTACCCTAATTTTAAAAACAGTGTAGTAGGAAATATATTTGTTTTTGCTTGTTGTTTAATATTTGGTCAGAATGGTTAGTGTTGTGTCTAGAATGGTTGATAAAGTAGTAATAGTTAGTTTTCCATGGTATATAGAATATGATGACCATCTTGAACCCCATACACTTTGACTCGGGTAATGTGGGGTTCAAGATGCTCAAAATCATTTTATGTACAAACAAGACACTTTGATTTAAAAGGAAGTTCTATCATTTTATGTACAAGCAAGACACCTTGATTTAAAAGGAAGTTCTATCATTTTATGTACAAGCAAGACACCTTGATTTAAAAGGAAGTTCTATCATTTTATGTACAAGCAAGACACCTTGATTTAAAAGGAAGTTCTATCATTTTATGTACAAGCAAAACACCTTGATTTAAAAGGAAATTCTGTCATCAGATCAGTAGAATTTCTTTCCAAGTTAAGTTCAGTAATTATAATGAGAAATAAGTTACGCTGGTTTGATTGGTTTATATTGACAAAATCACCCTTGGATAGGTTGATATTGGGTATAGTTTTGTCTAACAAGTGGCACATAAAATATAGTGGTTACTTTAATTTGTGTATAAAAGCAAGAACAGTTCGACACAGTGACTGAGGTGCTGTCACATCAAGATTGTTTGAGTAAAAGGTAAGTTTTAAAAGGATTTGTGTCAGGTCAGTTTAACAACTGTTGCATTGGTTTGGAGGTATTTTAGACACTGCGTCTGTTCAGTATTATGAATTATTATATGCTCATTATTTTCTCCGGTAACATTACACTTCAGGATCATTCAGTATTTTGTGATATTGCACACCATATTGCATTCATGTGCATAAAGAACTACTTTCTATTGTAAACAAACAATGAATGCAGACACCAGCACTTTTGATTTGTAAACAAATCATGTACACTCGCATGGTAGGCACTTTATGTTGTGGTTGTTTAAATTTGTTTCGGAATGATGTAAAGCAGATGTTTTGTGGACTGCCACATACCAGCTGCTTTGGCTCATCCCGCTTTAAATTTTTTGATACAATATTTTGGATTTAGGCTAGCTATGCAATAGACACAAGAAAGGGTCCTTATTTAAATAACATACAAGTGGCAAGGCATAAACTGTCTTCTTTAGCTGGTAATAAGAATGGCAAAAAATATACTTACAGTTTTACATTCAGAATTTCCTCAAAATGTACATTCTTAGTTCTGCAATTCTGAATTACATGAGCCATGTCATAGGTTCTCAGTCTTGGTTACACATTTCGAAATTGTACCATAATTTTGAATATAAGTGCAATTACATCCTTCTTACTGCACTCAAATTGAAATAAGCATTAAATTCCATAGCATCTTTTTGATAATTGCAATTGAAAGACTTCATATTTTTCCCACATTATGATTTCAAACATTCAGTGACAGAAACAGAAACACATTTTCAGATGTCAGCATGCTTCTGTCACTTCTTCAATCCGATGTATTTCTTGTGGAATTATCGCACATAAATCCAGTCCATAATCATGAAATTTTGTTGAATTGAAACAAATACCAAAATCTATTCATTCCAGATCAAATGGAAAAGTTGTTGCAATGCGCATTCATTCACAATATGACTCCAAATTTCAATTTTAACTAGATATGCCATTTTCTTGAAAGTTATGTCGAGCGCAACTAAGTTCAAATTTATCTGGGTGGAGTTATGTATGCAGTAATAATGTTGTTGTTGTGTAATGATGAATCTGCGCTTGTGTATTTAGTTTGGAATTTGGCATACATTCAGTTATTTTGTTTCTTGTTGTGTATTTTGTTAATATAATTAGCATTAGGTAGAATGAAAATAAATGAGCATAAAAGGTTACTGCATTTGTATAGGAAAATATGAACTCGTTTTGTCGGGTGG
This sequence comes from Sinohyriopsis cumingii, assembly GCA_028554795.2. Lineage (NCBI taxonomy): Eukaryota > Metazoa > Mollusca > Bivalvia > Unionida > Unionidae > Sinohyriopsis > Sinohyriopsis cumingii. The sequence goes on from CM068838.1 coordinate 43,948,267, forward strand.
ATATGCTGCACCCCCAAGGTCATGCAGTATTTACATCTGAAAAACTCGTTCATATTTTCCCATACAAATGTAGTAACCTATAAATATAGTTTGTGTTACTAAAAATAGTAACAAACTATGGTTTTACTTCAGTTAGTAACAATGTATAATATTCACAGGTCTTTCATGTGACTATTTTTATATAAAATGAAGCAGCCCAAATTTTGGTATATTATTATTTATGATAAGAGTTACCTTCCTTGAATATTGCTCTATTCTTGGTTATACTTGAAACAATAGAAAATGGTTTTAAAAGGAACTCACAAACATTCTCTAATATAAAATGAAATTCTCTAATGACATAAAAGGAAACAAAATTGTAGAAAAAATTGAACATTTAAACATTATTTTGTGTAGTATGCGTATAGCAACAAAGGAGACCATGAAGAACAGAAGTATCTCTTGGATTCAGTTTTTCCATCTGATTCTATGTAAATTGGTATTACTTAAACCTGCAATTCTATCAGTGTTGTAAATGTTTCCTTTATTTTAGAATGAACCTGAAACCAGACCTTGGCTAAATATTCCAACAACAAGGAGACCAACTTGGACATATCAAGCTGGTGAGTTAGTATGACTACAGGTGTTTTTTTCAAATGTGATCCCTGATAAAGTTTTTGGCATCTTATATTATTGGTATATTTAATGTTTAGGGCTTTTTCTTCAATAGCTTTAAATTTCATTTGATTGTAACAGTTGGTCAGAACGTTTGAAATGCTTAGAGTAATTTATACAAGGAAACAATCCAGAATAAATAGCTGCTACTTTTTTAGCACTTGGTCAGTTGAGTATCAGTCCCAGTTAGGGACTCTTGTTGAGACCCTTTGACTAATCATTGCAGCTGTTGGGCACTTAAAGTCACTGCCAAAAGGCATAAATATTCCAGATACTGTTGATGTGAGATTGTATAACAGGTATAGTAGATATGATTATATGGGTTTCAATTTTTATGCTGCAATTTAATTGAAATATAGATCTTTGATTATTATAATGCCTCCATCTTGAACAAGAGTCCCTAACTGGAACATGACACTCAACTGACCAAATGCTAATAAAGTAGCATTTAATATAAAACATACTCTTTTAAAATCAGTTTGTAAATGGACATAATCTATGTGAAGTGACATAACTCAAACCGTAATTATAATTTTGATACATATTTACAACCAGTGCTAATTTTATTATTGCTGGAGAGGAAATGCCTGTCTGTATCAGAGTTGTATTTGATGTAGGGTCTAGATCATGTACCCAGAAGAATATCTGAGTATTGTAGTTTCAGCAAGCAATCATTGATAAGTACTGTCTAGAATGAGTTTTAGATTTGTTGCTTTCTGTGATCTGTCGTCCATCCATCATCTGTTGTCCATCATGCCTCATCCGTCTGTCCATTAAAAAATATTTGTTATCACTGCTTCTCCTAAACAAATTGGAAGATTGTCATGAAACTTGATGTACACATTCATTCTTGGTCTAGTTTATCTTAAATGAAAATGGTGCAATTTGGACATCCAATATAGCTGCCACAGCAGCCAGAATCTTGCTGTCACTATTCTTCCTGAATAGATGGTCATCTCACCCTGGGATTTTCATTAAAGGACTTCTTATGGTTTCTGATTGCCCTAAATGAAGATGAGGCAGATCTAACATCCTGAGAGATGCTACCAGGACATGCATTTGCATGAATCAAGCAAAATTTGTACAAATTCATGCACTTGAAGACCTTTGATGTGTGAGAAATCCCACATATTAGTTTAAAGTTGTGTTCTGTGCATTATACAATGTTTACTCGGCTCTTCACCCTTAAAGTACTTGTCCCCACATAAGTCATGCCGGTAGAAATATAGTGCTTGTCACATCTGGGTTCTTTGGCTTGACATGAATGGTTGTTAAACTAAATTCAGTGTATCCCTCAGGGGTGTAAAATTGAGGGTACAAAAAAACCCTAGGTGTCAAAACTGGGGGTCAAATAAAAAATGTGGGGGTCAAAAATGTACTGACAAATTTTCATACAACTCGTACTTTTTCAGCTTGAAATAGGATATTGCAACTTGCACAACATACTCTTTCTCTCTCTCTTTCTCTAAACATACAAATACACCAACATGCACAGTTAACAAACAAATGCATTGTCCATTTAAAGAATAATTTTATTAGTTCATTTTTCTTTTAAAGTCGTACTTTTAACAGTCTCCTCAACAATATTATAGCCCAACACATTACATATAAGTCAATACAAAAAGCCAAATAAATCTTTTTAACCAAATGGGAGTTAATTTACTGCCTTTCATCAAATGTGTACTATCATAGGTTTCATTGTACTTCATCCTAGAACACATTTATCCAAATATCAAGGAGGATACTGATTCATCTTCTTTATAATAAGTTACACTTGAACTTTAAGATCTTTCTTTTATTGCAGTAAAAGTAAAAAACCAACAAAATCTGCAATGACCCGCTGACTTTGTAATCCAAATAACGCATTTGTCTATGCAAGTTTACTGATTTCTTTGTTGTGAAATAATGTCTTAGGTTATAATATGTTCTCCAGATATCTTATGGCGAACGAGGGCCTATTTTTAAAAATTTTAAAATCCTGTCACGAGAGGATTATTCACTTTTGCAGTCTTTGCAATCACGCGATCAGAAGTCACACCGGTAATCATAATGAATATTCCAGTCAAGGGAGTAATTTTCTCCATTTTTCATTAAAGTTAGATCCACAGTTACTCTTTTGTGTTCTGCTTCTTTCACTTTCTTCGCTAATGCTTTTTAGTGCATGACGTTTTAATCTGGAGATCACTTTCTAGTGCAACGAGCCTTGATGTTAAATATCTAGAACAGCTTGCTGAGCTCGATGGAAATCGCGAGAAGCTCATGAGATTAGGGGAAGCTACTCCGTCATAACATTGCCTATGCTAGTCTGGTTCATTGTTTTACATGTTCCCTGTGTTGCATTTTGCTATACGAATAGAGGAGTGCAAGGCAGGGAGCAAACAAAGCGGGGAACCAGTCAATGCCTATATGCGAAGTATATACAGTGCCATCCATCGTCCAATGCATTGGGTATTAAATAAATCATGATCATAATATGAAAATCCTTTGCATCAAAAAAACGCACGGTAACAAAATGTGTGCGTGAATTTTCTCCAGCATGCGTCCCTGACGCACAAATGTGCATAAAGGGAAACATTAAATTTGATTGGTACGTTGGCCCCAGAACGAGAATTCTGTCATAGTTTGAACCTTGCGTTAAGGAAGTTTTATAAATTAGCATTTATAATATGAGCTACCTAGAAAACCTCAAAATGGCCCAGAGTGATTCATCTTAGATGATGATTTCATTTTGCAAATGATGGCTGATGATGAGTGATGAAGGCAATTTGTTTTTAAAGCTTGGAAGTATATTAGATCATTGAAGCTGCAAAAGTATTAATTTAGTCTGAGATGTCATTGAGTGATTTTGAACCCAAAAATGGTGTTAAATAGTAGTCTGATATACATGTTGTATGTACAAAACCAGATGGCATGCTAGTCAGCTCTTCATTTCAGCTGTGTTTAGAAATTAAATGTAGAAAATTAGTCTCAGAAGCCACACTAAACTAGAGAGTATAAAAGTAGAGTGAAATTTTCATTTCTTTTCTCAAACATTTTTGCTCTATAAGGTCTTGTGCTACAAACCATATAATCTTAGGACAAGGGTTAAGATTAATGTAACAAATAAGAAAATGTAACTTAAATTAAGAAATAAAGATATTTATTCGATTTTAAATATCCCTGTCTTGAGAAGTAGACTATGACCGTAAACAATGGACTTAAAATAATAATACAGCATAATGGAACAGACAGTAAATCTGGCATAGTAGTCAGTAAGTCACTGATTCAAGATAGCGGCACCTTGGCAGAGCTTATGTTCGTGACAGATCTTATTTTGGAGATGAAATATCCAAAAGACAATACCTGTGAGGTTGGAAAATTATATATAACAACCCAAAAGAACAGTATTCTAACTTGTTCCAGCTGGGCAGCTGCAGGTTCATGTTAGCAGGAATAATGAATCAACATGTTTGTTTGATACAGCTTCCTGTTCTTATGGTATGTAATATATGGATTGCACTTTTTGCTTAGATTATGCTTTTCTGCCACTTATATTAGTAATACTGATGCTTATACCTTTCTGTTGGTTAGCATGTATGAGTTTTCACCTGAATACTTTTTACAGTGTCTAGTTAATCCCAAATGCTCTGACATCCATTATGGCCAGCAAGGCAGCCATCTTGAAAACCTTGTTATACCTATTCCTAGATGTTCAGTGATATCACATTCAGTTTTCACCAGAAGGTTTCATATGATGTACAGATGGTCTTAGATGACAGTGGTGCTGATTTGACATCCAGTATGGCCACACTGGCATCCATTATGTAAATTGTGTTATCGGTACTCATTCTGAATATAAAGTCTTATCAAAATGTTTTTTTTTAGCAGAAGACTTCTTATTATGTTGTGTGGGACCTAACTAAACTGATGCCAGCATGGCATCAGGTATAGCCAGTATGGTGGCCATCTTGAAAATCTTCTGAAGGATTGTCATATTTACATGGAATTTTTACCAAAAGACTTATAATAACATCTTTTCAGTCCATAGAGCCACAGTCCCTTTGAGGGACTACCTTTTTGTTAAGCATGGCTTAGTCTTTTAAGTGTTACTCTTGTCCAACTTTCCCATCCCCTTACAGGCTCTGAAACGTATAATAGGACTGATGCACCATTGATCTTTATCTTTGAAAGATGGCAGTTTTATTTGAAAAGGCTAGAAAAAATCATTTGCCAAGGGAGCCTGGGACAACTATAATTTATTAACATAATGTTAAAAATTAAAATGGAATATTGTATTATATTTTCCAGCAACAAGCATTTGAACATTAAATCGTCCTTCTGGGTAATTGCTGTAGGGTTTTCAATTTATCTCCATGCAATTCAGTAATTGAAGAGTCGAGTATTGGGTGATTAATATTGGGAAGAGGCTACCCTAATCCACCTTAATCCATGTGTCAGTTACTCATTTTCTGTACACTTTCTTGTTGGTCTGTTGAAGAAATGGGTACTCACTGAAGGGTATGTCACAAGTATTAATGATTTAACCAGTCACAATTGTTGTTTCATACTATATTGTGTTGAGGAGTAGTCGATAAACAAAATCCTATATAGCAAGTTTACAGTTAGCTGACAGTAGTTGATACACAGATTATTAGTTTTGGATTAATTGATAGTATCATCCAAACTCAGAAAACTTAAAACTGGGGTAAATTTCAGTGCTGGCCAATTAGTAGAAAATCTATTAGACAAAATGAAATGGTAAAAAAATCAAATTGTTGTATTATCTATTATATACTGTTCTCAGACAGTTGAAAAAAAGTGTAAATTTGTATAACACTTTACATTAACAGGACTGATGACGAGTTACAAGTATTGCATGTAGTTACGACTGATTATATATTTGACTAAAATTGTTCAATAATTTTGATTAAAGCAATTTTTGGGAAAACTGCAGTAATGTTCTGTGCAGTCAGACAATCTACTGAGCTAATTGTCTAGGGAGAACCATGAAATTTCAAACATTGTTCTTCCCCTGTTTGAGGAATTTTATCCTTTTTGACTTGATATTTGTTTTGTGTACCTTTTGGAGAATGCATAAATTTAAAAGCGCTCTAAGGCCACGTTTGTGCAGATGCATTGGTAAGCCCTTTCCATACACATGTATTGTTCTGTCCATTTTAGATTTTGTTTGTGCTCAATTACTTTTGATGGAATTTGTGGGTTATACCCAGTAGCTTTTGATGGATTTTGTTGTTTTTCCCAATAGCTTTTGATGGATTTTGTGGGTTATACCCAATAGTTTTTGATGGATTTTGTGGGTTATACCCAATAGCTTTTAATGGATTTTGTGGGTGATACCCAGTAGCTTTTGATGGATTTTGTGGGTTATATCCAATAGTTTTTGATGGATTTTGTGGATTATGCCCATTAGTTTTTTAGGGATTTTGTGGATTATGCCTAATAGTTTTTGAGGGATTTTGTGGATCATGCACAATAACTTTTGAGGCTTTTTGGGCTATGCCCAGTAACATTTGATTGATTTTGTGGATTATGCTCAATAGTTTGTGAGGGATTTTGTGGATTATGCCCAGTAGTTTTTGAGGGATTTTGTAGATTATGCCTAATAGTTTTTGAGGGATTTTGTGGATCATGCCCAATAATTTTTGAGGGATTTCATAAATACCTTAACATTAAGAAGACATAAGTTTAATTTTCAACATTTCTGATAAAATTTAATGACATTATTTTCCCTGATTGAGTTCGAACTTTTCATTTCATTAGCATCCTATTGCAGTGGAATTTGTGTTATATTAACATCTTTCTAGTTCTTTCCATATAGTTGTTGCCATCATCAGACAGTTTGTAGACTTCACACACAGAAGCGTAATGTAAAGGGACATAACCTCAAAAGACCTAACACATCTAAAAAAGTGATGATTAAGGAAGCTAGAAGGCCAGGTCAGGAAAATGACATTCATTAAAGTGAGAAAAGGTCATTTCTATACTATTTTTATTTTCATAATGATGTCTTCATAAACAACAGTCAGAACAAATGTGACACCTCAACCTGTGCGTCCCCCAAACCTGAAGCCAACAACAAAGTCAACTCCACAAAGAACAGTACCAGCTCCAAGCAATTCAACTCAAGGTTGGTTGAATGTTTTGTCAATTTGAAACTTTGCAAGTGCAAGTTGTGCATATATATAAAAGTAGGTTTTACAGTAACCGGTTATCACTCACTTTAATTGGAGAAACCGTATATTTGTTTAATCTTTGTAAATATGGTGTGACGTGTATGGCACTTTTCCATTTGTGGTGCTGGTAGCAATGATAGTATCAGTAGTGTTCATCTCATTTCATGGTTGCAGGATAGATGACAGATTTTGAGGAGCCCTTGTTTGCATTTGATATCAAGATCCACTTATTGACAGGATGTGTCATCTTCATGAAACATAAGAATAAGAAGCAGTTGGCAGGCACAGTCAAATGGATATTGGACATGCCCACAAAGGTGTCAGCTCCATTATGATTAATTCACATATACTTCATGTTGAGTTTTGTCAGTATGTCTTAGCAAAGCAACCACAAGAGAAAAGACATGCTTGTCACATACTGACACTTTGCCTTTATTTATACATTGGTTAGAGAATGAAATACGAACAATGGAAAACAATTGCATGGACCTTTAAGTAGATATTATGGGATGGTGAAAATAATAATGAATAATGAATGAGGCCATACACTAATGACCAGATTTTTAAACATTCATAATTACAATAACAGGCCTTCCATTTGGACAATCTAACAGAGGATCAGTTGTGACCTCTGTATTGTTTTCAAAGAGAGATGCAATGTGGAGAGTCAAAGAAGGACAATAGCAAAAGAGAAATGATGGGTAGAAATTCACATAAAGTAACTTTGATATAACATATTATTTTATATAATAATATAACCCTGTCCCTGAAATTCTCTAAAATTATCTGCTACACATAGCTCATTTGTGCACAGTTTTCTTTCCCAGTTCTGTGGTAGATGAATTTTTAGCAAAGGTTTCATAGCCAGCAATATGACACTGTCTCTTCTGATTCTCATGTACCTTTGCTCACATAAGCAGGATACTGTCTGGAAATGGAAGTAATGTCTTTTTTGGACAAAACCGATGAGGGCCAGATTTACTTACACTTCGTCCAAATGAAAAGCATCTAAATCATGTCAAAGGCCAACTTGGCTGTTATTTAATCTAGACACATGGTCTGCCAGAGAGCCAGATATTTTTAGACATTAGCTTCCTTGGACCCCAAACAATGACAAAATGCCAATTTTAATAGTAGATAGCAGGTCAGAACAAAATAAATTGCATTTAGATAGATCATCCTAGTTATTTTGCCAAAGAATCAATTTACCAGAAAGTTGCCATCGACCATTTGAAACATAAATAGATGACCTGTAATAGAATGGGTTCAGCGTCTCGTTTTCAAGTAAATACTTGAAAGTAGGAATACGTTCAGCATGGTACTCTTGATAGAAATAAATTGTGTTACTTTACATATGATAAGTTATCATTTATATTTGTTAATTTTTTATATTTAAATTTTTTTTAAATATGTCATTATATATTGTTATAATTTATCATGTGTTCATTTTGTATGATACATATTAAAAAATATACATTCAGTTAAATAATTAAAAGTATATTGTGATGAACAGTAATTAATTGCTCATTATGCCATTTATTTTAATTTTATTTCATCTCAGTGCCACTGGCAATATTTATGCCCAATATGCCATTACATCCTTCCACTCCAGCTCACCAACCCCCATCCCCAACCCCAGAGTCTGTACCCACCCACTACAATATCTGTCAGCATCAGAACTGTGGACAGCCCAAGAAGAGACCCTTGCTAGAATCTGGAGCCACTGTGTATGTTGTATTTGGCATCAAAGGATTTCATCAGGATGATGATGTTGGACATGTGATTGATGAAGAAAAGGTAGAGTGCACACCCCAAAATCTTTTCCAAGCTTAAGATATAATTAATTCTCACTATAAAGAACCTCAGTATAGCAAAAAGCACACCTCACAGTCCTGTCAACTCAGTATAACAGCCCCTGATACAACATGGGTATGTAAAATGCACACTCCAAAATCTCATCCAAATTGTAGATATAATGTTCCCTTATCACAAGGCACCTCATTACAACACACTTACTGAACTATCCTTCTCAAGAATATGGCATATAGCACACTATTCTCAGATACTAAGAATAGTTTGTATTTCTAATAATAGGCACATTTATGTATTTAGCTCAACTGGCCTTTTTGCCTTGATAAAGGGATTAAAGACATATTTCAGATTTTAATTATATATTTTAATTATGAGAGGTTCCGCTCTTCAGCTATTACATCTGAAAAAGGGAGAGGTATAAGGACAAATTTGCATTTGCGACATGCACATTGGAGAGAATGTTGGTAAGCTTCAGTGCTACTTTCATGTATTGTGACAGGCATTTCCTTACACAAGGTATTAATGGAAATCATGTATTATGTAATGCTGACATATCAAATGGCTTCTGTCTCGTACTCAACTAACTTCAGAATGTTTTAAAACTTTTTATTTATACTTATTGAGAAGATATTGTTGCTGTATGATTTCACAGTTTGTTTGGTGAAAAAAAAACTATGCTTCTTATTCAAGGGAGCTAAGCATTTCTGTTTTAGATGTTCTTTCCTTCCATGCAGATGTATTTTTGTCTAATGAGTAGATAATACATGTCCATAATGGCCAGTATGCATGTCCGTAGTGACCAAATTCCAGTTTGAGAGGATGCAAACTTTTGTTTCTGCCATCCATCCTATCCTATACACTACATTGTGGATTATTTATTTAGACACGTGTTAAACTTTACCCTTTCCCACAGTCAGTCCTGGCAACTCTATGATAAAAATTACTGCACTCAAAGCTAACTTGAAAATATTCTAACTAATTGAAGGGCTGCATTTATTAATTTGGAGTAAAATTTGTCAGTCAGGAGTAAGAAATATATTATTCCAGATACTGAGTTGTGTTGATGATCTGTCAGTTCATGCTTAATTTCCTTAGCTCTTGGTATGTATGGAAGGAAAATGAAAACCATTTTTCTAGAAGCTTGTATTATTAATGAAGATACTAATCGGTCTTGAGAAGCTTTTCATCATTTTGCAGTGTGTTCAGCTGGGTTTAAAATTATACAGTACATAGCACTTTAAAAGAAGAGTGAAAAAAATCCCTTCAGTAGAGGACAGGAAATTTGAATTTGGTTTTCTGATAAAGACTAGTGTACCAAAAGAAAGTGATGCATTCAGTTAGGGAAGATGAAATATCTCTCTGTGAAAACCAGACTTGTCATTGCACGATGAATGCACTGTAATATTACTTTTAGTCTGGCAACCAGATCTGTCATTGGATGATAAATGCACTGTAATATTAATTTTAGTTTGCCAAACCAAATCAGAATATTTCTGTTTTTCATGTTTGCCTGCACCCAGAAAACTTTTAAAAAATGACCCACATATTTTCCATGAAATGAAAGTTCAACAAGTTGAATCTGTTTGATGGATATAGGTTAAAAAATCTTAATGCCATCTGCTGCTTGACCACCCATCTCTTGTCAGAACTGGTGAAGAACCTTCTTTTATTGGCCCTGATGATAAAGCTCTGCCTATTTATGCAGATAAAACTAATGATGAAACCTGGCTTATGCATGCATGACAAATTACCGATGATGAAACTTTGCCTGTGTATGCAGTGTAAAACCCGTTGTAAAACTATACTTATGTATGCATGTAAAGCTGATATTGAAACTATGTCAGTGTATGCAAATTCAACTGATGCTGAAACTATGTCTTTATATGCATGTAAAAATGATGATGAAAGTGTGTCTATGTATGTCTGTAAAACTGATGACAATACTAAGCCAGTATATGCATATAAAACTGATGATGAAACTATGCATATAAATTTAATGATGAAACTATGCATATGTATGCACATAAAACATAACATGAAACTATGCCTGTGTATGTTTATAAAACTGATGATGAAACTATGCCTGTGTGTGCAAAAAAATGATGATGAAACTATGCATATGTAAGCATATAAAATTGATGATGAAACTACCTGTGTATATATATATCAGTGATGATGAAACTATGCATATGTATGCATATAAAATTGAACATGAAACTATGCATGTGTATATAAAACTGATGATGAAACTATGCCTGTGTATTTATATAAAACTGAACATGAAACTATGTTTGTATATATAAAACTGATGATGAAACTATGCCTGTTTATTTATATAAAACTGATGATGTTTTATATGCATGTGTTTGCATATAAAACTGAACATGAAACTATGCATATGTATGCATATAAAACTGATGATGAAACTATGCCTGTATGTGCAAATAAAACTGATGATGAAACTATGCCTATGTATGCATATAAAATTGATGAAACTTTGCATATGTATGCATATAAAACTGATGATGAAACTATGCATATGTATGCATATAAAATTGATGATGAAATTATGCCTGTGTATGCATATAAAACTGAACATGAAGCTATGCATATGTATGCATATAAAATTGAGTGTGTGTGTGGTTTGGATTTTTAACATAGTTTTAAAAAAAATTCAGTCGTACTGCTATGATGTCTGCAGTGTGAAAGTTTATAGTGCTGTCTAGCACTGGGGCATCATGCCACAGACATGTAGCATGATGTCCCACCCAGTCACATTATCCTGACACCAGGCCAACCAGTCCTAACACTAACCTCTTAATGCTGAGTGCCAAGCGAGGCAGTTGTTAGTACCATTCTTGTAAATCTTTGGTATGACTTGACCGGGTATCAAACCCATGACCTCCTGCATCCGAGGTGGATGCTCTAACCACTAGGCCATTAAACGGATGATGAGACTATGCCTGTGTATGCATATAAAATTGATGATAAAGCTATGGCTGTGTATGCATATAAAATTGATGATGAGACTATGTCTGTGTATACATATAAAATTGATGATGAGACTATGCCTGTGTATGCATATAAAATTGATGATGAGACTATGCCTGTGTATGCATATAAAATTGATGATGAGACTATGCCTGTGTATGCATATAAAATTGATGATGAGACTATGTCCGTGTATGCATATCAAATTGATGATGAGACTATGCCTGTGTATGCATATAAAATTGATGATGAGACTATGCATATGTATGCATATAAAATTGATGATGAGACTGCATATATATGCATATAAAATTGATGATGAGACTATGCCTGTGTATGCATATAAAATTGATGAAGAGACTATGCCTGTGTATGCATATAATATTGATGATGAGACTATGTGTATGCATGTAAAATTGATGATGAGACTATGCCTGTGTATGCATATAAAATTGATGATGAGACTATGCATATGTATGCATATAAAATTGATGGTGAGACTGCATATGTATGCATATAAAATTGATGATGAGACTATGCATATAAAATTGATGAGACTGTGCCTGTGTATGCATATAAAATTGATGATGAGACTATGCCTGTGTATGTATATAAAACTGTTAATGAGACTATGCCTGTGTATGTATATAAAACTGTTAATGAGACTATGCTTGTGTATGTATATAAAACTGTTAATGAGACTATGCCTGTGTATGTGTATAAAACTGTTAATGAGACTATGCCTGTGTATGCATATAAAACTGTTAATGAGACTATGCCTGTGTATGCATATAAAACTGTTAATGAGACTATGCCTGTGTATGCATATAAAACTGTTAATGAGACTATGCCTGTGTATGCATATAAAACTGTTAATGAGACTATGCCTGTGTATGCATATAAAACTGTTAATGAGACTATGCCTGTGTATGCATATAAAACTGTTAATGAGACTATGCCTGTGTATGTATATAAAACTGTTAATGAGACTATGCCTGTGTATGTATATAAAACTGTTAATGAGACTATGCCTGTGTATGCATATAAAACTGATGGTGAGACTGCATATGTATGCATATAAAATTGATGGTGAGACTGCATATGTATGCATATAAAATTGATGATGAGACTATGCCTGTGTATGTATATAAAACTGTTAATGAGACTATGCCTGTGTATGTATATAAAATTGTTAATGAGACTATGCCTGTGTATGTATATAAAACTGTTAATGAGACTATGCCTGTGTATGCCAATAAAACTGTTAATGAGACTATGCCTGTGTATGCATATAAAACTGTTAATGAGACTATGCCTGTGTATGCATATAAAACTGATGATGAATGTCTGTCTCTGTTTGCATGTAAAACAAATGTTAAAACTATGCATGTGTATGCATGTAGAACTAATGAAAAAATTATGCAAATGTATGCATGAAAAATGGTACACAAATCTTCAACACCATGTTAAATAGAGATTCAAACTATCAAATATAATTGAGATTTGTAGTAGTGCATAATGTTCCTAAAAATTATTATCTACCATTGTTGAGTTTGAATTATTTCTTGTTGAAAGAATATTAATTTGTTTCAAGTAATATAAATGTTTTCCTGCTATTTTCTTTTCAGGGATCTGTTGAGTTTGACCTGAGGTTTGCTTCCATTCTCCATGATAGCAATTCAAATTCAAATAACTCTTCAAGGATGGCGATGATAAGACAACTCTGCTCCTTGTGTAAACTGATAGGTCAGAACCAAGAACTTGTTCGTACTGGCACTTCTGAGTGTTTTCCAAGTTGTGAGTACCATAGTTCCAGTTTTATATCCGTATGTCTTGTGGATATATTGTGATTAGCTGTATGTGTTCTCATATGTCAAAGATAGGATATTTTCTTTACATTTACCATTAGATTGGAGTGAAATTTGGAAATCAAACATCTAGGAAATGTGTTGAATAATAAAAAATGCAACTTCTGCAAGCAGGTCGTGGTGAATTCAGTATAAATATGGGAGTACTCTCATTATGAGAAGGTTTTCTTTTATGAGGAAATATTAACAGTATGGAATTGAGTGCCGATTACTTATGTTTTTTTTTTTTTCAAATAAAAGTTCCCACTGTTTTATTTGCATAGTTTTTTAGTTATACATTAAAGTGTTGGGATCCCGTTTTGGAACAAATTATTATACTTAATGTAACTTAACTTACAGGGGTCCCAAGTGGCCGAGTGGTCTAAAGTGCTCTCCGTTACGGATCACTGCCATCTCACCTCTGTCTGCGTGGGTTCGAGTCTCAGATTCAGCCTTTGTGGGTATGTGAGAAAGCTTGCCAGTAGCTTCTCGTGGGTCGGTGGTTCTTTCTGGGTTTTCCCGGGTTCTTCCTCCACCATTAATACTGGCCGCCATGTATAGCCTATCGTGTGCTGAAAAATGGCGTTAAACCCTACAACAACAACAACAACATCTTAACTTACATTCAAAATAGAATATTTGGTTACGATGTACCTAAATTTTATCTTCCTCCTTGGCCATTGTTTTTTTTGAAGTTTTGATCACTTTAAATACTAATATATTAATATTTTCTGACTGCCCATTTGGTTAGCATTTCAGAGGAGCATTTTGTTAAGTACAAAGACTTGCTAAATTAGATGTTAAGCTGAATTTCTTAGGAATTATTCATAGTAGATTTATGAAACTTTTGATGGCATGTAGCTCTTTGAGTAAAATATGAGCAGTTAAAAAGAAGTTACTGTCACCTGTATTTCAAGTTTAAATGACTTTGGTCAGAATCCACATTGAAGTTAATTTGTCTGACTGTATTCACATGGCATGGCCCTGTGTCATTGGTGTATCAGTCTTTAAGCATTGGCTCTTTTGTATGCTTGTTTGCTACCAATTTCATTTCAAAACAATAACTTGAGTTGTCCATCATCAACAGTTATAAAACTGAAGATGGCTTGAATTTGGTGTCCAGAAGACTGTTTTAGATTTAGGGGTCAAAAGCTCAGAGGTCAAGCTCATTGTGTCGAAAAGAAGAAAAAAGCTTCCAGAAATAACTTCTCTGCCATCTGCAGTTACCAAACTTTGATTGGCTTGCATGTTAATTAAGTTTTGTATCAGTTTTGGGGTGAGAAGGTAAAACAACATGTCCACTTTGGCTGAATGAAGACAGATACTTTTGTGCACAATTACTTGAGTTCTCCATCATCAGTGGTAACCAGACTTTGTGGATTATTTGCCCTTGGTGTAAATAAGAAGACTATCAAGTTTGCAGTTAAAAGGTTAAAGGTCATGACACTGTGACTGAAAGAATGAAAGTGGATTATCTACATTACAGACCTGAATTAAGCTTTATGAATTGCATGAGGTTTGGGTAAGAAAGAAGCCTGTAGGTTTTTGAGATCAAAACTAAAATACAAAGGTAATTTTTTCTGAAAAAAATAAATGCTTTTTGCAAAATAAAATTTTGTCTACATTACATACCTGGACCAAATTTTATGGATGGTTCACACTTGGAGTAATGAATGCATTTTGATTTTGGGGTTGAAAGATCAAGAGCCAAGGTCATTGTGACTGAAAGAATAAAAGTGGTTTCTGCATGAATTTAATATCACTTAACTACATAGAGGATTAAAAAACACTGGGCAGGCATATATTGTGCTATTCACAGTACTCTTTTCTTCAATGGCTCATAATTATTCCTTAGGATGTTCTGCTGAAAATGTGTGGTTTCCATAGCAACAGTGTGGTTTCTATGATAACCATGTGGAAAACCTATTTTTGACTTTTTCAGAGTAACTAAGCCAATTTCTTTTTTCATCAGACTTGGTGGGGAATGTGTCCTATGATATGCTGTATTATAAGTATATACAGGTGACTTCCACAGCAGCGAGATGGAAAACCTATTTTCAGCTTCTCAGGAACAACTGAGAAAACTATGATTCAATTTGGTAGGAATTTTCCCTAAGACATGCTGAAAATGTGCCCATGTTTGCTTTCCTAGTAACAATGGAGTCTTCATATGAACCAAGGGAAAGTCCTGTCTTTGAATTTTCCATAATGTGATCAGACTTGATTGGAATGTTCCTTATGACACACTCAACCAAAATGTTGTCCAGGATACATTCCCTGGCAAAGGTGAAGGTTCATGGCAACCAAGGGGAAACATATTTTTGACTTCTTCTTCAGAGTGGTTGAGCAAATTTCAGTCAGACTTGGTTAAATGTTCCTAAAGGGCATTCTCTATCTCAAAAGTTTTTTCCAGGTTAACTTGGCAATAGTTTGATTTCCATAGGAACCAGATGGAAAACCTATTTTTGACTTCTACAGAATAACTGAGTCAATTTTTAAAAAAATCAAACTTGGATGGAATGTTCATGAGGACACATGCTACTATATTCATGATTAGGGTGGATTCCCTAGCACTGGTATGACTTTCATAGTGGGGAAGTGGAACATCTATTTTCTATTTTGTCTCCAAAAGAGTTGAGAAAACTTGGTAGGAATATTACTTAGGACATGCTCTGCTACATTTTTGTTCAGGCAATGATATTGCTTCCATAGCACCCAGTTAGCAAACCTATTTTTAGCTTCTGCATTGTTTTCTCAGCATTTAAAGCCCATCTTTGAATTAAGACTTTTCAGGCTTGTACAAACTGGGCTGATGTGACATCAGTTTTGGTTGGCAGTATTAAAATCTGCACAACGTTGTTCATAAATGGGTTCAGAATATTCACAATAATGCATCCCCAAATCAGACAATATTAGGACTTCAGTTTGCTGCTTTATTTTAAGATGGCATGAAGCATTATTGGTACTAGAATGTCTTAATTGTTCAGCCCACCACGGTGGGAATTCAAGATAGTGATCTATTTGGGAAGTGCTTGTTGGTCCATACATCCCTCTGATTAGAGATCAGTATTAAAGATTTCTTAAATTAAGCTCACTGTTAAAGTTTTTTTTATATAAATTAAGCTCAGTGTTAAAAGTTTTTACTTTTAGCTAAATGCATTGCTGGCTTGAGAAAAGAGGAGGCTTATATGGGACAAAATTATTTGGCCAGTCTGCAGAGATAATTGTACAGATGTGCTGGCTTAGAGAAATTTCACCTTGATTTTGAAATTTTTCAGATATGTTACCCAGTCATAATACATCAGGAATAAAACCACTGCTGGTTAAATTCAGCCCTGCCAAGGATGTTTTAGCAACTAAAGGTGCTAAAAGTTGTCTACCCACTTAGGTGGGAGCCAGAAAAAAGTGATATCATGTTGGATTCACACCAAATACCATCTATACTTAAGGAAGCATGTCTTTGTTGGAGACCTCAAAACTGATTTCTGCTTGTGCCTTTTCAATTATTCAGTGATGCAGGAGTTTTTTCACATAGAAAAGTATGCTCCAACTATATTTATATCTCCTCTCTGTTCTATAATAGATAAAGAAGTCAGATTTTATTTATCAACTTTTCATATCTTTTTTAGTTTAATCTGCCTTAAGGTTCCTTTCATCTCAGTACTCAGCCTTGTGTATAAATTATGTTGTTGTCTAGTATTAGATGACACAAGGCATTTCATTTTATTTTAGATATGTATATGTCTCAGTAAAGCTCTCTTTACACAAAGTCACACAGTGTTTGACTGGTTTCACCAGTATATGCCATTTTTTGCTCTGTAATTAGAGATGTCATCAGAGTGGGCAGGACCAGGTGCACTGTGTTAGTATTTCAACAATGTTACCTGTCCCAGTTGTATGGGATGCAGTTCAGGTCATGCCTACAACCGGTGCACACAGTGACCAGAAATGTACATGTGAATTGGGTAAGTGAGGAAATGCACTAGCAAAGATATAGACTCCATAAGTATCATCATTGATGCTAGTTCTTTAACTGAGGTCCCAGCTGTTGACGAAACATTGCAGGCCTACGAATGTCAAAACCTGTATCAGTTCATATGGACTCAAATCATTTCTCAACAATGGTTCATAATATCATTGCAGTAGGATCTTTGCGTAATTTGAAGTTCATGGCAGTATTTCAGAAATCAGAAGGAGCCTAGACTCATCTCTTGATAAAACCCCATTGGTTATGCTTTGGAGCCAGTTGTTTTTATGGGTTTAATGCCATTTTCAGCACATAATAGGCTATATGTGGTGGCCAGTATATTTCATGGAGGAAGAGCCTGTGAAAACCACAGGAAGAAACACCAACCCCTGGGAAGCTACTGGCAAGTTTTCTCACATACCCAAATTGGCTAAGCCCAAGACTCGAACCCACACTGACAGAGATAAGATGCCAGTGGTCTGTACAGGCAAAAGCCTTAGCTCACTTTGGGGCCTTGAGGGAACATTACAGTATTGGAATACAGTATCATTTTATAGTGAGGGAACACTGTACTGTGTGCTAGCTTGTTAAATATGATATCATGATATAGTAAGGGAACACTGCACTGTATGATGAACAGTGGTATACAGTATCACTAGTGAGGGAACACTGCTGTATATTTACCATTAGAATACAGTATCACTTCAGAGTGAGGGAACACTGCTGTATATTTACCATTGGAACACAGTATCACTTCAGAGTGAGGGAACACTGCTGTATATTTACCATTGGAATACATTATCACTTAATAGTGAGGGAACACTACTGTCTCTTGCCAGTGTTTTTACAAGAAGACATTCACTGGTTATACTAGCACTTGGCAGATCATCAATGGTCAATACAATTTTCAAATTTCAGTTAAAATAGCAAAAGATCTGTAAATTGAAACTGTGAGTTTAACCTATTTGTCAATATGATTAAAACTGAGATCTCCAACATAACAGAAATTTGATAGACACATGCATGAGGTCATGTTCTGTTTTCCTTTCTGTATGGAAAATGAATGGTTGTTTTTACATTAGTGAAACATTATTTATAATGATAATCTTCCTAAGATGAAATGCAATGCTTTTTCTCACTTGTTACTAAAAATAAGTGAACCAGGAATTCATAAGGGACCCACCATTTTCCTTTCTTGGGTGGGGATAACTGGGATTTGTTAACTAGGAAATTTGTAACCTGCAAATAGCTTGAAAAAAATTTGTTGCGCTGGTGTATGTAAAAAAGAACTTATTACCGCCATTATATTAGTTGAAAATAAAACAATTTTTAGGTAAAAGGAAATAAAATATCCAGTCTCAAATACAATCCCAGCCCCTTTCCAAACTAAATGGTCAATCCCGAATGTCACTTAAAATGAAAGTTTATTAGATCTACTTGTCATTAGTTGATTGCATGTTTGTCTGCCACTTTATGCTGACAAAAATCACAGCATACTGATAGTGGAATGTCTACCTATTTATGTAGATAAACATCACTGCATACTGATAGTGGAATGTCTTCCACTTTATGCTGATAAAAATCACTGCATACTTACAGTGGAATATCTGGCAATGCATGCTGTTAACAAATGGTTGCATACTGATAGTGGAATATCTGCCAATGTATGCTGTTAACAATTGACTGCATACTGATAGTGGAATATCTGCCAATGTATGCTGTTAAAAATCACTGCATACTGATAGTGGAATGTCTGCCACTTTATGCTGTTAAAAATCACTGCATACTGATAGTGGAATGTCTGCCACTTTATGCTGGTAAAAATCACTGCATACTGATAGTGGAATGTCTGCCACTTTATGCTGTTAAAAATCACTGCATACTGATAGTGGAATGTCTGCCACTTTATGCTGATAAAAATCACTGCATACTGATAGTGGAATGTCTTCCACTTTATGCTGATAAAAATCACTGCATACTGATAGTGGAATGTCTGCCACTTTATGCTGTTAAAAATCACTGCATACTGATAGTGGAATGTCTGCCACTTTATGCTGATAAAAATCACAGCATACTGATAGTGGAATATCTGCCACTTTATGTTGATAAAAATCACTGCATACTGATAGTGGAATGTCTGCCACTTTATGTTGATAAAAATCACTGCATACTGATAGTGGAATATCTGCCACTTTATGTTGATAAAAATCACTGCATACTGATAGTGGAATGTCTGCCAATGTATGCTGTTAACAATTGACTGTATACTGATAGTGGAATATCTGCCAATGTATGCTGTTAACAAATGGCTGCACACTGATAGTGGAATGTCTGCCACTTTATGTTGATAAAAATCACTGCATTCTGATAGTGGAATGTCTGCCAATGTATGCTATTAACAATTGACTGCATAGTGATAGTGAAATGTCTGCCAATGTATGCTGTTAACAATTGACTGCATACTGATAGTGGAATGTCTGCCACTTTATGTTGATAAAAATCACTGCACACTGATAGTGGAATGTCTGCAACTTTATGTTGACAAAAATCACTGGATACTGATAGTGGAATGTCTGCCAATGTATGCTGTTAACAATTGACTGCATAGTGGAATGTCTGCCAATGTATGCTGTTAACAACTGACTGCATACTGATAGTGGAATGTCTGCCAATGTATGCTGTTAACAATTGACTGCATACTGATAGTGGGATCTAATGTCAAGGTTGTTTTAATCTTGCAACAGAGCCTTTGTAAAATAATTAAAACAAACTTGCAGAAACATAATTTTACATTAAATCAAATGCTTATTTGAACAAATTGAGAGAATGTGTTGAATTGTTAGAAAGAAAAAAAATGTAGATAAAAGGTGCAATGTGCAGTATTTTCAGTTTGTGTTATAATGTTTTTTTTATATATTTCATAATTCAGTTAGTATTATATAATGTTTTTTTTCTTCTAATATTTCATAATTGGGAACTGCTTGTGGAATTTTACTGCCAACCTGGAGAAGTGTAAGTTCCATCTCCTTTAATCTTTGTACCTCTTATCTTTACAGATATAAAGAGAAAATACAGTTATATAGGAGCAGAATTAAATAAAATCCAAGAGTGTGTAGGACTCCTTGAGCCAACTAAATATGTTTATGGTCAGGCACCCCAAGCCCAGGCCAAAGGAGGCATTTCTCTAAATGGTCAAGATGTCTTATGGCTGGCTTTTGCATTTGAATCTGTAAGTACATGCACTGTATAGCAACATATGTCCTTCAGGATTATTATCTGCAGTCATATAGATCAAAGGTTTTCTTGTTTTCATTGTTTCTTGTTCTTGGAATTCAGTTTTTCTCTCAAATGTTGATGAATTTTCACCTTTTTACAAGTTCAAAACAATGATTACTTGGTTCACACCTATCAGTTGTGATGAATTTTTACCATTTTACAAATTCAGACCTATGATTTCTTGGTTCATATCTCATTATTGTGATGAAATTTCATCATTTTACAAATTCAGACCTATGATTGTCTGGTTCACATCACACTGCTGTGATGAATTGTCAACATTTTACAAATTCTGACCTGTGTTTGTCTGGTTCACATCTCACTGCTGTGACGAATTGTCAACATTTTACAAATTCAGACCTATGATTGTCTAGTTCACATCACACTGCTGTGATGAATTGTCAACATTTTACAAATTCAGACCTATGATTATCTGGTTCACATCACACTGCTGTGATGAATTGTCAACATTTTACAAATTCAGACCTATGATTGTCTGGTTCACATCACACTGCTGTGATGAATTGTCACATTTCACAAATTCTGACTTGTGATTGTCTGGTTCACATCTCACTGTTGTGATGAATTGCCAACATTTCACAAATTCAGACCTATGATTGTCTGGTTCACATCACACTGCTGTGATGAATTGTCAACATTTTACAAATTTAGACCTATGATTATCTGGTTCACATCACACTGCTGTGATGAATTGTCAACATTTTACAAATTCAGACCTATGATTGTCTGGTTCACATTACACTGCTGTGATGAATTGTCACATTTCACAAATTCTGACCTGTGATTGTCTGGTTCACATCTCACTGTTGTGATGAATTGCCAACATTTTACAAATTCAGACCTATGATTATCTGGTTCACATCACACTGCTGTGATGAATTGTCAACATTTTACAAATTCTGACCTGTGATTGTCTGGATCACATGTCACTGCTGTGATGAATTGTCAACATTTTAGAAATTATGACCTATGATTGTCTGGTTCACATCACACTGCTGTGATGAATTGTCAACATTTTACAAATTTAGACCTATGATTATCTGGTTCACATCACACTGCTGTGATGAATTGTCAACATTTTACAAATTCAGACCTATGATTGTCTGGTTCACATTACACTGCTGTGATGAATTGTCACATTTCACAAATTCTGACCTGTGATTGTCTGGTTCACATCTCACTGTTGTGATGAATTGCCAACATTTTACAAATTCAGACCTATGATTATCTGGTTCACATCACACTGCTGTGATGAATTGTCAACATTTTACAAATTCTGACCTGTGATTGTCTGGATCACATGTCACTGCTGTGATGAATTGTCAACATTTTAGAAATTATGACCTATGATTGTCTGGTTCACATAACACTGCTGTAATGAATTTTCAATATTTTACAAATTCTGACCTGTGATTGTCTGGTTCACACTACGCTGCTGTGATGAGTTGTCAACATTTTACAAATTCAGACCTATGATAGTCTGATTAACATCACACTGCTGTAATGAATTGCCAACATTTTACAAATTCAGACCTATGATTGTCTGGTTCACATCACACTGCTGTGATGAATTGTCACATTTCACAAATTCTGACCTGTGATTGTCTGGTTCAGGTCTCACTGTTGTGATGAATTGCCAACATTTTACAAATTCAGACCTATGATTATCTGGTTCACATCACACTGCTGTGATGAATTGTCACATTCTACATACCATGCTTGGTTTAAATTTTGCATGCAGGGTTCCAATGGTAGTGTAAAATTGGGAAAAAGCAGGAATAAGAACAGGTTTATTCTAAGTGATTTAAGCCCAGCTGTTTGCAGAAGTTGGTCACAGTCAGGGATGGGGTGGGGGAGCTGGGAATTTTCAAAACTATGTTTGATTAATCAGTTGCTGAAAAAAAGATATTAAGTATCCTCATTTAGTTGATTGTAAAGTTTGTGTGCTGAGTTAAATTACTGAAGTTTGTGTGCTGAGTTTAATTACTGAAGTTTATGTGCTGAGTTAAATTACTGAAGTTTGCATGCTGAGTTAAATTACTGAAGTTTGTGTGCTGAGTTAAATTACTGAAGTTTGTGTGTTGAGTTAAATTACTAAGTTTTTGTGCTGAGTCACTGAAGTTTGTATGCTGAGTCAGATTACTGAAGTGTATGTGTGCTGTGTTAAATTGCTAAAGGTTGTGTTCTTAGTTAAATTACTGAGGTTTGTGTGCTGAGTTAAATTATTTAATTTGTTTGAAGTCATGTAACTCTTCAGTCTCCTGCTGTATTAAGATTGTTTGCCAAGTTAAATTATTGGATGTTTTTAAAGTCATGGAGCTCTTTATATATATATAGATCAAAGGTTTTCTTGTTTTCACTGTTTCTTGTTCTTGGAATTCAGTTTTTCTCTCAAATGTTGATGAATTTTCACCTTTTTACAAGTTCAAAACAATGATTACTTGGTTCACACCTATCAGTTGTGATGAAATTTTACCATTTTACAAATTCAGACCTATGATTTCTTGGTTCATATCTCATTATTGTGATGAAATTTCATCATTTTACAAATTCAGACCTATGATTGTCTGGTTCACATCACACTGCTGTGATGAATTGTCAACATTTTACAAATTCTGACCTGTGTTTGTCTGGTTCACATCTCACTGCTGTGACGAATTGTCAACATTTTACAAATTCAGACCTATGATTGTCTAGTTCACATCACACTGCTGTGATGAATTGTCAACATTTTACAAATTCAGACCTATGATTATCTGGTTCACATCACACTGCTGTGATGAATTGTCAACATTTTACAAATTCAGACCTATGATTGTCTGGTTCACATCACACTGCTGTGATGAATTGTCACATTTTACAAATTCTGACTTGTGATTGTCTGGTTCACATCTCACTGTTGTGATGAATTGCCAACATTTCACAAATTCAGACCTATGATTGTCTGGTTCACATCACACTGCTGTGATGAATTGTCAACATTTTACAAATTTAGACCTATGATTGTCTAGTTCACATCACACTGCTGTGATGAATTGTCAACATTTTACAAATTCAGACCTATGATTATCTGGTTCACATCACACTGCTGTGATGAATTGTCAACATTTTACAAATTCAGACCTATGATTGTCTGGTTCACATTACACTGCTGTGATGAATTGTCACATTTCACAAATTCTGACCTGTGATTGTCTGGTTCACATCTCACTGTTGTGATGAATTGCCAACATTTTACAAATTCAGACCTATGATTATCTGGTTCACATCACACTGCTGTGATGAATTGTCAACATTTTACAAATTCTGACCTGTGATTGTCTGGATCACATGTCACTGCTGTGATGAATTGTCAACATTTTAGAAATTATGACCTATGATTGTCTGGTTCACATCACACTGCTGTGATGAATTGTCAACATTTTACAAATTTAGACCTATGATTATCTGGTTCACATCACACTGCTGTGATGAATTGTCAACATTTTACAAATTCAGACCTATGATAGTCTGATTAACATCACACTGCTGTAATGAATTGCCAACATTTTACAAATTCAGACCTATGATTGTCTGGTTCACATCACACTGCTGTGATGAATTGTCACATTTCACAAATTCTGACCTGTGATTGTCTGGTTCATGTCTCACTGTTGTGATGAATTGCAAACATTTTACAAATTCAGACCTATGATTATCTGGTTCACATCACACTGCTGTGATGAATTGTCACATTCTACATACCATGCTTGGTTTAAATTTTGCATGCAGGGTTCCAATGGTAGTGTAAAATTGGGAAAAAGCAGGAATAAGAACAGGTTTATTCTAAGTGATTTAAGCCCAGCTGTTTGCAGAAGTTGGTCACAGTCAGGGATGGGGTGGGGGAGCTGGGAATTTTCAAAACTATGTTTGATTAATCAGTTGCTGAAAAAAAGATGTTAAGTATCCTCATTTAGTTGATTGTAAAGTTTGTGTGCTGAGTTAAATTACTGAAGTTTGTGTGCTGAGTTAAATTACTGAAGTTTGTGTGCTGAGTTTAATTACTGAAGTTTATGTGCTGAGTTAAATTACTGAAGTTTGCATGCTGAGTTAAATTACTGAAGTTTGTGTGCTGAGTTAAATTACTGAAGTTTGTGTGTTGAGTTAAATTACTAAGTTTTTGTGCTGAGTCACTGAAGTTTGTATGCTGAGTCAGATTACTGAAGTGTATGTGTGCTGTGTTAAATTGCTAAAGGTTGTGTTCTTAGTTAAATTACTGAGGTTTGTGTGCTGAGTTAAATTATTTAATTTGTTTGAAGTCATGTAACTCTTCAGTCTCCTGCTGTATTAAGATTGTTTGCCAAGTTAAATTATTGGATGTTTTTAAAGTCATGGAGCTCTTTATATATATATATGTTAATGAAACTTGTATTGGCAAAATTACTTTGATGAGATATTACCATCATTTTTGTGTATCTTAAAGCGACTGCATTTTCTTAACTTACCAAGAAGAGCACCAGGAAGATTTTTTTTTTCTGTGTCATCTTATGGATTTTGCTTGGCATTGAACTTAGGGATTACACATGTATAGAAGCAGAGCTTGTCAGCCCTGAGTATAATGTACTCCAGAGTTCTAGAGTTTTCTTTATCTGACTCTCTTGAAAAGTTGAACATGAAATTATAAATTTCACTCAGCTGTGTTTAGAGTGAATATCAAAATTCATACATGAAAATCTTTTGTACTAGAAGTACATATATGATTAGTGAAAGTGTTAGTTTTGTAAGTGTGTATGTGTATGCCACATTGAATCAACATTAGTTTTGTAAGTGTGTATGTGTATGTCACATTGAATCAACATTAGTTTTGTAAGTGTGTATGTGTATGTCACATTGAATCAACATTAGTTTATTTCTGTATGGCAAAGTTTCTCATTAATTAATCAGATACAGAAACAGAATTTTATGAAAATTGAGATTAATTTCATTTTTTACTAGACTACGTCAAAAGGCCAGTCATATTTTGAGTCGTACAAGGAATATTTAAAGTGGGAATCATTTATCAAGCACCTCAAGGAGTCAGAAATTGCAGCCGACTCTCCTCTTCAGACTATCTTTCAAACATCAGAGTTTTGGACCAAGGTATGTACATGACAAGACTGTTATTCTATTGGTCAAAGTCCAGAAAGCCCATGTGATGGTTCTCAATCTGTCTTGTAGTTTGTCCTAATAAAAGTAGTGAAGGAATGGTTGTGTTCCAGTTGGTTGTAAATGAAAATGGCACTGAAGTGATCTCCAACATAATGGCAGTGGTGTCCATCTTGAAAATGTTGTTGCTACTCTTCTTGAACGGATGGTTGTATTGACTGGGGGATTTTACTAATACATATATGTAGTTGCTTGTAGATGAAAATGTTGCAGTTAAGACCCCCTGTATGACTGCTATGTTGGTCATAATCCTACAACATAAAGTCAGTGCTTCTGAAAACCTCAGTATGAAACCAGTCCTGCCATCCCATACAGTTTTGCTATAAGTCTTATTTAAATATACCCTTACAAAATAAAAGCAAAAACTATGGAAAAAATGATTGTTGATGAAAAATCTATATGATTGGTTGCTCCTTGTTTGATTTGGATCTGGGTTTCATATTAGAATTAGTGGAGTTAGTCAGGGAACCAGACTAATTTTACAGCAGTACCTCAGATGTTTTAAACTGCACATATTTTTTCTTGGCATCTGCATGATCAAACTGTTGATTATATAATTTTTTTAAAATGGCATCAAGCAAATATTCCAAGAATTGTGTTCACTTGAGAGATAGCAACGAGCCATTTAGCTGCATAGGTTTTAGAACTGAAGTTTGTGCAACTGTACTAGGGGTAAATATGGTCTTCTTGTACCTTACATACTTTTCAGTTGAATATAATGTTTACTGTTGCTGCATATTTCAAATACCAATCTTTTCAATAAGTTTTTCCAACTTGACAATATCAGTACATGGTATTTTGTTACACCTTACTGAAAACTGGTCAAACTTATGGAAAACAAATCAACTAACTGGGATCATCTAATCAGGGTTGGTAAGTCTGTGAAACTGTAAAATATTTGAAATAATTCTGAGTCATTTTCATCCAGTTTTTAACAGCATTGTGCATTTACTGCTGTGAGGTGTCTCAAAGAAATATATGGCTCATTCTACCAGACCTCTCCCCAGACCCCTTGAGATTTCCACCAATTGAGGGTTTAGTAAACAAACACTTTTCCTTGTAATGCCAGAACAAGACTTTTATGAAATTTGGACAAGTGAATGACTGATGATATGAGATGAGATGATATAATATATTAATATGATAAGATGATCATGGTCAGTTCGCCTGTCTTTAAGGCCAAGTGAGCTTATAATATAGTCCTTTGTTTTTCATGTATCACCCATCATGTCATTTTCCCACATGGACCTCCAGTATTGGCATCTGCTTGCAACATAATGTTTAATGATATCCCTTCAAGCTTGTTTGAATGGTTGCAGATAATATGTTTACGTACATTTAGTGTTAGGGAGAAGTGTCCTGGTAGTTTTGCTTTACAACATTTGACTGGATGGTAACAGAGATAACCTAAGAATTTAAGAAGACTTTTATGTGGTGGGGTTCTGATGGAGCCAGGTGAAAGTTTGGTCATATGATACTATCAAAGATGTGCCAGAACATTATGTGATGACATATGTGGGTCAGTACTGTTTATTGTTTGGGGTCTAGTTATAAATAGCTAAATATGAGGTCATAGAGAGTATGGTGTCTCTAATATTGGTCAGTTTGTTTCTCAAAGCTTTTTAAGAAGAATATTTTCATTTTTTGCAGATTCTAATGGAAGTTGTAGCGGTCAGCAGTGCAATCTATGGTCTGGTGCTGTCTCTGCTTATCTGCATGGTTACTGTGGCAATATTTACAGGACATATTCTGTTACTTCTTATCGTCTTATTGAGTATATGTGGTAAGTAACCAGTCAAAATGTTAACTCTTTCTTTGCTGGTGGCCAAACAATGAACATTTTGATATATTCCAAGTCAAAAAATTTTAATGCATAGGAATAAAGTAAATTACAGTTTTACAGTTTAAGGTTAATCAACTTAATTTAGGTTTAAGTTTAATCACCATAATTAAGCTGTTTTAAGATTTACTCACCTTAATTATGTAGTTTTAAAGTTTAATCACCTTAATTTAGGTTTAGGGTTTAATTACCTTATTTATATAGTTTTAAGGTTTAATCGCCTTAAATTTTAGGTTTAAGGTTTAATTACCTTAATTGTGTAGTTTTAAGGTTTAAGCACCTTAATTAAGGTTTAGGGTTTAATTACCTTAATGATGTTGTTTTAAGGTTTAGTTACCTTAGTTGTATAGTCTTAAGGTTCGTCACCTTAATATGTGTTATTAAGATTTACTCACTTTAGTTATATAGGTTTAAGGTTAGTCACCTTAGTATGTATTTTTAAGGTATCATCACCTTAATTGTATATATACATAATGTGTATTTTCTGCTGTTTTTTGTCTATATTTGCACAGAAAATATGAATAGTAATTCTTTTTCAAAATTAACACTGCTCTGGTGGCCTAGTGGTTAGAGTGTCCGCCTTGGATGCAGGCGGTCATGGGTTCGATCCCTGGTCGAGTCATACCAAAGACTTAAAAAAAAATGGTACTAAACAGCTGCCTCTCTTGGCGCTCAGCATTAAGAGGTGAGTGTTAGGACTGGTTGACCTGGTGTCAGAATAATGTGACTGGGTGGGACATCATGCTACACGTCTGCGGAAGGATGCCCCAGTGCTAGACATCACTATAAACTGACACACTGCAGACATCGTAGCGATATGACTGAAAAATTGTTCAAGCTATGTTAAAAATCCAAATCACACACACTTAATTGTGTAGTTTTAAGGTTTAGTTGCCTTGGTTGTGTAGTCTTCAGGTTTAGTTGCCTTGGTTGTGTAGTCTTCAGGTTTAGTTGCCTTGGTTGTGTAGTCTTCAGGTTTACTCAAATTAGTCTGCTCAAAATTTATGTATTTTTTCATACACTCTCACTTCTAGAATATGATCAATTTGTAAAAGTAAAAAAATTATCATTTTGTGTTTTCTGATATTTATCACATAAAACTTTGTATTCCTAATAAGATCTTCAAACATGTTTATGTAACAGTAAACTAAATTATAAAATCAACGTTTGTTTGCATGAATGATTATTTTATTTTACATAATTTTTTTAAAGTCTCAAATTATAAGACTAACATGAAGTGTGCGTGTGGTGGTGGGGCATACAATTATGGCCCTGGGTCATAACTTAAAATCTGTTGAGATCATATTCTATAACTATGTTGGCATTTACTGAGAATGAAAAGATAAACTCCTGTATAGAGACACCTTTTGCTTCTGGGTTTATTCATACCTGATTGACTTAATCCAGGGACATAAGATAAATTGCTAATATCCCTACCTTATGATTATATATTATATATCCATCCACACACACTCGCTGGACATAAAAAGACAAACTTGTACATGCAGCAAATCTGTAAATACGTTACCCAATCATAATAGCTTAGGAGAACTACTACTACCTTGCAAATCCATCCCTCCCAGATACTACTTTTAGCAAAAGGGAGCTTAAAGTTGTTTGCTGAACTATATGGCGGTTGGGCAGAGTGATCTCCCCTTAGGTATTATAATTGGTGCCAAAGTCTAAGGACCTCCCAGTTACTACTACCGCTCATGCCAAGAATCACACTCATCATGAGAGGCCTTGCAAAAGTCAGAATCAACATGGAAGATATACCACTACAAGTTGGAGGAGTTTTTTTTACTTCCAAGAAAAGTATTCTCCTTCTATATTTCCAACTTTTTCTCTTCATATGTCAACGAAGCTCTGCCTTTACAACTTGCTATCACTTTCTCATCATCACACATTTAGGTACTTGCACAGGGAGCCTAAGTGACTTCATATTCAGTTTGGGCTATAATTATTTTGCAAGTCTCTAGCACTTACAAAAAACTACATAATATATGTGTAATTCCATTACGAATGGGTATATGTTGGTGAGTTTCAATTTCAAGACATTCATAGCGTCCAGGCACCAACTTCAGTGTTTTTACTTGTAGGCCTTTTTCCCTATGGTATTGCCTCATAATGGATATTGTCACACCTACTTGGTACGTATCTATAACATTGCCTTTTATGTGAAGGTTTTTTGTGTGTAATGTAGACACTTGTGTACAATTTTGTATTGCTTCTGTTCAGGTTGGATAAGTACAGGTTGCACAAGTACAGGTAAGCAATGGTTTATTCAGTTGCGTCTTGGTCATCCTTGTTTCTATAGGCAACAACTGAGTCATGTCATTATATTTTACCTGGATACTTCATTGTTTGGTAGACTGTCTGTTATCAGTTTCTCGGTCAACTTTCTAAGATTTAAATCTGCACCAACATTATGCTCTAAAAGACATGTGCAGGGCTACAGTTTGTTACGTTTTGCTCTAT
The DNA here is from genome assembly GCA_028554795.2 of Sinohyriopsis cumingii. Classification (NCBI taxonomy): domain Eukaryota; kingdom Metazoa; phylum Mollusca; class Bivalvia; order Unionida; family Unionidae; genus Sinohyriopsis; species Sinohyriopsis cumingii. The sequence goes on from CM068838.1 coordinate 43,978,510, forward strand.
TTGTTCTTCAGATAAGAACTATGGGCAAAGCACAAAAACACATTTCAGAATGAAGATGTCACCAGTCTGCATGCTGACCTTTTCCTCAGTATGAGAATTTCTGGCGGACAAGGGAGATAAATCAACTCTAACCCTTCAGCCATAAAGCGCAGGAAACTGACAGGCTTTGAAACAGCTCTAGCACCCAAGTCACCACCGCAAGCTTCAGCATTATCGGCAACTTCCTCTACCATGCCTCCTTGTGGATCACCTTGATTCCTATTGTAGAACAGCGAGGGACAGAGCAAACAAACAGCCAAGTTCACTCTCACTCAGCAGACATATGGTCATGATTACATATATCAAGCATCCATCCAAAGTCACAGTTTCTAAATCAGGGTGTTCTGTGAGTTTAGTGAGCAGCAGACCTCGTCACTCTTTGCCTGTGAAGTTTCATGCATTAACAGTAGACCTTAGACTCAACGCATACAACCAGATGTTGTTTGTTCTTAAGTGATGTCATCATTTCTAGACTATATGATGTCACGGGAAGATTGAACCTTCCAAAACTCTATTGAGGATGTTTTCCATCTTTGACCCAAAGATTTCTGGCCTCCTCCTGCTAGTCCATCATAAGCCTGGACCAGAGCTCCAGAGTCTGTTGATCTTATGATGAAATGGAAGAGCCCAACTTCATTTACTTTACAGTCTGGGAAAGTTAAAAACATTCTGACCTGCCATCATCATCACTTCGTTGGCAATTCTACATTGGCCATACACCAGTATTTCATTTAGAAACTCCATCAGTCAGGAGTGTTATCGCCACTTAGGGGATGACAAAGCCACACACCATACATATTGAACAGATGGCCTTTTATGACACTTGGAAGTTAGTGCTCTATATCGTTGCTGTGTCACTGATGTTGGACTTCATCTCTATGGCTGTATTCCAACATACAGAACAAAGCTTCCCTCCTCCCACAACGAATACCTCAGGGCATGCATGGGAATCAGTCTCAAAAATGACTCAAGTGCAGAACACATTTTGGCCAACTCTGTATCCACAGCTACAAATTGGAAATTGGTAGAATGTTATGTGACTCAGTGCTCTTTGCCTGCACTTCCTGAATGACTACCATAAGGACATGCTAAGAGCACCCTCACCATCCTTTTAATGGCCAAATTGAAGAAATCTGCAAACAAGCCACCAATCAGACTATTCTTTCGTTTTCTAGGCTTGCTCAGTGTGGCAGCAGATCTTATTGTTCTAGGTTGCCTTTTTATGAGCCCATTGCAAATGATTCTTCTATCCCAATGGAAGCCAAAGGTTTGCCCACTGGACCAAAGTCTCCCCATCTGCACACATTTGAGGGACCATCTGCAGAATTGGGACTACCAACTTGATTCATGGTTAGTATACATTTGCACATACAACTGCCCAAGATTACAGTATCAAACACAGGACGCTGGGGAGCCCACCTACTACCATCCTTTTGGGAAGCCAGTGATGTATGGTCTCCCCAGAAATGCCATCTGCATATCAATCTTCTGTTGATGAATACCGTTGTGAAAGCCCTTTCATTGGTGGCAGGAATGTTTAAATGCTGAGGGAGTTCTCATTCTGTCTGATGACTCTGCAGTAGTGACTTTTGTCAAATGACAAGGAGGAAACAAGAACCCCAGACTTTTGAAATATGGTGTTGGACTTTCTAAGGTAGTTTTGTCAACAATAAATCTACATACATGTTCACCATTTTCTTGGCATGCCTAAACTTACTGGTCGATTCTTTGTCTTGAAACAATCAGCAAATACAGATGGAATGGTCTCTCTATCCCTTGGTTTTTGATCAGATATGTACCCGATGGGACTGTTTGATTAGTGGATCTGTTTGCAACAAGTTGTAATACCAAACTCCCAGCCTGTGTCTCTACAGTACCGGACACAAAATCTTTTGAGTCTCTATCACTAAAATGAAACAACCTGGATACATACACCTACCCTCCAACACATCTGATTTCTAAAGTGATATAGAAAGCAAGAGAATCAGCCTTCATCCTCATTGCAGCACTCAGATGGGAGAAGTCATGGATCAGTGACCTGATGAATGTTGTACTGGAAACTCCTCAGAAAATTTGGATTTACCCTGATCTACTCAAGCAATCACAGTGGTGGTTGTTTCATCCCTGCTCATTTGTACTGAACCTGCATGTCTGGATCATATTACACAGGCCCTCAGAATTAAACATTTCTTGCAACCAGTGATGGAGATAATTGCTCAGATATGAAGGCCCTCTACTTTGAAGCATGCAAAGGCAAATGGCACATTTTCCATCTGTGGCATGCAAATGAACATATTCTGCCTCTCCAGGCAATCTGTACTACAGATAACTGATTTCCTACTCTGGCTCTTTGAAGAGAGAAAGTTAAAACTGAATATGATAAAAGGTTACTGCTCAATGATCGCTGACTCCTTTTGTTATTACTCAAGAGAGGATATCAGACAAAACAAGGCCTTATCCATCCTACTCACCAACTTTGAGTATCCACTGCCAAAACATTAACCCTTTGCCCAAGTGGAACCTGTATTGGTTATTAACCTGGCTGAACAAGACACCTTTTAAACTAATTTCAGGGGCCTCTCTGGCACACATTTCATACAAGACCTGTTTCCTCATGGCATTAGAGACTACAGGCAGAATTAATGAAATAGAGGCCCTATCACCTGACTTGAATTGCAGTTCTGACAGCTAGGGTCAGTCTTACTCATGACAGCATTCTCTTTCATCGCCAAGAACTGTTTTCCTTCAGTGGATAACCAGACTTTCATCATGAAACCTCTGTCTCACCTCATGAATCCTCTATCTGACACATCAGCTGAAGGCCAAGTTTGGGCTTTAAAGTGGTACCTTAATAAAACAGAGCTGTTGCGTCAAGGTCTCAAGACAGGACAGCACAGGAGGATATAGCAACACAGACTATCTCATCCTGGATTAATTGGGTTATTTGCTCAGCATATAGAGAAATAACTTGAATCTATTACGCATTTCGTCTCAGGAGGTTAGAGCAGTTGCCACCAGCCTAGTATTCATTCAGAACTGTTTGCTAACCAACATCATTCAGGCATTGGGATGGAGATGGGAGTCCACATTCTCTCATTTTTATCTCCAAGATCTGTCATCCCAAAGGGCCCAATTCAATTTGATAGGACCTATATCCACAACCCAACAGGTCCCCGTACCAGGTGGATTGACAGCTCCTTAAGACTTGGCTTCATGACTTCTGCTTGATTTGTGTGTGCGTGTGGGATTGGATTACCAAGAAGCTGTCTCACATACCTTAGGGGACCAGAGACAGCATCTCTGGAGTAAAGGATGTACCTCCCTCCACCTCTTATTTATTCTACTAAGTTATTTTGATTGGGTAACATATTTAAAGATGTAACAAAACTTATCTAGTAAAATATGTTCCTTTGAGTATACTTATCCAATCATAATACACATACACCTGACCAGCCTCCCCACAGTTACATCCATAGAGAGCATGCCTTCCACTCCAGTAGTAACTGAGGTGTTCTTAGACTTTGCCACCAAAATTCACCAAAATTTATATTTAAGGGGAGATCACTCTGCCCAACAGCCACTTAGGTCAGCAGACAACTTTTAGTTCCCATTAGCTAAAAGAAGTATCTGGGAGGGTTGGATTTGCAAGATAGTAGTAGTTCTCCTAAGGTATTATAACTGGTGAAAGTGTTCTCGAAAACCAATTGGTTTATGCATGTACTGGGAAAGAAAAGATTAATTCAGATATGTTGTTAGAATAGACTCTTGATGTTATTCTTATTTTCTGGATCTTTACATTTGTGCTATGTAGCAACAATGAATTAATGGAAATTTCTGCTGCAAGAAAAATGGGGAATTCATATTACATAAATGTTGCTGACCTGAATGGCATTATATTGAAGTGTATTATTATGGAGGAGAGCTTAATTTAAATGTTGGTGACTTGAATCCCATTAGTCTCACACAATATAACAAGGGATAGTTGTATTTAAATGTGGTAACTTGAATAGCATTGTAGTTAATCACAGTTTAATGGGGCATATCTATCATGGGTGCCCAAACATAGGGAAGGGGGTGGGCATTTGTCTCCCTCATTTCACCTCGAAACATCCATAACACTTAATAGCTGACCACTACATGTCCCTCACCAATACTTATGCAGGTGCCCCTTGATAGCTGTATTAAATGTGGTAAAATGGATGGCATTGTAGTAAATCACAGTTTAATGGGCCATAGCTGCCTTTAAGTGTGGTAAGATGAATAGCATTGTAGTGAAACAGTAAAGCATAGGATAGCTATATTTAATTGTTTATAATCTGAATTAGATTTGTAGTGAAGCAAACTATTATGGAAGATAGCTGTATTTAAATGGTGGTGAAATGAATTGTGTTATGTGAAGCATGTTATAATGTGAGAGTACTGTATTTAAATATTGGTTATCTGTATTTCAGAAATGGTCTGTCTTGTGGTTGGTATATTCTACATAGCTGGCTGGGAAATTGGGGGAGTTGAAGCAGTGTCTCTCTCAATACTGGTTGGATCTTCTGTAGATTACTGTGTTCACCTTGTTGAGGGATACAATCTTGCAGCTGATGCATGTCCTTCTCCAGTCAAGGAGGTGAGTTATTCAGCCTTTTAATCCATTTATCCAGTTTGAAAGCTGTGCTGGATTTTTGTTTTGTCTGCTTTGGTTTTATGCTGATATACATATCTTGTTCAAGGGGCAATTTCACTGTCAGCAGTATTTCAAGGTTTAAGTCCCAGACCCTTGGATAGGTATATTAGTTGTCATACACAGACTATAGAATCAGTAAGCACCACCCTTTCATATCTACTCATTATTTTTCTTGCTCTTAATCTAAGGCAAGTGAACATTTTTTAGAATGCATGTATCAAACCCAAGCAGTATTAACCACTGAACTTTAGTAAATCACTAATAAATGCTTGAGTTCTGATTGTTTAACTATTGCATATTTTCATTACATTTCATCAAATTGCATCAGGTGAAATATTAATCTATTATTGCCTTCCCCTTTGAGAACCATTCTTCAGCAATATTGCTCAGTTGGGTATACTGCCCTCACCTTTGGCTTTGGCACTGTTTCCACCAGATAACATTTTAATGGAGAAGGTAGTTACAGAATTAGAGAATGCAAGCACTGACCTTCCATTCAGAACACCTATACATTGGCATTTCCATAGAAACTCCCAAGTCAAACCTACTTTGCAATGGCATTTCAATTACAAAAATGCCACAGTTGAAATTTTTTTCAAAATAAACAACACAATCTTGATCTGTGTTTGAAATTGAAGAAAGTTTGTGGTATATGTGAAATGTCAAGGTTCAACAAGGTTAAAATTCATGTGTCTATAGTTATGTATAGCTACAAAACCTAATGTCACCTGATCATACACTGTACATTTTCATGTCATATGCTGTCACCTGATCATACACTTCATTTTCATGTCATGTGATGTTCAACTAATCAAGTTTTGATGTTATATGCTGTCACCTCATCATGCACTGTACATTTTCATGTCATATGCTGTTCATGTTCTTATATCTCATACACTATGCATTCTCAAACATACACTGAACATGTTCTTATATCTCATCATAAAGCAATTTCTGTATGTGACAAAGCTGCCAGAAGCTTCCTGTGGGTCAGTGGTTCTTACCAGAATTTTCTCAGGTTCTTCCTGCACTAGTTATAATGGCCACCATGTCGGTCTTGCACTGATAAATGGCATTCAACCCAATACAGCAACAGCAAAAACAACATATCTCTTAATACACTCTGCATGTTCTGACATAACCTCACCTTACACTGTACATGTATTTCATCATATGCGATACATGTTCTCATATGTAGTACATTCTACATGTTTTCATATCAACTCAGTATACACTATGTTCTCATATCACCTGATCATACATAATGTTCTCACATTGTTTCATCATGCACTGAACATGTTCTCATATCACCTGATCATCCACTGTACATGTTCTCATATGTCATCATACACAACATGTTTTTATGTCACCTCAGGGGCCCCGAGTGGTCAAGTGGTCAAAAGCACTCTCTGTTACGGATCACTGCCATCTCATCTCTGTCTGCATGGGTTTGAGTCTCGGATTCGGCCAATCTGGGTATGTGAGAAAGCTTGCCAGTAGCTTCTCATGGGTCGGTGGTTCTTTCCAGGGTTTTCCCAGGTTCTTCCTCCACCATTAATACTGGCTGCCATGTATAGCCTATCATGTGCTGAAAAATGGCATTAAACACCACCACCACAACAACAACAACAACAACTTATGTCACCTCATGTTACACTGTAAATGGTCTCATATCAGTACATCATACACTGTACATGTGTGTGTGTTAGGTATTACTCATCATGCAGAGTAAATGTTCTCATACTACATCATACACTGTACATGTTCTCATATCTCATCATACAATGTACGTGTCCTCATATCTCCTCATCGAACACTGGACATGGTCTCATATCACCACATCACACACTGTACATGTTCTTATATCTCATCATACATAGTGTTTCTTATCACCTTATACACTGTACATGTTCTCATATCATCATACACTGTAAATGTTTTCATATCACATCATACACTGTACATGTTCTCATATCACTGCATCATATACTGTACATGTATAGTAGTCTGGGTTGTCTCAGATGTCACTCTGCTAACAGTTAATAAATTTAAAGCAGATTAATGTTGAAAGCAGAATGTTTGTTTGCCTGCTTCCTCTCCTCTTTCCATTGAGAGAATAATATTTGGCCTGTAAACAGTAACCAGGGAAACCAGACTTGCACAGGTGCATAGCTTAATAATTTAGTTTGTTGTCAATTCATTATCTCTCTTTTTCTCACTCATTTAGTTTCTGTTCACTAATATGCTTCCATAATGTTATTGACTATAATTTCATTAAATTGAGATTATACACACAATTTAATAATCATCAATGGCTTAAGAAGTGAGGTGATTCATAATGATAATTTGATTCTACAGATGGTATAGATATGTGGGTAGAAAAAATAAATGAACAGGGATTTAAGAAGTGAGGTGATTCATGATAATGACATAAAAATAAATACATATTTTCATGTTGCCTGGGATACAAAATATGTTGAATTTATGTTCATGGTATTGGGAAAGACAGCATTTTTGCTGGTGTTGAATTGTGAAAAGATTACTTTCACATGTATGGAATGATCACTGTTTACTTGGTGGTTAAACTCATGGATTGGGAAGTGTTGCTTTTACATCTACAGATGTTTGTGTTTAAGCTCATGGATATGGGAAGGGTTACTTTTACATTACAGAATGATCACTATTTGTTGGTGGTTAAACTCATGGATTGGGGAAGGGTTACTTTTACAATTACAGAATAATCACTATTTGTTGGTGGTTAAACTCATGGATTGGGAAAGGGTTACTGTACATATACAGAATAATCATTGTTTGTTGGTGTTTAAATTCATGGATTTTGGAAGGGTTATTTTTAAATCAATAGAATGATCATTGTTTATTGGTGTTTAAACTCATGGATTTTGGAAGGGTTACATTTACATTAACCGAATGATCACTATTTGTTAGTGGTTAAACTCACTGAATGGGAAAGGGTTACAGTGCATATGCAGAATTAGCATTGTTTGTTGGTGTTTAAAATCATGGATTTGGGAAGGGTTACTTTTACATTAACAAAATGATCATTGTTGGTGGTTAAACTCGTAGATATGGGAAGAGTTAGTTTTACATCTACAGAATGATTATTGTTGGTATTTTAACATGTGGCTTTGGAAAGAGTTACTTTTACATTTACAGAACGAGCATTATTTGTTGGTGTTTAAAATCATGGGTTGGGAAGGGATACTTTATATCTATTGAATGATCACTATTTGTTGGTGTTTAAAATCATGGGTTGGGGAAGGGATACTTTTTACATCTATAGAATGATCACTATTTGTTGGTGCTTAATGTCATGGATTGGGGAAGGGATACTTTACATCTATAGAATGAGCATTATTTGTTGGTGTTTAAAATCATGAGTTGGGGAAGGGATACTTTACATCTATAGAATGATCACTATTTGTTGGTGTTTAAAATCATGGGTTGGGGAAGGGATACATTACATCTACAGAATGATCACTATTGTTGGTGTTTAAAATCATGGATTGGGGAAGGGATACTTTACATCTATAGAATGATCACTATTTGTTGGTGCTTAATGTCATGGATTGGGGAAGGGATACTTTACATCTATAGAATGATCACTATTTGTTGGTGCTTAATGTCATGGATTGGGGAAGGGTTACTTTATTATCTATAGAATGATCACTATTTGTTGGTGTTTAATGTCATGGATTGGGGAAGGGATACTTTACATCTATAGAATGATCACTATTGTTGGGTCTTTAAATTCACAAATTAGTTGTAACCACAAAAATTGGTACCCTATGAAAAAAGCACCCCTCAAAAAATGATAGATTCATATTGTGCATCATCAAATGCTACCCATTTAAACGGAATGGCTAAATTTTTATTTTTTAGTGGGCAGTTGAAATCATAATTCTTTGTGAAAGCAAATGTCATTGGTAGAGTGGCCAAAATTATTTTAATTAAAATGTATATTTGCAGTCACCAATGAAGCGTCGTCACTGGAGGACATCTGCAGCCATAAGTCATATTGGGGTTTCCATCCTAAGCAGTGCCTTGACCACCATCATAGCTGCCATTCCACTGACCTTCACTGCCATTCAGCCATTTGCCAAATTTGGTCAAATTCTGGCCATCAACACCACAGTCTGCATTATCTACTCATTAACGGTCAGTCCTGCCTTGTTAAGCACTATTGGACCAGCATATTTCAAACAGACTTGGAAGTCAACCCTAAAAGCTTTTATTGGCACAGTGATTTTGACAGGTTGCTTTGTCCTTTCATTGTTTATTGTAAGTAAAACTGGTACAATAATACCAGGACCAAATGGTGAGGCCTTGTTTTCATAAATCTGCATGTTTATTGTAAGTAAACCTAGTATAATACCAGGGCCAGATGGTGAAGCCTTGTTTTCATAGGTCTGCATGTTCATTGTAAGTAAAACTGATACAACTTTACCAGGGCCAAATTGTGAGGCCTTGTTTTCATAGATCTACATGTATATATTTTTATCATGAGTTGTTTGGTTTTCATGCCTCCCTGTGACAGGATGCATATAGACTGCTTTTTTATGTCTGTAGATCTCTACATCTGGACATCCATGCCTGTATTCCTATTAGCACAACAGCCCAGAAACAACTGGACTTGGAACCAGAAATTTTACACATTGTATTATTGTCATGAGTGGAACGATATATTAAATATTAACCCATGATAAAGTTTCTGCCATATTTGTCATAATAGCATTTCACTGTTAGGTTAAAGATCATCATAAAATATAATTCACTTCAAAAAATATCATATTTTGGATAATTACATCGGGTTTAATTTCAATGCAGTAAGTGCATGCCAGGGTTCATAGTAGCAGTAAGGCACAAAATTTAAGGCTAATTTGATGTTTCTTAATGGCCTTTTAGGCTAATTTTGATGCTTGTTTATTGTTCTAAGGAAATCTGATATTTATTAATGGCCTTAAGGCTAAATTGATATTTCTTAATATCCTTAATGCTAATTTGATGTTTCTTAATGGCATTAAGGTTAAATTGATATTTCTTAATGGAATTAATGCTAATTAGATGTTTCTTTAGGGCCTTAAGGCTAATTTGATGTTTCTTAATGGAATTAATGCTAATTTGATGTTTCCTATTGGCCTTAAGGCTAATTTGATGTTTCTTAATGGCCTTTTGGCTAATTTTGATGCTTGTTTATTGTTCTAAGGAAATCTGATATTTCTTAATGGCCTTAAGGCTAATTATATGTTTCTTAATGGTCTTAATGCTAATTTGATGTTTCCTAATGGCCTTAAGGCTAAATTGATGTTTCTTAATGGCTTTAAGGCTAATCTGATGTTTCTTAATGTCCTTAACTCATTCGGCCCCAGCACTGTTTTCGGTATCTCTGCTGATATGCCTCAGAAGCACAAAGCTGTGTCTAGCTGCTTGTGCCCCATAGTTTTTACCTGTTTGAAAACATCGTGCACATGCATTCACTCTTACCTTAATTTCTCTTCTTATATCCAAACGAGATCCACAAAATTTTCACCATTTATTTCAAATGAATTTGTCAACACATTGATGTAATTTTTTCCCTATTTGTCGAAGTCTTTTACAACTTATTTATTCAGTATTTACAAACTTATGTGCAACGTTTATCTGCAAGAACTGCGTCATCATCGCTGTCAGCATCATCATTTTCGGACGATTCAATCTCAGAAACTTCTATGTCCAAATCTAAATCTCACAAAATATTCAACTGCTGAACATATCTTTCCTCAGCTTGCTCAATATTTTCGTGATCAAACCCGAGAAACTCCACATTTTTGCTCTCAACAAAAATCACTCTTCCGTCCACCATCATTTATGATTTTTCATGAACAGAACACGTGTAGTTAAACCGCTCTCAAACTTTAGCCTTTTGCTTCAGAACAATTCAAATTTCCACAAATGAAAGTAAAATCATTTCTGATTGGTTTAATAGTTGTTTAGTTCTTGGAATAAACCATTTCTAACCAATCAGAGACGTTGTATCTAACACACATTCATCACGCCTGGAGACGGGATCGGCCATTGAATGCAGTAAACAATTCATGGCTACAGGCGGGAGCGGCCAATGAATGCAGAAACCGGATCACGCCTACAGACGGGATCGGGGCCGAATGAGTTAAGGCTAATTAGATGTTTCTTAAAAGCATTGAGGCTAATTTGATGTTTCTTAATTGCCTTAAATGGTCATAAAAGTATGAGTCTGTTATGTCATTGTTAAACTTGCCAAGACTACCATCAGCCTGAATTTCATCTGTGTAAATTTGTAAAAGAACTTACTTGGCTTCTTTCAATAAAAATTATGGTCTAATCAGCAATATGTGAACAATTTGTGCAACATACAAAATTAAATGCAGATATCTGATATAAGATCTCCACTTACCTCAAATGATTTCTATATTCCCATGGATTCCACACTGCCTTTTCTGTGATTGGTGTTTATTACCTTTAGCATGTGACTTTACAGCAGATTCGCCTTGCTGCCTCGTGCAAAATGACTACCTGCACAAAGTGAATCTTGCCAAAAATATGCAAGCTTCATCTTTGGCAATCCAGATATATTCTTTTTTTGAAAGCCATGAGTTTGGAAAATGTGTCTGACTTGCCGTTGTCATCAGTAGCTTGAAAACTTAAGCATCCTGTATATAGGAAGCCATAATTTAACAGTACTTTCCATACTATTCCAAATATTGCTTCTAGCTTGGAATCACTGTATGTACATTTATATTTGCATAACAAAAATATATCATAACACCCATAAGATACTTACAAAAAAATCCATAATTCATTTTTAAGGCTTTTTAAGTCTTAACATAAAACAAGGTTGAATTTTTTAGGATTATTCAAGGTTTTTTAGGCTAAAGGCTGAATTTAATTTTTTTTGATGTTTTGAGGTTACCATGAACCCTGGCAAACCCATTGTATCATATACAAAGTACCCATTGTGCATAATGTAATGTGCATCACATGCCTACTTTATCAAATACAAAGTCCCCATTATGCATAATGTAATCTACATCACATGCCCACTGTATCAAATACAAAGTCCCACTTATGCATAAGGTAATGTACATCACATGCGTATTTTATCAAATACAAAGTCACCATTATGCATAGTGTAATGTACATCACATGCCCACTGTATCAAATACCAAATCCCACTTATGCATAAGATAATGTACATCACATGCCTATTTTATCATTGAGTCCCCATTATGCATAGTGTAATGTATATCTTATGCCTACTTTATCATATACAAAGTCCCCATTATGCATAATGTAGTGTATATCTCATTAGATCTAAATGAATTAGCTACTATTGTTTGTGCTGGGAGCCATCTCTTCTTTTGGAAGTGCAATCTCTCAGAATGTGTTTGCACTGAAACAATGGACATGTAACATCTGTTTCTGCTACTGATTTACTAATTTCAAGATAAGTGTTCACAAGACACCAGTCATAGTGTTAATAATTATTTAGCAAGACACTAAGCATAGTGTCAAGCACAAATTAACAAGACACTAGGCATAGTGTGTAGTACAAGTTAGCAAGACACCAGGCATAGTGTCAAGTACACATTAGCAAGGCACCAGGCATAGTGTCAGGTACACATTAGCAAGACACTGGGCATAGTCCCAAGAATTATTTAGAAAGACATTAGGCATAGTGTCAAGTACAAGTTGGCAGGACACAAGGCATAGTGTATAATACAAGGTAACAAGACACCAGCCATAAGGCCAAGTAGAAAGAGAATTGCAGAGTTCTTGGAGGGTTAGAGCAATTGCTCCCCTAACACAGGTAAGCTGGGACTAAGATACAATGAGAAAGGATATTTATATGAGAGCATCAACTAAAACAAAGACGTGGGTTTATTAAGGCACGTGTGGATAAAACAGCAAATGTGGAACAAATGAATGGGCATCCTGATACAAAAGTTCATCATGACTTACTTAGAAATCCCAGATACTGTATAAACAGATCTTCACTGGTATTGTTGAGAAGAGTCCTTAAGTTTACTGGTTAATAGGTATGACTGGGTACATTACATACTATAAAAGAATTCAACCATTACAGTGGTGTCTACGGCCATACCCATATTATATTGTGGACTGTGTTAAATTGGGGACCATTTTATATGGGGGATTGTTTTATAAGTGGGGGATGATTGCATTGGTTACATTTGCTGGGGAAGTTAAATATTAGCAATATTTCTTTCAAAGACGATTGCCAGAAGTGCTATACATGTATAATAATTATTCACAGCATAAAACCTATTATTTCAAGGTAAAAATATACAGGAGTGGTTTTATTAGCATTGGTATCATCATTGCAGGCTTATTTTTTTTAATTACACACTGGATGGCAAGTGTGGTCCTTTGATGAAATATGATCAAAGGTGGTATTTATTTATATATAGGAAATGCAAATTGTAATACCCAGAGGGAATATGGAGGATTATGAGCTTTGAAATAGTATTTTACTCTGACAAAGATTGACTTGTTTGCTGATCCATATTTTGGGACTTGTAAAGAAATAACTTGCAACAACTGACATAAAAGTTTAGTTGTTTGCATATTTTTATGATCACACCGGTGGCCTAAGTGGTTAGAGCATCTGCCTCAGATGCGGAAGGCCATGGGTTATAAGTTTGGCTGAGTTGTACCAAAGACTTGTAAAAATGGTACTTGCAGCTGCTTTGTTTGCTGGTCAGCATTAAGAGGCTAATGCTAGGACTGGTCAGCTTAGTGTCAGGATAATGTGTCTGGTTGGGACTTGATGCTACATGTCTGCAGCATGATGCCGCAGCGATAGACATCACTATAAATTTAATCAGTACATTGTAGCGATTTTACTAAACAATTTCATAAAGTTAACTTAAAAATCCAATTCACACACACACATTTTTCAAGTTCATTGGTAAATAATGGATTGACTTCCTGATATCGGTACTGCTACTTTTTGAAATAACAAAAGTTTATTTCTGTATGGTATACAATGTAATTGCATGAATAAATAAACATAATCATGTATTGAAGTTGTTATGGAAAATGAATGGTACATTGATTGAATATAAGAAAAGTGTATGTGGCTTCACTGTGAATAAGTTTTCCAAATGTCATTAAACATGTAAAGTGGTTCTGGGGTTGCAGATTGACGATATTGTTGATACTTCCCGAAACCAAAATTACCACCTATTTCTATCATTAGTTATCGAAAATTACTGTTATTATAAAAAATAAGTTTCATTGGAATACCAGCAGTTGTCCATATCATATCTGTCTAGAAAAGAACTTCATAGTTCCTTGCCATATACAAGTTATCATGTCTGACAATTTTTTTTCTTCCTTTGTAGTCCCTTGCTGTATATAAACTGACAAGAGGTCAAATTCTGTATCAATCCAAAACAATTGATATTGTCAGAGATTTTGTTTTCAGGTTATAATGAAGGTTTATAAGGAAGTCAGCTGAATTTTGTTATATAATTTTATTGATACAAGTAAGAGCCATTTCGAATATATGCTTTATATATATATATATATATATATATATATATATATATATATATATATATATATATATATATATATATATATATAGTACATACTTATCTTACATTATATCCTGATATAAAAGGATTTTCTATCTCACCTGTGAGGATGCAATCAATGCAATCAGTGGTATCAACATAATAATAATCATAATGATTCTATTTAATTCATCTACATCACCTACATCAGTCTGTTGCTTTATTAGTGCTGTGAATCATTGATATTCAACTTATGAATGACTTTCTTACTTGCTTTATTCAGTACTATATATCAGTAAGTCACTGATATTCACCCTATGAACGACTTTCTTATTGCTTTATTCAGTACTATATATCAGTAAGTCACTGATATTCAACTTATGAATGACTTTCTTACTTGCTTTATTTAGTACTATATATCAGTAAGCCACTGATATTCATCCTATGAATGACTTTCCTGCTTTATTCAGTACTATATATCAGTAAGTCACTGATATTCATCCTATGAATGACTTTCCTGCTTTAATTCAGTTCTGTATATCAATAAGTCATTGATATTCAGCTTATGAAAGACTTCATTAGGTACAGTGTATAAATAAGTAATTGACATTTATCTTATGGATGACTTACTTACCTGTTAGCAGTACAGCAGCAGTGTTCATTTTCTTTGTGTTAAAGTTGATACCAGAATGATAATATGGTGGGTGGGGGACATGGACATAATTGCAATAACAAAGGTCAGACACATTGTTCCATAGAATTCTTGTTTAAATCATTACTGGATATCGTCAGCATGTATTTTAAATATGATCAATGTCAAATAAATGCAAGTGGTTCTTGTAACAACATGCAGCCAGTTTGGTTGGGATCTAGCAAAGTCACACTCCAAGCGAACATGAAAGAGATGTTTATTTATGATATGCCTGTTAATGAAAATGTAATTTCTGACACACTAGCTCACAAACCTAGTCGAGTCATACACTCGCTCACAAACCTAGTCGAGTCACACACTAGGTCACAAACCTAGTCGAGTCACACACTAGCTCACAAACCTATTCCAGTCACACACAAACTAGATGAATTCTATGAAGTATTATAAAAGACCTGTAAGATCTTCTCCACACTACTTGCACATATACTAATTTCATGCTATTTCACTGAAATACTGTTGTCTACAAATACATGACTATACTTGACCAAATGCTAGCCTATATCATCAGAAGGTAGGTACAAGTAATTCATCAACATATATGATAAATGCACATTGATACTGACATTAATTTTTCACTAAAATACTTTTTATTATGTCTGGTTGGTCCTAAAGAAAATGGTGTTGTTGGAAATCTAACATGGCTGTCATGGTGACCATTTTGAAAATCTTATCATGTCACCTTCTGAATGGGATGTCTTATTCACATAAGGTTTTCACCAAAATACTTCTTGTGATGTCTAGCTGGTCATAAATAAAAATGGTGTAGAGCTGACCACCATGGTGGCCATCTTGAAAATTGTGATATATCTGCTATATCTAGATGGATGGTAATATTGACATGGAGTTTTCATGAAAAGACTAATTAAGATGATCCAAGCTGAAAATGGTGCTGATCTGATACCCAATATGGCCACCATGTCAACTATCTTTGAAAACCTTATCTTCAATATAATGAAAGGGAAAACCATATTGACATGGGGTTTTCACATAAAAATTATGCTGCAAAATGGTTGTTTATATATTATAGTTTACACAAAGACAATTGATACAAGCAGATAAAATGAACACCAAGTTTACACTGTACCATGTGACCAACAGAAACAATGTTTGAATATAATTCTTTTCTCATTAGACATGGTCAATATAAATTTGAGGTGTAAGCAGCAATAACATTTTTCTCCAAGATCTTCAATACACTGGGTATTGTGTCCAGTTGATGTTCCATACCATGCTTCCAACTACATGTAATTTTATTAATTAACAATTATTTTACACACGTGATTAAAGTTTTTGGTTGCAATTTATTTGCTTTTTAAGTATATATTTTATTTTGATTTGTTTATTCACAAAATTTTATGTTTTATAATTGGTAAACAACAAATGTATGTTAATATTATATGTGAACATTTACTACCTGTATGGTTATAAATACTACAAATATTTACATACAAAAAGGTCTTTCAGTTATTAAAATGTACTTGATTATACTACATGATTTGTTAAATAAAATTTGCTTTACATGCTAAATATATTTTGTTTTGTAAGTAATGGATTTTAATAAAGAGATGGAGATGTCTTTTATTCTTGGTAATTTTCAAGAACAATATTTCATTGTTTTCTTGTTTGAATGACATTGATATTAAAAGTTGTATGAACATTCTTACTCCCAGAAATATGGATTATGGAAGAGTGTGTGTGTATGTGTGCGTGCATGCATGGATGCATGTGTGTGTGTGTGTCCACTTACTATAGAAAACAATCGTTTCCTTCTGCTAAATTTTTCTTACCTCATTTTTCAGAATATCTGCAGCAAAACATCTGGCAGATTCTGTAAAGTAATTCATTTTTTATGTTTTGTTTTTGCCTTCTTTGTATTTAGCTTAGCTTTAAACCCTTGAGAAAAAGAATCAAATTGCTATTACATTGCCTTACTCAACATGAACCAAAGAAATGTAATACATTATTTTATATTTATATGTAAGGCTGCAATGTTCACAAACATGTAAATGACTTAGTTTAGTTTACTGCCTGCAAAGACTTACAGACATATGAATAAACATGCCTATCTCTCAGTGATGCACAAACTGACTGTTCCAGTTAAATTGTCCATTTCCACATCTCTGCTCCAGATAACGGTTTTGTTTGACTTTTCTGTTCATTCTTTTCTAAAAATTGTGTATGGTTTTTATATTGAATGTAGCATTGCTAGAAAAAGTAGACATTGATGGGAAGCACACATTACACATCTGAATGGTTTACTGACAATGCTGATAACAGTTTCTTGAAATGACGTAATTTACCTTTGAAACATGTACCTATTTACAGAAGCTTTGATTAGTAATATTTTAATTTTAAAAAATGTTGTTTAATGCTTGTAAGTTACTGTATACATTCTCAGTCATTGTGGATCTTACAAATGCCAAGCAGTACACAATTGCATGATAAATCTTTTTATTTTGTTTGTATAAGTGACAGTCGGAAACAATATCACAATGATTCTAGGGGTGTTTTACTCTCATTATAATAGGATTCAGCTGTTCAGCAAATCTAATGGGTGTATTGTGAGAATGTTGAGTTGCCAATGGTGTAACAATAATAGGTTTTTAAACTGGGAAGTAGGAATCAAGAAGTAATGGAATCTGCAGAATGGAAAATGTATATTTTTAGTATTTTATGACATTCTGATTCATCATACTTAAGTAATAATTTTATAATATACCTTAAATTTTTGTCAATTAAGGTGAATATTCTGAAGGAAGTTTTGAATTTCTGAAGTTTTCTTCATGTATTTTCAACTTAGAGCTTTTTTATCTTTGCTGTGTTGTTTACTGTGTAATATGATGGTACTTTTAATGCTTTTTTTGTACAAAAATTACATTGACTTTATGCAAGATATTACCATTTGTTTTTATGCATTTTAAATGCAGGCTTCATATCTTTTGGACAATTTTATTTCAAATTTACTTTCAACAATTTTATGGAATGTATTTTACATGTTTCTCTTTGTTTAATATTATTTGCTTCACAATGGTTTTGAATATCTCAATAAAAATTGCTTCTGTGTTATATCAGTGTGTTTGTACTTTGTGATTTTAATTTATATCATCCATTCACTATACTACAATAATCTTATGAATAAAAATACAGTACAGTATTATATTTAATTTTTAATTGATTCAGTATAATATATTGAATCTGCAAATGGAATACACTCCAGCCCAGTTGATCTATGTTGTGGTGTTCCACAGGGGTCTGTTCTTGGACCTGTTATCTTCCTTCCATACACTCAGTCGCTCTCAAGTGTCATAGATCATCATCCAGTGTCTCACCAATTGTACGCTGATGACACCCAAATATACAAATCTAGCCACCCAACTGAAATTGATGCTACCATCCAAGGTGTAGAGAGGTGCATTTCTGATGTTGCATCATGGATGACACGTAACAAGCTGCAGATGAATGATGATAAAACTGAGGCCATTCTGATCACAACACAAAGACTTTCTCATTCACATCCTTTACCTCGGACAATAAATATCAGCAGCACCAACATTAAATTCACACAATCAGTATGAAACCTAGGTGTTACTCTGGACAGTACTCTCACATTGCACCAACATGTCATGAACTTATGCAAGGCTGCATATCTTGAGCTGAGACGCATCAGCTCAATTCGCAAATATCTTTCAGTTGATGCCACTAAAACACTTGTGTGTTCATTAGTACTTTCAAGACTGGACTATTGTAACTCAATTCTGTCTGGTTCATCTCAATATCTGCTCCAGAAACTTCAAAACACAGCTGCTCGGATCATACTTAAGAGTACCACGATCAGAGAACACCTCCCCGCTGCTCTGTACCCTACACTGGCTATCCATTCAATCTAGAATCAAACACAAAATTTGTTCTCTGTGCTACGTTTCACTGTCGGACTCTAGTCCAACATACCTATCCGACCTCACCCATGTGTACACACCAGCAAGATACTTAACGCTCCTCATCTGACAATCGTATACTCATTATTCCCACAATGAAAATAAAGTCTTATGGACAGCGTTCTTTTGCATACCAGGGCCCAGCAACATGGAATGAATTGCCCACTAAACTTAGACACAAAGACACAGTAATCACATTCAAGAGGGCTCTCAAAACTCACTTATTTTGACTGCAAGAACAAATTTAAAGACCTAATAATGTTTCCTACCTTAAATATTCTCAGCATGTTTAAAGTTTTCTAATTTCATGGTGTTTGTTTTTGTAATCATATCATTATATGTTTTTTGTCTTATAGATGTTGTCTAATGTTGTAAAGCACTTACAGCTTCTAAAGATTAGGCGCTATACAAAGTCCTCATTATTATTATTATTATTATTATTATTATATTCAGAACTCTAGGGGTCAGTAGGCTTTATTTTCTAGTTTATCATAACAGACATTTTGGAAATAATTCTAATTTCTTCCCATCAGCAATTTTTGGGGATTCATTAAATGATCATGCACACATTACTTATTTGTTGTTGTTGTTGTTGCTGTCGGGTTTAACACCATTTTTCAATACAAGATAGGCTATACATGGTGGCCAGTATAAATGGTGGAGGAAGAACCCAGGAAAACCCCAGAAAGAACCACTGACTCATGAGAAGCTACAGGCAAGCTTTCTCACATACCCACATTGGCCAAGCCAGAGACTCAAACTCCTGCAGACAGAGGTGAGATGGCAGTTATCCGTTAACAGTAAGCACTTTAGGCCACTCAGCCACTTGGGGCCCCATTACTTATTTGAAAAATATGGTTTCATTTGTGAGCTGTGCTTCAGAATTTGTATTTTCTAGCATTTGTTTTGGTAAATTTTAGAAGGGTGGAAAGAAATGGGTGGAGAGTACGATAGGAATATCTGTTGTTTGTCACCTTTTCAGCAACTGTTTCATTTCACTCATGACCTCACTGGTGGCCTAGTGGTTGGAGTGTCTGCCTCGGTTGCAGGAGGTCGCTGGTTCGAACCCTGGCTGAACCATACCAAAGACTTGTAAAAATGGTACTAACAGCTGCCTCGCTAGGCATTCGGCATCAAGAGGTTATTATTATGACTGATCGCCTGGTGTCAGGATAATGTGATTGGGTGGTACATCATGCTACATGTTGTGGCATAATGCCCCAGCCCTAGACCACTATAAACTGCCATGCTGCAAACGATGTTGTAATATGACAAAAAAATTGTTAAAGCTACATTAAAAATCCGAATCGCACGCACACACATTTCACTCACCATCTCATAGTTTGTTTTGTTTATCTCATTGAAAGTTCTGTATATTTTGATTCAAATTGCCTTTTTCTATTGGTATTTTACACTTTTTTAATTGATGAGATCTTTCATTTTGAATGTTTCACCAGTCACCATGCTTTTCTCTAAACATTTTCAGTAAATATAGGCTTCATCTTCCATTCTGTAAGTGATTAACAAAAGGTGAAGGTCAGATCGTTGAAGTTGGGAGGCACTGTATCTTCACCATCCCTTTAACATGTTAATGGGTCAACAAAGTGGTTAAGTCAAAACTGAATTTGTCAAAAAACTATGAAAACCAATTCTGTTTGATTGTCATCAACATATCATGTGGTGTTGCCAAGACTGAACGTCAGCATACATGTTATTCAAGAAAGTGAAGGAGAATCCATTTCATTTACACAGGGGATTCCTCATGGAGATGATGGGATTTTGATTCTTCAGCACAAGATAGGCTATACATGGTGACAGTATAAATGGTGGAAGAACTTGAAGGGGACCCCAGAAAGAACCACTGACCCATGAAAAGATACTGGCAAGCTTTCTCACATACCTATATTGGCAAAACCCGAGACTGAAACTCATGCAGAGAGGTGAGATGGCAGTGATCCATAATGGTGAACACTTTAGACTGCTCAGGGCCCCCTCTCCATCTTTTATGACCAGTTAGACGATGAAAGAAAAATTTAGCTTTGGTTTACATACATTAGTGTTAGTAATATCTACTTTTCTCAAAAGTTTTTTCAACCATGTTCATTCTCAGTGCTCATCATGTGAAATTGTTTAAGAGACAAATGTCAAGTTCAGGTTATGGATAGGCAATTATGAACACTAGGACTGAATTATACTTATGGCGGTGCTGCTCAATAATCACATGCATATTTACTTATTGATTTAAAATCTACCACTCCGAATTATTTGATTATTTTACACAGGAATATTTTTAATAAGTGTCAGAAAGGAGGTCATTTTCATGTAACCTTCCTTATTTCTGTCCATCTAAAAAAACAAAACTTATAAAAACACCATTAACTTCTTTTCCTCTTGGACAGCATTCAGCTTGATGTCAAATCGATAAAATGTACGTACCTGTTCCTGGGTGTAAGTACATGCCCAGAAATGAAGTCATCTACTTTATGGCCTCTGTCACTTGCGTGATTTGATCCCCATAAAATGTTATGGGCATTAAAATCCCATTCTGAGAGTAAAACAAATGGCACAGGAAGTTGTTGAACAAGATTGTCTAATTTGGTTGGTACTAGGTTGGTGTTTGGTGGTATGTAAATAGAGCAAAAGGTAATCACTCGATGTAGAGTGACGCTTACAGCAATGGCTTGCAGATTTGTGTTTAAAGGGATGATGCTATGAGGGGTTCTATTGTTCAACAACAGAAGCACCTCCTGAGGCCCTGTCAACAATTTGAAAGTACTGGTAGGTGTTTAACGGTGAGTAGTTTTTTAGTGTTATGTTATCCATATCTTTCAAGAATGTTTCCTGAAGGCATAGTACTGCAGGATCATGTTCGTTTAAAAGCAGGTTAATATCATTGTAGTTGACCGTTAAGTCCTTGACATTTCCATTGCATGATGGTGTTCTTCATTACTGTATAAGTTTAAATTGAAGATTGTGGAGCTAGGTTAGACCTTTGGCAGAGGCAATCTGTGTGGTTATTTCTCTGGAGGAAGTACAGTGGTAAATATTTTGTTGGTAGGTCTCAAGCCACTTTGAGTACATGGAGCAGTTTCTTCTGCATCCATGCTCTCAATGTCTCCAAACCTATTATAGAGTTTAATGGGGTCATCTGACCCCTTTTGCTGCCTATTTCCTTCAGATTTGTTTTTATTCCTTGCTGATTTCAGTGGTGGTGTATTATTGAAAGTTGTTTGAGTAGACACCATGTTTTTCTGTGCTTGGTAATAGGGGTGGGGTGGTTAGAGCTTAATGTTGAATTTGCCTGTGTTTGAGCATCCAATGTTGTTTTGGGACATTGTTTTTCACTACAGTGGAGAAGGATGGGCCAGGATGGGCTGTTTTAGCCTGTACGTGTTTTCTGGGCTCTGGATAGGAAATATTAGATGTGTACTTTACCCTCTGTATTTCCTTCTCCTGTTTCCAGGTACATGTATCACAATCCTTGGAAATGGTGTGGTGCTCCTTCCCACAGTTGACACAATGTGGAGTTGCTCTACACTTAGGTTCCTGATAAGAATGATCTCTACATCTGCCACATATTTGGCTTCTTGAGCATCAGTCTTCATAATGGCCATATTTCTGACACTTATAGCACTGAAGCGGGTTAGGTATGTAGATCTCGACCTAAACTTGCAAAAAGCCAACTTTGACCACTCTGGGTACTGTTGATTTGTTGAAGGTGAGTACAATGGTGTTGGTGTCCTGCAGATTGTTGTTACGTTTAATATGTATTCTACAGACTGCAGTGACACCTTCGTTTTTCATTCCTTCAGTGATATCTGTGTCGCTGACTCCAGCCAAGTCATGACAGTGAATCATGCCTTTAGATGTATTTAGTGTTGTGTGAGCGAATAAGGTCACTGGAATATCGAATAAAGCTTTCATGTTTTTGATATTTTCTGCTTGAACTCGTCGCTCACACTCAACGAGAGGACAACCAGATTTCAACTTTCTGTTACACTTTTAGGTGTGCCGATTGATCCTGTTATTGTCTTTTCAATCACAAAGGGAGAGAGTGTGCCAAGCGGTTTTGAGGCATCTTTAGATTGTATAACCATGAAGTGTGGAAATGACTCCTCACTACATGGTTCATCATCTGACTCGGATCCAGATTTTGTGCGTTTGTGTTGATTTTGTACAAATATTTTCCATGTTGGTTTGTTTAAAATTCAGCACCTGTTCTCCTTGCCCATGATGGAGCATAACAAGGGGACACTTTTCAAGTGCCAGGGATACTAAGTCGGTAAAATTACCTCCTGATTGATCAATTAAGCCAATGCCTTCTAGGAAGTCTTCTAAAACTTGTGAAAGGGAAAGCTAAAGGGATAGAGTGTAGGGGCAATGGTGGTATCAAGAGAGATACAAGGAGAATGATAAAGTGAGCGAGTAAATAAGGATTTCCTAGGGCTCTGCGTGACCAGCCGATTTGTCGAGACCAGGCCCATCCCAACCACCTGTCTAGAAGTAGAGGCCAAAGCAGTGTATTGCATCGGAAGGCCTCTGTTCAACTACCAGGATCGTTTCCTCCCCCGACACAGTTTGCAACCCATGGCAAACAGGTTGCCTCTACTTAGTCGCCTCTTAGTCAATTCTACAACCCTGGACCGGCAGGGGGACACATGTAGATCGGAAAATTCCAAATAATGAATTACCTTATTAAATGGGAATTGCATTAACCAGGTTGATTACTATGTCTATTGTATTCAGCAGAAACTGAAGACAGAGGTCTCGCTAGGATTTTAAAACTAGGAGTCCAGGACTCTCATTTTGGTAAAAATAGGAGTACATGTACCACCAGCAAAATTTGCAGTCCCCTCCCTAAAAACTATGAAAATTATAAGAACTATTGCTTGCCCTTGAGTTTAATTTCTACATTCTTTATAACACAGACACAGCTCTTGTTTGTCCATCAGAGTGAGGCAAAATTTTGTCAATCCAAGTAAGGACTTATTCCAAACACTAAGCTAGGCATTACACACTTTCTTACACTTAGCTACTGTCCCATCTGAACTATCAGTTCTAAGAACTTGAGCAGTTTTCTGAATCTCATTACAATCATCGTCAGTTTGCCATTAAAACCCAAAACTCTTATCCAAATTTGCGAATTGCATTTTGTCTAAGTCTCAACATGTCTTGATTCTAAGGTCACGTGCACTGCTTATTCCGCTACATTCAGAAAGGAACACAATACTGAAAGCTAAACTTGTTTATTTAATGTACTCTTATAAATGACCACATGTAAATCTCTAGGTCTTTCTGCCTCTGATGAATTGAATCACTGTAAATATCTACATTTTCTCACCCAGCCGCCAGTCAAAGTCTTTGAACTTGCCGCCCAGCTATTGCATCATGTTCTTTTGATGTACTCTTATAATGGCAACATGTACAACTTTCAGCCACTGAATTCTGTCATTGTAAATATCAGCACAGCTAATTAATCAACACAGTTTCCCACAAAGCAGGTGGCTGAAGCAGGACCGGCAAGTCTTTGAATTTTGCCGCACACCTATTACATGCGTATGGAGGACTCCCACTTAAGTGGTTTTCTGCGTCCCAAATAAATAATTGGTGTCAAAATACGCGTGATTTAGTGTTTCCGAGACCTCTGTGAAGACTTATGTTAAATATATTTATTAATTTGAGTCTTTACATTTTTAGAAAATAATATTTATTGAATCTCGAGTTATATTTAGAGTGTCAACTTTGCTGACTTGGGGGGTTTGAAATTTCTTAATGCACTTATGCAGTAGAACTATTTATAATACCATAGCAAGATCATGACAGAATGAGTGATTCAACACATAAAGGTTCTTTTTACATTAGTGGCAAATTACCAAAAATAACTTAATGAAATAAATACATAAATAAATGGATATATTTTGTACATGCAGGAATAGGAATTTAAACAATATGAATAATATTTCTTGTATTTCACACTTAATTTATAACATATCAAATATTTTCTGTATAAATGTTGATTTAAATTGGAAGAATTTGGGATGGTACGTAACAGATTCAGTGTCCATACATGTCCAAACTGGGATGGTATGTAACAGATTCAGTGTCCATACATGTCCAAACTGGGATGGATTGTAACAATTTCAATGTCAATACATGTCCAAACTGGGATGGTATGTAACAGATTCAATGTCCATACATGTCCAAACTGGGATGGTATGTAACAGAGTCAATGTCCATACATGTCCAAACTGGGATGGTGTGTAACAGATTCAATGTCCATACATGTCCAAACTGGGATGGTATGTAACAGATTCAATGTCCATACATGTCCAAACTGGGATGGTGTGTAACAGATTCAATGTCCATACATGTCCACACTGGGATGGATTGTAACAATTTCAATGTCAATACATGTCCAAACTGGGATGGTATGTAACAGATTCAATGTCCATACATGTCCAAACTGGGATGGTATGTAACAGATTCAATGTCCATACATGTCCAAACTGGGATGGTATGTAACAGATTCAATGTCCATACATGTCCACACTGGGATGGTATGTAACAGATTCAGTGTCCATACATGTCCAAACTGGGATGGTATGTAACAGATTCAGTGTCCATACATGTCCAAACTGGGATGGTATGTAACAGAGTCAATGTCCATACATGTCCAAACTGGGAAGGTATGTAACAGATTCAATGTCCATACATGTCCACACTGGGATGGTACGTAACAGATTCAATGTCCAAGCTGTCATTAACTATTAGTGATAAATACATTCTGAAGCAAACTTTAAAAGCAAAATTTACAGAATAATTATTATGTTATCACCATCTTTCTATCATCACTTTGCTTAAATATATTTTCTTTAGTATGTTGATTTTTGTCATTGGAAAAAATGATGACAGTAATAACATGATTAGTTATTTAAGATGAACGAAATCTGCATAAATGGCACAAAGTAAGCGTTGTTACACAGTGATTCCAATGATATATTTCCAGAAGGTACATTCAAATGTTTGTGGTCCTAAAACTACTACCATTATAAACATTTAAAAAATATTTTTTTTACATTCATGTGCATGTGTTCTTCTTACTTCTGCTGCAATTATTACTCTTTACCTTCTGCTAACGCATATATGTGATTATAAGAAAAAAGCTTTTTATCTCCAGAGATGCATATACAAGCTGCTAATAATACTCTCTCTCTTTCCCTGTTGGCTCATACATGCATTTCCAGCCAAGGGTTGACATTTGATATTAAAGCTTTCCATTGGATGAATTGCAAACATCTGGTCTTTTTTAACAATACTTAGCCAATGAAAATGGTCCTTACATAAAATGATGAAAGTGTTCTATTAGTAGTTTTACTGCATATAAGCAGGAATGTCATTTGAAAATAAGGTCAATTGTCAAAGTGAAACAAAATGGCAACATTCATGTATTCCGACGAAAGTTTTGAAGATCTGAAAGTGATGATGACATTCCAAATGACATCGCCTTTAATGATCTGATTCAAGATGAAGGACTGGACAATAGTAGAAGTCCTGTTTTGACACATGACATTTCAGATTTTTCCGAATCTGAGGATGAAACGCGAGGCAATCTTGTCTGGTCGGGACACGTGGGACTGGTACACATGACAGATTTTATAGCAGATTCATGGCCAACATTTAATTTTGATGAATATGCGAAGGATACAGATTTCTTCTTACCCTGAAGAAATATTCCAGTTGTGCAAAATAGTGGTGAGAAAAGTAGTCTAATAATCATTATAAACACAACAGATATCTTGAGGCATATTTTTTATTATGAATATATGTGAATTTGAACATTGATTCCTGAGGATTATATGTATTTGTTGGAAATAAGTGGCACAAAACTTTGGTAAGTGTTTAAAATTTTAGTTTGAATTAAATTACATAGTTTGCATGGGATAAGATTGATATGGAAATGCAGACATCATGTACACTAACGTAAGAAGCTCTCACTCAGGTAGCCATTATGATTATCTGGGGTTCAGCCTACAAACAGCTGCTAGAAGGCAGGCTGCTTATCAGGCTTAATAGGCAGGGCAGTTAAGTACTTGCAAAAGGTAAAGAGTTAAAGCCTAGTAATTATTTACGGTACAACCAGGTCATTGCTTGTCTCCAAAATGGCTTGTCATGTGTTTCTCAGGACATTCAATGATTCATACTGACCAATCATCTGATCACATACTTCACACTTAAATGTTTTTTTCTCTCTCCTGTATGCTTTGTTGTATGTTCTTTCAGAGATCCATTTTAACTAAAAATTTTATTATATACTTTACACCTAAATTCCTTTTCTCCATCATGTACCTTTAAATGCTTCTTCAGTCTCGTACTCTCAATAAACAGTTTATCACACACTTCACACTTAAATGGTCTTTCTCCAGTATGTATCCTCATATGCACTTTTAGATGTCCACTATTACTAAACATTTTATCACAGACTTCACACTTAAATGGCTTTTCTCCAGTGTGTATCCTTGTATGTACCTTCAGATGTCCACTCTGACTAAACCGTTTATCACATATTTCACACTTGTATGGTTTTTCTCCTGTATGTTGCCTCATATGCATTTTCAGATCTGCACACCGGGAAGTCATTTTATGACATACTTCACACTCAAAAGGTTTTTCTTCAGTATGTATCATTATGTGTCTATTCAGGGTTCCAGTGTCACTGAACCTTCCATCACATACTTCACACTTAAATGGTTTTTCTCCAGTATGTTTCCTCATGTGTACCTTCAAGTGACCATTGCGCATAAACTTTTGATCACACACTTCACACTGAATCGGTTTCTCTCCAGTATGTATCATCATGTGTTCCTTAAGATATCCTCCATGATTAAACATTTTATCACATACTTCACACTTGAATGGTTTTTCTCCAGTATGTATCCCCATGTGCACCTTAAGATATCCATACCGACTAAACGTTTCACCACATACTTTACATTTAAATGGATTTTCCCCAGTATGTATCCTCATGTGTACTGTTAAACTTCCTCTCTGACTAAAAATTTGTTCACAAACTTCACACTTGAATGGTTTTTCTCCAGTATGTACCCTTTTATGAGTCTTCAGATGTCCACAGTTACTAAAACTTTTAAGACATACTTCACACTTGAACGGTTTTTCTCCAGTATGTATTCTCATATGCATATTCAGATCTCTATTGCAAATAAATATTTTATCACATAATGAACACCTGAATGTTTTTTCTCCAGTATGTCTCCTGGTGTGCACTTTTAAGCTTTCATTTCGACTAAACATTTTGTCACATACTTCACACTTGAATGGTTTTTCTCCAGTATGTCTCCTCATATGCGCCTTCAGGTTTCCAATATGACCAAATATTTTATCACATACCTCACACTGATACTGTTTTTCTCTGTTAGGTCTCTTTATGCAAATCTTCAGACATTCTTTCTGACCAAACATTTTATCTACTTGGGCTAAGTTAAATGTTTCTTTTTTTTCCCCAATAAGTTATACTCCTGTGCGTGGTTTCTGATTACTTCACACTTATATGGATTTTCGCCGGTGTGACTACTGCTTTGCACCTTCGGATTTCATTACAATCTACACATTTTTTTTTAATGCTGCATTCTCATGTACGCATCAGATATACATATCAGGCGACAGCTCGAAACAAAGCCACAATTTTGAATCCCTAATCACTGCGTTATATTGAAAGAAATGGCGTGAACCTGCGACGAGATATAAATAGACCGAGCGCCAGGTTCTGCATCAATTCCATCAGTGCATTTACAGTGGAAGAAGGCGATTTTGAAGGATCAAATGTGTTAAAAACAAAACGAATAATAAATCGGTGATTCGGACCTATGTGAGCTATGTATTTTATATTCACGATGACAGTTGTTTTTAAGTTTCTCTAGTAATTATACGGTGAAGTTGTCAAAAATAAAGCACATTAAGATTTTTTAAATTTTCAGTCACATTATCTGACATGAATTTTAATATACGTCATATAGTAAAATCTTGAAAAAAGTCTTCTAAGTGCGTGTAGTATAATATATAATTGTGTCAATGACTATTAATATGAAATTTGTATAATTTTTGCCTAGATGCCTGACAGTGGTTGTGGTGATGCGTCTAGTGTGGCTGTGAAAAGAAGTAGCGTTTGTTGCTGTCGCTTTGAGCTTCCGTCGCTGGCCAGCAACAAGCGAAAACGAGAGCGTAACCCTCTCCCTGCCAGTATAGAGCCTATCCAGCAACAAGCCTTGTGCAGTGCCTCCTCGTGGTGTTAAACGGAAACTGAGTACATTGCGGAATCAGGCTAAACTACAGAGGACTCAGAGACCTACCACCACATCCGCCCCCCCCCCCCCCGACACACAGCATCCGGTACTACCGGCGAGTAGATACTGTTGCTCGTGAACCATATATCCAACTATGGGAAAATAACTGCACGTTCTTGTGAATGTCTCGATAGTGACAAAGGCTAAAAGAGTAAATCCCAAACAAAGAGTCAGGAGTGGAGCCCCAAAGGCAGTCATATGCCATCACCTGGCGATTTCCGGCAGCTCCTGCAACTGAACTGGATTCTACTATGGAGGTCGAGAGGGATGCCATGATGCACAGGAAACCCAGGGTTTCCATCAAACCTGCCTAGGTCTGCTCCCTGGATAGGTCGCTCCAACTTCACCATATTGTGTCGACAGTAGTTATAGGGGATACTTTGGTGTCAATAGAAAATGTCGTGGGACACTTTGGCGTGAAGGGGAATTTAACATGGGGAAATTTAACATGGAGTGAATAGGAATTGAACATAGCGACAAGGGATTGGGCTACTTTAGCATCAGTGGGACCTTAATGTTAAAATAGGGTATATAAAAATTGGCGTCAATCGGAATGTAACATGGGGAATGTTAACATGGGTGGGACTATAGAGCGGAAAGGGATTGGAACTGTCTAGCGACAATCGGAATTAAACATGGGACGATATACGGACAATGCGACTTCTATGTCAAATTTGGTCGTTTGTACTATAAGTACAGAACGTGAATTTAACATGGTGGGATTATATACGGACAAGGGAAATTTAATATGGGGAAAGTTTAACATAGGTTGGGACTGTATAGGGACAAAGGGCATCGGACATAGGGAAATTTAACATGGGTGGGACTATAGCGGGACAAGGGAAAGTTTAACATAAGTTGGGACTGTCTAGAGACAAGGGGACTTGAACATGGGACTATCTAGCGACAAGGGGACCTTGGTCGGTTTGTCTAGGGACAATGGGGAAATTGTATAGGGCCTGTATAGGGACAAAAATGGTAGAGGGCCAAACACAACAGAGACAGAGACAGACATATACTAATACACAAGCCCGAGATTTATATACAAAGCATTACCTATACCTGAAAATATGTTGGCGGTGTTTATGATTCATAATTGTGATGATGCTATCAATATAAATGGATGTGACTAAACGTAACGCTAAAATCACAAAATTGTCCCAGAATTTAAAGGAGACTATACATATCCTAGAACATTAAGTTACAATGGTTTAGACTAAAATGGATAAACCTAATAACTAGTTATGGTATCAATTTTTGTTACGATCGTGGATACACACCAATGTATCTATTAATAGATATAACCTGTTGAAATTCTTACCAAAAACCCACTATCTATTTATAGCTAAAACCTGTGGAAATTCCTATGAAAACCCCACTATCTATTTATAGCTACAACTTGTTGGAAATTCCTTTGGAAAAACCAACTATCTATTTATAGCCTCAACTTGTGTGACGTTCCTGTTTAAAAACCCTAGTATCTATTTATAGCTACAACCTGTGTAGAAACCCAAGTTTATGTTTATAGTCTCAAAATGTCCAGCGTCAATGATGTCACTGTACTATACACTAGGGAAATAATGACAATGGTGTTGCAAGTGGCTGACCCGAATACGCTCTGCTGTAGGTAGATAGGTAGGTGAAATGAATTGGATAGGGATAAAGGGAGTTTTATAGGGACAAACAGAGACCAATATACACATAAACGTACGCGCGCACACATACACAAACACACACACATACACACAAACGTACTCGTGCACACATACACACATAGAACCATACATATATACACACATACGTACGCGCACGCACAGAAAGACCAATACACACACTTCAATCGTTATGTGTTCGCTTAGAATATAAGAGGAGATGAAATCTCACAAAATATATATCCCTAAAAACCACAAAATACTATTCATTACACACCACTATACCATCCATAATCCATTATATAATGCTCACTATCGTCTTCGCTTAGAATGAAGAGGAGATCAAATCTCGCAAGAAAGAATATGTGGAAAAATGCTAGAATCTATTTATAGTCACCACTGGAAGGAAATTCCTTTTGGAAAAAAAACAACTATATTTATTTTTAGCTACAACTTGTCGGAAATTCTTTTTGTAAAACCAACTATCTATTTATAGTCACAACTTGCGTGACGTTCCTGTTTAAAAACCATATTATCTATTTATAGCTACAATCTGTGGAGAAACCCAAGTCTATATAGTCTCAAAATTTCCAGCTTCAATGACGTCACTGTACCAGACACTAGCGGAATAATGACAATGATATTGCAAGTGGCTGACCTGAATACGCGCTACTGTAGGTAGGTAGGTGAAATGAATTTGATAGGGATAAAGAGAGTTTTCTAGGGACAGACAAAGACCAATACATTCATACATACGAACAAACGTACGCGCGAACACATGCACACAAACAAACGCACACACAAAGATACACACAAACAAGCGTACGCGCGCACACATACACACATACAAACACACACATACACACACACACACACGTACTCGCACGCACACAAACACAAAGACCAATCCACACACACATACACTTCAATCGTTATGTCTTCGCTCAGCATGTAAGAAAAGGAGACGAAATCTAAACAAATATCTATCTATAGACTGCCACTCTCGCATCGGACTTTGTAGACATGACACATACTGCCTAAAAGAAGTCAGTATCATTTATATCCATCGGAATATATTCGTGGGCTTGTGAAACTGACAGATGCCTACTATATTGCCTAGATCATATGTAATAAATAATATTTTTCATGAAAAACAATATTAGTAAAAGTTGTAAGCTAAAGTTATGAATTAAGAAAATATTTGCATATTCCAAACTTTATTAATTTAAGCAACTTTTTCCCATTCAATGACAAGTAACGTACAAATGTTGAGTTTACTTTGTAAGTAGATAATAGTTTATGCATCCTTTTTTCATTTTCCCATTTCTTGCTCGGTCGTCTAGTACCATCTGTACTGTTCATACCAGAAGAATTTGATACTACTGATGTGTGCATCTGTAAATCATTTGGTGTGTGCACTATTTATAAGAGTCCTGAAAGGGTGACATATAATTTGTACTGTTGATGCACACAGCGTTTTTGCACAGTCAGGCACAACTCTAAACACTACCAAGAAAGAGAGTTCAGATGGCGATGGAACAGAATCCGTCCATTCCAATTAAACTAGAAAGAGAGACTAGCATCATTCCTGTAGCTTTAGCAAAAATATGTCAGACAAAACTGCTTAATAAATTCGTATTTGCTGAGGAATAAAGCCACTGTTAATTTTGCATAAAAATTATGTTAATTTTGCATAAAAATTACTTACATAGTATTCGATTTCAGAAATCATAATAATGTTGATGATGACGATTGACTAACAGGTGCCATACTATATGAGGACCATGTAGTTATGTGCTACACTACAAGGACCAGAAAGAACAGTGTTTTAATACAAATTAAGAAAGGTAGCAAATAACTGGCAATATTGTTTGCATTATAGGAGAAATGATAAATGCAATTTTCTAATTATTATGATTATTACTATTTCAATGTATGAATGTAAAACGTCTACATTCTATTAATTTGGAAGATTCAGGTGTACAATTATCCAAGATGAAAATTTTATTTAAAAATTATTGAGGTTTATTCAGGGTAGGTTAACCATTATGCTGACAGCCGATCATAGTTTTGTCTTGTTTGAAATATAGGCGCAACACGGATCATTGATAATAAAAGGGTTTCTTCAATATAAGCTGGTTTTCAAAAACATTTCTCACAAGAACTTCCAAATACATATATTTTGACATATTGCTGTTATAACAGAAAATTATTTTCTAACTATAAGCTATGTACTTGTAGCTCAGTCTAGTTCAATTTGTTATATTTTCTCTTCACATGTAGAAATGAAAGCAGACATAAAGTGACATTGCATACGTTGTTCCTCTTTGCAGTAATGTTCATGTGAGCAATGCAACAATTTGAAGTCCCCCGTTTGGATCGAGTTTAGTAGGCCTGCAGAATTAACACCTTCCAAAGTCATCGACAAGATTCAACAAGTTTCACATCACCAATGGAAAAGCGATACTGTTTATGGCCCACCTTTTTCTTCCCAAAGGGACCGGACGCAAAAAGGTGTTATTGGTGGACGAACTTCGTAGCATTAGGCGTAGCCTCATCCAAATTAACAGTCCTCAAGACCAGATGTGTTTAGCCCGAACTATCGTGGTGGGACGAACGTATGCCGACAAGAACGACACAGCAGAATGGAAAAAAATCCTGGAAAACTATTCGACAATCGGACCGAGCAAAACAACGAAGAGAAGCAGAACTCCTGTTACAGAAAGCGGGGCTATCTAAAGACACACCCTGTGGCATTTCTGAAATGCAAAGATTGCAAGACGTCTTGGCTCCACGCTACACGTTGAAAGTGCATCCTTAAGAAGTGCGCGGACCTCTGTTGCTTCGAGGCGAAAATGTTAAGGATGGAAAATACATTCACGTCTATCATCACGATGAGCATTTCGATGCCATTACCAGTATCACCGGATTCCTGGGATACAGTTATTACTATGAAAAATGTGACTATGGTTATAACAATTGAGAGTAACACAAGCATTGTGGATCGAAATGCTCAGAATGTTTGGCCTCTCAACCCTGTCTGGACGAAGGACAAGAACGAGTACATTGCCCTACTTGTCAGCGAACCTTTGTCAGCCCTGCCTGTTACCAACAACATCTAAAGACGCAAGGTTCACAGAAGAAAAGTGCTTTTCAACTGCAGAGATTATGACCTACTTGTGGACTAGGCATACGGACCAACAATGCCAAGGCACATGTATGTTCAGGAAAGAAGCGATGTCACATTTGTCACCAAATCGTGGACTTTGAACACGAATGCTACATTATAAAATACCAACCCCAACAGGAAGATGATGACCACAAGAAGAAAGGGAATTTGATCTTTTTCGATTTCGAATGCATGCAAAAGACTGGCATTCACATTCCTAATTTCTGTGTGGCTCACTGAGCATGCGAGAAGTGCATCCAAGAGCCTATCTTTAGTCATTGCCCTCACTGCAGAAAGATTCATGGAGGACGTGAAAATATACTTCGGGGACCGAACACGCTAGCCGAATTCGCCCAATGGATCTTAGACCCCATCGATGAGACGTGAAGCCAAGAGGACATCGAACGTTACGGAGATTGTCATCGCCATGCCACAGTGATGGCTCACAATTTTTCGGGATACGATGGACAGTTTCTTTGAGGTACTATACGGAACAAGGCACCGAACGTCCGAAAGTGACTTTGAACGGAGCCAAAATCATTTCCATGCAAGTGGGACAGGTACAGTTTAAAGATTCGATGATCTATTTGGCCATGCCTTTGAGTTGAATGCCTAAAACGTTTGGAATGACAGAAATGGCCAAAGGTTCTTTTCCTCACTTTTTCAATACCCAAGTTAATCAACTAGTCGTTCTAATCCATTTGCCTGAGGCTGGCTACTACGACCCCGAAAACATGCGTACCGAACAACGAGAAGCTTTCTTCGCTTGGTACCAGGCTCACGCTTCGGACCCTTTCGACTTTCAGGAAGAAATGTTAAAGTATTGTCGTTCCGACGTGGACATTTTACGACGTTGCTGTGGGAAATTTCGAGAACTGTTAATGATACACATGGTGATCGATCCGTTGAAAGAAGCATGCGCCATTGCAAAAGCGTGTTCTTTAGTGTATCGCCAACGATTCATGCCCGAAAACACACTGGCTGTCATCAGTCCTCAAACAACCAACTTTGTCAAACGCCAATACTCGGTCAAAGCCATACGCTGGCTAAATTATTTGTGCGACAAGGAAGACAAATTGATCCAGCACGCCCGCAACGGAGGAGGCGAAAAGACCATCGGAACTTATTCAGTGGATGGCTGGGACTTAGAAAAACTCCAAGATCGTGTACGAGTTTAACGGCTGATTTTTTCACGGATGTCCCCTCTGCTACCCTGAACGTGACACTAAAAATCAGTTTTTACAACGGACAATGGAAGACCTGTACGGGGCGACTTGTCAGTGGCACTTGAAGTTAGAACAGCAAGGAAACAAAGTGGTGGAGATGTGGTAACACGAGTACGATCACCGTTTGAAAACCGATCCTGAATTTAAAGGCATCGTAGAAAGTTACAAGCTGGTCGACCCACTGAACCCGCGAGACAGTTTGTACGGAGGACGGATGAATGCCACCTGTTTGTTGTACCGAGCCGACGAGGAGAACGGAGACGAAATCACATCCTTGGACGTGTGTTCGCTGTATCCTTACGTGTGCAAATATTGTCGTTTTCCTTTAGGGCATCCGCAATTGCTGACGGAACACATTGACCTGGACATCATTCGACAATACGAACGCTTGATCAAGTGCAAAGTCTTGCCTTACACCGACTTGTACCATCCCGTGTTACCTCACCATTGCCAAGGAAAACTGATGCTCCCTTGTGCCGTACTTGTGCCGAAACGTGTAACCAAGACCAACCTTGTCAGCACACCCAGGAAGAACGCGCCTTGACGGGAACGTGGGTCAGCGTGGAATTGTTCAAAGCTCTGGACTTGGGATACCAACTGTTAGAAGTGTACGAAATTTACCACTTTCCCAAGACACAAAAATACCACAAGGGCGACGAGACTCAGAAAGGCATTTTCGCAGACTACGTGGATGCCTTTTTGAAACTAAAACAAAAAGCCAGCGGCTATCCTTCCTGGTGCCAGACTCCCGAAGACCAAAAGAAATTCAAAGAGAAATACTGGGAGCAGGAAGGCATCACTTTAGACCACATCGAGAAAAACGAAGGTAGGCTATGGTTTGCGAAAGAGATGTTAAATTGCTTGTGGGGTAAAGTGGCACAACGGCCGTGTTTTACCTAAAACGGAGTATTTGACTTAACATTCCCGGTACTTCCAGATCATTCACGACAAAGCCAAATACATGAAACACGTGGACGTCGTTCGTGAGGATTCGATCTGAGTCAATTAAGAAGAAGATCTGGACTTTGGACAAGCCGACGAATTTGGAAATGTTATCATTACGGCTTACGTGACAGCTCATGCTCGCTTAAAATTGTACGAAGCTTTAGAACTGTTAGATGATCGCGTCCTGTACTTTGACACGGACAGTTGCATCTACATCGATCGCCTGGGTCAACGTCACCCTGACATCGATGCAGACCGTTTAGGAGCCTGGACAGACGAACACCCAGACGACAAGATTCTAAGTTTTGCTCGTGGTGTGACCCACAAGGAAAAGTGCCCACGGAGTGTAAAGTGAAAGGATTGACTCACAATTATCGCAACAGTCGGCTGGTGAACTTTGGCGTATTGAAAGAAGCCTTGCTTTCTGGACAGGATGAAAACTTTAAAGTGACCACCCGTGAACAGAACAAGATTGTACGTCTGTCGACCCTTGGAAAACGTCTATCAAATCGTGTACCAGAGGAAAGTTCGGCTTCCCAACCACTTCACTTTACCGTACGGTCACGTCAATATTGGTCAGCATATAGAAAGGGACAACGTCCAAGGCCGATAGTTCATTGCATCTACCGACCTCAATCGAGAAAGTTGAATCATTTCAAACATCAAGTATCGAACGTAAGACTCAAGTCCAACGAGAAACTCAGGTATGATGCTATGCTTCACGATCACATCATGAATGCAGTACCACATTTTAGTTGTTTATATACTAACGCCATGACAAACTACGTGCAACCAATGCAACGCCCAGACCACAAGACTTTACCTTATGGACATGCTGATATCGCCCAGTATAAAAAAGGACGACTTCCAAGAGTGACACTTCATTGCGAGGACAAGCGACGAGAAAGATGAATCACTCTTTGCAGATGAAAAAAGAGAAGGAACACACATCATTGACCTCTTTCACCACTATACCGTCACAGCAAAGTGCGTCCAAGAAGGGAAAGGATTCAGTAGACCTAAAGGAGTAATTTAGCATCCAAATGACGCAGACAGCGACTTCGAGAAAATTTAGGACGACAACTTACACCTACGCTGTGAAATTTAAAGACTTTGCGTCTGACGTTTCAGCCGAGGAAGCAGCAGGTTTCATTACAGACTTATTTGATTCACTGTTAGAGTAACTCAAACGTCAGTGTCAAGTCAAAGATCAAGGTTATCTATGAATCACGACAGTTTGAACTCTCCTGTATGTCTCGGGTTTAGTACACCTGCAGAATTAACTTCTTCCAAACTATTGAGGGCTAATTGAAGACGTGCAGATGATGAGATAAAAATTTGACATCACCGATGTAAAAGTGACCATTGATATGACATGCGTTGTACCTCCATGGGAAGAAGACAATAACAGCCATTGATCTGCTTATCGATAAATGTATCTAGCACGATGGATATATAAACAGATCTACAGATAAAAGGGAGTACGTGATGGGAAACATATACGCTGGGACACAAGTGGTAGCTGACCAGATTTAAACATGTGTCACTGATATAAAGAAAAGCACGAACTTTGTCCTGTTTGATCGTTTGTTTCTTGGTTTAGCTTTTTCTCAAAAATGGACATTAATTGTAGTATGAAAAATGTCATTATTTTATGAAATGCATATACGTTATATGTTTATTTTGAAGGCATGAACTTTAATTTTTAAAAGTAGTTTTCTATAACCAAGAAATAGATAACTTGTGAATAGGTTTGTTCCATGTCCAAATTGTTATGTATTAAATGAATAGTGCTTAGGCCAAAGCACAGAACATAGAGCCCATGTATATATTTGAATAAATGTTTTGTACATATACAATAGACTTTTCTTTTTGGAGTCTCTATTCTGTCTGTGAGTCTTTCTTTGGAACATCTGTGTCCTGTTTTATGTGTGTTTGGATGTGTATTTGTTTGTCTGGGTTTGTCTAGCAACCTTTTATCCCTATAAATACATTTCACTCTATACATACTTTTGACCCTTTTAGCGCTATGACGTCATCAATGTTCAATTCCCATTGACCTTCAGGTGACATTTCCATGTTAAATTCCCATTGTCCCCAACTTGCAAACCACTTCTTTTATCATGGGAGTCTACGTGAGGCTATAAATCTTGATGCTATAGTGCCAGCGACCAAATTTAATACAGAAGTCTACGTGAGGCTATAAATCTTGAGGCTATAGTGCCAGCGACCAAATTTAATACAGAAGTCTACGTGAGGCTATAAATCTTGAGGCTATAGTGCCAGCGACCAAATTTAACACAGAAGTCTACGCGAGGCTATAAATCTTGAGGCTATGGTGCCGGGACCCTTTTTTAACATAGAAGTCTACTTGAGGCTATAAATCTTGAGGCTATAGTGCCAGCGACCAAATTTAACACAGAAGTCTACTTGAGGCTAAAAATATTGAGGCTATAGTGCCGGGACCCTTTTTTAACATAGAAGTCTACTTGAGGCTATAAATCTTGAGGCTATAGTGCCGGGACCCTTATTTAACATAGAAGTCTTTTTGTTGTTGTTGTTGTTGTGTGGTTTAACACCATTTTCAGCACATGATAGGCTATAGCCATGGCGGCCAGTATTAATGGTGGAGGAAGAACCCGGGAAAACCCCGGAAAGAACCACCGACCCACGAGAAGCAACTGGCAAGTTTTCTCACATACCCACATTGGCTGAATCTTAGACTCGAACCGCGGCAGACAGAGGTGAGATGGCAGTGACCCGTAACGAAGAGCGCTTTAGACCACTCGGCCACTCGGGGCCCCACATATAAGTCTACGTGAGGCTATAAATCTTGAGGCTATAGTGCCAGGACCCCTATTTAACATAAGTCTAAGTGAGGCTATATCGCCCCATATACTGCTACTCCTGTCTTCCTTTCCGGTCGTTAAATCTGCCTAGATAAATGATACAGATACACCCACTCTCTGGAGTGTCCTCTTTTTTGAAGGTTCATATATGGTAACCCTAGTTTAATACAATTTGTTCAGCACATGATAGGCTATTTACAATGGACAGTATATTTGGTGGATGATGAAGCAGGAAAAACCACCGACCTACGGGAAGCTACTGACAAGCATTCTCACATGCCCATATTTGGCCAACCCATGGAATGACTTATGTGTACAGAGGTGAGATGTTAGTAATCTGTAAATGTGATCGCCTTACATCACTCTGCCACCCGCGGCACCTAATGATAAGGGAGTCAAAAACTGAGAGATAATGAGATTCTGTTGTACATGGGAGTGTTTTAAGTAGCCTTTCTTATAAATAAGGGAGCCCGTGATTGATGTATACTGAAATTAGTATATAGACATCTTACATCTCATTATAAATTTAAAAAATAAATAAAGTAGCTTAATTATAATTAAAATCGTCGTAAATGAAAATGAAGAGTTTTTCGTTTTAACATATTTATTGCTTGGATAGAAACAGCGAACATTGTGACGTACTGTTGAAACATTAATGGTCCGCCACATCAGACAGATTTCAGAGCATAACTTCTTTAAACAAGATATTTTAGGATTGTAATTTTACTTGTATGGATTTTGGTTCTTTGTTTTGCTCATTTTTTATACTCAAAGTTGATTCTTTCGGCCGAGACAAACCTGTAGTTTAGTCCGCTGACAGATGCTTCACTCAAATCTCGATTTTCACTTGATTTCGTTTGAAATCAACACTCATAAATGCCCCATTTCCATATTGTTTTTCGACATACGTATGAGTGTTTTTAGAGTTTAAATCACTGATTAAATTTTTTTATTACTCTACCTTGTTACTTATATTTGATTTAATTTATATTTGATTTAATTTGTGTTTGATTTGGTTTGATTGTTTGTGGGTTTTGGAATCTTTTTATTTTCTTTACATGTCAATGTAATGTAATCTTGTTTACTAGGAATTTGATATTTTCATGGTATGAAAACTTCTGACAAATTCAAGGACACATCGTTGATACAGATCCCAATGTTTCATTTAATGACCACTGAAACAAAATCAAACACGGACTAATTTTAGAACTGAAGGATCATCGGATTTAGACATGTGGTTGCAAGACAAGCATTTATTATATGCAATAGATGTTCGCTTGAGACTGAATCGAAGTAGTACCGTTTCATGCTTACGAGTACAAAATCATCATCAAAGAAGCCAGACTTTACGCTCGTGGATGATTTACCTAAAGTGTACAACGATATGGGCCAAACTCCAAATAAAGCGACAGCCAAGTATCAACTACGATGAGTAGCAAAAAAAAAAAAAACAAACCTGAAGGTGAAATAACTGTTGCGCTTTCAAGTAAGTTCTTAAAATTGTCTAAAAATCAATGACACTTGTCAGACCAACGAAACATGGATTTCTTACTTATAACTTTTGTCAGAGGCTCGGCACTCATGGAGACATTTGAAGAAAATTTCCGTTAATATCTTGCCATACCACAAAATCGCATAAACTGCTTGTTACTAACAGGCACTGAGAATTTTGAGATAGCCATGACCTTAACTTCTACACAGTCATGCTTAACATGACTGTGTTCCACGATATTTATGAGAAATATGACACAAGCACGGTAAACTCACTTTTACCTAAATTAACTCTCAGATTTGCATAACTGAGTCGAACAAAGAATTTTCGAACGGTTTCCGAATGATCTTCACATTTATCGTTGAAGATGATGGCGTCATCGATGTATACTCGACGATTATCCTGACTTCATGCTATCATGTTCATTAAATACTAAAAAATGTTGACGAAGATTTTTTCTTACCAAACGACATTACATTATGTTGATAAATCCATCCGGAAGAGCAAATCTCAAAATGTCGTTTGTTTTTACTTTAAGTGGAATCTGCCAGAATCCTTTTAAAAGTCAAACTTGTTGACATATTTTACATTTCCAATTTGGTCAAATCAGCAATATATTATTGAAGTTGGAAATTAATCCATTTTGATGACACTATACACAGCTTTATGGCCAGTACATATACGGAAAGTATTATTTTCTTGAGACACATTATATCTGGGGAACTCCAGTTGCATTTACTTTGTTCAATACAATCATTTTCCAGCAAATATTGAATTTCCTTAAGAGAATTCAACTTGTAAGGATACTGGTTCATGGGTATAGAATCCACAATCTCAGCGTCATGGTAGATTTTATTTGTTAGTGTTGGAACATCATAAAAAGTGCTCATGTTCACATAATAGCTGTTTTAGTTCGATCTTTTCTTGTAGTTTTAGATGTGAAAGTTTCTGGTCAAGATAATTTAATTTTTTTCAACTCGGAAGATTTTTAAAGAGAAAATATCCACTGTCAGACTGCATTCCATCATTTACATCCTCACTGTATCGAACTGGTACGATTAAATCAACTTTATGGTTAACATTGCTCTCTCTACTAAAATGACAATGTTGTTTCTGTTACTGCCTCCCAGGGGACAATTTAAGTCATGTACTTTCTTTTCAATTTTATAGGGACCATAACATATAACCCAAAGATGATATGGAGGTAAGAACAAGAGAGCCAGAACAAGACTAGGATGAAAAAGTGTTTGCTTTGTATTTCTGTTATTACATAATTTCATTTTTGACTGAGAAGAGTAAGGATTAGGTTTTGCTAAAGCGTTTCTCACCTTATATTTGAAATCAGAGACATAGTCAAGAAGATTGATTTTGGAGACTTTATTTACAAGACGTTTCTCTTGTAATAACTTTAATGATCCTTGGAGAGTATGTCCAAAATCCAGTTTAAAATATATATCACCCAATCATTCTTGAACTGATTCCCTAACTGCAAATAACAGTAAATGAACAAACTCATCCCAATCATTTCCTGTTTCAAGCCAATATGACCGAATCATATTCTTCGAAGTTTTATGAAATCTTTAAAGAGCCATTGCATTTAACGGTGAAAGAAAGACTATGTAAACTGTTGGATGCCTAAGTCATGCACAACTTATTGGAAGATTCCAGACATAAAATGTGATCTTTAATCAGATTGGGTAGCTTAGGGAAGGCCAAAAAGTGCAAGCAAATCTTTATCAATGCTATTACTATTATTTTATTTATGAAAGAAACTCCCACTGGCAATCTTGTGAATGCAGACATTACGGTCAACAAGTATTGGCTGCCTGACTTGGTCTTAGGAAAAATACTGGTACAACCTACCATCATTCCGCTAAATGTTTCGTCAAATGCATTAATAGGTAGCAGATAAATCTTGGGTATCGTCTGACTGGGATTTCTTATCATTTGTCACATCTGACAAGATCTACAGTATTTACAAACATTACTTTTAATTTTTGACCAACATTTTTGATTTATGATATTGTAATAAGTAGTACTGACTCCTAAAGGGCCAGCTAAGGGAGTTTCATGAGGAAATCTAAGAATTTCCGGTTGATATGTCGATATGAATTTATAACAACAATTTGATAGCTCACTGAACACTCATGACCAGAGGGTACCTCTGTTGGTCTCCATAACAAACTGGGGCTGGTGTTGCTTCAGTTTTGCTAATTGCCTCTTTAATCAGAAAAGGAACTTCTAATCTAGTTCCTGTTTGACGAATAATTGTATTTTGCCATCCTGAGTAAAAAAAAAATAAAAAGAGTAATTAATAGTTGAATGAGGTACTGTGATCAGTACCCATTGACTGATCAACACCAGGAGAAAAAGTGACCTCATCAAATACTGATCAATAAATGTATTTGCTAAAGGGATAATTTCCTGATCAACGTCATTCTCAAGAGTTCTTCTTGCCATAGTTAAGGTAACTTCACGAGCAGGTATAAATCAGGGATTTCAATGTCAACATATTCAAGTTTCGATTCAACAAGGATTGTCAGTTACAAGTGGATTAACCACAACCTTTCTCCAGATAGGTCATTGCTTAGTAATAAATGAATACCTTCACTGGGTGAAAAAAAGCAAACATACATACGGACATTTTTACTATCAATGATTAATAGTATTGGTTGATGGTCCTATTTCCAATAACCTACGGAAACTAAAACCTGTGCATCAAATCTCTTTAATTTTATATATTTTTTTTGGAACAATTTCCTCATCAAATGTCAATGCACCATACTTCTCTTATTATTTATTTTTGTTATAAACTGTTTATAAACAAATTTTCATTTTAAATCATGCATCAGAATTTTTTGACAGACGTTTAGAATACATGACCAAAGAGTGTTACAAACTCCACGGGAGTGATTTCTTTTGATTTTAAGTAGCCGGGAAGGAAAATTGCTCTGTAATTCCCTTGATTTTACATCAGTGTCATGCTTGACATATCAGATGAAATTTATATAAACTGTCTGAATATATAGGTCATTTAATGGTTGGTACAGTCACATAGACAATTAATTATCAACAGTAACACACAAACCACCAAGCCGTTTAATTCAAATACACTTAAATCATCCCATATGTTCCATTGAAAGTTTATCTAATGATGTTAGATCAGTTAAAGACACTAATGTATAATAAGTAAATACTATGTGTTCTTTCCATTAATCAAGCTTTAATATTGGATAAATATTCATTTGTATAATCTAATATTCACGTGTTAAAGACAATAAAAGACCGTTTTGCTTACACTTTAATTTGTATTATAATTTTATAACAGATTTTATCTTGATGACAACCCAGAATGTTCTAGAATGGAAAATTCCATTAAGTAGTATTATTTCCGGAAAATGATAATTGTGATCTAGGTCAAGTAGGCGGCTTTATAATCTTGTTTACCTTAGAAATTAGTAATTCGTGCTGTAAAACCTTTAGTCGGGTGGATGGGGTGATATGTAACCAGATGACGGATTACCTAATATATGGATAGATAGATAGATAGATAGATAGATAGATAGATGGATGGATGGATGGATGGAATGAGAGAAAGAGAAAAAGAGAGATCGAGATCGAGAGAGATCAACCCCCGCCAATTTCTTGCTCTTGTTATGCTGTATATTGAAAAATAAAATGTATTCCCTATACTAAGAAGTATTTAATGGAATAAATAGAATTAGTGGTGTTCTACATGTTACATGTTTCTATCAGGGTATGAATTAATCTTTCTCAATAGCGAATCGAGAGGACATGCCAAAAATATGACCCAAATTACAGAC
Organism: Sinohyriopsis cumingii; assembly: GCA_028554795.2. Lineage (NCBI taxonomy): Eukaryota > Metazoa > Mollusca > Bivalvia > Unionida > Unionidae > Sinohyriopsis > Sinohyriopsis cumingii. The sequence continues at coordinate 44,022,958 of CM068838.1, forward strand.
TGATTAAAAGAAGAAATACAAACACATGACTGGTTTATTTTAAAAGTTATTAATGTTTTCGCAAACATAGTAATATAGCATAAAAGGTAGATTTTCATCGTTTTAAATTTATTTAATATAGCAAGTTTCTAAATGAAGTCAGAAAAAGATATGAGCAATGGCATTTACATTTATTTTTACCAAAATAACTTTCCAATGTTTCCATAAAGAAAAAATAAAATTAACTTTTCGTAAATCAGGCCATTATCAACACTGTCAAACAGTAATGTATATATATTGATTATTGTGTTCTCTAGCAAATCGTGCTTTCTTCGCATTATATTTACAAAACAAATTGCATAAAGACTTATTGACGAGTAAAACGATAGTATAACATATCAAAGAGTTATTGATGAGTAAAACGATATTATAACGTATCAAAGGGTTATTGATGAGTAAAACGATAGTATAACGTATCAAAGATCGTCGGAAGTTGTACAAACGAACATCCGATATGTATTGACCCTGTCCTTCTGTACATAGACGCTTCTTACACAACTTACACGAGCTTTCTGGAACATATTGCTACAGAGCTAGATAGAGATATTGAGTACGTGAAGTAAGAGTGGCTGAAATGATGGAATTTGGAAGTGATGATGAGAAGAATATAACCAAGCCAAAGAGCAGTGGCGTCCCTAGTGGGGTGCGGGGGGTGGGGGTGCGGACCGCACCGGGTGACACCATCTCAGAAGGGTGACACCAAAATGAAAAATTTCAAATTTTACAGAGCACACACTGCTCGGTCAAGTCGGAATTCATAAGCGGATAACCGATCATAGTTAAATCATAGTTAAATACATGACTAGCAGGCAGAGGGTGCCACCATGCAGTCTGCAGAGCGTCTGGTGCTTATTTGCAGTGGCGTCGCTAGGGGGATGCGGGGGGTGCGGACTGCACCGGGTGACACTATTAGAGGGGGTGACACCAAAATGACATTACTAAGGATTCTGTATGGTCTGTTACGGAAGGAGGACCATGGGGGTGACACCATGAGCTACCGCACTGGGTGACACCAACCCGAGTGACGCCACTGCAATAGAGCCTGTATTCCCCTCGACTACACGCTATCTTTGCTCTAAACATCTGAAGGATACTGTCAGGCACTTCCTTCAAAATAAAATATGGGTGGAAAGGGTGAAAGTGATATAATAATGACCCAACTATTTGGTACCGGTGGCAATCACAGACGCAAATACTACAATAGATTTTGAAAGTCGATCGGAACTTCTGGAAACAATCATTTATGAACAGCATCCGACATTTGCACCATACTTTATAAATAAATTGAAACTAAGATTACGGACATATTTTTTCAAAAACCTTGCTTCAAAAATACTGAACGCGTGAATTTGACTAATGATAATGCAGAGTCCATCAATAACATTCTAAAACTTTCCGTTGACTGGAAACCAAAACACGCGCAAGACCTAATAATAAACTATTCAGCGTGACACTGCTCCATTTCATGGATGAGAGAAGCGCCCTTCACGACAGCAGGAATTATCAGTCAACAAAAAAAAAAAAAAAAAAAAAAAAAAAAAAAAAAAAAAAAAACATTTGCCACATACATAACAGCGTCTGGAGGTGCAAATTCGAAAAGCAAAAGACAGAGATTTTCGAAAATTTCCTCAAGGACATTAAACGTATACATAAATGAAAGTACATGAAATCACAAAATGGAAAACACACTGTAATTAATAAGGATATTATTATTATATACTGCTAATCATAAAAGATATATTGTGTTTTGGAAAGTTAAATATTATTAAGAATTTATATGTATCTGTAATCGTAGTATTGATTTATTGTAGAGAAGATTTCCCTACTAACTTCATGCTCAGTAATAATTAATTTAGAAATAAAATACCTTTGAAACTACAGAACATGATATTTTGGTATTTAAAATCAAACATTTAATACTTCGCTATTACTGCCAACGATGTTGGGGTCAGTCTGAAATATTGAAATTAATAAAATTTTTTTGCTAATCTTTAATTAATTTAATGTTTAATTATTTACATTATGTACTAAAATTAAAGAAAATCTAGAACAGTATGAAGTTGGTAAGCTTGAAGGAATAAAATTATATATATATATATATATATATATATATATATATATATATATATATATATATATATATATAATGTCTAAAATGTATGAATATACAAGCAACATCTATGCTACTTGGTATGTTCAACTCAGAAATGAATATATAAATAAATAAATAAATATTTAAGAGAGGAAGACAACCATTCAAGTGTAAAGTCTGTGATAAAATGTTTAGTCAGAGTGTAAGTCTGAAGGTGCACATGAGGATGCATTCTGGAGAAAGACCATTTAAATGTGAAGTATGTGATGAAAGTTTTGGTGAATACGCTGTTTTGAAGAGGCATATAATGATACATACTGGTGAAAACCCATCTGAGTTTAAAATATGTCATAAAAAATGACTTCCCGGAGTACAGATCTGAAGATGCATATGAGACAACATGCAAGAGAAAAACATTTCAAATGTGATGACTGTGATACAATGTTTAGTAGGAGTGAAAGTCGGTGGGTGCACACAAGGTTGCATACTGGAGACAAAACATTTGAATGTGAAGTATGTGACAAAATGTTTAGTCGGAAAGGAAATATGAAGAAAAAAAAAACACGAGGATTTATACTGCAGAAAAACCATTTAAATGTCAGTTATGTGATAAACTGTTTGGTCGGAGTGCAGATCTGAAGGGACACGAAAATGCATACAGGGGAAAAGCCATTTAATTTGGAAGTATGTTACAAAATGTTTGCTCAGAGGGAACACCTAAAGATGCATGCGAGATGACATACAGGAGAAAAGCCATACAAGTGTGAGGTCTGTATCAATATATTTAATCAGAGAGAGCATCTGATAGAGTACACGAGGATACATACTGGAGAAAAGCCATTAAAGTGTCCAGTGTGTGATAAAAGGTGGAGTTACCAGCGAAATGTACACATGAGAACACACACTGAAGAAAAACGATTAAGTGTCAACAATGTAGTAAAATGTTTAAATGTAGCACAGACAATTATGAAAGGATACAAATTGGTGAAAGACCATTTTAAGTGTCAAATATGTGATGCAATCTTTGGTCACAGTAGAAATCTGAAAGTGCACATTAGGAAACATAGTATCTAAGTCGAAAGTATGTGATGAAATATATAATCCCTTGGGGCATCTGATGTAGCACTTGAGGATACATATTAGAGAAAAAGGATTAATGTGTGGAATTTGCAATAAAATGCTTAATGAGAATGGACATTCTAAAAATTTGTTGTTGTTGTTGTTGTAGGGTTTAACGCCATTTTCCAGGCTATACATGGTGGCCAGTATAACTGGTGGAGGAAGAACTCTGGAAAACCCAGGGAAGAACCACCGACCCACCAGAAGCTACTGGCAGGCTTTCCCACGTACCCACGCTAGCCGAGCCTTGGACTCAAACCCACGCAGACAGAGGTGAGATGGCAGTGATCCGGAACGGTGAGCGCTTTAGACCACTCGGCCACTCGGGGCCCCTCATTCTGAAGATGCATTTGATGATAGATAATGTGTGAAGTGTGTGATGAAATATTTAGCCAGGGAGAAACTATAGTTTATAAGAAACATAAAATATAAAGTGTATAATGAAAGGTTTCATATGCAGTATGTGACGTTACGTTTTGTAATATGGGACATTTGAATGTGTATGTGAGGATAGGAGAGGAGCTATTTAAAAGTAAGCTATTTAGCGTAAATTTGAGTCATGTTAAAGGTACACATCAGGACATATACTGGAGAAAAACCACTTAAGTGTAAAATATGTGCTGAAATATTTAGTGTGAAGGATTACATGGGGATTCATTGTGGAAAAAACAGCATGTATTTATGAAATTTGTGATAATTTGTTCTAAATAAAGTTTTAGAAAATGATATTCACCGAAACAAACCCATTTAAGTGGAGTAAGTGCCTTTATGAAAATAATTTACACATGGCTTAGAAGTAACTTTTATTCTTTACTTATGAACAGGTTATCAGTAACAACCATTTAATTGGTGTGGGTTGGATTGTCTTTCAGACTAGGAACTTATGCTTTTCATCTGAGGATAAAATTTGTTCTTTTTATCTACAAGTCAGAGAAAGATATATCTTTGTCAAACCACTTGGTGGTTTCAATTTTGCTTTTCTTAAGATGATCCCAGTTCACCCCCACCATATTCAGACTTATAAACAATCTCACACATTTCTATTTGAATCACATATACTGAAATGATTTAAATACCTTAGCCTATGAAAAGTAATATGCGGCACCCTAGCCTAAAAAATAAGATTCTAGCCAAAGTGGGAAGTTGATATTATGGTCACTTGGTGCTCTGACTTAAACAATTACACTATGACCTAACATGGAGTTTAATGTTACAGTGCTCCGACCTCAAAAGGACAATTTGGCCTCATTTGGAAAGTAACACTGTGAGGTCAGAGTGTCTTTATTATACTGATGTAGTTAAGAAATTATGGCCTCTGACGGAAATTGTAATGTTAAAGCTATATCGGTTAACTAATACACAACTGGGACTGACAAACACTCAGTCATTTTCTGCCAAACACTGACATGTACATGTGTTAAGAAATTGGAATTTATAGTTTAAGTATGGTCGCAATAAAATCACATCTTTCTCCATCAAATCTTGATCTAACATATTTATTGTCCTGATATTAGGCTTATTTTCTACATAATTTCTAGTGTATTAAATACTTTAAATATATTAACAGTACATATCATTTGATACAAATAACACATGTAGTGGCACATTTAGCATCCTATAGATGGTTCAACTGACTTGTTTAAAGAGGGCGAATATCAATCAGGGCAAAAATCTTCCTGATACAGTGATAGGGATTTAATATAATATAAATACATATTTACCTGTGTGCATTTCTCATCACAAGCATATTGAATTAACAATGATTTCCTTTTTTATCGGATATATGGCTACCTCCAGGATGAATTTTGGCCCAGTTTACTGATTGTTACGACTCTGTGGTCTTAAACTAAGTAACAGTAAAGATAAAAAACCAACACATTCTGCAAAAATCAGCAAATAGTTTATTTTGCCCAAAATACAAAGTGAAAACTTAAAAAATAACTTACAGTATTGTGAATTAAGTTCCAAATAGTCCGATAAGTTTATCACAAGTATAAATGTATAAAGTTCCAGTTGAATTCCAGTGGTATTCCAAAATAAGTTCCAATATTGAATGTGTTGATGTTCCTGTGCTAATGTGCCAGAGGGATAGAATGTGGCGATGTGCTAATCAGACATGGGGGCGATTAAAGGGACTCGATTACAGGTTGTTT